>JASPKZ010009352.1:1200000-1867500 GCA_030220185.1 Diploptera punctata | reverse complement strand
AAATATAAATTGACACATGACGTGGCTTAACATTATGAAATTAAGCGGGGCACAGACAGGGGGCTATTCCGTCCACATCTTAACATTACAAACATTTACTAAACGTGAATTGTTTCTTGCCAAAGGCACCAAGACACACCTCATGAAACCATTTTAAACATTTCTGACATCTGATCCATTCTCCTGTACATTTTGACTTTTCTGTAAAATACCTTACACATGAAAAAAGAACACGGCACATCATATTCCTCCACATTCACTGTTGGCTGAAGTGGAAGTGGATCGTCTTCATATGACGAGGAATGTGCGTTTCTTTGATTTGCATGTCTTCAATCCACTTCATGTAAGCCCCTTTAGATTTATGTGTGTCTGTAACATTTTAATAAATAACTTCTGATAGTTTACTCACATTTTTATGAAAGAATAATATTTTAAGAAGTGTACGGAGTAGCCCCTGTTATTCTGTGCGAAATACCCCCATTTACTACATTATAATAAAGCTGTATAATTTCATAACCACTTATAATTTCTAAATTTAATTAACTGATTTGATAATTGCAAACATTTACTATAAATTGGTACAGTAATTATTGGTGTACATCAATCTATATAAAAATTATAGCTTAAACAGTGAGATGTATAAACTATTCAAGCAGGTATATGGCTAAAATAATACATACCGTGGTCGACAAAAGCTTCTCTTGCAGCAACACAGGACCTTTGATTGAAACAAACAGATGACGACTGAATACCAGACAGACAGGGGTTGGAAAGAAATGGTCATTTGTCCTTGAAGATTCCAAAGGTTTCCAGGAAGACACAAAATACTTAAAGTGTGCGAAAAAGCCCCGCGGTGCCCCAATTTTAGTAGTTTGTTGATTTCATTTGAATTACTGTATGTCATCTGTTTCTGATTACTTCTCGCGTGCCGACTGTACCAGCTGTTTCGCTAGGTTATCTCAGAGTGTCAGCATTTCTCATAGAAGGTTAGGAATCAGGAATTAAAATTTCTTCAAGCTTACGTTTTATACCGAGTCCACCGCTGTGGTTTCGAGGTAGCATTCTGCTTTGTCCTTTATTAACACATCGACAACTTTTTTACTGCAGGCACGTGTCAAGGCGGCATTTACAAAAAGCGATTAAAACCAAATGGAGAGGGGGATTTGCATTAATTTTTTTAGCGGAATATGCGAGAATTTTATTTATGAGAATACTTTTCTGTGTAATTTTTCTTGGGTGCGATGTATCTTCTTTATTATTTTATTTGAAATTAAGTTTTATTTCATTTTTATTTATAAATTAATATCAAAGTAAAACAAACCTTATTGTTACTAAGCCTAAAGTTCGTTGTTACCGTTTTTCACGAATCGCTCTGTTCGTTGATAAATGCCACCCTCGCCACAATTTGATTGAATAATACGCGTCTCTTCTGCTTTGTTGCCAATTTATAATGTCGAGTAAAAGGAAAGAAAATTAGTTCCGAAGCTGAAAAAAGTAGTGTTGTCGCTTAAAGTAAAAACGTAAATATTTGACCGTTTACGCGTTTGCATCTATATCACGCTGTTTCAATGGTAATTAATCAACTGTACGATTCATCAAGAAATCCGAAGATAAAATAAGGAATTCTATCGCTGAATTCAAAGCTGAATATCAATCTAAATTTAAAGACCTTTCAAAATAGGCAAAACTGGAAAAAAAATTACTAAGTTCTTTAAGCCCTTGCCTAAGCCTGACAGTAATAATTAATAGAAATTGTTCAAAATCTCTCATTAATTGATTTTATTTTGATAATTTTTATTTTATTTCGGAACCTTGGAACGTATCCCCTATATACCCATACAAATTATAATTTTATATTCGCGGCATATTTACGGAACATATCCCCCGCGAATAAGGAGCTTTTACTGTACCGCACAGGAAATATCCGCCCTAGGTAAGATTCTTTGATCAACCGAGCTAGCTAATCCACTTTGGAACACCGATCCCACGACCCCATTAAACTTATAATTAAACTCATTATCTTTCCGAAGTCCACCGCTGTGGTCTCGAGATAGCGTGCTGCCTTGTCACCCAGCGGGCCCGGGTTCGATCCCCGGTCGGGGCAGTTTTTCTGGGTGAGGTTTTTATCGGGGTAAGAAAACTTTAAGACCCAAACGGTCCCCGAAATCATATGGCCTTTATCATCATCATCATCCTTCACCGGTGTGGAAAGCAACGGGAAGCTACCACACCTACAATTCCCTAGTAAAGCTGCAAGCATAGCATGAAAATGCTATAATTGCAGTGAAGGACCTGCCTTCGGGCAGAATTACTATGGATGGATCATTCCCAATTGCCCTGCTTCAGATCTCAGTTGAGGACGACATATTTTATTACTTTAACATTTTATATAATTACTTATTTCACCGCTGTGGTCTCGGAGTAGCGTCGTCGTCCCCGGGTTCGATCCCCGGTCGGGACAAGTTTCCTGGGGCGATAATTTTTTTCGGGGTTTTTCCTCATCTGTAGGATGTCATTACTTTTACACATAACAAAGTTATTTGAAAATTACATTCTGAGTAATAACTGTAAGTATGTTTGTGTTCTTTAAGCAACATTATGCAATACATCGTTACTTTTAGGTAATACCGTCTGAGCAGAACTGAAAAAGTATACTAAGTGAAAATTGGTTTTGTAGTATTCCTGCCCAAGTTGAAAGAAAAAAATTGAAGTCCTGGAACAATTAGGCAGAACCGACTGGAATGATGTAATCACGAATCCGATGATGACATGAAGAAAAGCGGAAGTGGATCCATTGAGGCGAGAAGAGGTGTACTGTAAGTAACATTGTACGCAATTATAAAGCGACATGACATGACAATTCTGTTGGTGTCAAGCCATTACAAACTGTGAAAAGGTATGACAAGAAGAAAAGGGAGGATGTGAAGATCCAGTGCGCGAACGACGCGTCGTTGTTACATATTATAATAAATTCATGGGTGGCGTTGACTTAGCGGATGCTATGGTTGCGCTCTACATGGTTCCCATACGATCGAAAAAGTATTACCTACGAATATTTTTCCACATGATGAACCTCATATGTGAATGCCTGGTATCTCTAAAGGAGGGATGCCACAGACGTAGATGAAATGCCAGTGCTAGATTTCAAGATGAGGCGGAACGCTGACCACGGACTACTCAAATGACATCTATACGAAAACAAGTGTAACTAAATTAGTGTGGTTCAATTTCTTCCCTGTAGGGGGGAGTGCCTAAATCTCTGTTAAAGGAAACAAGAAGAAGAAGATATCAAGATCTCTGCCTTACAAGTCCTTACACAATCACACAAAAGTGAGACACATTCACATAAAGTAGGCAGACCAAATTCAACTTCTCTCAGAAGTCAGAACAAGAAAAAGTGCAAGAAAGGACCTGCATCCACCATTCCCATCGATGACGTCTGCCTGGTTGAAGTTGGACATTTCCCTCCATTTTCTGACAAGAAAGGAAGGTACAAACTTCCAAGCTGCAGGAGGATACCAAAAGTTATGTGCACCAAATGTAAGGTATGTTTGTGTTTCACTCATGCATCAAACTGTTTTTTTTTTTTAATTTCATGTAAAACCAAGATTGCAATTAATCAGTATAGTTCATGGTTTTACCTGAGAGAAACACACAGAAAAAGTGAAGTTTTACGTAATTATTTCAATAAAAGGGCAAGTTCATACAAATACAATGTTTGTAATTGTCATTCCATAATATTTAAAACAAAAAAGAAGTATTCATGCATAAGGGGATTAACCGCCGCGTTAGTCCAAAAATTCAATTGCATATAAGGATAATTAATTATATGTTAAACAAAGTTTAAGTGGATTATTTTAGAAAACAAGCCAACAAGCTGTTAGCAGTAGAAATAGATTTTTGGAGGCGATCGACAAGAATTTCAAGAAGATAAGGTCAGAAACAGCACAATAAGGGAAATTATGAAAGTTGAAAAAAAAAACATAAAACAAATACAAGACAAACGTTTGAAATGGTATGGACACATCATAAGAATGGAATAAGAAAGAATACCAAAGAAGATCCTTAATTGGAAAACTAATGGAATAAGTAGAAGAGGCAGACCTAGAGAACGTTGAATGGATGGAGTGAGGAGAAGTATCGAGGCTAGAGATTTGAGGGAAGAAGATGCTCTAGACAGGAACCTCTGGCGACAAATTACTTTGGGTTGAAGGAGAAACATAGTATTGTGGAATATTCCAAATTAAAATAATATATTCGTCAGTTCGTCAAAATTCCATTGTGTGCTTCCCTAAGAAGAGATTCTGGCTGTATCCTGAGTGTTCCACCCAATAGTTGTTTTAGTTATAAGTTTCAACTATTTTAAATATGATCTCTAGGAATTTAATTACAATGTGATGTGAATTTTAGAGTCTTAAAAATCCATAAATATAAATTAGGCTTAAATTCATAATATCCTCTAGTCCTTGGCTAGTGCGTTATAAATTAACTACCCAATCTGAAAAAGTTATTCTCTAATAATATTCCTTTGATATAAATAATTCATGTAATATCTCCCCATTATCTTTAATCTATCAAGAGCTGTCATAAGAGTAGCATTACTTCTTCAAAAAAAATATTATTTAAAAACGTTTCTTACATAAAATTTAAAATATAAAAATAGATATAAAATAAAATAAAGTTAAATGTACCTTCTTAGGTCAGAGCCGTCGTTCTCAATTTATAAAATATGTATATTTTTTTGTCTGAAGACCTTTCAGAATCTCTATTACATCTTCTGCAGGTCTTTCTTCGCTACATTACTTGATGTTCTCGGTGCTGGTCCTCTAATGAGTCACTTACAACACTACATTAGGACCGGCATCGAGAACATCAAGTAATGTAGCGAAGAAAGACCTGCAGAAGATGTAATAGAGATTCTGAAAGGTCTTCAGACAAAAAAAGCATACATATTTAATACGTTAAGGACGACGGCTCTGACCTAAGAAGGTACATTTTACCTTTATTTTATTTTATGAATATCCACCTCAACGGATTTAAACAATGAATTTTATTAGTATTGATAAAAATAGATACCTGATATCTCAGTCTTCCTCAGCTTTGGATGTAATTAGTACCAATTTACAAGCTGATGTTGGATCATAGGCTCCGAAACTACTCCACATCTTACATCCAAAGTTGAGGAAAACTGAGATCTCAGGTATCTATTTTTATATTTTAAATTTTTCATAGTGACCTCAATGGTGTTTCGTCATGAATTTTAAAAGTATTGTTTCTTACATAAACACACTATAAACAAGAATAATAGTATGTTTGTATAAATCAGGCGGACAATCAAATAATCAACGACAATAGTTTTTTTCAAAATGAAACAAAATTTAAAAAGTCAGTTGTACTGTAGAGTAAAATTTCACATACTATCTATAATAAAATCACATTCTCCATTCCTACGTACGTCATCGACTTCATCATATTAAACCAAGTACAGTAGGTGTTACCAAGGCCAAAAGCCAGCGACTGCACGAGCAAATTGCCTGCTATAATTGTACTACTAATGTAAAATGAAAATTTCTGTGTAATCTTATAACTTATATTTAATAAATTTTGGCAAAATAAAGTATTCGATTTACTTATTTTTCCATTTTTAATTCTTCAAGAGAGAATTTCCCCCCTAAGTTATGTTGTAAAATTAAAATCAGATAATTCATTAAGTATATTAACTTCATTAAAGCACAAATATTATGCTGGATTGGACATATATATGCATATAATGGATGATAAGGGTGGTAAAAAAGATCTACAAATGGAAGCCATTCTTCATTAAATTAGGCTTTTTTACCTGTTTTTCACATCAAGTGGGGTAAATGGGCGTCCAACACTTCTATGTCATATTGATTTGTATTTTAATAACAGCTGAGGGATTCCATCTGTAGACATTCTTTAAAATGTCCATACCAGTTGTTTCTCATGTTGTCAATTCTATTTGTTAAATTAAAAATATTTAAGTATGTTATAATATTTTCATATCTTTTTCTGTCCTTAATCCTTAAATATCCGTATCCATAGTAATTCTGCCCGAAGGCAGGTCCTTCACTGCAATAATAGCATTTTCATGCTATGCTTTGCAGCTTTACTAGGGAATTATAGGTGTGGTAGCTTCCATTTGCTTTCCACACCGGTGAAGGATGATAATGGTAAGATGAATATGAATGATGATGATTGCGATGGCCATATGATTTCGGGGACAGTTTGGGCCTTAAAGTTTTCCTGACATTTGTCTTACATGTGAGGAAAAACCCCGATAAAAAACCTCACCCAGAAAAACTGTCCCGATCGGGGATCGAATCCGGGCCCGCTGCGTGACAAGGCAGCACGCTACCTCGAGACCACAGCGGTGGACTCCTTAAATATATTGGACTAACAAAAAAATATTGGAAGATGATGTTGTAAATTATATAAACTTGATGAAGACAAAAATTGGAACAAATGTGTCCAGAATAGAAAAATGTAGAAAGAACTCGTTGAGGAGGCCAAAACATCCTCCAATTGAAGAGCTGTAGCGCCTTATTAAGAAGAAGATATGGTTGTCCATTAGCGGACAGAGTTTTCTTTAATTTTTTGAATGATCATTTTAAATTTTATGTTAGCATTTTTCTATGTAAATTTTTTTTTTATCTCCCAAACAATTTGCGGTACTTATACCATGATAAGTACAATATAAACACTGCATAATCCGATAACCTTATCAGGCTTAAATATTTTTAAGATTCAGTTCATCGTAGTTATTAGTTAGAAAAGTTCACAATAGGAACTGTTGAATTGAGATCTTTGCGCTATTTACGTTGTATTCAGTGACACATGCTACAACACCATCCCTCCGTCCTAGTTTGATTGACGAATATGTCTGCACAATGTCAACCTGTCGTTTCAACATTCTTCATGGCTTCACTAGCTCTCGTCTGGCAAGTTCTTCTCATTGTGTTTATTTATTTATTTCATACATGTTCAACTTGACCTCATTGTTTCAGGGATAATGACTGATTTGCTAGTGCACGAGAACAAGAGTCTTTGAATTTTACACCTTGTGAAACAGACATATTATTATCTTTAAACAATCATAGATCTATTTTTTTTCAATACACTTATAATTCGACCGCGTTATGCATCAACCGGCTATGCGCAATTATGTAAGTTTCGAGAAAAATACGTTTAAAGTTTAAGTCAATCTTCACTACTTATTGTTGTGCCAAACTACAATACTGGATATTGAAGGTGTATTAATGTACATTATACGAAACAAATCACTGCATTTTAAATTAACTGAACTTTATTTGAAACAATATAAAATAATAAATACGTACTTGCCGCCATTTTATCACTAAATGGTCTCACGGCCTCCTGTTATTTTATCACTAATTGGTCTCACGACATCCTGTTGTTTCAACTAATAAACATTGCGCACACTGTTAACGTTAGTTAATTGTTTATAATGAACGCAAATATTTCCTACAAAGATGTTATTAATTTACTATTATTTATTATTTTGAAAACACTATCGCACGTTTGTGAAGTGTTTTACAGAATCTCGGAAATTAAAAACCTCGCTATCGCTCGGTTTTAAATATTTTCCTCAATTCAGTAAAAAACTACTTCCCAACCTCGCATCGTAATATACTATTATTTTGTTGTATTTTTTACGTCAGTTGCCATGGAATTCAGCTGTATTAACCAAATTAATGGTATTGTTATAAACTTACAAAGGGTGTGAGTAAGATACCGAAAATAAAGAGAAGAAATAATAATAATGTGTTTTTATTCAGTTAATGAGATGACTGGGTTTGTCGTCCCTAGAATGTCTATATTATATTCCAGTCGCTTCTTGCAGAGTTTATATCTGGGTCAATAGTAGTCAAATTCAGACTAAGAACGGCACATGCATTAGTCGGTTTATATATTTATATTGTGTCCCGTTGAATCAGCACCACAAAAAAAATATATATATAAATATCTCGTCACTCAGTGAATTTCGAAATATGTTTCTCATATCGTTATGCTACATATATACTGTATATAATTCTTCTATACACGTGTTTGTCACTGAACTCCTCCTAAACGACTGGATCGATTTTCATGAAAATGTTTTGTGTGTGTCTGATTTGATTCCTCGATGGTTTTGATTCACAATTGTACCCTCTAAAACCATTAGGTGTAGGAGTTCATCTGAAGTGAAAATTAAAAATTCGCTCTAGCAGTCACAATTTTCGATGTTTCACAACGAACTCAATTTATCCTATTAAAATAAAGCGAGGTAGGTATTGTCCAAAAATTAGCGAAATCCGACAATTGTGGAGGTTTACCTGAAATCCAAAATTAAAAATTGTCTAAACGAATGGACCTATTTTATGATTTTTTTGTGTATGTTTGAGTGGGTCCCTGAATGGTTTATATTCACAATTGAATCCTCTAAAACCATTAGGTGTAGGAGTTAATCTGAAATGAAAATCTAAAAATTGCTCTACCGGTCGCAATTTTTGATGTTTCACAACGAAACTCAGTATAACCTATTATAATAAACCGAAGTAGGTATTGATAAAAAATGAGCGAAATCCGACAAATATAAGTGGTGGTTTACCTGAAATCCGAAATTAAAAACACTAGCAACTGCCATGTTTGGTTCGTCTCAGCATATACCATACAATTTAATTATCTTCAATGTTTCATTTATTTAGGTGTAGGAACGCATGCCGGATATTAGCTAGTTGTGTATATAATTAGAAGGAGCGATGGAAATTCTTTCTCATAAAGATAAGTTGTTAAATTTGCATGAAGATTTTCGAGGTTTCAAATGATTCAAAACATTAATTTCTCACTGAAGACGAAATCAATAATCGAGACAAAGAGACAAACCAAGATCACCAAATTACATTTTAAGCTTTAGTGTCACTTGGAACTCAATTTTTTTTTCTTTCAATAACGGTCATCCTCGTAACTTTTAACTTGGAATGTATCCTGAACCCGCATAAATTTCTCATAAAAGTTATTTAGAAAATATGTTTTAAATGTTTGTTTCATAGTTTTGATTTAATCACAAATCCTTTCAACAAACTCAGAATCGAAACAAATATAATTTTCCACTAAAAATTATACCAATCGATAGTCCCATTTTAAAGAGAAATGAAATCAATTTATTTTCGTAATTTGTTGCCAAATCACTAGATATTTTATTGTTAAAAGAAATATTTTTTCCCTGATTTCCCTGTTTTGATAAACTTAAGAGGAAGGGTGTTTCCAGTGCAATTGTTATTAATCGAACCCATGGTCGAAAAGTTATATTTCTTCTAATTTAGTGTTTAAACATGTTGGAAAATACTAGGCCTATTTGTGTCGTATCTGAGTTAGAATTACATGTTTAATTCTGCGGGTCATCTGTCCCATCTTTGTGGACTAAAGGTTGAGAAACACTGACTTAGCACAATAATCTATTCGCAGTTTCTTCCAAGATAATCTTTCCCTTTCAACGCATTTCTATTAACCATGTTTTATGTCCGAATAATAGACGCATGGAAAAACTGGCCTAGTCAGTTACAGAATTCTGTCCAATCATGTTCGAAAGTAGTCCATTATCAAAACCCCAAAGCGAGAAAGTTTAACAGACAGCTCCGTAATTAACCACATTAAGCCTAAATTTGTTATAAAATTAACTATTTTCCATAATAAATTTAAAATGAACAATCTATTATAATGGTTTATCATCCGTTTGCTCCATAGAGAAACTTCGAACGTTTGCTCAATTAAGAGAATCTTCCCGCGTATATTTTCAAACGATTGCTGCACGGTCAGTCAGAGAGTGGGAGCAACTAGCCGAAGTTTCTAAAACATAGTTGAATGCAGGCTTTCACGGCCGGTAATCGTAATGTTGAGTGATTCCGGGTTATGTGGCCGTGGTCCATAGTTGGTGTTGATACCAGACGTTTCGCCCTCAACTGCGGAGGGCATCTTCAGTGGCGAGTGCTTCTATGCGTGTTTCCTGGTCGGAAGATCTACTTAGAATGAGCGCTGTGGACGTAGAGGACGTTGTATTAGTGGTGGGTGCAGGGTGAGTGGGCGTGGCTCTTGCTGATTGGCTAATAGTCGTCTCCTTGTTGTCACTGGTGTTAATGCATTTATTTTCTAGTGTATGAAACCAGGCCTTAGACAGTTTGATACCTTCTTCTTTTCTGTTAATATTTCCCTTATGCTTGTATATTTCTATAGCCTCTCGGTATAATCTAGGGAAATAGTAGGAAGTTGTGGCTAAAACTTGTGTATCGTCGAATAGAATCTGGTGTCCATTCGTAATGGCATGTTCTGCTACAGCTGATTTATCCATTTCTCCTTGTCTGCAGTTTCTTTTATGTTCTGATAAACGGGTGGCTATACTTCTTTTCGTGGTCCCTATATATGATGTACCACACGAACAAGGAAGTCGATATACGCCGCAAGTGGAGAGAGGTGGCCGAGGATCCTTAGCTGAGCGAAGGCAGTCTTCTACTTTTCTTGTAGGTCTGTAAACTGTTTTTATGTTGTATTTTCGTAGGAGTTTTCCGATACGAAAATACAACATAAAAACAGTTTACAGACCTACAAGAAAAATAGAAGACTGCCTTCGCTCAGCTAAGGATCCTCGGCCACCTCTCTCCACTTGCGGCGTATATCGACTTCCTTGTTCGTGTGGTAAATCATATATAGGGACCACGAAAAGAAGTATAGCCACCCGTTTATCAGAACATAAAAGAAACTGCAGACAAGGAGAAATGGATAAATCAGCTGTAGCAGAACATGCCATTACGAATGGACACCAGATTCTATTCGACGATACACAAGTTTTAGCCACAACTTCCTACTATTTCCCTAGATTATACCGAGAGGCTATAGAAATATACAAGCATAAGGGAAATATTAACAGAAAAGAAGAAGGTATCAAACTGTCTAAGGCCTGGTTTCATACACTAGAAAATAAATGCATTAACACCAGTGACAACAAGGAGACGACTATTAGCCAATCAGCAAGAGCCACGCCCACTCACCCTGCACCCACCACTAATACAACGTCCTCTACGTCCACAGCGCTCATTCTAAGTAGATCTTCCGACCAGGAAACACGCATAGAAGCACTCGCCACTGAAGATGCCCTCCGCAGTTGAGGGCGAAACGTCTGGTATCAACACCAACTATGGACCACGGCCACATAACCCGGAATCACTCAACATTATGTTTCTAAAACATGTTAACACTCATCGTTGAAAAAAATACTTCATGTAGCACAATTCATACGTCAACTCACCACTAAATGCAATACAAAAGTGTACAATACCTTCCAAAGACAGAAAGAAAGAAAGAAAGAAAGAATTTCCGATCCTTCCTATACCTGACGCTGACCTTCAAGTAGACAGAGAATTCACCCCCCGCCCCTAATACCTTCAAATATTTGCGCGGGAAGATTCTCTTAATTGAGCAAACGGATATATAATTTAAATGTTTTCCTTGATGGTAGGGACAGAATTGCAAGATAACTATGACGAACATCAGGAATCTTTACGAGATCAATTTTAACAGAAGTGGGCCGGAATGGCAGTATTAACAAGTACCAATAAATAAAAATTTGCCCGATGCCCGGGATCGCTCTCGAGTTGGTCAGACGCCTGTCGAGAAGTTATGTGCTCTAAAAAAGTAGGCTATGCGAAGAGCCTATATAATCCATCCACAGTAATTCTGCCCGAATGCTTGCAGCTTTACTAGGGAATTGTAGGTGTGGTAGCTTCCCGTTGCTTTCCACACCGGTGAAGGATGATGATGATGATGATGATGGTAAGGATGGTGATGATAAGGATGATGATGATGATGATGATGATGGCCATATGATTTCGGGGACCGTTTGGGCCTTAAAGTTTTCCTGACATTTGTCTTACAGGTGAGGAAAAACCCCGATAAAAACCTCACCCAGAACTACCCCGCCCGGGATCGAACCCGGGCCCGCTGCGTGACAAGGCAGCACGCTACCTCGAGACCACAGCGGTGGACCAGCCTATATAATAATCGATATAAATTTGTTTTTTATTTTAATGCCCAAGGTTACCCATTTGGACATTTCTGGTGTTCTCTCCTGGCATTGGCGTAATTGTAACCCATTTTTGAGGTTGGGGCGCCTAGAAGGTGAGGTTACGTTGCCCCGATGATATGATGGGTGATGATGATAGTGGTGCGCCAAGAGAGTCCTTAATCCTAAGCTTAATCTAAGATGAATATGAATGATGATGATTGCGATGGCCATATGATATTCGGGAACCGTTTTTGGGCCTTGAAGTTTCCTGGCATTTGTCTTACAGGTGAGGAAAAACCCCGATAGAAACCTCACCCACAAAAACTACCCCGACCGGGGATCGAACCCGGGCCCGCTGCGTGAAAAGGCAGCACGCTACCTCGAGACCACAGCGGTGGACATCCTGTGTATATAACAGAAACAATCCTGAAACAAAATTCTTTATTTATCTCATCGAAATTTGCCAATTTAGAATACGCACGGTTATTACGCAAGCGTGTGAAACACATGCAATCATATTGGAGACTTCAGCATGTTAAGTGTCAGCACTTTGCTTGCTATGCAGCTGAGGAAAATAAATTTTTCTGTATATGAGGTAGGCCTAGTTCTTAAAAACTCGGCTGATTACAATATTTATAATAAAAGTGGGAGGTTTGAGTCGGCAGTTGATGACATCACTACTCCTACATCCCCAGAGATGACGTCAAAGCTGGTGGCCTACTTCTATCCCTTACGTAAAGTGGCCGCGAATCTGATGACCCGGCCTTCCTTACATGGACACGCCATAACTTGCCGTATAAGTGAATGTTGAAGGTTTTCACCCGTTATTCTCCATATCCTTTTGAGTACTTGCCGCCGACACAACAGGTTTTTAGAATTTTGTTCTCTGAATCAATCGTAGGTAGTAAAGTTTTTTTTTAGGAAGATAGGTTGATCGGAATTTCAAGTAGAAAGTATACCTAGAAAGGCTATGCTTGGAATTTTTCCATTTTTTAATTCCTGAAATTTGTTTTGAAAAATAAAATAAAATAAAGAGTTGCAATCATTTTTTTTAGAATTTACCAAAATAAATACGTACTTACTTACTTACTCACTGGCACTATCGAACCCGTAGGTTCATGGCCGCGCGGACATAAGCTCTCCACACATCCCTATTTTGAGCTAATGCTTTCCAATCATTCCCTGTATAATCTACTTCCCTCAAATCATAGTTAATGTTGTTCTCCCACCTCATTCTTGGTCTTCCAACTGGGCGTTTTCCTTCTGGCTTTCCTACAAGAAGTTTCCATGCACGTCTTTCATTCCCCATACGCGCAACATGTCCTGCCCATCGCAGTCTCCGAGACTTAACTGTTCTTATTATATCTGGCTTCCTATAAAGACCATGTAGTTCATTGTTATGTAGTCTTCTCCATTCATCTGTCTGTTCATCTCTCTTTGGTCCAAAAATTTTCCTAAGAACTTTATTCTCATTACCAAAATAAATACATTTTATAATTTAACATTTCAAGATGAAACTGATATATCAAATAAAATCACAAATTTTACAAAAACAACGGGGATAATTAACAATATAATGAAACCATCTTTAGTACAGAAGAACACAAGAGTACGGCTTTATAAGGTTCTCGCAAGATCAGTATTAAGATATGGTAGTGAAGCATGGGCAATACGAAGAAGAGATGAAAGCCGAATAACAGGAAATGAGATGCGATTTATGCGCCGTACAGTAGGCTACACAAAGAGGGACCATAAAAGAAATGAGGAAATTATGGAAGAGTTGGATGTAGAACCCATTCTTCACCTTATACAAAACTACCAGAACAACTGGAAAGCCCATCTTCAACGAATGCCGTCTCATAGAATTCCAAAAGCCACACTTCGCTACTGCCCCCAAGGCAAAAGATCGCTGGGACGTCCAAAAAAGCGCTGGATGGAAAATTCCTCTTTGAGACCGTAACAGGCCACACGCCTAAATACTTGCATGGATGATGATGAAGAAATAAATATTACATACGTGTATTTATATACTTATTAAATTACGGTCATGTACTAAATTCCAAGGAGTGAGCCCATAGCTGTCTTATAAAGAAAATTAAGCAATTGGATAACAGTAAATAATGATTAGAGGAACTTCAGGTAATTTGACCCTATTTTGAATATGTTGTTTTTCTTCTTTTAATTAACGGATTTGAATTTTGTTTAATTACAGTGATTATCATTAGTGTTGTAACTATGAAAGAGCGTTGTTATTTTATTAAAAAATCTTCATAATTTATAAACTTTTTTTACTTTACAAGAAAGATCCAAGTTTTTATTATTGATTTCGCACATCTCAATGATGGATAAATCATATTTGAAGAGAAAAATTATACGCTCAGACCGGGACTTGAACCCGGGTACTTGCTCAGGTAGCTCAGTTGGTAGAGCACTTGGTCTAGAGAACCAAGGGCCCCGAGTTCAAGTCCCGGTCTGAGCGTATAATTTTTCTCTTCAAATAAGAAAGATCCACTTTAACCTCCATATTCGGGCAAAGTGGACCCCAGACTCCGCCCTAGTTTTTAGACTATTCTTAAGTTTATTTACTCTATTAGTTTAAACAGACAAACACAAGTTAACCTGAAAGTATTTATGGCTGGTCGTAATTAAAAAGCGTTGATATTTATTTAATGTTTTGAAAAATTATTGATTATTATAACATTCACACATCATTCGTCTGCAGACAGCGATTTGGGTTTAGTAAAATTACAAGGATATTAAATAAAATTAATGAAGAGCATGGTTTTTACAGATAGCATCCTCATTGATAAAATATACGTATGCGTGTAAAGTGGACCAAGGTCCACTATAAACGCATCATGGAGGGTCCACATTAACCGAACTCTTTTGTTATGTTTAATTATTTTCTATAGCCGCCATGTTATATAATATCAAATCAAATCCGTCGGTATATTAAAACTGCATCTACATAATATAATTTAGGCTATTTAGGGAATTTTTAATTTTATAATAATCCATAGCAGAAATTAAGAATTAATTCTTAACTTGAAAAACTTTTGAACTGATCTTTTCACAAATGTCACAAATAAACCGTTCTTTGCATAAAGAATAAAATAAACAGGTCTTGAACATGTCAAATTTGATTAGGGGAACAAATTAAAATATTTTACGCTCGAGGGCAGCACCAATTAAAGAATATATTAACAGGGTTCACTCAAACCGAAGGGTCCACATTACACGAACTTAATCTACTAAAAAATATTGAGCGTTAAATCATGTGACAATTTTATTAGAGAATTTTTGTTGTAATATTTTAGAGAGGAAAATTAATGAAATAATTTGCTCTGTTAGTATTTTATTTAACGACGCTCTTTAATATATTAGGTCATTAGCGTCGTAATTGAAATCTAGGCATAAAGAGGCAGAGACCTCTTGTTTCAGGCTTGAGTATCTTTTACGTACGTAAATCTACGACACGGGACCCACTAATTTATTTCCCTTCTGAAATAAGCCATTTTCAGACTTTTTACACCCTTAAAAATCCATTGGCCCCGGATGGAATCGAACTTGCGAATTTCGGCACAGGACGGCGCTCATTTCTCAGTGTCCTGGATTCAGTTCTAAAAATATGCACAAGTCAAACTCCTGTTGAATTCTCACTAACCGCGAAAATCCCGTAATAATTTAATACATAATAAAATATACACGGTTACTAACAATATAAATATAATAGATGTTAGATCATACAATTATCTAAAAAAAAACACGAACTTCACTTAAAATGTAGTAATTCTTAATCTTCACGTCCAAGCAAGTTAAATACAATTTACACACATAGCGATTATTTAAAATAATATAGGCGTAAAATGATTCCTCAGCATAAGAGTGTATTATGTAAAAAAGTAATTCTTAATATAATTACATTCAATTAGTGAAATAGATCAAACGAATAATATATAAAACATTTGCAACCAATTAAAATAATACTATATACAATTTAAACGTTACATGTATCAACACTTTTAAAATTCATATTAAAGCACCGTTCAGGTTATGTAATGAGATATTACATATAAAATTGGCAATCAAAACATTTTTTCTGTTCATTCTTACCTCTTAGAGTTATTTTTGTCGAACATATGTTTCAGAGCTTCTAAGCCCCATCGCCAGCGATTACAGAATGAACAGACAAAATGTTTCAATTATTAAACAAACCTCTTAATGTTACTTCCTATTGTATTTTGAAATAAAATTGATACCTGGTAAGTCAGTCGTCCTCAAATAAATTATTAAATTTCATCAAGTAAGTTTTTGAAAGGCCTCCATATTGGAGTTACTTGATGCAGTTTAATAATTTAGTTGAGGACGACTGATTTACCAGGTACCAATTTTATATTTAATATCTTACGTTATATGTAATGCAACTTTACATTTTTAAAAGTAGCTACCTGCCTATTAACATGCTTACTTCGGCATCTCTTTTTACATTTTTCATCTCACCATCACAGCAGCCTTGCTGTAATATTTTCGTTAAAGATATTGCTCTGTTGAATAACTAAAGATTAGGAAATTACGTAAGTGAATATATTTTTAATATAAATTATTTTTAACTTGGACATTATGTAAAAATGTCATTTAGACCTATTTTAGATTAAAATCAATCCATCCATAGTAATTCTGCTTGAGGGCAGGTCCTTCACTGCAATCATAGCATTTTCATGCTATGCTTGTAGCTTTTCTAGGGAATTGTAGGTGTGGTAGCTTCCCGTTGCTTTCCACACCGGTGAAGGATGATGATGATGGCCATATGATTTCGGGGACCGTTTGGGCCTTAAAGTTTTCCTGACATTTGTCTTACAGGTGAGGAAAAACCCCGTTAAAAACCTCACCCAGAAAAACTGCCCCGACCGGGGATCGAACCCGGGCCCGCTGCGTGACAAGGCAGCACGCTACCTCGAGACCACAGCGGTGGACATAGATTAAAATAATAATAATACTTTTTTTTTATTATTTTCGCATTTATAATTATTGCGAAATGACACAATCGTTCCTTCTTGATAATTGATTAAAGTTTTTTTTTCCGGAAATAATGTTTGAGTTTATCTTAAGTTTAACTCAGAAAGTGTCGGTCCCGCATCTGATTCTTAACACCTACCTCAACATGTTCACAACGCTTTAATACATGCACCGTGCTGTCACGTGCTAAGTTTGCACTGACATTGAAATTACAAATAAGGAAAAGAAGCGACGCAAATTTACACCATTAGATGGTTTTAGCACATGCTATGTTTTTCTTATTGCGTTCAGTAACAATATTTTAATTGAATAATAGTATGAATGTATCCACTGCTGTGGTCTCGAGGTAGCGTACGGCCTTGTCAAGCAGCGGGCCCAGGTTAGATCCCCGGTCGAGACAAGTTTCCATGGTGAGGTTTTTTTCGGGGTTTTCTCACCTGTAAGACAAATGCCAGGAAACCTCAAGGCACAAACGGTCCCCGAACATCATCTGGCCATCATTATCATATTCACTTCATTAGATTAAGTTTAGGATTATGACCTTCCAGGCGTCCCAACCTCAGAAGTGGGTCAGTGCCAGGAGAGAATACCGGAAATGTCGAAATGACACACTGCAGGCACTGGTGGCATTGAATAAAAACATAATAATATGGATATTAATATTTGTTTAAAAATATATTATAGGTGAGCGTATGGAGAAGATATATTAGAATTTATTATTTTCTTTTATTCTTCTCCTTTGTTTTTCTTCTTTTTCAGTGACGTATTTTCGTCTGGGAATTACTTGCCAAAATCCTAGGCGGATGGCCTATAGCCAGGAGTAATGCATTTTCAATCTACTCTGGACGAGTGTACGGAACAATTGTCGAAGACAGTATAGGACAAGCGAAACATAGTCCCAAGGTGGAGATTTAAAATTCCTGCTCGCCGACAATCAAACCCGTGTCCGCACCTGAATCAATGGTATGGACTCTATAGATCAAGTCACGGTGATATTAGAAAATGTTCTCTAATTTATTATAATTAGAATGCGGAGCATACAACATTTTTTTGAGGTTAGCATAAAGTATATTTAGATCAGTGTCTGAATTTAAAAGTCAAAAATCTGAAATGAGGTGTGGTCATGGAGGATCTTTAAAAGTTTGCGTAACGAATGAGGTCACGGAATAGCGATGAGAGCAAACTGTAACGAAAGTGTTGCTAATTTACGTCATGCCATCTTCTCTAATCATATTGGGAACAGCCATTTTTTACTCCTACTGCAAAAAAAGTCCTTAACTGGTTCCTTCATATTTTGTTATTCTAAATGGAGTATATAATTGAAATTATATAATATATGTTAGCTCTTTGAGTAGCAGCCTATAATACTAAATTCCTTTTTTTTTTTCTGCAGAAACGATTAAATACAACATAAAATTTAACGTTAAAATGTTAACATTTATGTTACCTAATCGACACACGTGGAGGCCTATATGATACAGAGTGCATTAGTGCATTTTCTTGGCATTTATTACAAAAACGTTAAGCTAATTTTACATTATATGAAATGAAAATATGGCACATAATATAAAAACTCTATCTAAATTCCCTTAAGACTGAGGAACGTAGATTCATTATTGAAAATGCACATCGAAATCGAATCTCCAGTAACCATAGATTTCGAATAGACATTAGAGATCATAAAATGCAGTAATAAATTAGACCAATAAATAGAGAATAGGCCTACATTTTTTTAATGCCCAGGTTGTCCCTTTTGGACATTTCTGGCGTTCTCTCCTGGCATTGGCGTAATTGTAATCCACTTCTGAGATTGGGGCGCTTGGAAGGCGGGGTTACGTTGCCCTGATGATATGATGGATGATGGTGATAGTGGTGCACCAGGAGAGTCCTTAATCCTAAGCTTAATCTAAGATGAATATGAATGATGATGATTGCGATGGTCATATGATGTTTGGGGATCGTTTGGGCCTTAAAGTTTCCTGACATTTGTCTTACATGTGAGGAAAAACCCTGATAAAAATCTCACCCAGGAAACTGTCCCGACTGGGGATCGAACCCGAGCCCGCTGCGTGACAAGGCAGCACTCTACCTCGAGACCTCAGCACTGGACAATAGAGACTAAATTAAAATTATATATTTTTTGTATGAAATGAAAATGCCCGCACTTAATTTTTTATCATTTGAGATATTTTATAAGTGAAATTGCTTCATGTAGGCTAACCGTGCTCGAAAATATAGGCCTTAGTATAGCAGCCTATGTCTCTACATTATTAGATTAAAGTAAAACAGGCTATCCTACAAATATTTGTTATTTTTCTCCTTGAGAGAAACTTTTAAATATATATATATATATATATATATATATATATATATATATATCATCATCATCATCCGGTATCATGGCAGCTGCCGCCGTCTTCCGGAAACCAAACGCCATTCCTCTCTATCCATCCATTGATCTTCCTCCATTCCTCTGATATTCATAGCTGCTTGTACCCCTTCTATCCAAGTTTTCTTCGGTCTTCCTCTCTTCCTCCTTTCCATTGGGATCCATACCATAACAATTTTTGGCAATCTTTGCTCTGACATTCGTTTGACATGACCATACCACTGCAATCTTTTCTTTTCTATGATGTCCGGCTCCTCTTATACACCCATAATTTCCCTTATTTCTTTATTTCGTATTCTATCCATATATATGTTTGTCAAATTAGGCCTTTTATAGATAAATATAGGTCTATTAACATGTAGGCAGTTTTGGATAAAATAATAAACTCATAGGCCTAAATTTATATAAATTAATGAGCTTATAGTAAATTAATATCGTTTCTTAAATGGTATTATACATTAATCGCATTTAGCAGATCTAGGGTTTAGGCTAAATTCCAAAGCAAGTCAACAAGTATTTTTTTCACGTTAAATACCGGATCGTATTTTCATTACAGCTTATCATTCCATCAGTAATTATTATTTTATATTTAATTAAAGACTTAATTTTATGTTTAAAAGTAGTAATTAAATTCCTTGCTGTAATATTTATGAGGCCTACAAATTAACTCAAGAATATCGAAATAAAATACGAATATGTTATCAATACTAATGAAATTCATTGTTAAAACCGTTGAGGTGGATAGTCATAAAATAAAATAAGTTAAAATATACCTTCTTAGGTAAGATCCGTCGTCCTCAACTTATAAAATATGTATTCTTTACGTCTGTAGGCCTTTCAGAACATCCGTTCCATCTTCAGCAGGTCCTTCTTCGCTACATTATCTGATATGATGGTTGATGCTGCTGGTCACGACAACACCACATTAGAACCAGCAGCATCAACCATCATATCAGATAATGTAGCGAAGAAGGACCTGCTGAAGATGGAACGAATGTTCTGAAAGGCCTACAGACGTAAAGAATACATATTTTATAAGTTGAGGACGACGGATCTTACCTAAGAAGGTATATTTTAACTTATTTTATTTTACGAATATGTTATGTTGCTCTATCTTAAATATTTTACTTTGACAGAGTTAAACAGCCGCTATTTTGTGAAAGAGTATTTTAAGTATGTTCTTTAATCAAAGTAAGTAAATAAGTCGTTTAAACAGTGTCTATAATCTTCATGAATCTTGAGAGCAACTAATTAACTATCTCACTGACACTATCGAACCCGTAAGTTTATGACAACGCGGACATAAGCTATCCATACATCCCTATCCTGAGCTAATGTTTTCCAATCATCCCCTGCATAATCTACTTCCCTCAAATCATGGATAATGTTATTCTCCCACATCATTCTTGTTCTACCAACTGGTTGTTCATCCTTTGGTTTCCCTAGAACAAGCTTCCATGCACCTCTTTCATTCCACATTCGTGACACATGTCCTGTCCATCGCAGTCCACAAAACTTAACTGTTCTTATTATATCTGGTTTCCTATGAAGACTATGTAGCTCACTGTTATGTAGCCTTCTCCATTCTCCTTCTGTTCATATATATTTGGTCCAAAATTTTTCCTAAGAACTTTATTCTCAAATACTCGTAATTTCCTTTCCTCCCTTAAAGTAAGGATACATGTTTCCAATCCATATAATCTAAATGGGAGAATAACAGTTTTTTTTGGTTGTATTTTCAGTTTAACGTTTTTTTGAAAGATGTTGGGATGACACGAGTCCCAGTTTCGTTAAAACAAATCCTTGTGCAGAATCTTGTGTTACCACACTTCGATTATTGTGACATTATATATAATGATCTAAACTATGACTTGTCGCAGAGACTGCAGCGTGTTCATAATGCTTGCGTTCGATTCATTTTCAATATCCGCCGTTATGACCATATTTCCGAACACTTTAATAACCTCTCTTGGCTCCGTCTTACTGACAGACGTAAATTGCACTCTCTTTCACTACTTTTCAAGCTTCTGAATTCCTACATCCCTACTTACCTGGCGTCTAGATTTGAGAAGTTATCCTCTTACCACAATATTGACACTAGATCGATCACAAGATAGCAGTCTGCTAACAATTCCTCTTCATAGCACTTCCTCCTATTCTACTTCCTTCACAGTAGCCTCTGCCCGCTCCTGGAATCTCCTTCCTCAAGATATCAGGGGTTGCCGCACACTTGGTACCTTTAAGTCACGCTTATACAGTTACCTGTTGTCTAATAATTAATTTTTCTCTATTTATTTAATTTTATACTATGTCATTAATCTTTTCCTGTTTTTTATATATATTGTACATATTATATATTTAATTCGTTAAATTTAGAGTAAATCAAAATACATTATAAATATTAATTGTATTGTATTCATAACTTGTAATCGTTTATATATATATATATATATATATATATATATATATATATTGTAATTTAGATTTAAGACTATTTTTTTGTTTGTATTTTTTTAAACCTGGTTGAGTGGTAGACAAGGCCTTAAGGCCTTAACTCTGCCAGGTAAAATAAAGCTATTATTATTATGATTATAGGCCCTAATGCATAATTGGCCTAAGTTTAATTAATGTCTATCATAAATAAGTATTTGCATTATTATTTTCAAATTTACCTTTTTTTAGGATAGAAATACACATATGAACAAGTGTAGAAAATTATATATACGTATATATTTTATATCTAGTTATAGGCCGATGTACTATAAGATGAGATGTAGGAAAATGATGGTAATTAAATTTAGTGTGAGTGATTAAATTAGAAAATGATAAGAGGTGACCTT
This sequence comes from Diploptera punctata, assembly GCA_030220185.1. Lineage (NCBI taxonomy): Eukaryota > Metazoa > Arthropoda > Insecta > Blattodea > Blaberidae > Diploptera > Diploptera punctata. The sequence goes on along the minus strand of JASPKZ010009352.1, from coordinate 1,845,176 downwards.
GTCGTGTGTCACTATGCACTTAATTGTCTCACCTGTGCTAATATTAACACCGAGCTAAATAAAGCGCACTCACTGTTTCACTGCTCTACCAATACTAACCAGAGTAACGCGATTCCGCCAGACTGTAGGCCGGCTGTCAGCAAGTCAGTATCGCACTGCACTCCTGCTCTTTAACAATAAACAATCTCGCAAATACAGACACATTGTATACACTATTTTGCATACTTTCAGTTTTATGCCTTTGCTATTTCACTCTTATTTATAGACGCTTTAAAATGTAACATTATATCTTGTCTATTAATATTTTGATCGGTAGCGGTGGACTAGTGGGAGCCATGGGTTTTTAGGACGGAAAAATCCAAGGAGCAAGTCCTCCGGGAGGGACTTTAAGCCGTAGGTCCCGAGTCTGAAGATTTTCAGGCTCGTAAAAGATCCTTAAGCCTGAATAAAGAGCCTCTAAGCAAACTCCTAGTAATACACCGTGTCCACAAATATAGTATCATACTTAATTATATTATTTTTGGTCTGGACATCTTACCTCAATATTAATGTTGATTTGTACTTGGACATGTTTCAAAACAAGTCCAAGTACAAATCAACATTAATATTGAGGTAAGATGTCCAGACATGTCCAAGTACAAATCAACATTAATATTGAGGTAAGATCTCCAGACCAAAAATAATATAATTAAAATAACCTCAAAATGTAACTTCCTAAAATTAAATATTATAGTATCATACTTTTAACTACTATTATGTCGCTTTGGATAATCGCATCTAAATGAAATTGGTGACAATCAAAAGAGAAACTCAAAAAGTTTTTGCTATACCTCTAGACATTGAATGTAGCCCCCACAAGTGACGCTACAGACACCGCTGTCTGCTAAATATCCAACAATGAACCCATATCGACCACAAAACAAATTATTAAATTTAGTTTAGTTTCTACATTGTTGTCCATTATTCTCCATTGTTGACATTGTTAACATGCACAAACCTTTTTGGTTTTTGTTTTGATTGTCACCAATTTCATTTAGATATGATTATCCAAAGCGATGTTATAGTAATTAAAATTATGATACTGTATTTGTAAATGAGATACATTCGGAGGACTGCAGGATACACACTACTAGATCACAAAAAAAAAAAAAAGGACATCTTAGAAGAACACATGGACCTTTAGACAACAAAATTTCTGATTATAAGTCAAGATGGATGCAACATGTTCATCGAATGGAAGATCACAGGATACCCAAACAGTTAAGATATCAACCTGCAGGAAGAAGAAGACCAGGACGTCCACTGAAAAGACTTCTGGATGGTGTTTCTCTTGAGGCCGAAACAGGTCAACAAATGGCCTAAATTCATGAATGTACTATGATGATGATGATGATGATACTATATTTGTGGACACGGTGTACTTTAGTTGCCTGTTAGATATCTCATTGGACCGATGTGTTGACCGCGTGGTATCTGTGAGCAAATAAGGTAACCAACAATTTTAACTTGGTCTAGTAACTCCTTACAAAGGAGAGACTATGGCTCAACAATGGGCTACGCTGTTATAGATATGTTAATATTTTTATTTTGAACTTTTCGGATCAAATCCACATTCAAAACGGGAAGATTTTTCTCGGCCTTCAATTAAATATTGCTGCAATTAAACCAAAAAACTAAACTCCACGGCACGACAGGCCTAGAAGGCCCTTGGCCTACCAGCCGGCTTCTGGCCTCATATCCACATGTGTTAATCGCAGAGGTAGACGATCATCTTGCCAGTATAAGGATGACATGTGGTCAGCATGTCAGGTCCCCCAACCTTATAAATACACTTCACATACCCGAAATTTGTATGCATTATGTTTATTTATTCAATAAAGATTAGATAGTAGTTAGGGTCATAGAGCAGACCCGGGGATAAGGGCATTATGCCCGAGGTAACCCGGGGGTGGTGGTGGGGCTCTAAATAAAAAAACCCTTATAGATGATTTTCTCAACCTGGAGCCGCTATTTATAGTAGCTACCCAAATTCCTCATGATGCTGGGTAGGCACCGGTCCCATACTGGCCGAAATTCCATGAGAAAATTCCTCTCCCCATGGAGACCCGACCATCGCAAGTTCCGTAGGTCTGCGTCGAGGCCTCCTGCCTTAACCACTACGCTACGGCGAGGTACATTGCTGCAGTTATTAATCCTAAATGGTTAATAGAAGAATAAGTGAGGATCTTACGAATACATTTTTTATTAATCCTCAATATTGGATGTGAATTTCTCTTCTTATAGCCTGTAATCTGTTTTCTGTAAAAGTTTATTAACCTTTAATTGGCAATGTATCCTATAGGATACGTCAATTGGTTCGGTTTTTTTTCGTAATATGAACGAAACAGAAGACAACGAATGGGCAGTAATAACTTAAATGTGTGTCGAATTACACAATAAACTTAATAAATAGTCATGCGTGGTTTTGTTTTCAGTGCGGTCCGCCACATTTAAATAACTGTCACGAGAAATTGGATGTGTTCCCAGAGGTCCACTCTAAACCGACATCACGCTGGAATTCACTCCAAGAGACGTCATCACAAAATCTACAGAGTGCACAGTGTCAGAAGAACAAAATTAAATCAATGTTTGGACAATTAAGAAAAATAAAAAAATGAACTCTTGAAAAATGTCAATAATGCCCAAAAGTTATGTAATTATGTGCTATAACTCTGTAAAAGTTACAATTTATTATGTTTAATAAATGACAGTTGGCGCTGTGCTCTTCCCCTTGGCCTGCAACCACAATGTCAAATTTGACAAGGTCCGTGACCGACTATTTCAATCAGGGTTTTCTGCGGTTTCCCCTGATTCAAGAGCAAGTGCTGAAATAGACCAAAAAAAAAAAAAAAAAAAAAAGACCGCCGCAGCGGCAGTAAGAAACAAATAAATCCTAGCGCCATAAATAAGAACCTCCCCATCAGGGGCCTACATGGCACTGCTCCCGTAAACGACTCGGGGAGCTTGCATGCTGCATATCATGCCATTTCCATCAACAAATATACCACAATCAGTTTGAAATTACTACCATTCAAGATATAACGCAGTCAAAATTTACGAAATCAAAATCTTTCGAAATGAACAAATTTTGGCAATCACAAACAAAATCACTCAAACAAACCCACAGGGACAATCAACCCTCAATATTACCGGGACAAATGGACATTGTCTAGGAACCCGGGGTCCACTTGTGTGAGTGGGCCAAAGATCTGTCCACTACCTGTACGCGCAGGTCGCAGAGCAGCTCGCTCTCTCTCTCTAGTAGTTTGCCAATTAAAGGGTTAATTTCATTTGTATCATATTATAAAACTAGCTAACATCCGGCGTGCGCTGCTACGCCTAAATAAATAAATATTAATATGTTTTTATGTTTAGTTGAATAAGTGAAAGAAAAATAATTATAAATTTATATCGTAATTATTTTTAGATACCCCGTGCTGATTACCCATCGTTGCCCGGGAATCTACTTATCCTGGCCTTCTTGGCAAAAATGAGCTGAAAGACGAAAATTAATGTGTTTTTATGTGTAGTTTTTTAAGTGAAAGTAAAATTTTATATCGTCATTTTGTTATTTTTAGATATCCCGTGCTGGTTATCGGGCGTTACCCAGGAATCTACTTATCCCGATTTTCATTGCATAAATGAGCTAAAACCCAAAAATTAATGTGTTTTTATATTTAGTTGAATAAGTAAAAGGAAAAAAATCATTAACATCAACATCATAGTCCATTACGAAATTTACACCATTTGTTGACCTGTTTCAGTCTGAAGAGAACAAATTTATATTGTAATTATTTTTAGGCATCTCGTGCTGATTACCCGGCGTTGCCCGGGAATCTACTTATCCCGATCTTCTTTGCATAAATGAGACGATAATTAATGTGTTTTTATATTTAATTGAATAAGTGGAAGGGAAAAGTAATTATATATTTAATTAATAATTATAGTATTAATCAGTATAAAGTACTAGCCAATACCAGGCGTGCGCTGCTACACCTAAATGAATTAAACGTATTTTTATGTTTAGTTAAATAAGTAAAAAGAAATATAATTATAAATTTATATAATAATTATCAGTTTAGCGGTTGTTTGGTCGGGTTAGAGGTAAATTGGCCGGTTTACGGATAATTCGATCGTTTTAGAGGTAGATTCATCGGTTTAAGAGTAATTTTATCGTTTTAGGGGTAACTTGATCACGGATAGTTTCTCGTTTTAGAGGTAGTTTAATCGTTTATGGTAGTTTTGGTCTATATAGAGTAGTTTGGTTAGCAACTGGTAATTTGATCGTTATAGAGGTAATTTCATCGGTTTAGGGGCAGTTTGGTCTGATCGGTTGGACTTATTAGATTATGTTTCTGGGTTAGATTAGGTATTGGTTAAGTCAGATATCGACCAGGTATCGGACAGGTTAGGTCAGATCAGGTTAAATTCGGTTAGATGAGGTTAGGTAAGGTTTGGTTAGGTGAGGTTAGGGTAGGATATGTTAGGATAGGGTTCTATTGGTTAGGTTAGGTTTAGTTAGGTTCGGTTCGGTATGATTCGGTTAGGTTAGTTTATGTCAGGTTAGGTCCGGGTTAGGATTGTCTTATGTCCGAGGTTAGGTCCGGCTTTGGGACCGGGTTTGGGTTCTGGTTCGGATTCGGGTTCAGTTTGGGTTCGGGTTTAGGTTCAGTTGGAATTCAGTTTCGATTTCAGTTTTGAGTTCAGTTTTTATTTCAGTTCCGGTTTCGGGTTTTGTTTTATTGTTATGGGTTCTGGTTTAAATTCAGGTTAGGTTCAGGTTTGAATAAGTTAGACTCAGTTAAGTTAGGCACGGTTGGGGTAAGCTCGGTTGGGTTAGGTTCGGATTAGGTTCGTGTTAGTTTCAGTTCAGGGTCAGTATATATTCAGTATAGGTTAGATTTAGGTTCAGTTTAGGTTCGGTTTTGGTTCAGATTATGTTTGTTTTAGATTAGCTTTGGGTTAATTTTAGGTTCGGTTTGGTTCAGGTTAGGTTCAATTTAGGTTGAGGTTAGGTTAAGGTTAGGTTCAGATTAGGTTCAGTTTACGTTAAGGTTAGGTTCAGGATAGGTTCAGGTTATGTTCAGGTTTAGTCCAGGTTAGGTTAAGGTTAGGTCTGGATAGGTTCAGATTAGATTCAAGTTAGATTCAGGTTGGGTTAGGTTCAATTTATGTTCAATTTAGGTTGAGGTTAGGTTAAGGACTGGTTCAAGTTAGGTTCTAACCGAACCCAACATAACCAAACCTAACCGAACATAACTAAACCTAACCTAACCTTAAAAAACTCCTGGCGCGACAGGCCTAGAAGGCCCTTAGCCTACCAGCATCACGATGCTGGGTGGGCACCGGTCCCATACTGGCCGAAATACCATGAGAAAATTTCTTCCCCCATAGAGACTCGAACCAGCGCAAGTCCCGTAGCTCTGCGCCAAGGCTTCCTGCCTTAACCACTCGGCTACGGCGGGGGACAACCTAACCTTAACCTCAACCTAACCAATTCTAACCTGAATCTAACCTTAACATAACCTTAACCAAACCTTAACCTAAACTCTGTTGAGGTTAGGTTCATGTTAGGTTAAGGTTAGTTTCAGCTTAGGTTAAGGTTAGGTTCAGGTTAGGTTTGGTTAAGGTTATGTTAAGGTTAGATCAGGTTAGGTTCATGTTATATTCAATATAGGTTGAGGTTAGGTTAAGGTTAGGTTCAAGTTAGGATCAGGTATTGTTAGGTTAGGTTCAGTTATGTTCGGTTAGGTTTGGTTATGTTAGGTTCGGTTAGGTTGTTAGGTTGCATTAGGTTACGTTAGGTTCGGTCAGGTCCGGTCAGTATATGTCATGTTTTGTCAGGTTGGGTCAGTATAGTACAGGTCGGGTCAGGTCATTTAAGCGTCTAAAAATCTATTTTCACGTTTTTCACTACAAAAGGTGATTTTAAAGGTGTAGGAGTTGAGTACCACAACTCTCTTATAGCCTAATTTCATCCAGGGAATCTCCTGACATTTTTGCAAAACACCCCATCAAAATCAGATGGACGGTATGGCAGTGCATAAAATACGAACAAACAAACAAACATTCATTTTTATATATTAGATAGGCTAAAAGCGGTCAATATCTGTCCTACTCCCGCTCGCTCTCGTAAGCGAGAGCGGCTGAAAGGGATTGCGGTCATGTGAATGAGAAGTCCCGGGATTCTCACAGTGAGTACCGAATGATGTAGTCATGCAGTGTTCGTGCCACAGAATAATTTTTTACAGCATGTACACCCTTCGACAAAAACAAAAAATGAGTCATCTCTTGAACGCACATTTCTTCTAAGTCATACTCGGCACAGCGCTGGGTTCAAACTAGGAAACTAGTCATAATTGTGCAGTCCCTGAGCTACTGTGTTATGTGGCTTGAACTGAAGACTCTCCTATGTGTGCTGATAGCTCGGCGGTAAAGCATGCGGTCAGTTTCTGTTAATGAAGATATCAGGTTCGCGTCTTCAATTACGCAGTTTTTTTCGTGATATTTGTAATAAAACGTTTTATGAATTAAATACATTTTATTTCGACATTTGAAATAATCTATACTTTCTAAGTTCATAATTGTTTTATCATACCGTTGAGGTTATAACAATGTTAAATTATATATTTGTTTACCATGTATACTACCGTCTTCCTCAAAGTCTTTCGATGCATGCTTCATCTTCTGGAGTTGTTGTAGTAGTATTGAATTAACTGTATGTCTAATAGGGGGTTTGCTCATTAGGCATATTTTCGTTGAGAATGTTTATATTCTTGGCCTTTTTGATAATTTCGATTTTTTCTAAAATGTTAATGTTATGTGTATAATTGACATTGTATTTATCGATATTGTTGAAACTGTGGCCGTATCTGCCTCGATAGCCAAAGAAATTCCTTCTTTTACCAATAAACATTTATTATATTATTATTATTATTATCATTATCATCATCATTATTATCATTATTATGGCCCTGGGGTCGACTCAGCCTCTAACGGAAATGAGTACCGGATGTTTGTTCTGGGGGCAAAGGCGGCCGTCACGCAGGGCTGACCACCCGGCTGACATCAAGTGCCGATTGTCTAGAAAAAGTGGGAGCCTTAACCTCCTACTACCCCAAGGGCCTCCCGAGGCCTGTAGTGGGATTACTTTACATTAGTCGGCCGCGGTGGACAAGTGGTTATGCTCCTTGCCTCTGGTCCCAAGGGTCGCGGATTCAAACCCGGCCGGGACCGATGGATTTTTTAGGACGGAAAAATCCAAGCAGCAAGTCCTCCGGGAGGGTCTTTAAGCCGTGGGTCCCGAGTCTGAAGATTTTCAGGCTCGTAAAAAATCCTTAAGCCTGAATGAAAAGGCCTCTAAGCAACATTTACCGAATTTTCCCGTCCTAGTACTACCTTGGTTTCCTAGATGTCAGTATGAGGCGGAACGCTGACCACGTACCACTCAAAATGACATCTATACGAAAACAAGTGTAACTAAATTAACATGGTTCAAATTCTTCCCTGTAGGGGGAAGCGCCTAAATCTCTGTAAAGGGAAAACAGGCTTACAACTATTATTATTATTATTATTATTATTATTATTATTATTATCACTTAAGTAAAAATCTATAGAGCATTCAAGGGCCATTCCATACGAAATCGGCAGAAATAAATAAAATCTAAACTCCCTACCTTCAAAAGTTAATAATTTACTATAGTGAAAATCTAGTACACTGAGCATCTAAACTAAATTTGACGTCTCAGTTTGATACTCTGCAATTAAAGAATAATATTATCTGTCAAGTCCACCGCTGTGGTCTCGAGGTAGCGTGCTGCCTTGTCACGCAGCGGGCCCGGGTTCGATCCCCGGTCGGGGCAGTTTTTCTGGGCGAGGTTTTTATGGGTTTTTCCTCACCTGTAAGACAAATGTCAGGAAAACTTTAAGGCCCAAACGGTCCGCGAAATTATATGGCCATCATTATCATCCTTCACCGGTGTGGAAAGCAACGGGAAGCTACCACACCTACAATTCCCTAGTAAAGCTGCAAGCATAGCATGAAAATAGTATGATTGCAGTGAAGGACCTGCCTTCGGGCAGAAATACTATGGATGGATATCTGTCAATGTATCGTATTTTAAAATAGAAGCCTTTTGTTTGAAATAAATTTCTTAAAGTGTAACTATTCCCTGAACTTGAAAATATAGTCATATTAGGCCTATATAAATAAATAAATAAATATATATATATATATATATATATATATATATATATATAATTTTATGCACTATCGCTGATATTTACATTTATATCTATCTATCTATCTATCTATCTATCTATCTATCTATCCATCTATCTACCTATATGTCTGTCCATCTATCTACGTATATGTCTGTCTATCTATCTACCTATCTGTCTGTCTATCTATCTGTATATCTGTCTACCTATCTATCTACCTACCTACCTACCTACCTATCTATCTATCTATCTTCGGGTTTACAGCTTCTGCCATCTTCCCGTGCCAAAGCTTACGGTCATGGGCATCTTCAATGCTTAGCCCTCTTGCTTGCATTACTACCTTCATGTTTTCCTTCCATGGTAACTTTGGTCTCTCTCATTTCTTCTTTCTGGTCGGTTATTATTTTTACTATTATTTATTATTTTGAAAACACCATCGCGCAAAAAATAATATACAACGCACGTTTGTGAAGTGTTTTACAGAATCTCGGGAATTAATAACCTCGTTATCGCTCGGTTTTTAAACATTTTCCTCCATTCTGTAAAAACAACTTCCCAACCTCGCATCGTAATATACTATTATTTTTGGATTAAATGTTTCATATATTTCAGTGGGAAGATCCATAAATAGCTCGTCGCTCAACTCATTAACAAATGAGAATGACGTTTGTTTCAAGGCAGTCTTGTGGTTACGTGACATTTAAAACTTCGCCTCGTCTTGCAGTTATTATTATAAAAGTTGATAACCAGAGGGATTTAATTCATCGCTTGTTTTAATGCATGATGCGTACTTCATATTAAATTGAACATTATGATCATTAATAAAGTTATGAATCCTGCACTGTAAATATGTTATTGCAGATAAATGGTTTAGGGTCACATAAATGAAAGGTTGCATTACGTACGTCATATCCTATTGATTACATCATTATCCTAAAATATCGATGCAATTAAATTAAATTAGTTACTTAACTTAACAGTTTAATGAATTTATGTGCAATTTGTTTGATTAAGACAATTTTAACGTAAATTACTGAGGAAATTTACTTTATGATATTTAAACATGTTTGAGATTACCTACTTTTCTTACCTTTTGCTTTCTAAGTTCAAAAAAATGTGTACGGAATACCAAGTACGGCAAAACTGTATCGCAAAGAAAAAAACATTTTTTTGCGCCATAGTGATTGAAAGTTTAACTTCCTATATTTCGGGGTTGCCAACCTAAACTATACTATAATAAAATAACTATACTGTAATATTACATATTACTTAACGCGTGTGAGAAGTAAAACCACTGCCCTCTATGTATACTACATGCAATGTATATAAAGTAAAGTAAAGTAATCCCACTACAGGCCTCAGGAGGCCCTTGGGGCAGTAGGAGGTTAAGGCTCCCACTATTTCTGGACAATCGGCACTTGATGTCAGCCGGGTTGTCAGCCCTGCGTGACGGCCGCCTTTACCCCCAGAACAAGCGTCTGGTACTCATTTCCGTTAGAGGCTGAGTCGACCCCAGGGCCATAGTGCCGCCAGAAGGTTTGGGTCAGTTTAAAAATCCTGACCCCACCGGGACTTGAACCCTCGACCTTCCGGCTTGTAGCTCAGTGCCTTAACCACTACGCTACGGCGTGCCCCACATGCAATGTATATACAAAAAAAAAAAATATCCAAAAGGTAGTGTAATATACATTATACGAAACAAATCACTGCATTTTAAATGAACTGAACTTTATTTGAAACAATATAAAACAAATACGTAATTGCCGCCAATTTATCACTAATGTTGTCTCACGGCCTCCTGTAGTTTCAACTAATAAACATTGCCCACACTGTTAACGTTAGTGAATTGTTTATAATAAACGCAAATATTTCCAACAAATATGTTATTATTTACTATTATTTATTATTTTGAAAACAACATCGCGCAAAAATAATGTACAACGCACGTTTGTGAAGTGTTCTACAGAATCTCGTAAATTTGTTCGGTTTTTAAACATTTTCCTCGATTCTGTAAAACCACTTCCCAACCTGGCATAATATAATATTTTTTTATTCAGCGCCAGCAGTTTGTTATTTCGACATTTCTCGTATTCTCTCCTGACATTGGCGTATTGTAACCCATTTCTGAGGTTGGGGCGCCTGGAAGGTGGGTTTACGTTGACCCAATAATACGCTGGGTGATAATGATGGTAATGATGCGCCAGGAGAGGTCATAATCCTAAACTTAGTCTAATGAGGTGAATATGATAAATGATGATCATGTTGGTCAGATGATGTTCGGGGACCGTTTGGGCCTCAAAGTTTCCTGACATTTGCCTTAAAAGTGAGGGAAAAAACTAAAAAAAAAAAAAAAAACTCACTCAAGGCTATCTCGAGACCCTACTGAAAGATTATTTTCATTTTATAATTCAATAATTTCTAGAATAATCATATCGACCCTCCTGTTGATAAAAAGAGGTGCAGCCCCTCTCCATTGATGATTTCCTAGAGTTATAGAAGGATTAAGATGAAATAATGGGGCACGCCGTAGCGTAGTGGTTAAGGCACTGAGCTACAAGCCGGAGGGTCGAGGGTTCAAGTCCCGCTGGGGTCAGGATTTTTAAACTGACCCAAACCTTCTGGCGGCACTATGGCCCTGGGGTCGACTCAGCCTCTAACATAAATGAGTACCAGACGCTTGTTCTGGGGGTAAAGGCGGCCGTCACGCAGGGCTGACAACCCGGCTGACAAAATGCCGATTGTCTAGAAAAAGTGGGAGCCTTAACCTCCTACTACCCCAAGGGCCTCCGGGCCTGTTGTGGGATCACTTTACTTTACTTTTTAAGATGAAATAATTGTTCCATTCTCATGACCAGAGTCCGGATGTTAGGCACTTAAAAAATTCAAAATAGGCAGGCAAAAAGGCACTAAAACCATTAATATAGGCAATAAACATTCAAAATAGGCTCTTACAAAAATGGACTAAAACATAATTTTTTACTGCCTTACGTACAGAATATAAACATACAAAGATATCGGAGATGATTTTGGAACTTGTTTTGTCTTTTTACAAAGAGCACACTTACGTTTTGCAGTGTGTACTTGCTGCGAAACATGACACGTAAAAAAATTAAAAAATAAGCCAGATGCACTTGTCGCACCACTTTGTCTTTGAAGCACCTGTCTGTGAACGAGGACTACAGACTGGATTCAGTGTTTCCAACATAAAAAATAATATTGCCAGTCACTTAAAGGTTTCTATGCAATGATATGTGTCATGAAGTTTTGTCCATTTCAATCAACTTCATTGAAATACTAAGTTAATTTCGAGAAAAATGGCAAATAGGCATTTATAGGCATTGTAAGCTGAAATAGGCATTTATAGGCAAAATTAACTTAATGGAAAATTACTCTAGGGCGTCGTTATGAACTTATATGACGTCACTTTTACAATATCTATAATAAATAATTGTATGCATTTTCCCTAACATCTGGTCTCTACTCATGACTATTCAAAAGATCGCTCCATTAATATTAATTTCATATACAATAACTTTAATGGGTTTATTGCATCAATTATCCTTGCCTCGGACAGCGGTGGACTCAAAGAAAATATAGAATTATGATAATCAGGGCTAGATGATGTTCAGGGACTGTTTGGGCCTTAAAGTTTCCTCACATTTGTCTTACAGGTGAGGAAAAACTCCGAAAAAAAACCTAACTCAGGGCTATCTCGCGACCACAACGGTTGATCCAAAGAAAATACAGTGTCTAAATATAGTGTTAAAGAAAACTTTACATTCTATCGATTGTTCATCGCTGGAATCTCGGGGTAGCGTCGTTGCCTCGAACGCAGAGGGCCTGTGTTAGATCCCCGGTCGGAACAAATTTCCTGGGTAAGGTTTTTTTCTCATCTGTAGGACAAATGTCAGGAAACGTTAAGGCCCAAATGGTCCCAACATCATCTGGCCATCATAATCATCATTATCATATTCGCCATGTTTATTACATGAATGTGTGTGTTTCAACACTTTTGAAATTCATAGGCAAAACAATAAGAAACCTTAACACACGATATTCGGAACATTTAAAAAAATATTTAATAAAGAAGAAAAAATCAAGTTTTGCCAAACATATACTCGAAACAGGTCATCGATTTGAAAAAAAAATCGACAACTCTATGTCAATACTACACAAAGAGTATAACAACAAGACCAGCATCCTTGAAGACATAGAGATTCTAAAAGAAGCAAGGAATAAAGACCTGCTCAACGAGAACATAACCGCAGACATAAATCCGTTATACAGCCTATACAACACCATCAGTTCCAGTTAAAATGCAGAAGATGAAACATTGTTTTCGAAAGGCCTCCATATTAGAGTAACTTGAAGAAGTGTAATAACTTTGTTGAGGACGACTGACTTACCAGGTAAAAAAAATATAATTAACATCTTGTGTGTGTTTCATCTTAATGTGTGTTGTCTCGGAGAAAACCTGACATTGAGCTGATCACTCATTCGGGGAGGTCCTGCATGTCCTTGTGTGGCCAATTAAGTATGTATGTGATGCATAGTAAAGTCCCTCTCTCGACAGGTTAAGGCCCGTGTGGCATGTGACACGTAAAAGTACTTATAAAAGAGAGATGTTAAACTAGGCTAATGGAATGGAAAATGGAACAATTTATCCATCATTATGTTGTCATATTTATCGAAAGTAATATCTTATAATTACTGTATTAAAAATGTTTATTACACTGATTACCAACTTGTGTACATACATTACAATGAATATATTAGAGAAGTCTGAAGGAATGCAGTTACGTATTCAGATTTTTCTCATGAAAATCGTTTTGGAAAAGTTTTCAAATCTTCATTGTTCCTATCTAATAGACACCGAAAATGGCCAGAGACTAGGGCAAGGATTTTAATGCAGTAAAAGTTAAGATTGTAATGTAGTACAATTAGAAGTAAGACTTCTGACTGTATTTTGTCTTGATTTCACATACAAACAGACGAATAATATAATGAGTAGAGCAAGGATTTTAATGCAGTAAAAGTTAAGATTCTAATATAGTATAGTTAGAAGTAAGAGTTCTGTCTTTTGTCTTGGTTTCACATACAAACAGACGAATAATTTCTAATGCAGTAAAAGTTAATATTTTAATATAGTATAATTAGAAGTAAGACTTCTGGCTGTCTTTTGTCTTGGTTTCAGGTACAAACAGATGAATAATATAATCAGAAGTTAGACTTCTGACTGTCTTTTGTCTTGGTTTCATGTACAAACAGATGAATAAATAATGAGAAGTTAGACTTATGACTGTCTTGTCTTGTTTTCATGGACAAACAGATGAATAATATAATGAGAAATTAGACTTCTGACTGTCTTTCGTCTTGGTATCACACACAAACAGTTGAATGATATACACTATCTATGTTACAATCGTAACTTTTAGTGCATTAAAATCCTTGCCCTAGCCATGACACACACGCACACGCACACGCGCGCACGCACACACACACACACACACACATATATATATATATATTATATATATTATATATATATATACCTCATTAAAAAACCCAGGTTCAGCTGACCTAGCTGATGTACCTTGTAAGGGTCCTTAGCCATAGTTACGGCGAAGAACCCAACGGCACTGCGGATGCAGCAGAGTAGGAGACCTACGGTACGTTGTTGCAGACGGCGGATGAGACAATAAAGGGTGGATCAGACTCTTAGCTGCTGTGAAAGCAACTGATCTATGGTGGACTCCAGAAAAGTCTCTGGTCCTCCAGGTTGGAGGTTGATGCTATGGGCCAGCTCCTCATACATTGTAAAAAATCTTAATGTTAAAAAACCAAAATATTTAGCCTCGTATATGAAACACAAATCCAACTAAGATGGTTACGGCATATAATAAGGAGGGACACAGAAACACACAAAGAAGTGTTAAAGTGGATACCACCTGGAAAAGGGAAACGTGATAGACCAAAGCCAACCTGGATTAAGAGAATTCAAGACAACATGAAGAAGAAAAATATGACAAAAGCAGACACACAAGACCGGGAAGTGTGGAAGAAAAAAATGTATATTTCGGTTGAGGATACATGTGTATATAACAGAAAAAATCCTGAAATAAACTTCCCGCACTTGGGTTGTAATATGTAATATTACAGTATAGTTATTTAGGTTGGCAACCCCGAAATGTAAGAAGTTGAACTTTCAATCATGGTCGCAATTGCTGTAAGTATGACAAAAAGGAAATCGCACAAAAAATACTTTTTCATTATTTTGTAATTGAGCACAAATGTGCAGCTTGTCACCACTCTGTACCACAAAGAACCAATGAAAAACGCAGTTTTAATATTTTTACCCACTCTCTGATAACCTTGGTTAATTTAATAGGCCGACACTCCAAACACCTTTAGCGACCTCCACACTGCTCAGGATATGACCTCCACACTGCTCAGGATATCCTTTGCAAACAATCGGTCTCTTGTCTGATGCAATAACCACCTTCTGTTTACTTAATCGTCCCTCTTATACAAACAAAACAAAATATTAATAAATGAAAATGTACACTTAAATATTATTAAGGAATAATGAATTGTACTAGTCTTTCATTTCTAAACTTCCATTCCTGGTTATCTATATCATATAAATGTAATGTAAATAAATAATATATCACATGTAATACTGAGAGGGAAGTTTAAAACTAATGCAAACATCTGTGGTTAGCTATAGGCCTACGTTTGTAAAGTGCCATCTGTCATGTTTAAATAAAATAAAATATATAAAAGTATTCAAAGGTCTAGACGAATTTTTTACAGTACAGGAACACAGCGTTTGAATGTCGAATGCCAGGCTAACCTTAAGAGAGCAAGTTGAAAATACAAATGTTGTTTACTTGGCATTCTGCTACAGGTTCATCCCACCAGTTCCAGAGAAATTGACATCGGGTGGATTTCTAACTTTTTTAGAAAAAACGACGTTGGCACCTACCTGAAAACCGTACATCGGTCGCGCAGTGGTTTTCTGTACTGAAGTAATTTTTCGCCGATAGTGACGTCATACACCGATATGACGACATACAGGCGGGAACAGGTACGTTTAAAATAACATATGGCAACGCGGTAAAACGATTGCATTATGATCCCTATTAGGTTCGTCTTCCGGGCATATAGGCCGTGGTCCAGTCGTTCTTCTACTCGACGTTTCGTCTACTGCTGCGGTAGACATCTTCAGGAGATACTGCGTGCTCTCTGTGAACTCCTCAAAAGTCGGCTGCAGCCTATATGCCCGGAAGACGAACCTAATAGGGATCAAGACGCCGGCCGTGAAAGCCTACAGTTATACGATTGCATTATGGTTTTTCGATGCAAGAGCCGACTAGCGACAGGAAATTGAACTAACCATAGCCGAAGGAAACAACGAGAAAAAGAAAGGTAAGAATATACTTTAAACACAACAACGAAAATGCTCATTTTGAATCTCATAATATAGTAGTATCTCAACGTACAAATAAAAAATATATAACGTCTATATTTTACAAAGATTTAAATGTAATTGAAAATAATAATATATTATATAGGTTATGTTCTTATGTATATGTGTTGTATTTTAAGATTAACTTTTGTTTTTAACGTTTTAAGTTTTCTTTATTAGAAAATTTAATTAAAGATAAACTTAAAACCTAACCTTTAAGGCTAACTATTCAATACGAGGATAACCTGTATAATTTCCAAAATATACCTGTATTTTTTATAGTTTAATTTTGATACACTTAAGTCTTGAATAATATTTGACAGAGCATCATATTTAGTATTTTTTACTGTTTTACTCATTTTATTGAGACCTACCGGCATTTTTATACTGTCTGTAATACTGATTTTGATTAACTAATTTTATACATGCTCATAATAAATGTATCAGTAGATAATACTGTTTAATTCTATTTTTAGGTACTGTGTTCAAAAGAAAGGCAAAAGAAACAAGCACTTTAAGAAGATTGTGTCTTAGCTGAAAGTTGAATGGAGTTATTAACGTCTTGAGGTATGTTCATATTTATAATGTTTCTGACAAATAGTTAATGATCATCGAAAAAACTTTAGTTTGATTTCCACTTGATTTTCCATACTATATTCTTGTAATTCTGTTGCACTACATACTTCCTCTGTCTTTACTAACATTTCATACTATTTTAAAAGTTTTACAACGAATCTTATAATTTTGTGGAAAAACTGCACTTAAACTAGCGTGAAATATTTTCAAAGTCATATAGAACAACAGTGCGCATGCGCCAGAGTTCAGAGAGCCAGCGATAACCCACAATCGAACCACATATCGATTATCATCCTCGATTACTATCCGTCGCTATGAAATTTAAATGCCCAATATTTGCAATAAATCCCCAAATCTATGTTAAAAAATATGGTAATAATATTAAAATTACCAAATGTTTATTAAAAATGGGTGTACACTTGCTTATCACTCCCTAACGCTGATCCGACCAGCGATAACCCAAAACAGCGATAGAAAAATCATAGACTAAGTAATATACTCGGTGGAGGAAATAGCAGTTAGCATCACAATATTGTCTAACAGTGTCATAATATTGTGATTTGCATATTTAAATAAATACTTCAGAATTGTCTAATAATGTTATAAAAATTGTTTGAAAAAGTTAAAAATATTAAATAATGATAGCAAATACAGAAGAAGAGCTATAATTTACATCAATATAACTGAAAAATCAAGCGCTAGTAGAAGTGCAGTTGAGCCAATTTTTTTTTATAATTATTAAATATTTATTTACATATGCAATGATTTCTTTTCAGAGTTCTACAGAATTACAGTGGTGCATGCTCGAATGCTTAATGTAACTTCACAATATGTCAGTAAAAGTAGAGTTACCAACATTTGCAATTAATTCCACACATAATTAATGAAATTAACTTTATTTTGTTATGTTCTGATGGGAGGTTAGTGTACATCAGATTAATGTACACTTAATTAAATATTGTGCACATAATTTATTTTGTTACATTAGGAAGGGGAAGTTTGTGTAATCCATTTCTAATAAATATTTGGGAATTTATTGTGAAGGTTGATCCCATCAGTTTCATAGCTACGTGGTTCCATCTAGTGTCTACTTTATAAAAATTTGCACATGCGTAGTGTTATTCTGTAGAACTCAGAAAATTTATGGTGGAAATCATAATAAAGTTTTACAAATTTTCTAAGTCCAACGGAATAACTATGTACTGTATAAGCTTAAGGCTCAACAGCAATTTAACTCGCCCTTGATTTTTTCAGTTTGTTGTAAACTGTAGTTCTTCTTCTATATTTACTAACTTTTTTAATATCTTAAACGTCTTTCAAACAATTTTTATAACGTTATTTGACAATTTTTAAGTATTTATTTAAATATGCAAAACACTAACATTATGAATGATACTATGTTAGACAATAATGTGATGCTGATTGTTATTTTCTCCACAGTGTATATTACTTGGTCAGTTATTTTCTCTCTCCTTCCAATGTTGTTTCCACCGTTATTGCTGGTTGCAACGATGTTAGGAAGAGATAAGTTAGTCCATTTTTAATAAACGTTTGGGAATTTGAATTTTATTAATATATTTTTTAATAGGTTTGGCGATTTATTGCAAAGATTGGTCATTCAAATTTCACAGCGACGTTCTGCCATCTGGTGAAAGCTGTATAAACTTTAGTACAATATCGATAATAATCTACTCGTATGTGTGGTGAGCAGTGATAATCCACTAGGCAAGGATGATAATCGATATGTGGTTCAATGGTGGGTTACACAGACTCTATAAATGCTGGCACATGTGCATTGTTGGGCAAGAAACTGCTGTTTCTGCTAAATACTTCCTAACAAATATTTGCTAGACATTGTAACATGCTACTGAGGGATGTTTAATGCTCGTGGATTGATCCGAGACTTTTTCTCTCTCAGTAATGATAATTAACTAATATAAGACAATATCAGAATTTAATAAAATTAATTTGTTTTCCAGGGTGTGTAAGTCCAATGAAGAGTGCTGATGCAGTAAAATGGACGACAGCTTTAAATTAATGTAATATCATTAAATAAAAGTAGATGAAAGCATGTAATGTATATTATTAAAATCATTAAATTTATCCTCTCTGAAGATGTTCATATTTTATCACTAATTTTGCTTCTTTTTCATGAAAGTGCTTACATGTGGGACGTTCAGTAAATAATGCACATAATTTTAGTTCTTCATTATCTTTCATTGGAAATGACAAACTTTACAGAACATATATATTCAATCATTCCTTTATAATGTCATTGTTTTCCAACAGATGGCTGTGACGAATTTTAGTTTTAAAATGCCAATTGCTCATAAAACACATTCAAAGCATAGATCTGTGATTGAAGATCAGGAGGATCTGACAGTCTTCATTCTACCGCTGACATCAACCCAACAACCGATAGTACTCCTATCCCTTGCTTGATTGTCATATGCATTTCGTAAGTGTCTGTGAATGTTTGAAATGGTCTGCTGTTCTGCAGAAAGAAATTCAATCATGTCTCTCTGATATGTACATGTTTTGTAAGCAGCCACCATTTTAAAATTGAAGTACATTGCAATCATTTGTCGGAAAACTTTAAAGGAGGGACCGCCCTCATGGGCTAGTTGTCAGAGCTTCTGACTACAGTTCATGGGGTTCCTGGTTCGATTCCCGGTCAGACCATAGGAGTTATTTTTTTAAAGGGGATTATTCCTCTGGCCATCCATGGTCTGGATCTAGGTTAAGGTTAGGTTTAAGGACTCTCCTGACGCCCTCATTATCATTCATTGCCTATCATCGGGGTAACATAACTCTGCCTTCCAGGAGCCCCAACTTATAGAAGTAGGTTACAATTCTGCCTATATTAGGAAATAACACCAGAAATGTCATAAAGATATCCTGTTGGCATAAAAAAAAACTTTAAAAGAGGAGACAATATTTTTTTTTCTCCAAAGATAGATAAACAGACAAGTGAATGGAGAAGACTACATTACAGAGACCTACATTATCTTCATGAGAAGCCAGATATGTATAAGAAGAGTTAAGTATTTTACAAAAGATGGCGTTTAAATGCCGATTGTTAGCGGTGAGCACGAAGACAGACCGAACAAATTTATTAAGCTGAATATTAAGATACCGGTATATGGCAGAATAAATGAAACCAAAATTCATGAAAAGTTGACTTATAACTTCCATGTTACAAATGAATAGTGTACTGCTTAGCATGCGGTGGGCCTGGGTTCGATCCCCGGTCGGGACAAGTTTCCTGGGTGAGGTTTTTTCATTGTTTTTCCTCAACTTTATGACCAGTGTCAGGATACTTTAAGGCCCTAACGGTCCCCGAACATCATCTGGCCATCATTTTCATGTTCACCTCATTAGATTAAATTTAGGATTAAGGCCTATCTTGGCGCATCATCACCCATCATATCATTGGGCCAGCGTAACCTCGACTTCCAGGCGCCTCAACCTCAGAAGTGGTTTACATTACGCCAATGCCAGGAGAGAATACCAGAAATGTCGAAATAACAAACTAGTGGCATTGAATAAAAATAATAACAAATGAATTAAAAAGAACAATTGAATAGCCACCCAGAACAATTTTGTAACCCTCTTATTTTTTCCCCAACTTTTTTTTTTTTTTTACTTAGAGAAAGGTCCATTTCCCATGTACAATTCAAATTACCACATTGTACTGGGCGGCTATTCAATTTTGTCTAAAAATTTACTTTCTATGATTTATTAGAATTATGTATTAGTAACAAAACTATGGCAGTTGTCATTTTTATTGTTTCGATATAATTATATGATTTTAGCTTTGCCACTTTAAATTTAATATACACTATTATTTATTGTAAAAATAAAACATTTTAAAACTATTTTAATAAAAAATCAAATCCGAAATCGGACATTCATTTCTTTCTTCTTAAGATTGTCTTAAAAATAAAGTGCTTAAAACGTTTAAATTTGGACTTATGAGGGACAGAAGAGCTTCCCGCCGCAGGTGCAACTGGGATAGAAATCGCGGTACTTTGTGTACTACAATTTGGTGCTATTTTAAAATCTTTACGTCCAAACTTTACCATTACATCTTCTTTGGTAATGTCTGGAGCGAATTCATTAGTCTGTTCTTTCCCATTAGTCTTGTCCATTTCTTCTCGACCTGTTTCCATATCTACCACTACGTCCTTGACATTTTTTTCTTGTTGTGTAGACTGAGTTACGTAGGGTAGGTCTATGTCCAAAATACAATATTCATCAACTACTTGTTGGATTCTATCTTCTGATAAATTTGCACTACTTTGATAGGAATCTTCTGGAATTGTGATTGCAACTTGATCAACTTGATCTATTTCTTGATCGTCCAACGTTGTCGAAACTTCATTAATAGTAATAATATCTGAAAATTGTATTTCAGTAGACTCGCAGTATGTGCATGGAGTAAGTGTTAAAATTTCTTCCACTTTAATCTCACCGGCTTGATCCGATTGATTGATCTGCTTTTTTGATAGAAAAAGAATTTCTTCTACTTCTGCTGAAGGAATATCGACTCCAAAACTAGCATCGGTTTGAACACATCTAGTTTCTGAATTACTTTTTCGCTGGCTCATTTCTGTATTTGTTTCAATATTTATTTCCAAAGAAAGATTATCTGCAACTGTAGTAATTTCCTTACCTGTTTTCTTGTTCTTGTTTCAGTGAATTATATCATTTAATTTTAATTTCATTTTATCCGGCGTATGCAGAAATTACAAATGAATCTTTGCTGGATGGTGTATGTGAATTATTTTCTTTCAATAAGAAGTCTTCGTTTTGTTTTTGGGAATTTTTATAAAAATCGCCTGTTGTATCGATATTAACTGATAAATGATCGTCAATTATTTCCTTAGAATAATCAATATCATCTGATTCTTTTTTTTCTGTGCTGTCTGACACTTCATAATAGTAATTATTCCTTTCATTTGTTTCAGAATTTATCTTTGTTTGAATGATTGTATTTTCAAATTGTTCAGATTTTTCTTTGTTTGAAATTGTTTCGGGTAATTTGCGATCTTCTGCAAATAACATCTGATGGGTAGACAGTATGTCATACATAATTTCTCTGACCATATTTTCATTTATATCACCAATACTCTCATTATTTATTTCATCGGAAAGAAAAATATCGGAGCCAACTAACATTTTAAAATCTAGAATACACTTTTCTTTTAAAGAAACATCGTTTGGTTCTCCAATTGTTTGTAGATTTTGAAGATCGTTATGTGTCAAATTGTTATCTTTTGTGTTTTTTATTGAATCACCATTTATGTGATCCATTAGGATTTCTGTTTTATATTTAGAATTTCCAATTATGTGTGTTTTTAAGTTATTGTTTTCTTTTGTTTTTTCTCTTTTCGACATTTTATTTTGTTTGTCTTCTTCAGCGTGATAATCTGTTGTCGACAAATCAGTTTTCTTCATTGATTTCAATTGTCTTAAGAATTTCAAATTTACCTTCTTCTACATCTTGCATTTTGTTTACAATTTTAGTTGTTGGAAAAATTGTATCTTTCGTTTCAAATCCTATTTTGATACTTTCAGATGATTTTCTTTCTATTTCATCCTGTGCGTTTTTAAGGACGGCCATCACAAAACGTGTGGCTGCATCTTCAATAAAACTTCTTTTGGAAACTGTGGACATTTTTTCGTTTTCACCATCTTTGACACTGTGTTGTTCAAAAGTGCTTTCCTGTTCTTCAGGGAATATTTCTCCATCTGCAGTTATGCCTTTTAAGCCAGTTTTAATTTCTTTTGAGTTGGATTTAGTTTGTGATTTAACATGCATATTTAAAAACGAACATTCTTGAATTTCAGTTTCAGATAAAATGTCTTTTTCAGATGATTCATAATCACAGTATTCAGAGCTTTCATCGGTTTCCAAATCTTCATCTATTTTAGTGTCGTCAGAAATTTTGAATTCGAATTGACTCGCATCTTTTTCTTGGGATTTTTGGGAAATATCGGATTTTCTTTCTTCAGTTTCACTTTTTTCGTATTTTTCAATAATAGCGGATTTTGTTTTTCAGATTGTAGCATATTGAATTTATCCAATATTTCCTGAATTAATTTTGTTTTTGAATCTACTTCAGTGACAAAAGATTGCGTTTTCTCAGTTTCATTGACCTGGAATTGCAATCGGTTGGATGTTTCCAATAATTCTCCTATTTTGTTACTTTTAACAATTGGCTTTACTACTGAAAATTTGGCTGCTTCTGATTTTTTATCTTCGTATTGTAGCTGTTTATCTTCATCAATTTTCTCTTCAGCAGAACTTTCAATCTCATGTCGTGATTTTATTCTAGAATCTGTAGCAATCTCCCTCTTCTCTGTTGAATATTCAGTTTCGATGTTATTATCAACAATGGAGTTTAGGATTACAGACAAAATATCTTCAACAATTTCCTTAACATTGATTTCCAATTGAATCTCTTGATTTTGTATCTCGGGCTTAAGGTTTTCATTTTTCATTTCAGATCCGAGAGATTCGTCATCATTTGTTTCTTGGCTTTTGATGATATCTTCTTTACTAATTTCATACCCCGTTAATGGGATAACTTCAATGATTTCTTTAAAATTGGTTTCCAATTGAATCTCTTGATTTTCTGTCTTGGGCTTAAGGTTTTCATTTTTCATTACAGATCCAAGAGATTCGTCTTCATATGTTTCTTGGCTTTTAATGATTTCTTCTTCACTAATTTCATACCCCGTTAATGGAATATCTTCAACAATTTCTTTAAAATTGGTTTCCAATTGAATCTCTTGATTTTCTATCTTGGGCTTAAGGTTTTCAATTTTCATTTCAGATCCAAGAGATTCGTCTTCATTTGTTTCTTCGCTTTTGATGATATTTTCTTTACTAATTTCATACCCCGTTAATGGGATATCTTCAATCATTTCTTTAAAATTGGTTTCCAATTTAATCTCTAGATTTTCTACCTCGGGCTTAAGATTTTCATTTTTCATTACAGATCCAAGAGATTCGTCTTCATATGTTTCTTGGCTTTTAATGATTTCTTCTTCACTAATTTCATACGCCGTTAATGGAATATCTTCAACAATTTCTTTAAAGTTGGTTTCCAATTGAATCTCTTGATTTTCTATCTCAGGCTTAAGGTTTTCAATTTTCATTTCAGATCCAAGAGATTCGTCTTCATTTGATTCTTGGATTTTGATGTTATCTTCTTTACTAATTTCGTACCTACTTAAAGGGATATCTTCAATGATTTCTTTAAAATTGGTTTCCAATTGAATCTCTTGATTTTCTATCTCGGGATTAAGATTTTCATTTTTCATTACAGATCCAAGAGATTCGTCTTCATTTGTTTCTTGGATTTCAATAATTTCTTCGTTACTAATTTCATACCCCGTTAATGGAATATCTTCAACAATTTCTTTAAAATTGGTTTCCAATTGAATCTCTTGATTTTCTATCTTGGGCTTAAGATTTTCATTTTTCATTTCATATCCATTTTCATTTGCTTTTTTGCATTTAATGATTTCTTTTTTACTAATTTCATACCTCGTTAACGGGATATCTTCTTTGAAAGTTTGTCTATTCTCTTTCATTATGATTACATCCTTGAGTTGGCAATTTTCTACAGCAGAAATGTGCGGGAATGTAGCGTTTTCATTATCTTGAATGTAGGACATTTCTGGTTTGATTATAATTTGTTTAGATTTCATTTCAGATGAATTTTCAGTAGTATCAGAGTCTATCGTCCTTTCTACTTCAGTCATTTCTCTGTGAGGACCACGATTTTGAAATACATCAGATTCTATAGTCCCTTGATTTGTATAAAATTCTAATATTTCACTCATTGCCTCAAAATCTCTTGAAATATATGTATTTTGTTTTTCATAATGTTCTATTTCTCGTGTTATTTCTGAGTTGAGGACATGAGGTTTATCAGTTTGAGAATTATTGATGCAATCTAAATTCAAAATATCAGCTTTCGACTGTTCATCAACAGTACATTTATTTAACTGGAGTTCTCTGTTGTTAAATATATCTTGTTTTTTAATCAAGTCAATTGAATAGTTTTCAGTCGTAGAATCTGAAATATTACTTCCTTTGACACCGTGTGGTTCTTCAAAATTTACAATTCTGCCATCTTCTCTACTTTTAATTTCATTTAGAATTATACCTTGATCAGGAAATGGAAGAGTTTCAGAGCTGATTTTTTTTCCAGTATCAGCTTTCACTTCAGTTACAAATAACATCTGATGGGTAGACAGTATGTCATACATAATTTCTCTGACCATATTTTCGTTTATATCACCAATACTCTCATTATTTATTTCATCGGAAAGAAAAATATCGGAGCCAACTAACATTTTAAAATCTAGAATACACTTTTCTTTTAAAGAAACATCGTTTGGTTCTCCAATTGTTTGTAGTTTTTGAAGATCGTTATGTATCAAATTGTTATCTTTTGTGTTTTTTATTGAATCTTCATTTATGTGATCCATTAGGATTTCTGTTTTATATTTAGAATTTCCAATTATGTGTGTTTTTAAGTTATTGTTTTCTTTTGTTTTTTCTCTTTTCGACATTAAGATTGTCTTAAAAATAAAGTGCTTAAAACGTTTAAATTTGGACTTATGAGGGACAGAAGAACTTCCTGCCGCAGGCGCAACTGGGATAGAAATCGTGGTACTTTGTGTACTACAATTTGGTGCTATTTTAAAATCTTTACGTCCAAACTTTACCATTACATCTTCTTTGGTAATGTCTGGAGCGAATTCATTAGTCTGTTCTTTCCCATTAGTCTTGTCCATTTCTTCTCGACCCGCTTCCATATCTACCACTAAGTCCTTGACATTTTTTTCTTGTTGTGTAGACTGAGTTACGTAGGGTAGGTCTATGTCCAAAATACAATATTCATCAACTACTTGTTGGATTCTATCTTCTGATAAATTTGCACTACTTTGATAAGAATCTTCTGGAATTGTGATTGCAACTTGATCTATTTCTTGATCGTCCAACGTTGTCGAAACTTCATTAATAGTAATAACATCTGAAAATTGTATTTCAGTAGACTCGCAGTATGTGCGTGGAGTAAGTGTTGAAATTTCTTCCACTTTAATCTCACCGGCTTGATCCGATTGATTGATCTGCTTTTTTGATAGAAAAAGAGTTTCTTCTACTTCTGCTGAAGGAATATCGACTCC
The DNA here is from genome assembly GCA_030220185.1 of Diploptera punctata. Taxonomy (NCBI): domain Eukaryota; kingdom Metazoa; phylum Arthropoda; class Insecta; order Blattodea; family Blaberidae; genus Diploptera; species Diploptera punctata. The sequence goes on along the minus strand of JASPKZ010009352.1, from coordinate 1,819,663 downwards.
AAAACTAGCATCGGTTTGAACATATCTAGTTTCTGAATTACTTTTTCGCTGGCTCATTTCTGTATTTGCTTCAATATTTATTTCCAAAGAAAGATTATCTGCAACTTTAGTAATTTCCTTAGCTGTTTTCTGTTCTTGTTTCAGTGATATATCATTTAATTTTAATTTCATTTTATCCGCGTATGCAGAAATTACAAATGAATCTTTGCTGGATGGTGTATGTAAATTATCTTCTTTCAATAAGAAGTCTTTGTTTTGTTTTTGGGAATTTTTATAAAAATTGCCTGTTGTATCGATATTAACTGATAAATGATCGTCAATTATTTCCTTAGAATAATCAACATCATCTGATTCTTTTTTTTCTGTGCTGTCAGACACTTCATAATTGTAATTATTCCTTTCATTTGTTTCAGAATTTATCTTTGTTTGAATGATTGTATTTTCAAATTGTTCAGATTTTTCTTTGTTTGAAATTGTTTTGGGTAATTTGCGATCTTCTGCAAATAACATCTGATGGGTAGACAGTATGTCATACATAATTTCTCTGACCATATTTTCATTTATATCACCAATACTCTCATTATTTATTTCATCGGAAAGAAAAATATCGGAGCCAACTAACATTTTAAAATCTAGAATACACTTTTCTTTTAAGGAAACATCGTTTGGTTCTCCAATTGTTTGTAGATTTTGAAGATTGTTATGTATCAAATTGTTATCTTTTGTGTTTTTTATTGAATCACCATTTATGTGATCCATTAGGATTTCTGTTTTATATTTAGAATTTCCAATTATGTGTGTTTTTAAGTTATTGTCTTCTTTTGTTTTTTCTCTTTTCGACATTAAGATTGTCTTAAAAATAAAGTGCTTAAAACGTTTAAATTTGGACTTATGAGGGACAGAAGAACTTCCCGCCGCAGGCGCAACTGGGATAGAAATCGCAGTACTTTGTGTACTACAATTTGGTGCTATTTTAAAATCTTTACGTCCAAACTTTACCATTACATCTTCTTTGGTAATGTCTGGAGCGAATTCATTAGTCTGTTCTTTCCCATTAGTCTTGTCCATTTCTTCTCGACCCGCTTCCATATCTACCACTAAGTCCTTGACATTTTTTTCTTGTTGTGTAGACTGAGTTACGTAGGGTAGGTCTATGTCCAAAATACAATATTCTTCAGCTACTTGTTGGATTCTATCTTCTGATAAATTTGCACTACTTTGATAGGAATCTTCTGGAATTGTGATTGCAACTTGATCAACTTGATCTATTTCTTGATCGTCCAACGTTGTCGAAACTTCATTAATAGTAATAATATCTGAAAATTGTATTTCAGTAGACTCGCAGTATGTGCGTGGAGTAAGTGTTGAAATTTCTTCCACTTTAATCTCACCGGCTTGATCCGATTGATTGATCTGCTCTTTTGATAGAAAAAGAGTTTCTTCTACTTCTGCTGAAGGAATATCGACTCCAAAACTAGCATCGGTTTGAACACATCTAGTTTCTGAATTACTTTTTCGCTGGCTCATTTCTGTATTTGCTTCAATATTTATTTCCAAAGAAAGATTATCTGCAACTTTAGTAATTTCCTTAGCTGTTTTCTGTTCTTGTTTCAGTGATATATCATTTAATTTTAATTTCATTTTATCCGCGTATGCAGAAATTACAAATGAATCTTTGCTGGATGGTGTATGTAAATTATCTTCTTTCAATAAGAAGTCTTCGTTTTGTTTTTGGGAATTTTTATAAAAATCGCCTGTTGTATCGATATTAACTGATAAATGATCGTCAATTATTTCCTTAGAATAATCAACATCATCTGATTCTTTTTTTTCTGTGCTGTCAGACACTTCATAATTGTAATTATTCCTTTCATTTGTTTCAGAATTTATCTTTGTTTGAATGATTGTATTTTCAAATTGTTCAGATTTTTCTTTGTTTGAAATTGTTTCGGGTAATTTGCGATCTTCAGCAAATAACATCTGTTGGGTAGACAGTATGTCATACATAATTTCTCTGACCATATTTTCGTTTATATCACCAATACTCTCATTATTTATTTCATCGGAAAGAAAAATATCGGAGCCAACTAACATTTTAAAATCTAGAATACACTTTTCTTTTAAAGAAACATCGTTTGGTTCTCCAATTGTTTGTAGATTTTGAAGATCGTTATGTATCAAATTGTTATCTTTTGTGTTTTTTATTGAATCACCATTTATGTGATCCATTAGGATTTCTGTTTTATATTTAGAATTTCCAATTATGTGTGTTTTTAAGTTATTGTTTTCTTTTGTTTTTTCTCTTTTCGACATTTTATTTTGTTTGTCTTCTTCAGCGTGATAATCTGTTGTCGACAAATCAGTTTCTTCATTGATTTCAATTGTCTTAAGAATTTCAAATTTACCTTCTTCTACATCTTGCATTTTGTTTACAATTTTAGTTGTTGGAAAAATTGTATCTTTCGTTTCAAATCCTATTTTGATACTTTCGGATGATTTTCTTTCTATTTCATCCTCTGCGTTTTTAAGGACGGCCATCACAAAACGTGTGGCTTCATCTTCAATAAAACTTCTTTTGGAAACTGTGGACATTTTTTCGTTTTCACCATCTTCGACACTGTGTTGTTCAAAAGTGCTTTCCTGTTCTTCAGGGAATATTTCTCCATCTGCAGTTATGCCTTCTAAGCAAGTTTTAATTTCTTTTGAGTTGGATTTATTTTGTGATTTAACATGCATATTTAAAAACGAACATTCTTGAATTTCAGTTTCAGGTAAAATGTCTTTTTCAGATGATTCATAATCACAGTATTCAGAGCTTTCATCGAATTCCAAATCTTTATCTATTTTAGTGTCGTCAGAAATTTTGAATTCAAATTGACTCGCATCTTTTTCTTGGGATTTTTGGGAAATATCGGATTTTCTTTCTTCAGTTTCACTTTTTTCGTATTTTTCAATAATAGCGGATTTTGTTTTTTCAGATTGTAGCATATTGAATTTATCCAATATTTCCTGAATTAATTTTGTTTTTGAATCTACTTCAGTGACAAAAGATTGCGTTTTCTCAGTTTCATTGACCTGGAATTGCAATCGGTTGGATGTTTCCAATAATTCTCCTATTTTCTTACTTTTAACAATTGGCTTTACTGCTGAAAATTTGGCTGCTTCTGATTTTTTATCTTCATATTGTAGCTGTTTATCTTCATCAATTTTCTCTTCAGCAGAACTTTCAATCTCATGTCGTGATTTTATTCTAGAATCTGTAGCAATCTCCCTCTTCTCTGTTGAGTATTCAGTTTCGATGTTATTATCAACAATGGAGTTTAGGATTACAGACAAAATATCTTCAACAATTTCCTTAACATTGATTTCCAATTGAATCTCTTGATTTTGTATCTCGGGCTTAAGGTTTTCATTTTTCATTTCAGATCCGAGAGATTCGTCATAATTTGTTTCTTTGCTTTTGATGATATCTTCTTTACTAATTTCGTACCCCGTTAATGGGATAACTTCAATGATTTCTTTAAAATTGGTTTCCAATTGAATCTCTTGATTTTCTATCTCGGGCTTAAGGTTTTCATTTTTCATTTCAGATCCAAGAGATTCGTCTTCATTTGTTTCTTGGCTTTTGATGATATCTTCTTTACTAATTTCATACCCCGTTAATGGGACAACTTCAACAATTTCTTTAAAATTGGTTTCCAATTGAATCTCTTGATTTTCTATCTTGGGCTTAAGGTTTTCAATTTTCATTTCAGATCCAAGAGATTCGTCTTCATTTGTTTCTTGGCTTTTAATGATTACTTCTTCACTAATTTCATACCCCGTTAATGGAATATCTTCAATAATTTCTTTAAAATTGGTTTCCAATTGAATCTCTTGATTTTCTATCTTGGGCTTAAGGTTTTCAATTTTCATTTCAGATCCAAGAGATTCGTCTTCATTTGTTTCTTGGCTTTTAATGATATCTTCTTTACCTATTTCATACCTACTTGAAGGGATATCTTCAATTATTTCTTTAAAATTGGTTTCCAATTTAATCTCTAGATTTTCTACCTCGGGCTTAAGATTTTCATTTTTCATTACAGATCCAAGAGATTCGTCTTCATATGTTTCTTGGCTTTTAATGATTTCTTCTTCACTAATTTCATACGCCGTTAATGGAATATCTTCAACAATTTCTTTAAAATTGGTTTCCAATTGAATCTCTTGATTTTCTGTCTTGGGCTTAAGGTTTTCAATTTTCATTTCAGATCCAAGAGATTCGTCTTCATTTGTTTCTTGGCTTTTAATGATATCTTCTTTACCTATTTCATACCTACTTGAAGGGATATCTTCAATTATTTCTTTAAAATTGGTTTCCAATAGAATCTCTTGATTTTCTATCTTGGGCTTAAGGTTTTCAATTTTCATTTCAGATCCAAGAGATTCGTCCTCATTTGTTTCTTGGCTTTTAATGATATCTTCTTTACCTATTTCATACCTACGTGAAGGGATATCTTCAATTATTTCTTTAAAATTGGTTTCCAATAGAATCTCTTGATTTTCTATCTTGGGCTTAAGATTTTCAATTTTCATTTCAGATCCAAGAGATTCGTCTTCATTTGATTCTTGGATTTTGATGTTATCTTCTTTACTAATTTCGTACCTACTTAAAGGGATATCTTCAATGATTTCTTTAAAATTGGTTTCCAATAGAATCTCTTGATTTTCTATCTCGGGCTTAAGATTTTCATTTTTCATTACAGATCCAAGAGATTCGTCTTCATTTGTTTCTTGGCTTTTAATGATATCTTCTTTACCTATTTCATACCTACGTGAAGGGATATCTTCAATTATTTCTTTAAAATTGGTTTCCAATAGAGTCTCTTGATTTTCTATCTCGGGCTTAAGATTTTCAATTTTCATTTCAGATCCAAGAGATTCGTCTTCATTTGATTCTTGGATTTTAATGTTATCTTCTTTACTGATTTCGTACCTACTTAAAGGGATATCTTCAATGATTTCTTTAAAATTGGTTTCCAATTGAATCTCTTGATTTTCTACCTCGGGCTTAAGATTTTCATTTTTCATTACAGATCCAAGAGATTCGTCTTCATTTGATTCTTGGATTTTGATGTTATCTTCTTTACTAATTTCGTACCTACTTAAAGGGATATCTTCAATGATTTCTTTAAAATTGGTTTCCAATTGAATCTCTTGATTTTCTACCTCGGGCTTAAGATTTTCATTTTTCATTACAGATCCAAGAGATTCGTCTTCATTTGTTTCTTGGATTTTAATGATTCCTTCTTTACTAATTTCATACCCCGTTAATGGAATATCTTCAACAATTTCTTTAAAATTGGTTTCCAATTGAATCTCTTGATTTTCTATCTTGGGCTTAAGGTTTTCAATTTTCATTTCCGATCCAAGAGATTCGTCTTCATTTGTTTCTTCGCTTTTGATGATATTTTCTTTACTAATTTCATACCCCGTTAATGGGATATCTTCAATCATTTCTTTAAAATTGGTTTCCAATTTAATCTCTACATTTCCTACCTCGGGCTTAAGATTTTCATTTTTCATTACAGATCCAAGAGATTCGTCTTCATATGTTTCTTGGCTTTTAATGATTTCTTCTTCACTAATTTCATACGCCGTTAATGGAATATCTTCAACAATTTCTTTAAAATTGGTTTCCAATTGAATCTCTTGATTTTCTATCTCAGGCTTAAGGTTTTCAATTTTCATTTCAGATCCAAGAGATTCGTCTTCATTTGATTCTTGGATTTTGATGTTATCTTCTTTACTAATTTCGTATCTACTTAAAGGGATATCTTCAATGATTTCTTTAAAATTGGTTTCCAATTGAATCTCTTGATTTTCTACCTCGGGCTTAAGATTTTCATTTTTCATTACAGATCCAAGAGATTCGTCTTCATTTGTTTCTTGGATTTTAATAATTTCTTCGTTGCTAATTTCATACCCTGTTAATGGAATATCTTCAACAATTTCTTTAAAATTGGTTTCCAATTGAATCTCTTGATATTCTAACTCGGGCTTAAGATTTTCATTTTTCATTACATATACATTTTCATTTGCTTTTTGGCATTTAATGATTTCTTCTTTACTAATTTCATACCTCGTTAACGGGATATCTTCTTTGAAAGTTTGTCTATTCTCTTTCATTCTGATTACATCCTTGAGTTGGCAATTTTCTACAGCAGAAATGTGCGGGAATGTAGCGTTTTCATTATCTTGAATGTAGGACATTTCTGGTTTGATTATAATTTGTTTAGATTTCATTTCAGATGAATTTTCAGTAGTATGAGAGTTTATCGTCCTTTCTACTTCAGTCATTTCACTGTGAGGACCACGATTTTGAAATACATCAGATTCTATAGTCCCTTGATTTGTATAAAATTCTAATATTTCACTCATTTCCTCAAAATCTTTTGAAATATATGTATTTTGTTTTTCATAATGTTCTATTTCTTGTGTTATTTCTGAGTTGAGGACTGGAGGTTTTTCAGTTTGAGAATTATTGATGCAATCTAAATTCAAAATATCAGCTTTCGACTGTTCATCAACAGTACATTTATTTAACTGGAGTTCTCTGTTGTTAAATATATCTTGTTTTTTAATCAAGTCAATCGAATAGTTTTCAGTCGTAGAATCTGAAATATTACTTCCTTTGACACCGTGTGGTTCTTCAAAATGTACAGTTCTGCCATCTTCTCTACTTTTAATTTCATTTAGAATTATACCTTGATCAGGAAATGGAAGAGTTTCAGAGCTGATTTTTTTTCCAGTATCAGCTTTCACTTCAGTTACATACTGCCACATTTCAGATTCATCTATATTTTTCATATTCTTTAATGCTATTTGTATAAAGGTAGATTGTTTTTCACTTTCATTATTATTGGAATTTTCTGATTTTTTAATCCCCTCTTTAACACGTGATTCCACAGTGTCATTTAACTGGATTTCCATCCCTTCCTCTGAATTTTCTTGTTGTTTTATGGATGTAGACCTACCATTATCACTTTCAGTAGCATTTGTTTGTTCGACCTTATTAGATACACATTTTGGAGATTCAGTGCCTATTAAAACATTTTCTTTAACCGTTTTAATAATCATGCAAATCTCTTTGTTTTCATTAAAATTGTTTTGTTTCTTTACATTTTCGTCGACTTTATCCTCTTCGGGAGACTCCAATTCCTTTTCATGCTCTTTTTCAATTGGTTCTTCTAAGTTTGTTGTATTTGTTTCTCGTTTATAAAAATACTCATGACGAGTATCATACATAAACTCTTTTTCTTCCTCTGAAAAGGGTCCCATAACGTTATATTTATTTGTCAAGTTCATATTTGTTTCTCCCGAGGCACTCTCATTAGTTATTTTAATAGAATCTGAAGTCATTTTCTTGACTATTTCGTCTGATGTTCGGAATATATCGATATTAGTTGATAATGGTAATTCGATCTTATCTTTATTAACTTCTGATATTTCTTCGTCCTCTTTGGGAACGAAGTTAGTTTTGGTAGAGCGCGTAATTATTTCTTCAGGATGAAAATTTTTACTTTGATCGTTATCATATTTAGCAAATTCTTCCTTATTTTCTCTCACTATCCCTTTTCTCTCCTGGTATGGATTCTTTTGTTTTTCAACAGAATCATGGACAATTTTACTATTACCTGAATCATCATAATCTTTATTGGTTGTTAGTTCAGAATTAGCATTGCTATCTCCTCTCTTAATATAATTTTCAGCTTTTTTCTCTTGGTATGGATTCTTTTGTTTTTCTACAGAATCATGGCCAATTTTACTATTACCTGTATCATCAGAATCTTTACTGGTTGTTATTTCGTAATTAGCAATGCTATCTTCTCTCATAATATCATTTTCAGTTTCTCCTTCGTTTTGTTTCTTGAATATATCGGAATCATACTTCATTTCGAAGATATTTTCAGGAACAATTTCTGGGATTTTTTGAACGAGTTCCTCATTTAGTTCAGACTGTAAATTGTTCTCTAACACTTGTTTATAATCCGCTTTACTTACAGAATGGATTATTTCATTTTTTGTCGTATTATCAGATTGTACATCAATAATTTCTGATATTTTCAATTCCATAACATCTCCTTTTGTTTCCATTTTGCATTCATTGTTGTAATGCTTAATGTCTGTAATTTCCAAATCATTTGTTTCAATAGGATCCATTTTTTTATCATCTGTTATTTCTTTTTCTTTTATTTTTTGGATAATTTCATCATTTAATATATTCGTTTGTGGTTTTGTTTTTTCGGTATTATTTTCCTTATTGACTATTTCAATTTGCGATCTTATGTTTTTGTTATTTTTCTCATTTAAACGTAAAATTTGTAATTCTGTGTTTTCGATATTTTCTTCGTTTAATATTTTTGTTACTGGTACTATATTTTTAGTATTTGTTTCTTTCATTTGTGACTCTTTAGCGTCAAGTTCACGTGTTGTATTGTGAACATTTTTAATCACATTTTCAACTTGTAATTCCACGTTTTCACCTGCTATTCTTTCATGATTAAGAGTATATGAAAGAGTAGAAAGAAATTTAGCTCCCATTTCAATGTCACTAGATTTGGAATCGTTTTCACTAGTGATTTCGATTTTGTTATTATATTGATTTTTATTATCGATTATAGATTTCCCTATAAAACCATTTTCATTAATTTCAAAACATAGTTCTTTTTCTTGATTTTTAGTTCCTTCTTGAATTTTATCATTTTCCACAGTGACAGTATTAAAGCTAGGAGCATTTTTAGTCAAATCATTTGTTTTGTCACTCTTGTTTAGAATCGCAGTATCTCTTGAAATTTCATTAATATACTTTTTTAAATTTAATTTTTCGTTTTGTGCTTGAAATGTATCTCCCACATGTTTATCTGACATTTTTTTAGGGAATATGAAAGTCTGTTCTCCATAAAGGATTTTTTTAAGAGTTTCTTCTCCATTCTTTATTAATTCATCTAGTGTCGCAGCTGTATTTTTTACTTCATAAGGTAACTTCATATATTCTTCAAGAATATTATTTTCCTTGAAATCAGTTTCTTTATTAAGTATCTTCCCTTGCATTTCTCGAGTACTAAGACCTTGTCCAGTTGCAATATCTGAAATCGCTGCTGAAGTATGAAGTTGCATTGAATTTAATATAATTGGTTTGTTTTCTACAGTCAAAGTATTTTTGAGCGGAATTGCTTTTATATCCATTATATTTTCAAATTTCACATCATCAGGGCTACTAGTGTATCCTGACGAAGGATTTATATCTTCACAATCGAATATAAACATAGGCTGAGAATCAGAACTACGACATATATATTTATGGCCAGTATCTTGATTATGGGGACTAAATGAAGGTGGATGTAGTTTATTGTCCTTTCCTTCATCCGAAATAACGCCATATGTTGTCACATTTACCTGTTCTTTTGATCCTGAAGCGATTAGGGGTGGATCTGATTTTAAAATTTCGTTTGAAATTTTGCTCTGCGCATCTAGAGTTGTTTCGGTTTTGTAGCGAATCCATTTGGTTCTTTAAATGTATCTCCCATGTGTTTGTCTGGCATTTTTTCAGGGAATTTAAAAGACTTCTCTCCGTAAAAAAGGATATTTTTAAGAATTTGTTCTTCATTCTTAATTAATTCTTCTAGTGCCGAAAATGTATTATTTACTTCATAAGGTAACCTTAAATCTTCAGCATTATGTTCCTTGGAATCAGTTTCTTTATTCAGTAACTTCTCCTGCATTTCTCGATTACTAAGAACTCTCCCAGTTTCGATAATATCTGAAATCGCGGCTGAAGTATCAAGTTGCATTGGATTTAATGTAATTGGTTTGTTTTCTACAGCCAAGGGAGCAATCACAATATTTTCGTGCGGAATTGTTTTTATATCCACATTATTTTCAAATTTCACATCATCAGCTCTCCTAATTAATTCTGACGTAGGAGCTACATCGTCACAATCGAATATAAACATAGGCTGGGAATCAGAACCACGACATATATATTTATGATCAGTTTCTTGATTTTGGGGATTAAATGAAGGTGGGTTTAAGTTATTGTCCTCCATTTCATCCGAAATAGCACCACATGTTGTCACACTTACCTGTTCTTTTGATGTTGAAGCTCTTAAGGATGCATCTGATTTTAAAATTTCGTTTGAAATGTTCCTCTGCGCATCAAGAGTTGTTTTGGTGTTTGTAGCGAATCCTGCAAGTGTGTCACCGCGGATTTTAACGGTAGTATCCAGTTCTCTGCCTGGGTGAACAAAGTCGTAAATTTCTTCTTTTTTGTTCATCTTTATAAGTTTTGATGACTTTTAAATGTTGATATAACTGGAACGGAATTTAGACATCATTTTCATAGCATTTTTAGTTATAAATGTGTGCTTTTTTTCATTTCTAAAATTTATCTTTTATAACTACGGATGGTATCCTAGCAAAAATCTGTTAAATTATTAAATTAAATATTTAATTTCCATTGTTTGCATTATTTTAGATTTCACTAGTGACCAACATTTTAATTGTATAGACACTTCTGCCAGGCAGGCTAAAATAAAAGTTAAGCATTAGTGAATTCCTAAATAATGTCCGTTCTCCTGAAAATATTTTTTTGTAATGTTTACAACTCTTTATCGATCCTACTTAAGTAGACACCGAAAATAACCATGACAATATATATATAGATCCTTAAATAAGTTTATAATTGAAATAGTCCAATATTTGTACAATGAAAATGTAATGTTTTAAGTAAACTATATAAACTAAGAAATATAAATGGAATTAAACCACTAAGAGATTTATTTTTTTAACTCTACCTTTGTCTTTAGTTTGATTTACTTCTTGTTTGGCTGAGACTAACCGAACTCCCTTTGATTAAATATATATATATATATAACATGATAAGTCACATATTGTTATTTCTGAGATATAGAGATTTTAATGTTTCAAAAAAATATAAATACTAATTGGGCAGTATTGTTGTTAATACACTGTGTGACCTGACAACTACAGACAGAACAGCAACAACTGAAGAGTAAAAATTAAAAAAAAATGCACATGTTATCATAATTGTATGAATAATTGTAATAATCTGAAATGTACACATATTATATTTAAATAAAGAGAAGCCTGGTGTCCGGTTTTGGCCCTCCCAATGTAGAGTCATCCGAAAGCCAAACTTGGCAAGATCCCGCGTGATCGACTATTCCGATTGAGGTTTTAAGCGGTTTCCCTCAATCAAAAGAGTAAATGCTGGAATAGAACCCCAAAAGGTCCGCTTCCGACTTCAGCTAATTAACTTCAAATTTGAATTCAAAATTTAAACCGGAGCTAATGTATTTTACAGGAACCCGGGGTTCTAGCTATTAAGGAGGACCAAAATGGATCGCTTACTGCCAACACTTAAGTGATGGCCTCAGATCTTTCCATCTATCTATTTGGCAGTCTTCTGTAGGCAGTGCAAAAATTAGAGAAGTCGATCGGTTCTGGATTTTCAAGTGCTTTAAAAGGTTTCCTTACGTAACTTGTTTGAAGGATATAGCCGGTTAATGTATGTTTTTATTTGATGTTACTATCATGAAAGATCGTGTATGTATATATATATATATATCTTCCATTAGTGTTGTTGTAATTGTTTGTTCTAAAATATAATTTGCCATTTAAAAGATTAAGCTACTTTAAATAAATACACACACTAAAATACAGTCTGATCAATGGACACACAAAGTGTGGGCCGGGAAAACTCATTTTTTATTTCGAAGTTGTAATAGCGCGGAAAAGTTGCGAATTATATAGCTAAAAAGAAAAGAAAAAGAATATCAAAATTGGTTGACATCTTCCGGTCGCGCAAAGGCTTTGAAGTTTGGCAAAATATGAAAAAAAAATTCATTTTTGCAATTATTTCTTTCTTTTTAATATCAAGTAGGTATTGCTAATGGGGGCACGCCGTAGCGTAGTGGTTAAGGCACTGAGCTACAAGCCGGAGGGTCGAGGGTTCAAGTCCCGTTGGGGTCAGGATTTTTAAAATGACCCAAACCCTCTGGCGGCACCATGGACCTGGGGTCGACTCAGCTTCTAACGGAAATGAGTACCAGACGCTTGTTCTGGGGTAAAGGCGGCCGTCACGCAGGGTTGACAACCCGGCTGACATAAAGTGCCGATTGTCTAGAAAAAAATGGGAGCCTTAACCTCCTACTACCCCAAGGGCCTCCGGGTCTGTTGTGGGATCACTTTAGGTATTGCTGATCTTTGCTAAGCATGTTTTATGTCTATCTGTGGGATCTGACAATCAATACTCTGGAAGTTATTTATCAAATACCAAAAATGCGTAAAAATATAACTTGTTCATTAATCTGGCAAATGTTGGAGCTTATGCGCGACAGGAAGATAATAACTGATCTAAACCAAATTAAAACATAATGTTTTAAGGCTCTATTTAAAGACGTTATAAACTATTACATTACGAAAACATCTAATTAAAAAATGTAAGAAATCATCTCAAAAATGAAGTATTTTTCATATTTTGTCAAACTTTATAGCCTTTTCGCGACCGGAAGATGTCAACCCATTATGATATTTTTTTTTCTTTTGTCTATATAATTCGCAATTTTTCAGCGCTATTACAACTTCTAAATAAAAAAAAAATTGTTTTTTTCGGCCCACTCACACACACACACACACACACACACACATACACACACACACACACACGCACACACACAGATAGAGATAGAGGGGGGGGGAGTGGCCCAGGTAACTGTTTCACATCCTATAGTTTGTTAAATATTCCTGATAAACACAAAACGACAGTACGAGTTAAATTACAGGGTAGACAAATGTAATGAAAACATCACATATGTCTGGTACATTTATTTTCATGAAGATGGTTAAGCTGCAGATCTTAAAAGAAATGCATTATTTCTTTCAGCTGTTTACTCCGAACCTAATACTTTACTTAACTGCATTAGGATTTCTTTTCCTGTAGTTGTAGATGTGGAACCAAGCTTATTGTGCTTGATTTTCAAAGAGGAAAAATTATTGGCATCCTGTTAACTGGAGCTATAGTGACTGAAACTGCCAAATCGTTAGTGGTTCCAAGGAGGACAGTTTCTAAGGTTATGTCTGTATACTTGTCTAAAGATAAATCATCTTCTGCAAAAATCACTCTTGTTGTGTCAAACTATAATATAGCTCAAAAACAAACTAAATAATTATTTAATAACAAACTAACTTATACACCTCACTGACAGTATTCTTTTAACAGTAAATACATCAAATTATTCATGAAAATAATATTAAGATTCGCAAATATTTTCATTTGTTTAAATATTGTATAACCGTAAAATTAATTTTCCATATCTCATTATTTATCTTTGTTTTTTATATACATTATACAGGGACAGTCTACCAACAATTTAATTTATCTTGCTTGAATTCATTTTATTATAAGTTTTAGTCTTAATCTTAACTATCATTAACTGATTGTATTAAACTAACTAACTCACTCACTGGCACTATCGAACCCGTAGGTTCATGGCCACGCGGACATGAGCACTCCATACATCACTATCCTGAGCTAATGTTTTCCAATCATCCCCTGTATAATCTACTTTCCTCAAATCATAGTTAATGTTATTCTCCCACCTCATTCTTGGTCTACTAACTGGGAGTTTTCCCTCTGGTTTTCCTACAAGAAGATTCCATGCACGTCTTTCATTCCCCATTCGTGCCACATGTCCTGCCCATCGCAGTCTACGAGACTTAACTGTTCTTATTATATCTGGATTTCTATAAAGACCATGTAGTTCACTGTTATGTAGTCTTCTCCATTCACCTGTCTAATCATCTCTCTTTGGTCCAAAAATTTTCCTAAGAACTTTATTCTCAAATATTCGTACGGTAATCTCCTTTCCCCCCTTAAAGTAAGAGTCCATGTTTCACATCCATATAACTGGTAGAATAATAGTTTTATATATTTTCAGTTTAACGTTTTTTGAAAGGACTTGGTACGTCAAGAGTCCGTGTAATGCATAATAGCACGCATTTCCAGAATTGAGCCTATGTTTAATTTCTTTGTGCATCTCATTCCTATTTGTGATTATTGTTCCTAGGTATTTGAATTCAGCCACTTCCTCAAAATTTCCCTCATTTGTCATTAGCTGTCCATTTCCATTGTGTGATGTATTTCTACGTGTGACCATATATTTAGTTTTATTGATATTTACTTCCAGTCCAATTTTTTAATGTTACTCAATGATGTATGCGTGTTGGCCTTTAGTATCTCCTCGCTATCGCCCATTAGTACTACATCATCAGCATAAACTAACAGCTTATTAATACCACTGATAAGTAGGCCTTCTTCATCCTCTAATTATAGATCGTAATATAATAGATAATATCCTATTGATCAAATCTTCATTTTGTATTTAATATTAGAGTTAAATGTGGTTGTTATATTCTGATGTAATATATGTTTGTCCTGGTGAGTGGAAGAGAAGGCTTTAATTCATCAACATCATCTTCAAGGTATGGGCCTGTTGGCCCGTTCCGTTCCCCGGTGCAGTAGGTATATGCTTCAGGTGCAGGTCGTCTTTCCAACGACGTTTTGGTCTTCCTACATTTCTTCGGCCTAGAGGTTTATAATGAAGCAGCTGTTTTAATATACGATTATTTGGCATTCTTGATATTACATTTATTTCTGTGTATTCTCTCGTTTATGTTACATATTTGTAATTAATAGGCATTAACTCAACCATGCTAAATAAATAAATAAATAAATATTGATTCGAGGAATATAAAGAAGAAGTCAGATGACTTCCATGGCCAATACAACTTCAGATTTGAATATTATTAAGGCAATGTGGTGTCTTCTGTTAAAGAGGTTCAGGGGAATTTGTCACAGCATGCTTGGTCACACATTTTTTCGGCATGGTAAAATCATCATAAGTAAGTTTGGTCATATTGGGTAAAATACCAAGGAACGTTCTTGACACACATTGTATAATTGTCTCAAGAAGGTTGGTCACACACGACATATTTATCACAAGATACTTTTGACACAAAGATCATCAATGTCACAATAAAAAAATACAGTTTTCTCTTCTTAATATAGGCTACATATCGGTTGTTTAATGTCTTTTATATCGTCCGATTCCTGGTTTTAGATGTTTCTCCTTCATGTAGGCCTATAAATATATTCCCTGACTCCAGGAAGTTTTACGTCTTCCTCTGCCTCGTTTTTCCTCAGGTTTCCATTCCAAAACACATTTTGGTAGTCGATCCTCTTCCATTCGCTGGGACATGTCCGTACCATCTTAATTGCTGAGTTTTAATATGATCTAAAATATTATCTTCAATCTTCATTTTCTCTCTTATAACTGAGTTTCTATTTTTTTTTCAATTCTTGAAATTCTCACTGCATTCGTATGAAATCCATTTTAGTTGCCAAAATATACTTATTTGTTTTTGTTGTTAATGACCAAAGTTCTGCTCCGTAAGTAATGATGCTTTTAACAATTGTATGATATTTATTTTATTTCTTTACTTATATTTTTATCCCACAATATCCCATTGAGGCAAGAAAATTGCAAATTTTTTCTTTGTTATTTCTACGGTACTTCTTATTTCCTCTTCATAACTTCCATTTTTATTTATTTTAACTCCTAAATATGTGATCTCACTTCAAGATTATATTGTTTCTCCAATCTCCAAGATGAAGTGTTGTTCTGATTCTCCAATTGATAGGCCTATATATTTTGTTTTCGTCATGTTCAAAATTAATCACAATTTATTATATGCTTCTATTAATTTTCTGGTCATATATTCTAGTACTTCATAATCTTCTTTCTTCTACTACAAGGTTTTAGGCTATGCAGCCTGTTCCGGCGAAGTTAAAAGTGGAGTCCATCTTCTACGTGGTCGGCCAACATCTCTTGTTCCTCTGGGATTACACAGGAAGGTTCTTTTTGGTATTCTTTCGTTGTTCATTCTCATTAAATGTTCTGTCCATTTCTTATTATTTTCGCTGATTTTATCTTCAATTTTATATATATTTAATTCTTCTCGTATAGTTTCATTCCTTATTCTATCCGCTCTCGTGCATCCTTTCACATTACGTAAAAATAGCATTTCCGCAGTCTGTATCCTGCTTTTATCCCTTGATTTCATTATCCAATTTTCACTTCCATACAACAACAAAGGAACAGCCATTGTTTTATATAATTTAAGCTTCGTACTTCATAATCTTGTGCTATTAATAATTGATTATTTATCTGCAAAATGTAAGTTTTCTTAATGTATCTGAAATTAAATATTACAAAAAATTAGTAAGAATCTGCAGTACAGGGTAGAAGTAATACAAGTACGCAGATTTAATAGTCTATTCTTTAGGTGGATACGAAAAAAAGAAAACAGTGTATCGAAGGGGACATCTGATACACTTGATGTTTTTAAATACGAATCACCATTGTTGATGTAGCTCTGTACATTGACAACTGATTTCCGACTGTTTGAATGGCTCTGTAGAGAATTAACCTGAAGTTCGTACAACCGGCCCTAAGAGCAACGTATACAATTCCTGGCGCTAATGTTGATATTGAAAATTGAACAGAACACACCCATAATACGCTACCCAATATAATCCTTATTTCTTCATTTCTGTACTGGTCAACAAATCAATAAGATATAGTCGAGTCATTTCAGAACCGTTCTTTTGAAGATTGCTTATTTGGAGGTAAGCTAAATATCACTAATATACATTAATGTTGGTATGAATGTTTGATGAAGGATTGGAAAATAAATTGAAACCATTCAAATTTGGGCTCAACTGCACTTCTACTATCTCAAAATTTTTCTGTTGTATTGTTGTAAACTATAGCTTTTGTTCTGTACTTACCATCATTTTCTAATATTTTAAAACGCTTTAAAACAATTTCTATAATATTATTAGACAATTTTAAAGTATTTATTTAAATACGCAAATCGCAATATTATGAGACTGTTGACGCTAACTGCTATTTCTCCACAGAGTATATTACTTAGTCTATGATTTTTCTATCGCTGTTTTGGGTTATCGCTGGTTGGATCAGCGTTAGGGAGTGATAAGTAAGTGTACACCCATTTTTAATAAACGTTTGGTAACTCACTATGATGTTTGTGGGTTATCATTCAATGATAACGTTATCGCTGTTATTAGTCGTTCAAAATATCTCTGCAGGCGGAAGAATTGCGAAGCTCTCTTTGTTGCTACACGTGACGTCATCTAAGGCAGTGTTCACTGTCAGCGTCCCACGTCCCATTCCCCTCTGCACTCATAGATAGCAGTGTCACGTGTTCTATTCCTGCATAAACACGACTGCAGTGCCCTCCGTCAACAACTGCGCTTACTCCTTAAATGGGTAATACTTCTAACTGCTACCGTGTATTCGCAGTTCTTTGCAGTTTTGAGATAGTGTAAGTGCAGTTTTTCCCAAATTTGTTTTTGCTCATATAGTTCCTAACAAACTTGAAGGAAATTGAATAAAAACAGGCAAAGATAACATTTATAGTAATAAATTGACAGATGTTGTATACGAAATTCAGTGTGATGATTGCGAAAAGCCTTATGTAGGCCAAACAAAAAGATTTCTAAAAAATAATTGACGATCATAAAAAGAGCATCAGTACACCAGGTACAGAATTTTGGGTAATCAGTGAACATATAATTAATCAAAATCATGAAATGACATGGGATGACAAAACATTTACACAAAGAAAATATTTCCCATAAAAGATTGATAGCAGAAATGGCCTTTATAAAAGATAGATCAAAATAAAGCATTGAATAAACAAAATATGAATGGCGTGGAACATTATTGTTATTATTAACTACTCTCAGGGAATAATATCATAAGTAATGCCACGAGTGATTTCCAAATTATCGATAAATTCACGACTCACGAAGTGAGGAGTGAATTTATCTAGAGAATTTGGAAATCAAGAGTGCCATTTGTTAGGACTATTTAACGAATAAAATTAAGCTGTTTACTCACAAATCATTATTTAACTATAGTTATTTTAAAATATTTATATATTTAATATAAACGGCGATGTTTGAAAACAAATGAGAAGCGATAGGTACGCTTCATCTGCTTCTTTTGTTTATCACTGCAACCAGATCATACTATTTATTGCCAAAGGAACGCAATATTGTAAGAACGCTCTCTAGTGGAGAAAAAATGAAACACATCAAACTGTATATTAATTCATTTCTGATGTCGTATGATGTAAGTATGACAATTATATTTTTCTGGATTGTTACCTGGGAAAAAATACATTTAAGAAAGTGAAAACAGTGGTTTCTTTTTATGGTGGTATAATCAATTGCTACAAATATTTTCATATTAACTCCCGCATGCGGCATGTGTTGACATTCATGCACTATATATACAATCTGGTAGCCGTATTTCTCACAGGCTCGGTCACTGCAAAATAATGGTCAGACCTGTTCAGAATATTAAAAAGGAGGAGCTTTCTTTAATATGGTAATTATAACACTGATAAATATTTCGTGAAACACGACTCTGATTGATTGTAAAACAGAAATCATTGAAACGTGATTGGCCAGTGAGTCCCATTTGGGGCATGAGTTAAATAGTCTATAAAAACATATTAAACATTATATTTTTATGTCACGTATAAAATATTTCTGACCGCTGCAGTTGACAAGTGGTTATGTTCCTTGCCTCTGGTCCCGAAGGTCGCTGGTTTAAACCCGGCTGGGGTCGATTGATTTTTTAGAATGGAAAAATCTAAGGAGCAAGTCCTCCGGATGGGTCTTTAAGCCATGGGTCCCGAGTCTGAAGATTTTCAGGCAAGTAAAATATCCTTAAGCCTGCATAAAAATGCCTGCAAGCAAAATTTACCGACCTCAACATCTTAGTTGCCTTCTAGATGTCTCATTTGGTCGGTATGTTGACCGCTTACCACTCATGCCATATATGAGCAAATAAGGTAACTAAATCAACTTGGTCAGTGACTACTAACAAAGTACGCCATTATAGATATTACCCGTTTAAGGAGTAAGCGCAGTTGTTGACGGAGGGTACTTCAGTCGTGTTTATGCAGGAATAGAACACGTGACACTGCTATCTATGAGTGCAGAGGGGAATGGGACGTGGGACGCTGATAGTGTACACCATGTGTATAGTCCACAGACGAAGAAAATGAAAGCACGGGACGAAGGGGGGCACGGGGAATTGCAAGCGATACAATGGCATACTACCTGAGAATAAAGGAACACTCGTGACATCTTAAATACCTACTGCTGTATTTGTCATTAATACAACTTTACAATGATGAAGGTATAAAAAAATTGTTTCCATATGACATTTGTACTATTATAAAATAATTATGTATTGGGATTGAAAGTCAGATGTCATATGGAGGTAAATTCATTTGTTTATTTATTTAGTATATTTCACATCTTTCTGAGCTCAATTAATCTATTAGCATGTCATTCTCCTCCACATCTTTCTGTCATTCCAATCTCCATTGTCCAATCATTTTATCTCATGCTGCTCAAAACACCATCAATCCATTTTTTTGTCATCTTCTATCAAGTGGCACCCATTCTACTATTTTTCTTGTGAATCTGTCTTCTGTAAATCCGTTTATATTGTGAACTTTATCATAAATAATGCCATGAGTGATTTCCAATTTATCTAGAGGATTTGGAAATCAGAGTGGCATTTGTTAGGACTATTTAATGAATAAAATTAAGCTGTTTACTCACAAATCATTATTGAAATATATTTATTTTAAAATATTTATATATTTGATGTAAAGGCGATGTTTGAAAACAAATGAGAAATGTTCGGTTACGTTTCATTTGTTCCTCACTGCAACTTGATCATACTATTTATTGCCAAATAGGATCGCAATATTGTAAGAATGCATCCTAGTGGAGAAAAAATAAAATACATCAGACTATTTATTATAATACCAACATTACAGATTATTAATTAATTTTTTCAGAAACAACTCAGTACAATCAGTATTTAAAAACACAATTATTGAACATGATTATCAAATGTGTAGATCAAAGGAATCTGTTCATTATTTGCTATATTCAGTGTACTTGTTAGAGATGAACTCCGTAAAAATCAATACACATAACATTAATTCGTAGAAAGATTATCTTTTCCCTTCTCTTCTAAACTTCTGATATGACAGTTTATAGAGACTATTTAACTCATGCCCCAAATGGGAGTCAATGACCAATCACGTTTCAATGATTTCTGTTTTACAACCAATCAGAGTCGTGTTTCACAAAATATTTATCAGTGTTATATTTACCATATTAAAGAAAGCTCCTCCTTTTTAATATTCTGAACAGGTCTGGCCATTATTTTGCAGTGACTGAGCCTGTGAGAAATACGGCTACCAGATTGTATATATAGTGCATGAATGTCAACACATGCCGCATGCAGGAGTTAATATAAAAACATTTGTAGGAATTGATTATACCACCAAAAAAAGAAACCACTGTTTCCACTTTCTTAAATGTATTTTTTCCCAGGTAACAATCCAGAAAAATATAATTGTCATATTTATATCATACGACATCAGAAATGAATTAATATACAGTTTGATGTGTTTGATTTTTTCTCCACTAGAGAGCATTCTTACAATATTGCATTCCTTTGGCAATAAATAGTATGATCTGGATGCAGTGATAAACAAAAGAAGCAGATGAAGCATACCTATCGTTTCTCATTTGTTTTCAAACATCGCCTTTTACATTAAATACATAAATATTTTAAAATATCTATAGTTAAATAATGATTTGTGAGTAAACAGCTTAATTTTATTCGTTAAATAGTCCTAAGAAATGCCACTCTTGATTTCCAAATTCTCTAGATAAATTGGAAATCACTCGTGGCATTACTTATGAATATTTTGCAGTGTATTTTGAAATTTCTCAAGAAATACAATTATTTTTAAGTGCACTTGTTGAGAAAATGTGGGATAGAATGTCCATCTACACTAAAATATTGTGTTCATATTGTTTATAACTTGAGGAAATTTATAAAAAAGCAACAAATAACAGTTAAGAAATTATCAAAATTTACCCTAGGTGAACTTCTTCAACCAAAACACATAAGTTATCATAAGTAATGCCACGAGTGATTTCCAATTTATCTAGAGAATTTGGAAATCAAGAGTGGCATTTGTTAGGACTATTTAAAGGAAAAAAATCAAGCTGTTTACTCACAAATCATTATTTAAATAGAGTTATTTTAAAATATTTAATGTAAACGGCGATGTTTGAAAACAAATGAGAAACGATTGGTACATTTCATTTGCTTCTTTTGTTCATCACTGCAACCAGATCATATTATTTATTGCCAAAGGAACGCAAATTGTAAGAATGCACTCTAGTGGAGAAAAAATGAAACACATCAAACTGCATATTAATTCATTTCTGATGTCCTATGATGTAAATGTGACAATTATATTTTTCTGGGAAAAAAATACATTTAAGAAAGTGCAAACAAAGGTTTATTTTTTTGGTGGTATAATCAATTGCTACAAATGTTTTATATTAACTCCTGCATGCGCTATGTGTTGACATTCATGCACTATATATACAATCTGGTAGCCGTATTTCTTCGGGAGTCGGTCACTGCAAAATAATGCTATGACCTAATCAGAATGTTAAAAAGGAGGTGCTTTCTTTATTATGATAAACTTTAGTTGGTAAATTCTAGTCGAAATACGACTGTGATTGGTTGTAAATCAAAAATCATTAAAACATGATTGGTCATTGGCTCCCATCTGGGGCATGAGTTAAATAGTCTTTGTAAATTAAATTCAATATGATTAATCTTAAGTCTCTTATATTTAACTTTTACAGGAATTAATCACTATGAGGTTTAATTTATGGTAAAATTAAATGTTTCCTACCTCTCCTCATATGGGGAGAGGTAGGAAACATTAGGTCTCTTATTTATACATTTATAATTTTTTAATCCAAATTAATTTTTTATAATTCCAGAGAATGAGGAAACATACACAACTACCAGAAGTTTGCAACATATTTACTACAAGTGAATAATAGCAGTGATTAATTAAAATCTCTTTACAGGTATTGTGTAACTTATTTTAATTTATTTGCATTAAAAAAGTTGGATGTTGTGCAATTAATTTTGAGCCCTAAACATTGAAACATTTTATCAAGTATTTTATACTTACTTACTTACTTACTCACTGGCACTATCGAACCCGTAGGTTCATGGCCGCACGGACATAATCTCTCCATACATCCCTATCCTGAGCTAATGCTTTCCAATCATTCCCTGTATAATCTACTTCCCTCAAATCATAGTTAATGTTGTTCTCCCACCTCATTCTTGGTCTACCAACTGGGCGTTTTCCTTCTGGCTTTCCTACAAGAAGTTTCCATGCACGTCTTTCATTCCCCATACGTGCAACATGTCCTGCCCATCGCAGTCTACGGGACTTAACTGTTCTTATTATATCTGGCTTCCTATAAAGACCATGTAGTTCATTGTTATGTAGTCTTCTCCATTCACCTGTCTGTTCATCTCTCTTTGGTCCAAAAATTTTCCTAAGAACTTTATTCTCAAATACTTGTAATCTCCTTTCCTCCCTTAAAGTAAGAGTCCATGTTTCGCACCCATATAATATAACTGGTAGAATAATAGTTTTATATATTTTCGACTTAACGTTTTTTGAAAGGAGTTGGGACATCAAGAGTCTCTGCAATGCATAATAGCATGCATTTCCAGAATTGAGCCTATGTTTAATTTCTTTGTGCATCTCATTCCTATTTGTGATTATTGTTCCTAGGTATTTGAATTCAGCCAATTCCTCAAAATTTCCCTCATTTGTGAATAGCTGTCCATTTCCATTATATAATGTATTTCTACGTGTGACCATATATTTAGTTTTACTGATATTTACTTCCAGTCCTAATTTCTTAGTGTTACTCAATAGTGTGTGCGTGTTGGCCTCACTCTTGACATCAAGTATTTTATGTTATTCTGATTTAATTATAAGCAATAGAACATTATTTACGATTTTGTTAGGCCAAATATCTATAAAAAGAATATGTGGAAAACATTCACTGCTTGACAAATGTGTTCATATGTGAATACTGCTCCATGAAACTAGGACAAAGAGAGACTTAAGCTTTTGATGTCAGTCAAATTCTTCTTCTTTTCCTCCTCTTCACAGATCAGGAAGCAATCTGCCTGTACCTGTCTCAAAATCTCCATTTCATCTCCTCCTTGGTTTACTTCTTTAACTAACAAATATTATTCTAAAATACAATAGGAAGTAACATTAAGAGGTTTGTTTAATAATTAAGACATTTTGTCTGTACATTCTGACCTCTTATGGTTGTGTTTGTTGAACATATGTTTCAAGACTTCTGAGTCCCATTGTCAGCGATTACAGACTGAATTTTCTGAAGTTGTCGGCCCTGATTCTTGATTCCTGCTCTCTCTGCCTCTGATCCAATGCATTTACCAATTAGGTTCCTTTCTCTAGGAAATTCCTGGATCAAGAATCAATAATCAGGGCCGACAACTTGAAAAAATGCAGTCTGTAATCGCTGACGATGGGGCTCAGAAGTCTTGAAACATATGTTTGACAAAAACAACCATAATAGGTAAGAATGTACAGACAAAATGTCTTCATCATTAACAAATATTTGGATTTTTGTAAAGGTGATAGATTTTGAATTTGAATTTAGTTAAATAAGTTAGATATATCAATTCAAGGTATAAATAATATAATGTAATTTATGCTAAATATATGTACAAACATACACATTTTATAAATATATACATTAGCATTCTTTAATACAATCTTATTTTATAAGTAGATTTGTCGTAAAGTGAAAAAAATAAACATAATAATATATAAGCTTTTAATTATGGCATTAATGTAAGAACTTCTAGTATGAATAGTTAAATAGTAATTTTTAAATTTAATTTGGCCATTTAAAGTTCCTCTTTGAGATAAATTAAAATGTTTCATACCTCTCCTCATAATTAATCTTCTAAGTAGATCACGATTCAAGATCTTGGCAACCCCATCCTCAGTACTCTTATGTCAACTGATGTTATGTCGATCGGAAGAACCACATCTTCTTCCCTCGGTTGGTGGACTGATGAACCTCTGGATCAGGTCAGAATCTGCGGGAATTTCGAACTTCATAAGTTTTTCTTTCTTATTTTTCTGAATGTGGATTTTTTTCCCAAACCATGAGTTCCTTTTGTTTATCAATATGTTTAATTAGACCAGTTTTTGATTGAATTATATGTTTTCGGACCAAGCATGAGCAGCTACTGCTG
Source organism: Diploptera punctata (assembly GCA_030220185.1). Lineage (NCBI taxonomy): Eukaryota > Metazoa > Arthropoda > Insecta > Blattodea > Blaberidae > Diploptera > Diploptera punctata. Next base: position 1,795,283 of record JASPKZ010009352.1, on the reverse strand, counting down.
ACTTTTTCACTCCTCCATTTTTGACATTTCTAAGATGTTCTTTCAGCCTTGTTTTCAATTTTTTTTTTTTCGTTTTTCCTATATAAATTTTGTCACAATCCCTGCATTTGATCTGATAAATTCCTGATTTGTTTTCTTCTTCAATTTTTTCATTTTCCTCTTTATTGTTAATTATTATTATTATTATTATTATTATTATTATTCATCATACAGGCTACTAGATTATATCAATTTTTATGGCTTACAAATTTTTAAATAATATTTAAATCTTCTTTCTTCTTCTTCCTTCCAAGTATTAGGCCAAGGCCTGTTACGATCCTATAGAAAATTTTCCCTCCAGCGTTTCATAGGACGGCCCAGTGATCTTCGTCCTCTTGGTATATAATTATAAACAGCTTTGGGGATCCGATTTGAACTCATTCTTTCAAGATGGTGTTTCCAATTTAGTTGGTATTGTTTAATATATTCCAAAATTGGCGTAGTCTTCAATTCTTTTAAGATATCAGTGTTCCTTTTCCGATCCCATCTGGTGTAACCCGCTGTTCTGCGCATGAATCTCATTTCACAAGCCGTTATTCTGCTTCATGTTGTTTTCTTAGTGTCCATGCTTCACTACCATAGGTCAACACTGGTCTAGCCAAAGTGTTATATAAACGTAATCTGGTGTTTTTTTTGTACAAGGGATGGTTTCATAACTTGATTAATAATTCCTAAACTTTTATTATAACTAGTAACTTTTTCAGGGATATCCTTTTCATCCCAGATAGAGAGATAATATCCAAGATATTTAAATTGATTAGATCTCTCTAAAATTTTATTCTGGAGACAGATTTTACTTTGTATGGGGTCCTTCCCATGAAATGCCATAATTTTAGTTTTGTTAATTGATATTTCCATATTAAATTTGGCACCTATTTTTTGTAAATTATAAATTGATCGTTGCAAATCATTTTCGGAAAGTGCCAGGAGAGCTAAATCGTCTGCAAAAGAATAGCATCGAGTTTGAGGTTCCTATTGATGGGTATATATCCTCGTTGTGTTTTCCTCCATTCATTTATTAATTTATTCATGTATATAATGAAAAGCACCGGTGAAAGTCCACATCCCTGTCTTACTCCAGTGTTGATCTTTTCCCAAGAAGATAATTTGCCATCTTGTTTAACAGAGATTTCATTATCTTTATAGATGTTGAAGATATTAGTAATATATTGTTGTGGAACGTTATCATCAGCTAAAATTTGTAGTAATTTGTAAATATTTAAATTAGAACTAATAATGTTTCTTAATGTATAACTTTCATCATCATCCAGGGATGATTAAGCCTGTTGGCTCGTTCTGGTTTCATGAAAGCTAGAATTGTTAAAATTGTTCTGACCATGTGTGTATAACTTTATACTTAGAATTATTATAAAAACAGTTCATTTCTATGAAATAAGCAGACATTTATTTTGTAATTACCCTTTGTATAAACACAAAATATCCACATTTATTCTATTGTAAAACACATTAACATACTTTTTTAAAAATTAGTGTAACTGCTGAGATTCACTGAGTTTAACGATTTTATTATTAATTTAACACTTCTCATTGAAGGATAAATTATATTTGAAGAGAAAAATTTTCGTCTAGGCAAAAATTTTTCTCTTCAAATATAATTTATCCTTCAATGAGAAGTGTTAAATTAATAATAAAATCGTTAATAGAAGCCCTACTGGCTTTATAAAGTAGTGTGAAATTCCCAATAAATGTCTTCTTAACTAAGAAGCCGCCATTTGCAAAGATAGAAGCTATGGTTTCAAGCATTTGGCGCGAGGGAATTACAACGTATATAAGAGAAAAATTTGAGTCTAGATCGCAACTCGCCTCAGTAGCTCAGTTGGTAGAGCACTGGCCCGGAAAGCCAAGGGTCCCAGGTTCGAGTCTCGGTCTAGGCGAAAATTTTTCTCTTCAAATATAATTCACTGAGTTTTCCTAGTTGTAGAAAAACTTTATAAATTTTTCACTCTTCTATGATGATCTTGAAGATGATTTTTGGGCTGTAGGCCGTGGTCGTGAGGCTTGTAGTTCCCCGACGTTTTGCCAAAGACTGCGTCTGGCGAAACGTCAGGGAACTACAAGCCTCACGACCATGTCCTACAGCCCGAAAATTATCTTCAAGATCATCATAGCAACTCCGGCCGTGAAAGTCTACGTGAATAAATATGTCCACTCCTCATTTATTGGTAACATTTAGTCAATTTTGGTCTATTATATAACTTACATTGTTCATATTGAATGGTAACTAGCACAACTGAAAGTAATTTACTTGCAATTCTGCATTTTCTTATGGAAGGGTATTTATGTAACAAATAACAGAAGATTTTCCATAGAAAAGAAAATGGTTATAGGAAAAAGAACTGCATAAACTAAGTGAATTCCTCAACAAGTCAAATTTATCATCTGATTTTGTTAATTTACGGAATATATATTTATTTTGTTAAATTGAAAAAAAAAACTCAGTTCTGATCCCACATATTTAAAGTGCAATTTGATAAAAAAAAAGGATACATTTAAGTTATTACTTTTGCATATTGTTGTATAATTGACACATATTTAAATAATATCTACTGATTAATTTTTCTATTACTTTATTAAAAATATTAAATGAATTAAACTAATGTTGGAAATTTAAGAGTTAATTAAATTGTACATAGCAATGAAGCAAATATGATGGTTGCTAGAGGGAATTTTTAATTTTGAGTTTTATGTAAAACCCTCACTTCTAATGATCGAGTTTTGGTGATTTTTGGAGAATACCTTCTTAGTTTTATTTTAATAGCATATACTGAGCTTTGTTGTAAAACAAAAAAATTATGGTTGCTAAAACAATTTTTAAATTTTCGGTTCAGGTTCCCTCTTAAACCTAATGGTCAAATTTTGCAGATTAATCAATTCGACCCAACTTTTTAAATTGGTTGTTATATGTCAAGTTTGGTTCTGATAAAACAAAAATTTCAGTCGCTAGAGTGTTAAAATATAAAACACACACACACACTCACTCACACACACACACACACACACTCACTCACACACACACACACACACACACTCACTCACACACACACACTCACTCACTCACACACACTCACTCACACAACAGGAAGCTACCACACCTATAATTCATAGTAAAGCTGCAAAGCATAGCATGAAAATGCTATGACTGCAGTGAAAGATCTGTCCTCGGGCAGAATTACTATGGATGGATATATATATATATATTGGTCATGGCCATTTTCTGTGATTGCTAGATAGAATTGGTGAAGATCTATAAACAATTTTTTGTTTGTCTAGTTAGAGCAATTTCTATTGTTTCTAGCAGTGAAGATTTGTTAAATAAAATTATGGAATGGCTAAACATAACATAGTTCTTTCTACTGTAGGAATGGAAGAGTATATTGGTCATTTTGAAAGGGTACTTTGGTGCACTTGAAAATTCGAAAAAATGCACAAAATTTTCGAAAAATGGCTTAAAATATTGAAAATTTTGAGCAAGTACAATAAGTTATTTTATAAATATACCAGTTAAATCGTGGACACTTCCTAAATCAGATGATATAATTATTAGAATATAATTTCAGCAAGTCTTGTTTTAATATAATAAAGTTGGGAATTTTACATTATGAGGTTTTCTTAATAAGAATCAAATAAATTGTGAATTCTTCTTACCTCATATATCTGTGTTTTTTAACACAAAACTGCAGTATCAGGAAGCATATCAATCCCATCTTCAGTGTTTCGTGGAAACAGCTAAAGATAGGAATAATATGTTTCCCAATACTGCAGTTTTGTGTTAAAAAACACTGATGTATGAGGTAAGAAGAATTCACAATTTATTTGATTCTTAAGTCTTGTTTTGTTTACAATTTTGATCCCATATGAAATTAATACGGCAATAACAACGGTAAAATTGAAACAGTGAATGTATATAAGGCCCATTAGAAGTTACAACCCCTCTCTGGTCCTATTTGTCTTGGAGGGGGTACAATTGAGTAATTAGGATCACATATTGTTCCTTGTACAGCGACATCAGTGCGTGCTGTAAGTATTCGAAAATTGTAATCATTTACATCAAGTTTACTATATATAAATCTATGAAGTCTGTTAGAAATTATCCAAATGCTTTGATGTAATTCATGATCAACCTTGAGATCATTGGGGAAGCTCAAACTTTCATTACTGTGTCCAATTATCCCTAGGAGTTCAGGTATATATCCATATGGTTGCTGTGAATTCCAGCAACCAATAGAGTTTTGAGTCACTAAATTGAAAAATAGAACTCCTCTTCTATCCATTGCTTCTGCTGAAGACTGTCCATTAATTATAGCACGAGGTTCGCCTAATGGTTGAAATGCTTCAGGACTTTTATCTGCTAGGGTTTTATTTCTAATATATGATACAGGCACAGCAAATTCACGGAAACTAGACATTGGGTGGTAAAGAAGTGTGCGATCACCAGATATGGGGTCAATTGGAGAAAGAGCCATACCAAATATGCCATCTGTCCATCTCCATGTTAGACCGTTCAAATTGTATCGGCATGCAATTGGATCAGGGTAGAAAAGATTATGAACTATTCTCCAAGAAGTATCTTGTTTTATGCTGTAAACTATTAAGCCATTCCTCCACACGTCACTTATGTATACGTAAGCATCGTCACATTTTCCATCACGTATATCAACAACAATATTAGTGAAGAGTGAGTCTTGCTTTACTTGAGCATCTGGTAGTTTGTAGCGAAGTATCAACTCGTCTGAACGGAGATCGAAAATCAAAAGTTGAGGAGGACAGGTTTGCTTTGTGACTGTTGCAACATTTGTAACTCCAGAATCAAGAACCCAGAGTCTTCCACAAGCATCAGTTGCCATTCTGAAGACAGATGTAATTCCATAACAGTTTGGACTTGTATGCCATTCCCAGTTTGGGTAAGGTTGAAACGCCGGTGATCTGTTACCTCCTATTGTAGAAGGATCTCGAGGTATAAATGCTAATGTAACTGGGTTACCTTCTTTCCATTGTGGAAATGTTACGAATATCCTGTCCTCCCAAATTTCCAGTCCTAATGGCAGACAGTTCTCTGGTTTGAAGGCACCACTCTCAATAGCTTTCTGCCGGCTGAAACATACATATAATTTCAATTAATAATTTGGATTATGTTTAATTCCAATATACAGAGTGTATATGAATTGCACCATGCAGTTTTCCTGCTTACAAAGTGGTGTTTCATAAACAGTGATTTTTCTCAATCTTAAGAATATTAAAGAATGTTCAGAAACATTAATTAATGTATAATTTAGTTAATAATGATAGGGAAACTTTTAAAACAAGGGTCAATGTATGTATAGATTTTAATGGGAATATTTTAATTAAAATAGAAGAGATTTTAAAAAGATGGAGAAATCTTTTTCATAATATTTTAAATGGAAATCACTGTTTTAATGCTGAACAGTATTTTTGACAATATTGGAGGAGAAAATATTACAGAAAATGTAAGTTATAAAAGGATTAAATGACAAAGATATACAAACAATAAAAAAATAGATAAAGTCAGGCAGAAATTTAAAAATAATAAAGCCCCAGGATTTGAGGCAATCCAAGTCAAAATTTTAAAATGTGCAATAAATGAGTTTGTTTGCACAAGCTATTCCAAAGTATGTGTGAAATAAGCCCTTACCTGAAGAATGGAAAACTGGTATCATATTAATAAAGTACAATAGGAAGTAATATTACAAAGTTTTTCTTAATAAATTATAAAAAAATGTAATTATAAAAAAATGGTAAAAAGGTGAATCTGGTCATCTTACCTCATGTATATATATATATATATAATATACTCACTTCTCAAAGGAGATCAGTTAAATTATTCAAACTATCGAGGAGTAATATTGTTAAAAATAGCATATAAAACTTTTTTTTATAGAGTTCTATATAAAAGAGTTCTGCTCTAAGCAGAAAAAGTTATGCTTGTTTTGTGAAGGGAAATGCACCAAAAATCAAATATTTATGGTTAGACTAATACTGAAAAAAATACAAGAATAAATATAAAATTATGGCTCTTCCTGTTCTTTTATAAGGATTTGAATTTTGGGTACTTACAAAAAAAATCTCTCACGGATTCAAGCCACTGAAATGAAATTTTTTAAGATCTATAAAAGGATGTACACGCATGGATAGATTACATAATGAGTCAATAAGAAATGAACTGGAGAAATTTTCAATACTCGATAAACTAGAAGAGCAAAAATACTGATGGAAAGGACATTTAAACAGAATGGACAATACAAGATTATCCAAAACGATCAACACCTACAAACCGCTGGAAAAATATCTTTGGGACGGCCAAGGAAATGATGGACTTGAGACCAGAACAGGTCGCATTGACCTAATCCTTGAAAGGATGAAGAAGAAGAAGAAATACAAGAATGTAAACTTATAATTTATTCAAAGACATTAGTATGATATATGATAGCGCAAATAAAGCAAGACTCTATAAAGCTATGGATGAATTTGGAATTCCACACTTAGGCCTACTTATAAGATTAGTATGATGATAACGCTGTTATGCAAATTTTAATTTTTTGCCTGGAGTTTTTATTCTAATATGTCATTATCCCTAGTTTGGCTTAGAATATGAACCTAGTTTGTCTCCATTACGTACCAGTTTTTCACAATATAAGAAATAATATTCATTCATTCATTCATTTTGAGAATTTTCCTCATCATTGAGGGTTTTCTCCAACCAATCTTGGTAATTAACATGAATTAAAAATAAATATATAAATAAATAAATAAATATAAATGACTGCGGACTTATAGACTATCAGTTTGCAACAAACATTCACAAATTTCCCTTAATTAAAGTTCTCCATCATTCTCTGTCCTCTGTGTCTTCATCTGTTACACCAAATTTCCTCATTGAATTTTTAATGTTGTTCTTCCAGGTTATTCTTGATCTTCCTTTTCTATTCCTTCTTTCAATTTTCCATGCTTAGATAGCCTTTCGTAGTCTTCCATCCTGCATTCTTCTTATGTGCCCATACCATTTTTGCCTTCTGTGTTCAATCTCATCCATTATATTTCTTTCTGCATTCATCCATTTTCTAATTTCTGTATTTCTAACTTTTTCCAGTCGAGATTTTCTGGCAGCTCTTCTCTAAAAATCCATTTCAACTGAAGTTATTCTGTTGACATGTTGTTGTGTCATTGTCCAAACTTCCGATCCATATAACATTATACTTTCTAGTATGGATTTATAAATTAGTTGTTTTGTTCTGTTAATGATGTTTTTACTCCATAGTATAGAGTTTAAGATTCCTATGGTTTTTCTTCCATTACTAATCCTTTTTGCTATTTCTTTATTTGATGTTCCATCTTTCTCTATAATTGATCCCAAATAAAGATATAATAAAATATGCTTTTTATTCTTGGTTCTATCATATTTATGTTATATTATTAAATATCAGTTAATAAATCATAACACTCAACACCAAATTCTTCAGAATTAACTAATATTTCACTTATTTTCTTAATAATCACTTGAATTTGAACATTAGCCAAATTTTTTTACATGCTGTTTTGAAATGATTGCTTTTTAGAGTTTCTACTTTGGGAATAGTTTGGTATATCTCTTTTCAATGATCAGCTATAGTCAGCTATCAAATTCACAATCCACTTTCCCTGGTAATGTCTTTCCATTTCCTTTACGTCCTGTGAAATCTTTCACCCTGCTCCTCGCTGACACAACCGAGAAAAAGTCCAGATGAGAGTGTTGGAAAAGTAATTTAACACTCATGTTGCAGCCCAGCTTTAGAAATTTGTCAAGCATATCTTCTACAATATTTTTGTAATTTGGATCCTTGTAATTTCCTAGAAAGATTTTGATGGCACTCCTAAAACGAAGCCATGCCTGTTTTTCAATATCTGCAATTGTTCTTCAAATAAGCTGTCAGAAATCTACTTCCTAATCTGTGGTCCAAGAAATATTCCCTCTTTAACTTTAGCATCAGATATGCCAGGAAACCTCTTGCAGATGTATTTGTAGCAGTTCTTCTTCTTCTTCTTCACTTCCTGGTCTAGGCAAGAGTTGCCTGTTTGTATTTGTAGCAGTTGCCATCCTTATTTAAAGCCTTCACAAATTGGTGTCCCGTGACATAGTCGAGCGGTTAAGGTAGGAAGCCTTGGCGCAGAGCTATGGGACTTGCGCTGGTTCGAGTCTCCATGGGGGAAGAAATTTTCTCATGGTATTTCGGCCAGTATGGGACCGGTGCCCACCCAGCATCGTGAGGCAATTGGGTAGCTACAATAAGTAGCGGCTCCAGGTTGAGGAACCAGCTATAACGGCTGGGGGCTCAACATGCTAACCACATGTCACCCCTACACTGGCTGTTGATCATCTACCTCTGTGATTGACACATGTGGATGTGAAGGGCCAGCAGCCGGCTGGTAAAAGGGCAACCGCTGAAAAGTGGAAAGACCCTCAATCAAAAAAATCACAAATTGGTTCATCATCATCATCAACAACATCAATGCCCGACAGTCCCATGTGGACCTTGGCTGCCTTGAGAAGCTTATGCCAGACTTCCCTGTTCTGAGCTTCATTCTTCCAGTGTTTTATTTTTAAAATCTTAATGTCTTGAATTATACTATCCTCCCATTTTAATTTAGGTCTTCCAACTTTTCTGGCCAATAAAGGTTGCTCATTGTAAATTCTTTTTGTAATACTTTTGCTGTCCATATGAATAATGTGTCCAGCCCAGGCCAATCTATTCATTTTAACAAAATTCAAAATATCCGGCTGATTATACAGTTTATACAATTCATTATTGTATCTCTTTCTCCATGCATTATTTTCTTTCACAGCACCAAAAATGGATGTTCCTGAAAGATGTGCCATTGCAGTTTCATTGTGGGACACGAGCACATATTTTCACCTGATGTTTGAGAACACCTTAACGAAACATACATAGAAGTGGACCAATTCCTTGGCCACCACGATCGATAAATTTAACTCCTCGATTTTTTCCCCACATAATACTTTTAATCAAGAGACTTCTGTGAAGCCGGAGGAAGACTTTGTTGCACGAGTTTTTGGCTGCAGTAGAAATAATTCAGTGCTCAACAGATATTTTGAGAAGGTGTATAGGAACATCCTTCGCAGGTGCAAATAACTTCAGAATAACGACATCGAACAGCTCCTGTAGTGGAGCAATTCTATGTCACCTCAATCACCTTCTTGACCTCACTAGTTCTGATTTTGATTAAATTCAGTATGAAGGACACTTATAACAGGATAAGTAATTCTGCAAATTTTCAGATTTTTATTTTGAAAATTGTCCAAGATATACATTTGACAAAAATAAAATTATTCCCAAAAAATGACAAACACATACTTATAAGTGACTGTAACTTTTTTCCTGATTGTAGTAGAATGAAAATTCAAACTCCAATAAAAAGCTAAATAATAGAGCTTTGTTTTGATACCATACATGACATTCTTACGACAGATTACAGTTTCAAGGTCATTCAATGTGACTTTTGACCTTGAAAATCTCAAAAATCCCATTCCAAAAAATTACGAAAAAACATTATTGTTACATTCTTCTACCAATGTACCAAATATTAGACTAGCACTGTAATGGCAAGGCAGTGCAGAATACACTTTCAAATGGCATATTTTGAGATTTTCAAGGCCAAAAGTCACAGTGGATGACCTTGAAACTGTAATATGCAGTACGAAACTCATGTTGGGTATCAAAAGAAAAAAAGTTACAGCCACTTGTAAATTATGTATTTTCTTTTTTTGCAAACATTTTGATTTTTTAAATGTGCGTATCTTCGGCAATTTTTCAAATAAATTAAAAAATGGTAGAATTACTTACTTTCTCATATGTGTCCTTCATACCAAATTTCATTAAAATCAGAACTGATGAGGTCAAAAATTAATTTTATTTATTGATCTGACATTGAATGACACATTAGAGCCACTGACTCAGGTACAGCTAGAGAATTTCAATTTCAGTATCGAAACGATATGTATTCGAATATAGGTTCCTAATCAAAACTTTATCTACCAACTCCCCTATGAAAACAGCGTGATAGTACATTTGAATCACTCTGTATATGTACAGGGATACCCTACACAAACTCTTGGAACACATCCTGTAGACTTGACAGCAGCGCAGAGGAGTTTAAAAGCTAATTTTAATAAAGTAATCATTAGATATTTCACCTCGCAGAATCGGGATATATGAAGTCGACAGTTTTCCAGAGATAGTGTTCTTGTAATCTGGAACCAGGAATCACTGCTGGTGCTGAAGGTGCATTGTAGAAATAATGATCGTAGGGCGTATTCAGCTGTGGCTCAGGTGATGCTATCGTCATCGATAACATCCATGGTAGCAGGAATTCTGCTTTTAGTCCTGCAACAAATGTTCACAGAATTTTAGAGTATTTGTGCTGAGAAAGTGGATTTTCTAGGTAATTAAACTTCTTGATTCTGAGAGATGTCAACAAATGATAGTAATTTCGGGAAATTATGCTTTCATTAAAAAAAAAACTAAACTTCGCAAACTGTGACGCGACTTTTTTAATTCCTTCATAAACTTCTGTCAAATTTTATTCTTAGGGTTTCATTTTTCAAATTATATCCCACCATTTACAATAATTTTTACATTTTTAAACGATTATTTCAGTATATTTTTCTATGATATTTAATTACCTATGTAGCATGAAGGCGTGGCAGCCATATTGATTTTAACGAATATTCTATGCAACAACAAAGGCATGTTCCAGTGTAGCCAACATAGAGTATGTAGTAATTAACTGTACACATAGGTCTATACTTCAGAATTTGAGAACTTAATATTTATTTTGGGCGTTGCATTCCTTCACAGGTTAGAGTGCTTATATTGCGTTGGGTTAGCTTTTAGGATGGTCTTTCACAGGTTAGAGTACTTAAATTGCGTTAAGTTAGCTTTTAGGTTAGTTAAAATATCGTGCATATGTTGGCTGCATCCTGTGATTCTATAGTGTAAACTTCGCGATTGTTGGCGCATGCGTATGGTGTATAATTGGAACTTAGGAAATTTTTTGTTGCACATGTTATAAAGCATTTCCCAAAAAAAAAAATGTATAGCTGCTTTAATGCCACACTGCAACTACAAACACTTGAATTCATCAAGTGAGCTATGTGAATTTCTATGTCCTGTTATGTGGTTTCTGTTTAATTTTATTGATTTAATCATGCATATATTATGGCGCATTGTATAGCGGCGTTTGAATTTCGCGGTTGATGGCGAGAATAGTGGTATCGCATTGGTAGAAATAGATTTGTGAATCGCTTACTCGCGAGTCGAAAGACCCGAGCAGATCATCGATGAGTCTAGACTCCCGTTCCGGAGATTTATCTAAGCCTCTACTTCCCCTGTCGGGAAAGATCGATGCCAGAAACTTCCATACTGGAAAAGTCTCGATTTAAATGCTGAGAAATTTCCGTCCCCGGCCTATATAAACTATAGCCAGAGATGGGAGCGAGTCAGGTGTGAAGTGACAACGATACAGTGAGCTATGAAAGAGAATACACTTTGGCGAATGGACTAGTTAGATACTTTTTTAATACACAAGTGATCTTCTTGGTGATAAAATATTAAAATATATATGCAGTCAATATGCCCATTTCACCAATTAATGTTTTAAAATGGTCAACAAGTTTCTACAATATCTGGTCTTGAGAATGACAGCTTGGCTGTAGAAACTTATTGACCATTTTAAAACATTAATTGGTGAAATGGGCATATTGACTGCATATATATTTTAATAGTTAGATACTGTAAAATAATTAATTGTGTGATCAACTTTGAAACGAGATAAATTGTTGCAAAAATTTGTGAGTGAAATACCAAGGAGGGTTTATATCATTAAATAAATCTATTGTGGAGTTCTGCATGTACTACTGTTTGTTTTATTTTACCAAAACGACGTAAAAACTGACCCCCGGTTGCGCGTGACACTATTTTGAAATGTACGAATAGGATGGAATGAATCCTTGTTATGAAATTATTTACCTTGATGACTAAGAGAAACTAGAAAAAAAAAACAGTAGGGTTGCCGGTTCCGAATCTCTGAATTAGAGTCTTAAACCGTATCGCCTGATCCAAACACTCTGTTATTATCATCTCACTATGATGGTTGTCAATTTATATAAAAGTGGGTGCCGCGCGATAGTGCTTGACAATCATTAACATGCGGAATTATTATAGTGGCGGTAGTCGGAATATTTGTATTTAATTATATATAACAACTACAGGGAAACAAAGCGTGCCGCTGGACAACCATCATAGTGAGGCGATAATACAAATATTTATTCGTTGTAAATTACAACTAATTATAAACTTTACAAATTACGAAGTCATCATTATTTTTCAGAAGGTTGTTTGAAAATAGTTCTCTAAAATCTATCTCTGGAAAAATATACCGGTAATACGAGGGCGGATCGGAAAGTAACGCACAATAATTTTTTTCTGCCTTGGTATTGCAGCTAGAATGTTGAAATTTCACAGAGATATAGTTTGAAGTTTTCACTACAGATGGTATTTTTTTTCTCAGGTGCACCTCTTGCGAGAGAAGCTTGAACTATGCAACAAAGATGGCGCGCATGCTACAGTCGTCCACCTGTGAGGAACAGAGAAGTGTTGTTCGATTTTTGTGGGCCAAAGGGCATAAACCCAGTGAAATTCACAGGGACATGCGTGGCGTGTATGGGGATGATTGTATGGACCGTAGCAATGTCTCCAGGTGGTGCACATTCTTCCAAGAGGGACGCGTGAACCTTAGTGATTCGCCACGTGATTCCTGGCCGGCAAACGCTTTGAGACAGATGTGGAAGTGAAATCAGCAGTGCGCAGATGGCTACACTCCAACCAAACGGACTTCTACGAACAGGGCATATTGAAACTGGTAACACGATGGGGAAAATGTGTTGAGAAAGTTGGTGACTATGTCGAAAAGTAGGTAAAAGATCATCATCATCATCATCACTCCAAGGATTAGGCAATTGCCCGTTCCGACTTCATATTGCATCAGCCCAACGTCTTCTAGGTCTTCCAACATCACGCCTTCCTCTTGCTTGATAATTTCTGGCTAACAATGGATATCTCTCCTTGCTCATTCCATCCATGTGATCAATCCATTTCTGTCTGTAATTCGTGACTTTATCCAACAAAGGCTGTACTTTCAATTCTTCTCTTATATCCTCATTTCTTATTCTATCAAGTCTTGTACATCCTTTTACTTGTCTTAGGAACCGCATCTCTGCCGTCTGTATTCTATCCTTCTGTCTTTTCACTGGAGCCCAAGTTTCACATCCATACAATATTGTGGGAACCGCCATAACATTATACATTTTTATCTTGGTTTCTTTTCTAATTTTATTTTTGAATGTTCTCTGTATTGTTCCACACACCGTCTGAAATTTATTTATTTTGGAGTCAATATCTCTTTCCACATTGTAGCCAACATCACAGCCCAAATATTTGAAACTAGACACCTGTTCTATACTTTGATTTTCTAAAATAATTTTGGTTCTCACTGGATCTCTTCCTCTAAAAGCCATGGTCTTCGTTTTCCTTACAGAAATTTTTAGATCGTATAATTTACATATTTCATTTAATGCATGCATTGATTTCTGTAAGTCGTCTTCATTTTTCTGTATTATGATTACATCGTCAGCAAATAAAAGATTATTTATGCACATTTTATTATCCATTCTTATTCCTGGATTTACTAAAACTTTCCATTTATTAAAAATATCGTCTATATATATATTAAACAAAGTGGGTGATAAACTACATCCTTGTCGTAATCCAGTATTTGTTTTGATTGCATCTGTTCTTTTGAATCCGGTATCTATAATTATATTTGTGTCTTCATATAATGTCTTTATTGTTTCTACAAGGCACAGCGGGTATCCTTTCATTCGTAATATTTCCCATAATTTTTGTCTGTTTACTCGATCGAAGGCCTTATCCAAATCTATAAATCCTATGTGAGTTTCTAAGTTATGTTCTCTTCTCTTTTCTATGAGTTGTTTCAGTGTAAAGACATTGTCTATACATGACCTTCCCTTTCTGAATCCACTTTGATTTTCACTTATTATTACTTCTGTTATGTTTCTCAATCTATTATTTATTATTTTCGTATATATTTTGTAGCCAGTATTCATTAAGCTAATCCCTCTGTAATTCTCGCAATTTCTCCGGTCTCCTCTTTTGAATATATTCTTGACAATTGCTGTTTTCCAAGTGGTTGGAATCCCATAGGTCTGCCAACATATATTAATTAGATGAAGTATTCGTAGTTTACACAATATTCCACTATATTTGATTAATTCCATATTTATATTATCTAATCCTGTTGCTTTCCTATTCTTAGTGGTTTTCAAAGCCATTTCTAATTCATTTATGTCTATTACATCAATATTTTCCACTTTTTATTTCTTCCTCATTGTTCTCTTTTCCTTCAATTTCCTCCTTTTTCCAAAGTTTTTCATAATGCTGGATCCATTCTTGTTCTGGGATTATATTCAATCTGGCAGAATCTTTCTCAGTCTGATTTAGATGTTTCACTAATTTATAACCTATTTCTTGTCTTCCATACATATCATGTTCTACTGAGCTTATAAATTTATCCCATGACTCCTGATGGGATTTTCTTGTAATGCTTTTAGCAATTCTCCTTTTCATTTTATATTCTTCATAAGATTCTTCTGTTTTCAGTCGTAAGTATGTATGATATGCTTTTTGTTTTTCATTTACTGCATTTTGTATATTCGCATTCCAAGTTCTCAAGCCCTTCCTATTCCTTATTCTATTTTTCTTTCCTAATATCTCATTTGCTGTTTTATGTATTACATTTGATATATTTTCCCATTCAATATTTATATCTTCTGACGTCGCTATCTCTGATATATATTTATTCATTCTGCTTTCATAATGTTGTCTAATACTTTGATCTTGTAATAAATATATTTTATATACTTCTTCTTGGTTTCTTTTGTTCTTTATGTATTTTTTCCGCCATTTAGCTATTATGTTTATTTTGCTTATCACGAGATAGTGATCAGAGTATATATCGCTGCCTCTATGTACTCTCACATCTTTTACCAAGGCTCCTAGCTTGTTGTTTACGATTAAATAGTCAATTATTGATCTTGAGTTATATCCACTTCTTGTATATTTATGTATGTCCTTTTTTCGGAAATAGGTATTCATTATTTTTAATTGATTATAGGCTGAAAACTGTCTCAAATCCTGTCCATTATCATTTATTGTTTCTTTCTTCTCCATTATTTCCTATTACATTAGGTATAGGGACATTGCCTACTCTGGCATTTAAGTCTCCACTTATTATTAAATGATGATCTTTTGTATATTTATCAACTAATGTTTGTATGTGTTTATAAAATTTTTTTGTTTCTTCTTTCTTGCCTTCCTCTGGGGCATACACAGCAATTATCATCATATATCCTCTTTCAATTTTAAATCTGGCTATCAGGATCCTTTCATTTATAAACTCATAGCTATTCAATTTGTTCTTCCATTTTTCATCTATTAAAATTGCTACTCCACACTGCGCTCTTGTTGTCTGTTCTACTCCGCTATACAACATAGTATAGTGTTGTAAGTCCTTTGTTCCTTTTAGTTTCTTTTTTGTTTCTGTTATTGTTGCTATATTTATTTCTTTTTTCTTTAATTCTCTTTCTAATTCTTCTTCTTTTGTATTTATTCCCCTTACGTTCCAATTTCCTAATTTCAAAATGTCCTTTATTCCAAATCGTATCCTTTTATCTTGCTTGGGTCGGTTCCTTTTATGACAATCCGGCTGATTTCCATGAAGCTTCTCAGTAAGATAAATGTCTCCTGGAAGCGTTACGAGCGCTTCGCAGGACAAGGATGGTGGAAGGGCTGCTTCCTCTGAGCCTCCAAACATGCTCCTCTGGGTATCCACCCCCCAAGAGAGGGCTGCTTCTTCCGCTCTTCAAGCCCTACAAGTTTAGCTGTGCTATTCCTTGTCGCCCTGTTGACCGTTGAAGACTTGACTTGACGAAGATGTGGCCGCCCAATATGGATACAGACGCCATTCCTTCGTTGTGAGCTATACTTAGTTCCCCTCGCCTCTTACCCACCAGCAAGATTAACCTAAGTCAATCTTCCCCAGTAGAGTCGTCTGGTTCATCGGGTACTAAGCCCCCCCACCACGTCAAGGTGATAGCTCCTGGGGGGGAGGTAAAAGATGTAAGTTCATTTGTGATTTTTTTCCTTTTTTTTTACTATTAAACTTTTAAAAAAAAAATATTGTGCGTTACTTTCCGATCCGCCCTGTGGACGACTGTAGCATGCGCGCCATCTATGTTGCATAGTTCAAGCTTCTCTCGCAAGAGGTGCACCTGAGAAAAAAAATACCATCTGTAGTGAAAACTTCAAACTGTATCTCTGTGAAATTTCAACATTCTAGCTGCAATACCAAGGCAGAAAAAATTATTGTCCGTTACTTTCCGATCCGCCCTCGTAAATAACAGTTTCAATTAAAAAAAGCAGCTATAAGCTTACTTGTAGCCGGAACGAATCAAAAAGGTTTAATCCTGCAAGAAGAACAAGAAGAAGGAGGGAAGAATAATTTAAAATAAATTTTAAAATACTGTATATGTAGGGTAGGGTATATCGAAAAAAAAATCGAATTTCAAAACTTGACTGACCTAAAAGTTGCGTACTAGCCTCAAATTAATTATCATCATAGTACATTCACGAATTTAGGCCATTTGTTGACCTGTTTCGACCTCAAGAGAAACACCATCCAAAAGTCTTTTGAGTGGACGTCCTGGTCTTCTTCTTCCTGCAGGTTGATATCTTAACATTTGTTTGGGTATTCTGTGATCTTCCATTCGATGAACATGTTGTATCCATCTTGACTTAAAATCAGAAATTTTATTTTCTAAAGATTCCATGTGTAATTCTTCTAAGATGTCTTCATTTTTTTTTGTGATCTAGTAGTGTGTATCCTGCAGTCCTCCGAAGATACCTCATTTCAGCAGATCCAAGTATCTGTATATCCTTCTGTTTCAACGTCCATACTTCGCTACCATACAAAAGAGTTGGAAGAGCCAGTGTCTGGATTTTTTCGTGTTGAGACTTGAAAGTAGTTTTGAAGTTCCTTAGGACAGGTTACTGGCCCGACGCTAAGTAGTCCAGTGGTAGGGCTGCTACCTTTTAGTCTCTGGACAGACATTAGGATACTGCATTTACTCAGTACCCGATGGAACGGTTATACCGCCGTGACTCGGTCCTCAGAGCCTCGTTTGTGAAAACGGGTTGTACCACGAGAAGGTGAGGATGAGAATTGGGTAGGAGAGTTTATACACACGTCACTACCCCTTACAACCCCCTCAAATTAATGCAGGATAAATTATGCAAATCTGAAAACTTTTCACTAAGGCGCAATCCCTTTGAATATTTAACAACAGTAAAAATTGTAAATTACGCAATTAAAAAAAAAACATACAACTTTATGTGATTGAATATTCTGTAACTAGATTTTGTAGAGATTGATTTTCATCAGGCAGAGAATTCTATAAGTGAAAGTTCGGGATGGTCCTTGACAAGGGTCGGGTTTACTGGGAGTGAGTACTGTAGGCAGTTTTCCGATTAATTTGTTATTGTTGTTATGACTTAATAAAAACATTATTTATTTTTGTTAAGCTATTGTTATTATTTTATTTTACAACGCTATTTAACACCTAAGATCATTAGCTTCGCAATTAAAACCTATGCCACACATTTTCTCAGACCAGGTATTAAAAATAATTTTTAACTATTGAATATTAACTATTTTGGCAGACAAGTGCCTGTATTTTCAGGTTTGAGGTTCTTTTGTGTTCCGTAAATATAAGACACGGGACCACTACTATAGTTCTCTTCAGAAGGAAACCGTGCTCAGGATTGTTCACGTCCTGAAAATTCATCGACTCCGGCCAGGTTTGAACCAACTCACCTCGGAACCCGAGGCCGAACATACATCAGGACTGATAAGAAGATTAATGTAAAAATGTGTATTACTACAGTTGATATAAACAAATACTGTGATTTAGAATATCACACATCACCAGCCTCATGGGCTAGTGGTCAGCGTTTCGACTACAGTTCCCGGGTTCGGTTCCCGGTCAGAGTATAGGAATTTTCCCTTAAAAGGAATTTGTCCTGTGGTTACCCATGATTTGGAATTTTGTTTAAGGATTCTCCTAGCGCTTCAGTGTCATTTATCACCCATCATATCAATTGGGTAACGTAACTCTGCCTTTCAGGTGCCCCAACCTAAGAAATGGATTACAATTCCGCCAATACCAGGAGAGAAAGCCAGAAATGTCATAAGAGACAACCTGGTGACATTGGACAAAAAAAATCATACATTGAGTACCTAATTCAATTAATACATGAAAGCATGTAAAAATTACAGATTGACATTCCGTAGACCAAGCGAGTAGACTCTGACGGTAGGGTTTGAGATATAAGCTTTTGGATTGAAATTCCGAATCGAGTAACCTGGAGTAGTGTTTCTCTGTTTTTTGTCAATTTCAAATTCTGGGTTGAAATTTCGTGTTACCAATTTTACATGCGCCATGCCATATTAATTGGTTTAAGACATTGCCTTGGCACAGAGATATTATGCTTGTTTGAGTCCCCTTGGAAGAAGGAATTTTCTCATTGAATTTCGGACAGTATGGGATTTGTCCCCATCCAAAATCGTGAGGAGTTTGGGTGGTTACAGTAAGTAGCGGCTCCAGGTTAAAAAAAAACAGCTACAATGTAACAGGTGGGAGACCCGAGGTACTGAACACATGTCACCTCTATACTGGCACATGTGGGTGTGAAGCCAGCAGCCAACTGGTATATCAAGGGCCTTCTATGCTATATCCGAGCTAAGTTCCAGTTGTACTGTAAACAAACTTGCATAAGGTATTAGTCCGCCGACTCTGTCATTGGGGGAACCGCCATATGAGTGAATTGTTTATGCAAGTGTCAATGATAGAAACATTTTTCTTAGTTAAATCGTATTTTACGGAAAATAAGACTAACTACAAGATAAGATGGTATCAATAACTAGAAACTTCCTCCATTGCTTATTTATTTATGACAAAAATTATAGGCCCTTATATGGGCCTAACTAATCAGATTTTACGCTTTTCGCCACGATATCAATAGAAACCTCTATTAACCCACAATTGCATTATGATCAGAATTTATGTTCTATGGTAACTCACCTGTAAATTGTATTGTTGTTTTCACCTCATACTGAATGGATAATGCGGGAAAATTTTCACTAAAATTTTTGAAAACCTTCAAAATAATTTTTATCTCTCCACTTTTCAAAAGTTTTCCTTTTTTGATGCTTCAAAAATTGTATAGGAGAAGTAGCCATTTGAACAATTGAAATCCCAATATATTCTGCATTGCGCATGCGTAAGAATTAAACAATGGAATACTTATTTATGTCTTGCGGACCCAACGAACAGTCGTTAAGGTGTTGAATTTTGCGTGAAATTTAAGGAAACGTTCGACAACACAAGAAAACAATAAGATGATCATGGAGTTCGCCATTTTCTCTTGTTTTACAATCCTTACATTACTTGACTTTAGTAAAGCATTTGACACGGTAGACTTGGACTTATTGTTGCTTAAACTAAAAAAAACTCACTTTCCGACAGTGTCACGCAATGGTTCAACTCCTACCCTCGTGAGCGCCAGCAATATGTAGTAGGAAATTCTACATTACGTTCCTCTTGGACCTACCGTAAAGCTGTAGTTCCACAGGATTCGGTGCTCGGCCCATTGCTTTTTTCAATCTATGTAAATGACATATCTGACTCCCTAAAACATTGCAAACATCATTTATTTGCGGACGACATGCAGATCTACTTTCACTCAGACAAACAGTCTTTAAATGACGCGGTAACTAAAATTAATGAGGACTTTGGCTCGCTAACGGCATGGACAGGGAAATATGGACTTCAATTAAATCCTAGGAAGTCACAAGCAATCATGGGTAATCAAAGACTATTATTCTCAATTAACATAAATACAGTAATGCATGTTTCACGTAATGGGGTTCATATCTCTTGTAGTAAGACAGTAAAAAATCTAGGAGTATTTATGGATAAAAATTTAAATTGGAATAAACAAATAAATAACATTTGCAAAACAATCTTCTCAATAATACACTCATTAAATCGTATAATAAATTGTTTACCGTTTGATCCAAGGACAATGTTAGTAGAAACACTTACAATGCCCCATTTTGATTATTGTGGTACTCTTTTTACTGACCTAAATACTCTTCTTACCCAAAGACGTCAACGTGATCATTATTTTTGCATACGTTTTACTTGTTGTATAGGCAGATTTGATCACATTACATCATCCCTGGAACAATTGTCATGGCTTCCTTCACAATAACGTAGAACCATCCACTCCCTATGTTTACTCTATAAAATATTACACACATCATTACCTTATTATTTATCACACCACTTCACTTCACTCTCTGTTACACATAAATTAGATACCCGATCCATTCAGCACATTGTCCTTTATATTTCTCCTAATTACACTACCTATTACTCCAAATCTTTTACACCCTCTCTTGCTAGAACATGAAATTCCCTACCATCCTACGTCAGAGACTGCCAAACATTACCATCTTTCAGAAACAAATTGAAAATAAAATTATTAACAGAAACAACTCACTAACATTACTTTTTAGCAATTAATAATTTGTTTCTTCATTATTTAATGAAAATAGTTCTAAGATTTGTCAATATATTTACCCTAATGTCTTGTATATATAAGCGATAGATTAATTCATTACAGTTTATTACTTTATTTGTAATTTTTTCTTTTATTTTATGTTTAATAGATTCGAGCTGTTAGTCATTTGTGTATACATTCTCCCATTGTTTAATTTTAATTGTATTTAATTTTATTATATTATTAGACTTTATTTCCAATATTGTTTAGTTTGACAGATAATTAATTGTTTAGTATGTACTATTATTGTAATTTTTTGTATTTAAATGTAACATATGTTTGTCCTGGTGAGTGGAAGAGAAGGCCACATGGCCTTAACTTCACCAGGATTTATAAATCTATTCTATTCTAAATGTATTCCTTATACAAGAGGAAATACATGTATAACGATTCCCATGTAAAGTTGTACACATCTTATACACTGCATAGCTAATACAATATTTATTAGTAATAATTTTCAACCGAGATTTGTACAAACATTGTATAAAATTTATATAAGTTATGGATTATTAGTAAGAGGGATGATCTATTAATATTTTAAT
This sequence comes from Diploptera punctata, assembly GCA_030220185.1. Taxonomy (NCBI): domain Eukaryota; kingdom Metazoa; phylum Arthropoda; class Insecta; order Blattodea; family Blaberidae; genus Diploptera; species Diploptera punctata. The sequence continues at coordinate 1,773,853 of JASPKZ010009352.1, read as the reverse complement.
GATATATTTTAAAATTTTCCTATAACGTATATAGATATATGGTAGATAATATATTGTTTTTATACGATTTCTATCGAGTGTTAAGAGAGCGAACTACATTTTCTTACACGTTTAAAGGTAAAACAGTTACTCGACTGATGAAAATTCAGTCCATACACTGGTTTGTTTACATTACAACCGGAAGAGGTTGCTTGTAGCCCTGTCACGCTATGACTTTTTTTAGTTAATTCAGTATATCGTTTCACAATATCACTGAAATTAAAACAAAGAACTTTCTCAGAATCAAACATCAATACACAATGCTTACTGATTACAATCAAATGCTATAGTTGCAATATGACCTTAGATCTTAAATCGCGTAAGGAAATAAAATAAAACATCTCGTCTAGAGGTTATGTGCAGGAAACAACGTATTAAATAATTATGTGCGAAGTAAATGATACAATTAGTTCCTATAGTATTAGCAACTATGTTATGAAATGATTAGTGGATCCATTTTCACTAACCCTACTTCTACTTATTAAATAATACATAACGTAATGTATACCAAATCTCACGCAGAGAGTTACGTCATAGTCAGCAGAAGACCTATATTTATGCCATCAACCGCTTTCAGTCTAAGTAGATGGATGTGTGATCTAGTTTAGCAACACGACGTCTTTTACAAGTGAAAGTATATTCACGTTCGTTAATAAGAGGGTAACCGACACTTCCCAGACAATCAACTCTTTTAAAATTCATATTAAAGCATAGTTGAGGTTATGTAATAAGATGTTACATATAAAATAGGTACCTGGTAAGTTGGTCGTCCTCAATTAAATTATTAAACTTCATCAAGTAGTTCCAATATGGAGGCCTTTCAAAAACAATGTTTCATCTTCTGCATATTTACTGGTACTGATGTTGTATAAGTTGTACAACGAGTTTGGGTCTGCGGGCGTGTTCTCATTGAGTTGGTCTGTATTCTTAGCTTCTTTTAGAATTTATATATCTTCAAGGATGGTAATCTTGTTGTTATACTCTCTGTGTACACAGAGAGTATAACAAGTATAACAACAGCAAGATTAGCATCTTTGAAGATATAGAAATTCTAAAAAAAAGCGAAGAATACAGCATACACAGAGAGTATAACAACAACAATATTACCATCCTTGAAGATATAGAAATTCTAAAAGAAGCTAAGAATACAGACCAACTCAATGAGAACACGCCCGCAGACATAAACCCGTAGTACAACTTGTAATAGTAGTAGTAGTAGGACTTTCTTAGGCAAAAAGTAAGATATTTGCAATATTATTTACAAATATGGGTCGCACGGGCAGTAAGCCGTACGTGCTGTTGACAGTCCGTTACAATAAAGTAATAATTGGTAATAGTATAAAAAAAGACAAAAGAAAACAATAACAATACAATTACATAAAGAAAATGCAATAATATTACAATTACATAATAATACAATAGCATTATACATTAATTAAGTTATGTACAATTATTAAGAATTAATGGTATTGCATTTTGATAACATATATTTATTCATGAATGACGGAGTTGTTTTTTTTTGTCCGCCGTTTGGTCCAGAAATTTACAACCCAAGTTTATCCAATGTTATGGATTTACCATTAACGCGTAGAATGCCAATCTTTCCCGATTTGAATTAGAAAATATTTCCGGTACAAACTGACAACTCCAATATTCTAACATCATCACATTTTCCTAATATATGTATCTAGCTCTTCAAAAGTTCCCGCACATTGCGACATATTAGGCATCTCGTGATCGTCGCTAATTATTAGAAATTCGCATTGCCCCTAGCCTAAACCAAGCAAGCCCGAGCTCTTTTATAATCCTAGTTGTACAACTGATTACAACAACATCATGTACTAGTTAAAAAAACCGCAGGAAATGAAACAGTGTTTTTGAAAGGCCTCCATATTGGAACTATTTGATGAAGTTTAAAAAGTCTTAGTTTACTAATTAGTGAGGAAGATCTGACTTACCAGGTACCAATTTTGTATTTGGTATCCTAGTTCCCAGACATTCAAATAATGTATAGTTATCTGCGAAACTGTAACTCTTTATCAGCCAATTCTGAGTGTCAGTATTCAGTAAGATGCAATATCATCATCTTATTTACGGATTGAACTGCAAAAGGCTCGTTTCGGTCTCATCAGAAAACTGATCTCTCCATCATGCTCTTGGCCATACCACACATGTAACCCCTCTGGCTTATATGTGAATAACTGCTTTCGATATAGGTTCTTGATCCATCCGTTGAATGTGGTCGAATCGATTTTGTTTATATTATTTGTGTCTGTTCGTTAACTGGATATATTAAGCTCATTCCTAATATCTTTAAATGCAATATATATATATATATATATATATATAACTAATGAAAGAATATTCATTTATAATAATGATAAAATAAATGTTTTATTATTCGCTGACGATGTTGTACTTTTAGCAGAATCTGAAAATGAGCTCCAAATGGTAGCATATAAATTTAAATTAATAGCCAATAGATATAATTGTAAAATATCAATAAATAAGTCAAAAGTAATAGCGCTTATTGGTAAATATGGAATTAGATCAAAAATTGTACTGGATAACAAAATAATAGAACAAATATCACATTTCCAATATTTAGGATGTGATATAACTTATAGAGAAAATAAAGATATAGAAAATAAAGTAAATAAATTTCAGGCTATTTGTGGAACCATAAAAAGAACCTTAGGTCGGAAAACAAGGAAAGATACGAAACTTAAATTATATAAAACAATGGCTGTTCCTTTGTTGTTGTATGGAAGTGAAAATTGTTGTGGAAGTGAAATAATGAAATCAAGGGGTAAAAGCAGGATACAGACTGCGGAAATGCTATTTTTACGTAATGTGAAAGGATGCACAAGAGCGGATAGAATAAGGAATGAAACTAAACGAGAAGAATTAAATATGTATAAAATTGAAGATAAAAACAGCGAAAATAATAAGAAATGGACAGAACACTTAATGAGAATGAACAACGAAAGAATACCAAAAAGAACCTTTCTGTATAATCCCAGAGGAACAAGAGATGTTGGCCGACCACGTAGAAGATGGACTCCACTTTTAACTTCGCCGGAACAGGCTGCATAGCCTAAACCTTGTAGTAGAAGAAGAAGAAGAAGAAGATATATATATATATATATATATATATATAAAGATTGACAGACTGACTGACAGTACCCCATTCGTTCCTCGTGGGAACATGGGTATTCCCCAGTAGGAGTTTCTTAACCAAGCTTAATTCAGTTACGTTTATTTGCCCATAGATGTGAACGAGTGACATGTGATTAGCACATCGCCTCAATGAGACATCTAATAGACAACTAAGGTATTACTTAGGTGGGTGAAGGTCAGTTAAATGTTGCACAGAGGTTTCTTTATTCAGGCTTGCGGTTCTTTAACGAGCCTGAACATTTTAAGATTCGGGACACATGGCTTATAGTCCTCCCGGAGGGCTCAACCACAGCCGGGTTTGAACCCACAATATATAGAAAGGGTACAGGGATTGAACCAGGAAAGTCGCTTATTTTTGTCAAAATGGATTTTGAAGAATCGTTAGATTATCATAAGTAATGCCACGAGTGATTTCCAAATTATCGATAAATTCACGACTCACGAAGTGAGGAGTGAATTTATCTAGAGAATTTGGAAATCAAGAGTGGCATTTGTTAGGACTATTTAACGAATAAAATTAAGCTGTTTACTCACAAATCATTATTTAACTATAGTTATTTTAAAATATTTACATATTTAATTTAAACGGCGATGTTTGAAAACAAATGAGAAACGATAGGTACGCTTCTACTGCTTCTTTTGTTTATCACTGCAACCAGATAATACTATTTATTGCCAAAGGAACGCAATATTGTAAGGAGGAGCTTTCTTTAATATGGTAAATATAACACTGATAAATATTTGGTGAAACACGACTCTGATTGGTTGTAAAACAGAAATCATTGAAACGTGATTGGTCATTGACTCCCATTTAGGGCATGAGTTAAATAGTCAATAAAAATTTTATTATTTAGAAGTGTGAAACAATAAAATATTCTGTTTAGTAATGGGTTTATTTACCTTGAAAGTTTGGCTGACAGGTAAGGAAGTATAGGTGTTGTACAACTAAATACGTTTTCTAGGTTTCAAGGAAAAACGCGACTTTCTTGGCTTTCTTCCTGTATCCTTCCTAAAGAATTCAAATCTGAGAACATTAAATAATAAAATTCCAATATCAGATGCATTATGTTACTAATATGAAATTCAAACAAATAAACTAATTTTCAAGAATTATAAATATGTATTTAAATATAAATAACTCACTGGCACTATAGAACATTAAGTTCATGTTCGCGCGGACATAACTCTCCATACATCCCAATCCTGAGCTAATGTTTACCAATCATCCCTGGTATCATCTACTTCCCTCAAATCATGGTTAACGTTATTCTCCAACTCATTCTTGGGGTACCAACTGGGCGTTTTCCCTCTGGTTTTCCTACAAGAATCTTCCATAACCCTTTTTCATGTCCCATTAGTGCCACATGCCCTGTCCACTGCACTCTGAGACTTAACTAGTATTATTATATCTCGTTTCCTATAAAGACCGCGTAGTTCACTGTTAAGTAATGTCATTTATTCACCTGTCTGTTCATCTCTCTTTGGTCCAAAAGTTTACTAAGAACTTTATTCTCAAATACTTGTAATCTTTTATCCTCCCTTAAAATAAGAGTCCATGTTTCGCATCCATATATTATAAGAGGGGTAGATTTAAATAAATAAATAAATACACACATATATACCAGCAGTGGTCTCGAGTAGCGTGCTGCCTTATCACGCAGTGGGCCCGGGTTCGATCCACGGTCGGGGCAGTTTTTCTGTGTGAGGTTTTTATTGGGGTTTTCCTCACCTGTAAGACAAATGTCAGGAAAAATTTAAGGCCCAAACGGTCCCCGAAATCATATGGCCATCATCATCATCCTTATCATTATCATCTCATCACCATCATCATCATCCTTCACCGGTGTGGAAAGCAACGGGAAGCTACTACATCTACAATTCCCTAGTAAAGCTGCAAAGCATAGCATGAAAATGCTATGATTGCAGTGAAAGACCTGCCGTCGGGAAGAATTACTATGGATGGCTAGCCTATATATATATATATATATAATAGGTCTATTTTGACGAGAGTTAGAATTATTTTTTAGAGCTAATTTATAGGTTATGGAACTCATATATTAAAGTAGATTATTTTAAGTCTAATATGGAGGATATTCTGATGCACTCGAAAATCCGAAAAAATGCACGAATTTTTCGAAAAATGGCTTAAAAAATCGAAAATTTTGCACAAGTACAATTTTGTAAATTGAATAAAAGAAATTCTATTACATTTTATTTTAAGTGTTTAAAATATCGAAAACCAACAGTTGGTTTAAATAACTCGCCAGCATATAGAAAGCGGAGTTATAAGCTTTCCTTATATCCCTATACTGAGATAATGTTTTCCAAACATTCCCTAGTACAGTTCATCTCCCTCAAATCATGGTTAATGTTATTCTCTCAAATTCTTGGTCTACCTCCTGGATGCCTTTCTTCGTAAATTATCCATTCCTGCCACATGTCCTCCCCATTGTAATATGAGAGAAATGACTGTTTTTAATACATTTGATTTCCCATATAGATCATGTAGCTCACTATTATGGAGATTTCTCCCATCACCTGGTTACCTTTCTTTGGTCCAAACATTTTCCTAATATTCGTAATATTTTCTCCTCGCTTAAAGCAAGAGCCTTTCATACCCATATAGGCCTAATATGACTGGGGAAATTGGCGTTATATATGCTCTTAGTTTAATATAATATAACAGTCCCCGTAGTGCATAGTATCATGTGTTTCAAGTGTTGAGACTTTGTTTATTGTCTTTCTAACCTCATTTTTGTTTGTGATTATTGTTCTTTGATAGTTGAATGCAGGCTTTCACGGCCGGTAATCGTAATGTTGAGTGATTCCGGGTTATGTGGCCGTGGTCCATAGTTGGTGTTGATACCAGACGTTTCGCCCTCAACTGCGGAGGGCATCTTCAGTGGCGAGTGCTTCTATGCGTGTTTCCTGGTCGGAAGATCTACTTAGAATGAGCGCTGTGGACGTAGAGGACGTTGTATTAGTGCTGGGTGCAGGGTGAGTGGGCGTGACTCTTGCTGATTGGCTAATAGTCGTCTCCTTGTTGTCACTGGTGTTAATGCATTTATTTTCTAGTGTATGAAACCAGGCCTTAGACAGTTTGACTTTGATGTTTGAATTCCGTCACTCCCTCAAAATTGACATCATATTTGTTGTTGTTATACGTGTCCATTCACTTTCAATAAAATGCATTTATGCATGTGACCATATATTCAGTTTTATTGATATTGACTTCTATTGGCCTCATTTGTTGCTATACGTGTCCATTCACTTTTAATATGTATTTCGACATGTGATCATATATTTAATTTTATTGTTATTGACTTTTGGTCCCAGTTTCTTAGTGACATTTAATTAGAATGCACGATACTTCACTGTCACCTATTAATATTACATCGTCAGCATATACATTACTAATAACTGATTAATCATAGCGAGGAGATACTAAAGGCCAACACGCACACACTACTGAGTAACACTAAGAAATTGGGACTGGAAGTAAATATCAATAAAACTAAATATATGGCCACACATAAAAATACATTATATAATGGAAATGGACAGCTAGTGACAAATGAGGGAAATTTTGAGGAAGTGGCTGAATTCAAATACCTAGGAACAATAATCACAAACAGGAATGAGATGCACAAGGAAATTAAACATAGGCTCAATTCTGGAAATGCATGTTATTATGCATTACAGAGACTCTTGACTTCCCAACTCCTTTCAAAAAACGTTAAACTGAAAATATATAAAACTATTATTCTACCAGTTATATTATATGGATGCGAAACATGGACTCTTACTTTAAGGCAGGAAAGGAGATTACGAATATTTGAGAATAAAGTTCTTAGGGAAATTTTTGGACCAAAGAGAGATGAACAGACAGGTGAATGGAGAAGACTGCATAACAGTGAACTACATGGTATTTATAGGAAGCCAGATATAATGAGAACAGTTAAGTCTCGTAGACTGCGATGGGCAGGACATGTGGCACGAATGGGGAATGAAAGACGTGCACGGAAGATTCTTGTAGGAAAAGCAGAGAGAAAACGCCCAGTTGGTAGACCAAGAATGAGGTGGGAGAATAACATTAACTATGAATTGAGGGAAGTAGATTATACAGGGGATGATTGGAAAACATTGGCTCTGGATAGGGATATATGGAGAGCTTATGTCCGCGTGGCCATGAACCTACGGGTTCGAGAGTGCCAGTGAGTGAGTTAGTTAGTTAGTTTAATAACTGATTAATCACCTTGAGTTGTTTCCCTCTTTACTGACCCGCCTCATGGACTAGTAGTCAGCATTTCTGATTACAGTTCATGAGGTCCCGGGTTCGATTCCCGGTCAGACCGTAGGAAATTTTCCTTAATGGAAATTATTCCTGTGGTTGCCCATGTTATGAAATTTAGGTTAAGTTTAGGTTAAGAACTCTCCTGGCACTTCATTATCATTTATCACCCATTGTATCATCGGGGTAACGTCACTCCGCCTTCCAGGTACCCCAATCTAAGAAATGGATTACAATTCCGCCAATGCCAGGGGAGAAACCCAGAAATCTCATAAAATACAACCTGGTGGCATTAGAAAGAAATCAGTTGATTAATTCCATTGAGTGGTATTCCCAATATATAGCCTCTAAATATGTGATTCCATGCTCTATCATAAGACAGAATAATAATAATAATAATATTAATAATAATAATATTATTATTATTATTAATAGCTTCATTTTATCTGGCAGAGTTAAGGCCTTAAGGCCTCTTTTACCACTCAACCGGTTAGAAAAAATACAAACACCTATTCTTACATCTAAATTACAATAGACACAAATATGACATGATATATCTACAACATAATAATTATTTATAATGTAATTATATTTTAATTTAATCTAGATTTAATGAATAAAATATAATATGTACAAGATAGAAAACATATACTGTTAATGACGTAGAATAAATTTAGTTTTGGAGAGAAAAAAATTAACAAGTAATTGTATAAGCGTGACTTAAAAGTGTCAAGTGTGCGGCAATCCCTGATATTTTGAGAGAGGGAATTCCAGAGCGGGCAGAAGCTACTGTGAAATAAATAGAATAAGAGGAAGTGCTATGGAGAGGAATTATTAGCAGACTATTATGCTGTGACCTAGTGTTAATATTGTGGCAAGAAGATAACGTCTCAAATCTGGACGCCAGCTAACTGCATCTCCTTGATTTAACCCATTATGGAATTAAATATAAATCAGCAAACTGTTTACCTACCCGCTCTCTATTCGTTGTACCCTTAACATGAATGGTAAAACATTCGAACAAGTCTAAGTTTTTTGGAATTGTAACATGATACTATAAAACGTTGTCCCTTAATTGAATCGCATGTCTTTTAGAAGTGTACGTGTACAGTGGCTTTTACTATCGAGTCCCCCCGTTGTACGGGGTCGGGCCATAGCAACCGATGATAATTGAACTCCCGGCTCTGCGGTGTACTTGAATCCCCTTCATAGAAACGCGAGTCATTCAGTCAGTCTCACAGCGTTTTTGTTTCAGCTAGTCGTGCTTTGAAGTGCTTCGTATGAAATGTTATTTCTGTATTAGTTTATGTGCTTGGTATTAAATATTACTTCTTTATTAGTGCTGTGCTATACTTTACATAATGCCTCGGCGTACTTAAACATTACAACAAAGATTTTTTAGGTATGATTCATATGTGTTAACAAATTCTTGCAGGGAATATCCAGCTGTGCCTGCTCCACATAGTGATACTGTGTGAAAATTGTCACTACATTTAGAGAAACGGGGTCTATTCTTGGTAAGAAGCGGAGAGTAAATAAATGTGTGCTTAAACACAAATCCATAAACTCGAAAAATTAATTGAAAATAAATATAATCGTATTCAAAATGGTGTAATTATTCACATACCAAGGACTTGCAACAATTGAATAAATAATTTTGGATTGACATTTTGAAGAATTTCATTATTATAGTTATTCGCATTTCCCCATAATTGGATATCGTAAGTCCAGATAGGTTTCAATGTGATTTTGTAAGGCGGGAGTTTATGTGTACTCAACTCTGATTTGTGTCCTAATAGCAGTGGCGACTGGTAGATTGAGAATATGTGTGTGTGTGTGTGGGGGGGGGAGCTATCAGTGACCTAGATTAGTCAACATATTATACAATGCATGTATATTCATTATAATTAAGACATCTAGAAGCCAAAGGGATTAAGTTCAATTTTGGTCCTTGTACTTAATCATCAACATCAAGGCTTAGGCCCTCTGGCCCGTTCCGACTTCGAGAGATTTGGTCTCTCCATCTAGCAAATGGTCTTCCTTGACTTCTATATCCTGTAGGTCTGTAGTTTAAAATAATTTTAAGATGTCTATCATCTGGCGTTATTAGTAGATGTTCGTACCAATTTTGTCTTTGTTTGTCCATTTTATCCGTCAATTTAAAATATTTAATTTATCTCTTATCTCTGAACTTCTTTTCTGGTCCATAAGAGTGTAGCCTTAAAAACCTCGTCTCCGCTGCCTCTATGTTTCTCCTATCTGTACAGGTCAAAGTCCAATTTTCACTGCCATACATAATAGGGAGCGACCATGACTTTATAAAATTTCAGTTCAGTATCCTGAGTTGCTTTATTTTTTAGAGTTCTTCTTATTGTTCTACACATCATTTGAAATTTCTGTATTTTTATATGTATATCTTCTTTTTGGCAGTATGATACATTAAAACCCAAATAATTGTAGGATTTCACTTGTTCAATGATATTATTATTTATGACAATTTTGCATCTGAGATGATTTTTTCCTCGAAATACCATTGATTTTGTTTTTGTACATCAAATGTTTAAATTATATTCTTTATCTGCTTTTGCTAATTGGTTTGCAGCTCTCTGGAGATTATCTTCTGATGAATTAAATATAACCTTGTCATCTGCGAATAAAATCGTGTTTAAAACTTTGTAATTAAAAAAAATCAATTAAGACTCCATGCTCTTAATATCAAACTTAATTGCTCGGAATAAGTTACTGGTAACCTATTAATGAAGAAACGTCTAATTAAATACATTGTTAGTGGAAGTGTCGAATAAGAAAATAATAATCTCTAGTATCAATTAAATGTCAAGAAAATAACTCTGAAAAAAGGAGAAATCCCTACATTTTACAAAAAAAATCCTTTTCGGTTAATAGTTCTCTAAACCGCGGGATAAATTCCTCAACCTGCCAATACCGATTATTATTGTAGTGGATAATAAGTTTCGTAGCAAGTAAGTTTGCCAACTTGATCACATAAAAAGATTGGACGCGTCAACATGCAAGTTGAAATACTGTGACGGAGAGTGACATACAGACAAGGACCTAAAGTATGGGTTCGAATTTCTACACAGGCTATATCCCTATAGAAAGAAAAAAATAACTTCGAGGATATAAAGCATAAGTCAAGTCCTTAAGTAGAATTGAATTATACAGACCTATCAAATGTAGCCTTTTATTATAACCATCCCTAAAAAAATGATATTGCTACCTTGTGACATCTGACACTATTATTTCTGCTTGAAGGCGTATACTGTCGTGTATGAAACTCGAAAGTTCGGCTACTCGTTATGGAATGAGCACATCATTTTATTTTTTGCTTTTATTTTCTTTAAGTTCACCACAGCTATAAATAGCGTACTAACGTTTTCGACTTGACCGAAAAATTTAGATTTTTTTTTTTGCAAATGCCCCAGGTTGTCTTTCGACATTCCTGGTTTCTCTCCTGGCATGGCGTACTTGTAACCCACTTCTGAGATTGGGGTGCCTGGAAGGCGGGGTTACGTTGCCCCGATGATGTGATGATGATGATAGTGGTACACCAGGAGAGTCCCTATTCATAAGCTTAATCTAAGATGAATATGAATGATGATGAATGCGATTGCCATATGATTTCGGGGACCGTTTGGACTTTAAAGTTTCCCTGACATTTGTCTTACAGGTGAGGAAAAACTCCGATAAAAACTTCACCCAGAAAAACTGTCCCGACCGGGGATCGAACCCAGGCCCGCTGCGTGACAAGGCAGCGCGCTATCTCGAGACCACAGCGGTGGACTAGAAATAATAAAATAATAATAGGTAAAAGTTTACTTACGAACTAATAAATATTCTGTGAATAAATTTATTGTTGTCTATAAATAAAAAAATGCAACTGTTTTTAAGTTTCGTTTGAAAATTATCATAATTGTCAACCGGACAACACTGCAGTACAAACTTAATGGATTTTTTTTATGTCCGAGAGTCAGACAGCCCCATATTACAAGCTGTACCGTATTCGGCCTTAGTTTATGCCGTACTGTAAACAAAGTCACAAAAGGTATCATTCCGCAGGCATCTGTGATTGGTGGAGCGATGGTACTATTATACGCGCCATCTGATGTTTAATGTATTCAACACGAGCGGCCATGTTGGAATAACTGAATTTCCCTCTTCGTCAACTGACATGCCCGAAATGGTGTTGTATTTAAATTTATATAAATTTATACTTACTGTTCACCATTACCATTTTTTCGTATGCTATATTGTGTTATTACTTTATTATTATTTATGCGATCATTTTGTTCATACATAGTAGTTACATAAAATGTAGATTGATCAGGGAACTATGTTTTTATCTACACCGCTGGAAAAGATGTCATTAGGTTCATGTAGCCAATGAAATTACACTTAACCACGTGGTTCTGTTTACATTACAACGAAACCAGTATAGCGGGTACGCGTTACTATGGCAACAACATATTCGCTTCATACTCTATAGAAACGTCAATCCACACATCTGTGAGCGCCATATTGGTTCTGTTTAATCCCAAAATAAAGTATCATAATTTAACAACAAAACAATTACGTCAATTTCAAGCAAACGATTATAAATAAAAATTAAAAATATAGTTCATAAATAAATTCATTTAATATATATGAATGCTAGCGGGCGATTCCTCTCAGCTCCTTCAATAGTCGTCCCTGACTATAGTCAATTAAGTTTACAAGTTCTTAACTTTAACTCTGTGTGTTTCTTTTTAGATGTGATTTCTCCACGTTAATCTTAATAAGAAAGTGATTAAACGATTTTTTTTACATTAGAAACGTTTTGCCTGCCAACAATATAAATGCTACCAAATGAGTTGGCTGCTCAGACTGCAGCGTTTGGGAAACTTATTCGAGAAGTCCCGAGTTCAATTCCTGATACCGACCAGACTGATTGAGGTTTTCAGTGATGTAATTCACTTGTTGTAACAGATTCCGGAATTTCATTAGCTGATATATTTTTCCATTTTCCGCGGTGGACTAGTGGCTATGATCCTTGCATCTGGTCCCGAAGGCCGCGGTTTCAAACCCGGCCGGTGTCGATGGATTTTTAGGGCGGAAAAATCCAAGGAACAAGTCCTCCGGGAGGGACTTTAAGCTGTGGGTCCCGAGTCTGAAGATTTTCAGGCTCGTAAAAAATCCTTAAGCTTGAATGAAGAGACCTCTAAGCAAAATTTACCGAATTTTCCCGTCCTAGTACTACCTTGGTTTCCTAGATGTCAGTATGAGGCGGAACGCTGACCACGGACCACTCAAAATGACATCTATACGAAAACAAGTGTAACCAAATTAGTAAGTTATGGTTGAAATTCTTCCCTGTAGGAGGAGAACGCCTAAATCTCTGTAAAGGGAAAACATGGGCTTACAAAAAAATTCATTTTACGTTAAAGTTCAATGAATTCCCTAAGTTACATATTTACATGATTTTACAAGTTATTGGTATATAACAAAGTTCATAGATCCGATAAGACAAGAAATACTGACACTTTCAAGATAAAATTGAAATAAAAATGATCTGCAAAAAGGTGTAAGAAAATAATGTCTTAAATTATGTTTATTTGAAAATACGAGAAATCCATAGTATACCTAGTGGAATGATAATTTTATAAATTATACAATTTTACCCATTTATTACATACATTTTAAATAAATATATTTATATTATAAGGCGGCTGCGTGGTGCAAGCGGTTAGACGCTCGCCTCTTACCGCTGGAGTCCCGAGATCGAGTCTCGGTCACTCCATGTGGGTTTCATAGCGGACGAAACGGAGCTTGGGCAGGTTTTTCTCGGTGTTTCTCCCGTTTTCCCCTGCACACATTTCATTCCACCATTTCTCCATACTCATCTCATCCATTTCGTTCATCCGTCCCTGTGACGGTGCGTCAGGGATGGTCGACCTTTGTAGTTCATAGACATATATAAATATAGGGACTTCATCTCATCTTATTCCTCGACCCGACTCTGAGTTGGACATGAGTTGAGGATATTTTTTTTATCCTTATATTATATGCAAAGTATAAAGTGATTTATAAAGAGAAAACTGTAAATATTTTATGTACTTTTTTGTAATAAAATATGTTGCTGTAACTGTATTGTAGGCCTGCTAGTGAGTTAATATTTATAAACTGCTGTGTCATTGATAAACTTGAAGGAATGACAATTTTTACGTTTTTAACGAGTTACATAATTCAGGTTTCTCTGCTAGTTACACTGTAAAAACTGAAGTAAAAAGTTGAATGGCTATTTAAACGACATCGCTACAATTCAGACTTTCTTGCGAACAATTTATTTTGCAGATATCAGAAAAAATATACATGAAGAATATATTAATAGTAATTAACAACGTTTTAGTTTTTTTGTTTATTTTATTATTCATTCTTCCTACACTGTAGTAGGCTTATGTTACTTTTTTTTTGCGCGATTGTGCGTTTTGTCTACTTACCAGGAATGGCGACCATTATTGAAAGTTCAACTTCCTACATTTCGGGATTGCCAACCTAAATTACTATACTGTAATATTAGATTTACACCCACGTGCGGGAAGTAAAACCACTGCCCTCTATGTATACTACGTACAATGTATATACAGAAAATATCCAAAGGTTAACCCTTAACTTCATAATGTATCTTTTAAGACACGTTGATTTCATTTATTTATTTATTTATTATTTTATTTATAAAACATTAAAAGACAAATGATTATAAATTACTCAAGTTCCTTTCAAATTACGTAATAATGTAACCTACAATAATAACCTAGAGTTTTACATTATTTTGTTTTCTTTGCGGTTCGAAACATTTGAATAACTGGCACGAGAAATTATTGTTTCGCCAATTTAGGGGTTAATAGCCTATACATTATTTGAAACAAATAACTACATTTTAAATGTAATGAACTTTATTTGAAACAATATAAAACAATAAATACGTACTTGCAGCCATGTTATCAATAATTGTTATCAAGGCCTGCTGTAGTTTCAACTAATAAACATTGTCCACACGTTACTCAATTGTTTATAATGAACGCAAATATTTCCAATAAATATGTTATTATTTTAATATTATTTATTATTTTGAAAACACCATCGCGCAAAAAATAATGTACAACGCAGGTTTGTGAAGTGTTTTACAGAATCTCGGAAATTAAAAATCTCGCTATCTCTCGGCTTTTAAACATTTTCCTCGCTTCTGTAAAAACCACTTCTCAACCTCGCATCGTAATATAAATGACATTTTTTAAAACTTATTGGTTAGTGATTTTTATGTGTGGGGCTATTCAAAAAGAACAAACAGCCTTCCAAACTACCAAAAATAGAAACAATTCCAACGCTCTTGGAAAGAGAAAAGCTTGAAGTTCTGATCACAGCCGCATTGGCGCTGTTGCTTGTCATGTGATTGTATTTAAATGGCGACACAACAGGACATTGGATTGAAAAAGAAGGAAATGAAGATCAACTTCATTATCGGTAGCCTCCCAGGTCATCCGACCTAACCCCATGTGATTTTTATCTGTGGGGTTACGTAAAATACCGCGTTTTTATCCCCCCATGCTTGACACTCTTGAAAATCTGCGATAACGAATTGTTGAAGCTGTGAATTCGATAACTAGAGACCAGCTGATTCGTGTGTGGCAAGAAATGAGCCACCGTTTTGATATTTGCTGTGTAACACATGGTGCTCATATTGAAACCATAAAATAGTGAAATTTGAACTTTTCACTTTCCAGGAAAGTTGGAATTGTGTTTACATTTTTTGTAGTTTGGAAGGAATAAATGTTTGAAATATTTTCCTTCTTTCTGAATAGCCCTGTATATTATACAAACAATCTAACAAGATTAGTAAAAAGCTTGTAATTACGTGATAATTTATTTCATCGTATATTTTTAAATGCTCTCACAAAAACAGTAAATCCAGTTTTTTTGTATGTAGATGACATTGCATTCTGAAATGCTGCATATAAAAAAATCTGAAATTGTAAGACCGTAGTTTATTTAGTGAGAGTATTATAAAAAATACACATTTTTATATAAGGCCTGGTGTCCATCGCTGTGGTCTTGGAAGTAGCGTGCTGCCTTGTCACGCAGCGGGCCCGAGTTCGAGTCTCGGTCGGGACAGGTTTCCTGGATGAGATTTTTACGGGTTTCCTCAGCTATAAGACAAATGTTAGAAAACTTTAAGGCCCAAACTGTCCCCGAACGTCATCTGGTCATCATAATCATCATCATTTACGTTAATCTTGGATTAAGTTTAGGATTAAGGTGTTTCCTGACACACCACTATCATCATCACCCATCATGTCATTGGATCAACGTAACCTCGCCATCCAGACGCCCTAACTTCAGAAGTGTGTTACAATTACGCCAATGCCAGGAGAGAACACCACTTACTTACTTACTTACTTACTCACTGGCACTATCGAACCCGTAGGTTCATGGCCGCACGAACATAAGCTCTCCATACATCCCTATCCTGAGCTAATGATTTCCAATCATTCCCTGTATAATCTACTTCCCTCAAATCTTTGGCATGGGTTCCCTGAAGTAGTCTCCACCCGGAGAACCGAATGGGGGACTATTTGACCTCCGGAAAATTTTACCCCAGTTGAACCCATGTCCGCATTTTCGTCTGGCTTATCACTTTCGACCAGTCCGGCATGGGTAACCCTATCGGCAGCAATGCTACCGCCGGCATAGCTCTCAGGATCATTTAAGCACGCAAGCCACTCCACCACGACAAGGTAAAGATACCATGGAGGGGGAGAGAACACCACACATGTCTAAATGACAACCTGGTGCTCTGATTTTTTTTCAATGCTTCAATGTCACCAGTTTGTCATTTCGACATTTCTGGTATTCTCTCCTGGTATTGGTGTTTTATAACCCACTTCTGAGGTTGGGGCCCCCGATGATATGATGGGTGATGACTATGAGTAATGATACGCCAGGAGAGGGCTTAATAGCCTACTAAACTT
This sequence comes from Diploptera punctata, assembly GCA_030220185.1. Classification (NCBI taxonomy): domain Eukaryota; kingdom Metazoa; phylum Arthropoda; class Insecta; order Blattodea; family Blaberidae; genus Diploptera; species Diploptera punctata. The sequence continues at coordinate 1,757,320 of JASPKZ010009352.1, read as the reverse complement.
AATCTAATGAAGTGAATATGATATTGATGATTATGATGACCAGATGATGTTCGGGGACAGTTTGGGCCTTAAAGTTTTCCTGACATTTGTCTTACAGGTGAGGAAGAACCCCGAAAAAACCTCACCCTGGAGCCTGTCCCGACCGGGAATCGAACCGGGGCCCGCTGCGTGACAAGGCAGCACACTACCTCGAGAGCACAGCGGTGGAATATTATATTTTAAACAGCTAATACCCGCGTGCGCTGCTACGCCTAAATACATGAAAATTGTGCTTTTATGTTTAGGTGAATAAGTAAAAGGAAACATGATTATAAATTTATATTTTTTAGATACCCCGTGCTGATTGCCGGCGTTGCCCGGGACTTATCTCGATCTTATTGACATAAATCAGCTAAAAGATAAAATTCGTTATTGTGAGTTATCCGTAAAATAATACCCGCCATGTGCTGCTATGCTTGCACAGGAATCTACGTACTTGGCTCGATCTTCTTGACATCAATGAAAGACGAAAATGGTTATTGTGAGTTATCTGTAAGAGATAAACATATGCTCTCGCGGACTTTTTTGTAGAGCTTTTTGAGACATTCAATTCTGTGTACATTAATTTTGTGTATTTGTTATGGTTTAGGCAGCGTAAGCCATTTAAGCGTGCAAAGAGCTACTTCTGCTTTTTTTTTACGTTTTCCATTACAAAGGGCGATTTTTAAGGGTCTAGGAGTTGAATATTACAACTCTCTTATAGCCTATGTTCATCCCGGGAATCGCCTGTACATTTTTCAAGAAGCCCCATCACAATCGGATCAACGGTATGGCCGCGCATGAAGTACGAACCAACAAACAAGCATTCATTTTATATATTAGATTAGACTAGCTAATACCCGGCGTGCGTTGCTACTTCTAATGCTATGATTTATCTACGACGCAACGCGCCAGCGCAAAAATTGCTCCCCATGTATTTAAATGGATGTGGTTTATCTATAACGCAAATTGCTGGCGCGAAAAATTTTGCGCTGACATGTTCGCGTCGTGTATTGGAATCACTTGGATCCAGGACTCAATTTGCCAGCGCAAAGAAATAATATAGAAGATATTACCCGTACTCATTGGTGTAATTGCTAAAAACAAACTAAGATTTTATGATAAAATGTCGGAAATACAGTACTTGTTTTATAACTTTCCAATTTTAAAGACGAATGTTAGATAGTTTTGTTGCAAATCATCATGTTCTATATAATATGAGCATGAGGGAGTACAGAGATGTACAGAAAAAAAAGTTATTGTGGCTTGAACTTAGTCAAGAGATAAATAAAAGCTGTAAATATTGTATTGTATCTTGGGGATATTATGGATGTACATAAATTTCGTCTTCTATTAAATTCAAAACCTGATAAAACTGCTCAGGCGAAAATCTGAAGTATTATAAAATTTGGTATTTTCATCAACCATATATTTATTTAAGAACTAAAGAATACTTTATTCTATAATTTTTCCATACAACATTCATATGATGCTGTTGCTCTAGGTACTTTTTCTGTCTTTACTAACATTTCGTACTATTTTAAACGTTTTGCAACGATTCTTAAAACTTTTTTATAAAGAATTTTAATATGTTTATCTATATACACAAATTATGACTTTTCCTCTCAATTTATTTTCAAATTTCTTTTTTAGAATTGAAGTTGGCATACGTGAACGCTTATAAAATTAAATCCACCAGTAGGCAGGACATATGTGTGAATGACCATTTGCATTTAATTCCAAACCATATTTTAAGAAATAAATGTTCAATCACTTCATTTTGTTAGATTCCGATGGGTCAGTTTAGTGTACATCAGATTAGTTTATAGTTTACTAAATAGTATGTATGTAATTTATTTCATTAAGTTATGCAAGGACAGGTTTGTATACATTAATTTTTGTAAACACATTTGGAAATGTATTATGAACGTTGGTCATTTTGATTTCCCATATATGTGATGCCATCTGGCGACAATTCCATAAACATAAGCGCTGTACCGTATGCGCTCCATGCGAAACCAGTATCATGCCGAGCGTAACGCGAGAATGCGTCACGTTGGGTGCGACACGCTGTATAATGAACCGTAGCATAAATAAATATTAATGTGTTTTTACCACCAGTCGTGCGCTGTTATGCTTGCCCGACAATCTGCTTTTCGCGATATTCTTTGAAGACAAAAATGGTTATTGTGAGTTATCCGTAGAAGATAAACATGTGCTGTCGCGGACGTTTTTGTAGAGTTTTTTTTTTAGATATTCAATTCTGTGTATATTAATTTGGTGTATTTGTTATGGTTTAGGCAGCGTAAGCCATTTAAGCGTCAAAATAGGAACTTTTTTCACCTTTTTCAGTACAAGGGTGATTTTTAGGGGTGAAGGGGTTGATATTACAACTCTCTTATGGCCTATGTTCATCCCCGGAATCTCCTAAACATTTTTCAAAAAACCCCATCTCAATCGGATGAACGGTATGGCAGAACACGCTTGTCCGGGAATAGACTTATCCCGATCTTAATATTGTACATATTATATATTTAATTCATTAAATTTAGAGTAAATCAAAATACATTATAAATATTAATTGTATTGTATTCATAACTTGTAATCGTTTATATATATATATATATATATATATATTGTAATTTAGATTTAAGACTTTTTTTGTGTCTTTTTTAAACCTGGTTGAGTGGTAGACAAGGCCTTAAGGCCTTAACTCTGCCAGGTAAAATAAAGCTATTATTATTAATGAAAAGACAAAAATGGTTATTGTGAGTTATCGGTAAAAGGTAAACATATGCTTTTTTGTAGAGTTTTTTGAGATATTCAATTCTGTGTACATTAATTTGATGTATTTGTTATGGTTTAGGCAGCGTAAGCCATTTAAGCTTTAAAATAGGGAGCTTTAAAATAGGGATTTTATTTAACTTTTTTACAACAAAGGGTGATTTTAGGGGTGAAGGGGTTGAATATCACAACTCTCTTATAGCCTATGTTCATCCCAGGAATCTCCTGCACATTTTGCAAAAAGCCCCATTAAAATAGGACGAACAGTGTGGCCGCGCATAAAATACGAACAAGCAAACAAATAAACATGCAAACAAACATTAATTATTATATATTAGACTAGCTAATACCCGGCGTGCGCTGCTACTCATAAATAATTGCTAATATGTTTTTACCACCAGCCGTGCACTGTTCGGGAATCTGCTTATCCCGATATTCTTGGCATCAATGAAAGACAAAAATGATTATTGAGAGTTATCCGTAGAAGATAAACATATGCTGTAGTTGACTTTTTTGTAGAGTTTTTTTGAGATAATCAATTCTGTGTACTTAATTTGGTGTATTTGTTATGGTTTAGGCAGCGTAAGCCATTTAAGCGTCAAAATAGGGACTTCATTTCACGTTATTTTTACTAAAAAGGGTGATTTTTAGGGGTGAAGGGGTTGAATATTACAACTCCCTTATAGCCTATGTTCATCCCCGGAATCTCCTGAACTTTTTTCAAAAAGCCCCATCTCAATCGGATGAACAGTATGGCAGAGCACGCTTGTCCGGGAATCGACTTGTTCCGATCTTCTTGGCATCAATGAAAAACAAGAATGGTTATTGTGAGTTATCCGTAAGAGATAAACATATGCTGTCGTGGACTTTTTTGTAGAGTTTTTTGAGATAATCAAATCTGTGTACATTAATTTGGTGTATTTGTTATGGTTTAGGCAGCGTAAGCCATTTAAGCTTCAAAATAGGGACTTTATTTCACTTCACAACAAAGGGTGATTTTTAGGGGCGAAGGGGTTGAATATCACAACTCTGTTATAGCCTACGTTCATCCCAGGAATCTTCTGCACATTAAAAAAAAAAACCCATCAAAATAGGACGAACGGTGTGGCCGCGCATAAAATACGAACAAACAAACATTAATTTGTATATATTAGATTACATTATGCCAGAAGTGTAAATACCAGTATATTGGAGAAAGTTTATATGGAGTAAGAGAACTGGAATCGTTGCTTTACATTCTATACGAGAGAGAGAGAGAAAAAAAGTACACATCAATATGTTAAAAAAAAGAGACCACTTGAGCGTGTTCTAACAAAAAGCTACTTTCTACTCGTATGTACAAGGTAGTGGTTTAAATTCTGTGCTGTTCGGTGCATTCAGTTTTCTCGGCCTTGACATAGCTGTTACAATTAACGTGCTATCACATCCGATTGTTGATCATTTCGCAAGGTGAATGTAACAAGTTGAACTATTATGTTGTTATGCGATTATGGGTGAATTTATCATAGACTAGCTAATACCCGGTGTGCGTTGCTACGCCTAAATAAAGTAAATGCGTTTTTATGTTTAGTTGAATAAGTAAAAAGAAAAATAATTATAAATTTATATCGTAATAATTTTTAAATATCCCGTGCTGATTACCCGTCGTTACCTGGGGATCTACGTATCCCGATTTTCTTGGCATAAATGAGCTGAAAGACAAAAATGGGTATTGAGAGTTATCATAAGTAATGCCACGAGTGTTTTCCAATTTATCTAGAGAATTTGGAAATCAAGAGTGGCATTTGTTAGGACTATTTAACGAATAAAAATTAAGCTGTTTACTCACAAATCATTATTTAACTATAGTTATTTTAAAATATTTATATATTTAATGTAAACGGCGACGTTTGAAAACAAATGAGAAACGATAGGTACGCTTCTACTGCTTCATTTGTTTATCACTGCAACCAGATCATACTATTTATTGCCAAAGGAACGCAATATTGTAAGGAGGAGCTTTCTTTAATATGGTAATTATAACACTGATAAACATTTGGTGAAACACGACTCTGATTGGTTGTAAAACAGAAATCATTGAAACGTGATTGGTCATTAACTCCCATTTGGGGCATGAGTTAAATAGTCCGTAAAAGAACATCCGCTGTGCGCTGCTACGCTTACTCGGGAATCTAGTCATCCCGGTCTTCTTGGCATCAATGAGTTAAAAGATAAAAAAAGGTTATTGTGAGTAATCCGTAAAAGATAAACATATGCTGTCGCGGACTTTTTTGTATATATATTTTTGAGATATTCAATTCTGTGTACATTAATTTGGTGTATATGTTATGATTTAGGCAGCGTAAACCATTTAAGCGCCCATAAAGTTCCAAAAAATACGTTTTTCTCTACAAAAGGTTATTTTTAAGGGTGAAGGGGTTGAATATTATCACTCTCTTATAGCCTAAAACCTTCCCGGGAAACTCATGAACATTTTTCAAAAAGCCCCATCCCAATCTGATGAACGGTATGGCAACGCATAAAGGACAGATAGACAGACATACATACATTCAGTTATATGTATACAATGTATAATAGGACCTCACCGACAAAATGATAGGTCATGCAGAGAGGTTCATTTTTTGTGAATGGACATATAGTAGCAAACACGTCGTTTATGAGTTATGCGCAGATGAAGGTGTTCACCCGTAAGGGTCGGAATTGAATACAATCAATTGTACATGTATAATTTTATTGAAAAATACATGTTTTTATAATAAGTGTTAAAACAGTAAGTGTTTTGACGACGTCAAAAAGAATCCTGTCATGATCAACCGTACTGGCCGATCGTTGTTGCGACGATATCAAACATGCAGTGAGGCAAAGGGTCGACTGTTTGAACACTTATTGTAAAAATATGTCTTTTTCAATAAAATTATACGTGTACAATTGTTTGTATTCAATTCCGACCCTTACGGGCGAACACCTTCATCTGCGCATAAGTCATAATCGACGTGTTTGCGACTATATGTTCCTTCACAAAAAATGATCATCTCTGCATGGCCTATCATCCCTATCATTTTGTCGGCGAGGTCATGTTACACCCTGTATATAGACTGTTAATAATTATAATATGAAGGTATGAATGCAACTCCATGTATTTACGAAATAGTGAAGGACACTTAATTGGAATTTGTTACAGATACGTGATTTTCTAATTAAAGCAATTGTAGAAGTTTGTGTGCCATTTAATTACGTCACTTGCATTGTGATAAAAATGTAAAGACAGAGCCACAAAGGATTATTCTTTTTTTTTATAAATACCATCATAGACCAGCCACATGGGCTTTTAGAGGTCAGTGTTTCTGACTACAGTTCATCGGGTCCCGGATTCGATTCTCGGTCAGACCATAGGAATTTTTCATAAGTAATGGCATGAGTGATTTCCAATTTATCTAGAGGATTTGGAAATTAAGAGTGGCATTTGTTAGGACTATTTAAGGAATGAAATTAAGCTGTTTACTCACAAATTGTTATTTAAATATAGTTACCGGTATTTTAAAATATTTATATATTTAATGTAAACAGCGATGTTTAAAAACAAATCAGAAATGTGTGGTTATGTTTCATTTGTTTATTCATTACAACTTGATCATATTATTTTTTGCCAAATAGGATCGCAGTATTGTAAGAAAGCACCCTAGTGGAGAAAAAATGAAACGCATCACACTGTATATTATAACCAACATTATAGGTTATTAATTCATTTTTAGTAAAAACACAGTAAAATCATTATTTAAAAACAAAATTATTTAACACAAGATTATCAAATGTGTAGTTCGAAGGAATCTGTTCATTATTCGCTATATTCAATGTATTTGTTAGAGAGTCAGTCACTGCAAAATAATGCTCTGACCTGTTCAGAATATTAAAACGGAGGAGCTTGAATTATTACAAAAGAAGGAGCTGGGAAAGAGATTTCGATAAAGAGCGAGATGAAACACGACTATCATTGGTTGTAAAACAAAATTCATTGAAACGTGATTGGTCATTGACTCCTATTTGGGGCATGAGTTAAATAGTCCTTATAAGGTGTTATTCCTGTGGTCGCCGATGGTCTGGAATTTAAGTTAAGTTTATATTAAGGACTCTCGTTGTTTCATTTCATTTATCAACCATCATATCATCGGGGAACGAAATCCGCCTTCCAGGTGCTCCAACCTAAGAAATTGAATATAATTCCGCCAATGCCAGGAGAGAAAGCAACAAATGTCATAAAGACAACCTGGTGACATTGGACAAAAAAAAAAGCATTCATTTTTATATATTGTTTTTACAAATAACATGTCTAAATCTTAACCATGCCATCTAAGATCTTCATATAACAGAATGTTTCTATTTGTGTTAAATTGTGTATTTTGTAGAAGCTTACTGATCTTTGATTTTTGATAAAATGATGATTCCATCCATCCATAGTAATTCTGCCCGAAGGCAGCTTTACTAGGGAGTTGTAGGCGTGGTAGCTTCCCGTTGCTTTCCACACCGGCGAAGGATGATGATGATGGCCATATGATTTTGGGGACTGTTTGGGCCTTAAAGTTTTCCTGACATTTGTCTTACAGGTGAGGAAAAACCCCGATAAAAACCTCACCCAGAAAAACTGTCCCGACCGGGGATCGAACCCGGGACCGCTGCGTGACAAGGCAGCACGCTACCTCGAGACCACAGCGGTGGACTTTAATGTTTAAATTAATTATGGTAATGAAAATATGTTTAACACATTTTCTGAAGTGAAAACCGGTCTTTAAAATAATTGGAATTAGCAAATAAATTGACAGACAATAAATTAAAATAGTTTCAACATATTAACAGAATGGAGATATCTCGTATATCAAAACAGTCTGTTCAATATATTCCAAGAGGTAAATGTTTCGTTGGACGCCCCTTGACCAGATGGAAGAATATGCTTTGAGCCGGCACAGGTTTACAGCCTAACCTTGATGTTGAAGAAGAAGACATTTCTAATAACCTCATGATCACGAGTTGAAACTTCTTCTTCTTCTTATTTACTAGCCTGTTGCGGCTCCAAATTGCTGCTCTTTCCATCTTTTCCTTGGTCTTCCCAAACTTCTTCTTCCTCGTGGTGAATAGTTGTATGCTGCTTTTGGTATTCTATTCTCAGTTATCCTTGCCAAGTGTTCTTTCCAGTTTGTTCTGTATTTCTCTATTGTTGAGTTTAATTTCTCTATTTTTAGTTGTCTTATTTCTGTGTTATGTTTTTTGTCTGTTGAAACTTCGGATATTATAATGTAATGATCAACATATTTAATCATCATCATCATCATCGTCTACCGTCACGGTTTAGACCATTTGTGATCTGTTCTGGCTTCATATTATAGTTGTCGCTCCATCTTTTAATTGGTCGTCCACGACTTGAATGTCATTGTGGATTGTAATTTAACATCCTATAAGGTAGCCTATCCTCTCTTCACTCATTCTACTAACATGTTCAAACCATTTATTTCTATATTATTCTATTTTTGTTACCACACTAGTTATTTGTAACTCCTCACGAATATCTTCATTCCTCCATTTGTCCAAAAGAATACATCATGTTACATATTGTAGGAATTTCATCTCTGTTGCTTCCAGTCTTTTTATTAAACTTTTGGTGAGAGTCCAACATTCCGAGCCATACAACAGAACAGGAATAGCTAAAACTTTGTAAAACTTTAGGAGTATTTCTTTACGAACATTCTTTGCTAATGTTCTTCTAATTGTATCGCAAATGTGTTGAAACATATTAAGCTCTATTAATATCTCTTGTCCGATCTTGCCTAGGGAAACTCCTAATTAATTAAAATCCATTACATGTTCTATTACAAAACCATTTATCATTATTTTGGCTCTTATTGTATTTTCCCCATGAAATTCCATCACTTTAGTTTTATTTGGGGATATTTGTAAGTTATATTCAGCAGCAATTTTCCCCAATTGAAAAATGGCTCTTTGTAAGCTGTCTTCATCCACTGCTATAATTGCCTACAGTCATAATAACAATAAATTCAATTAAAATAAAGAGAGTATAATATTTATATATCCTCATCTTTATCATCCGGTATCATGGCACCTGCCGCCGTCTTCCGGAAACCAAACGCCATTCCTCTCTGACCATCCATTGATCTTCCTCCAATCCTCTGATATTCATAGCTGCTTGTACCCCTTATATCCAAGTTTTCTTCGGTCTTCCTCTCTTCCTCCTTTCCATTGGGATCCATTCCACAACACTTTTAGGCAATCTTTGCTCTGGAATTCTTTTTTTTATTTAGATGTATCCAAAATTAAAATATAAAATTATGGAATATTCACATGAAAGGTTCGTCTCCTCAACTTAATTAATTATTTAACTGGAGCGCTTTCGGGACTTGTCCCATAATCGGCAGTTTTGAATCCTGCCGATTATGGGACAAGTCCCGAAAGCGCTCCAGTTAAATAATTAATTAAGTTGATGAGACGGACCTTTCAGATGAATATTCCTTAATTTTATATTTTATATTTTAATTTACAACGGAAGACATCATGAATCTTATAAAAGTAGATGTATCCACTAAAAAGTTATAACCACATTTTCATTAACGGTAATCTGTTTTGTTTTCCATTCCATTAACTCAATGTAACTTTTCACCTTGTAGGTAATTTTCACGTACCACACGCCACCCGGACTTTACAGTGGGAGAGGGATTTTAAACTGTGGATCACATACATACATTTTTCACATGAAGGGTCTCCCCGAATGAGTGATCAGCTCAATGTAAAGGCTTCCTCCAAGACGAAACATGAAGTCGAAAACGCACCATTCGTCCTAAACATTGCGTATATGATAATATTATGATGACCATGTGATGTACGGGAACCGTTTGGGCCTTAAACTTTCCTGACATTTGCCTTACGAATGAGGAAAACCCCGAAAAAATAATCACCCAGGAAACTTGTCCCGAACGGGAACCGAACGTTGGTCCGCTGCGTACGAGAGAGCGACACTACCGCGAGACCACAGCGGCGAACAGTTTTTTTATTAACTAACTAACTAACTGGCAACATCGAACTCGTAGGTTCATAGCCGCGCAGACATAAGCTCTCTATATATCCTTATCCTGAACTAATGTTTTCCAATCATCTCCTGTATAATCTATTTCCCGCAAATCATGTTTAATGTTATTCTCCCACCTCATTCTTGGTCCACCAACTGGGCGTTTCCCCTCTGGTTTTCTTACAAGAAGCTTCCATGCACATCTTTCATTCCCCATTCGTGCCAGATGTCCTGCCCACCGCAGTCACGAGACTTAACTGGCTTCCTATAAATACCATATAGTTAATTGTTATGAAGTTTTCTCCATTCACCTGTCTGTTCATCTCTCTCTGGTCCCAAAATTTTCCTAAGAACTTTATTCTCAAATACTCGTAATCTCCTTTTCTCCCTTAAAGTAAGAGTCCATGTTTCGCATCCATATAATATAACTGGCAGAATAATAGTTTTATATATTTTCAGTTTAACGTTTTTTTTTAAGGAGTTGGGACGTCGAGAGTCTCTGCAATGCATAATAGCACGCATTTCCAGAATTGAGCCTATGTTTCATTTCTTTGTGCACCTCATTCCTATTTGTGATTATTGTTCCTAGGTATTTGAATTCAGCCACTTCCTCAAAATTTCCCTCATTTGTCATTACCTGTCCATTTCCATTATATAATGAATTTCTATAGGCAGAATAATAGTTTTATATATTTCAGTTTAACGTTTTTAGAAAGGAGTTGGGACGTCAAGAGTCTCTGTAATGCATAATAACACGCATTTCCAGAATTGAGCCTATGTTTAATTTCTTTGTGCACCTCATTCCTATTTGTGATTATTGTTCCTAGGTATTTGAATTCAGCCACTTCCTCAAAATTTCCCTCATTTGCCATTAGCTGTCCATTTCCATTATATAATGCATTTCTAAGCGTGACAATATATTTAGTTTTATTGTTATAGTAAAATTGAAGACAATTTATGGAGAAATTTATGATTGGAGAAGGTCACGATTTCAGGATTATGTCATCAGGCGACTGCATTTGAAGTACAGATTTAAACAACTTCACGTTCTAATTTGTGATTTTAGAATGTAGTGAAAGGTGGCCTAAACGAATGTTGTTACACAAGTTAAATTATATTACTTCAAAGAGATCATGTAGCTGTTTCAAGAATGCTTTATTTTTATTTGTGCTTTGTTCAAATTGATTAGCAATAGGCCTAATTAATAATAACCTGCAAATAGCAGCATATCATCATCATTCTGGGATTAAGCCTGTTGGCTCGTTCCGGTTCCACGAAAGCTAGAATTGTAAAAAATGTTCAGACCATCTTCTATGTGGGCGTCCAACATTTCTCCTTCCGTGCGGTGTATAATTTAGCAATAATTGTGGAAATCTTCCTTCTGACATTCTATCAATATGTTCTTTCCAGTCGTTCCTATATTTAATTATTCGGTCTGTAAGTTTGACACACATTTAGTTCCTTTCTTAGACCCTCATTCATTTCTTTATCCAGTGGAGTATATACTGGAATATATTTCTTAAAAATTATAATTTGATCTGCTTCCAATCTTTGTTCTTGTCTTTTAGTAATCGTTCAACATTCTGTTCCATACATCAATATAGGAACAGCCATTACTTTATAACATTTCATTTTTGTTTCTTTTATGGTGTTTTTAAAGCTTCTTTTAACAGTGCCACACATTAGATTAAATTTATTTATTTGTCAGCATATCAATTATTCAAAATTGTCAGTAAATATAATATGGAAATTTGTACTTCAAAATCTAAAGCAATGACAATGTCTGGAGAAAACATATAACGGATGAAAATTAAGATAGATGGGAAAATTGTAAAACAAGTGTCTGATTTCTCATACTTAGGAAGTATATTTGCAGAAAATAAGAGCGACATTAATTAAAAATTACAAAAATATAACAAAATGAATGGGGTAATAAGAAGACATTTTGGTAAACAGATGAGGACAAATACAAAAATAAGATTACATAACATCACATCAAAAGCTGCTCTAAAATACGGAAGTGAAATTTGGATTTTAAATAAAATAAAATATCATAAACTTAGAGTAAGCCAAATGCGCTTCCTACATTCACTGTTAGGAATTACGAGGAGTACCAAGTTTAGATGAAGATATAGAAAGATACCAACAAGAATGGAAAAATCATCTGAGAAGATTGGAAAGAAATAGACTTCCAAAATTGGCGTTCCAATATACTCCAACTGGGCAAAGATCAAGACCATCCTCGTTTGGCAGGTCACATGGCCTAAAACGGATTTGTTCATTATAATGATCATAATAATAACCTCTATTTATTTCAGTTTAAAGTGCGACAGTTTTGATTGTTAAAGTACATTGAGTTTTATTTATTTACTTACTAACTATTACACGGTGTGCGCTGCTACACCTAAATAAATGATAATGTGTTTTTGCATTTAGTTTTAGTTGAATAAGTAAGAGGAAAAATAAATATAAATTTATATCATTATTACTTTTAGACACCCCGTGCTGATTACCCGGCGTTGCCCGGGAATCTACACATCCCGATGTACTTGCCGTAAATGAGCTGAAAGACAAAATTCGTTATTTTGAGTTATCCATAAAAGAATACCCGCAGTGCGCTGCTATGCTTGCCCGGGAATCTACATATCCCGATCTTCTTGGCGTCAATGAAAGACAAAAATGGTTATTGTGAGTTATCATAAGTAATGCCACGAGTGATTTCCAAATTATCGATAAATTCACGACTCACGAAGTGAGGAGTGAATTTATCTAGAGAATTTGGAAATCAAGAGTGGCATTTGTTAGGACTATTTAACGAATAAAATTAAGCTGTTTACTCACAAATCATTATTTAACTATAGTTATTTTAAAATATTTATATATTTAATGTAAACGGCGATGTTTGAAAACAAATGAGAAGCGATAGGTACGCTTCTACTGCTTCATTTGTTTATCACTGCAACCAGATCATACTATTTATTGCCAAAGGAACGCAATATTGTAAGGAGGAGCTTTCTTTAATATGGTAATCATAACACTGATAAATATTTGGTGAAACACGATTCTGATTGGTTGTAAAACAGAAATCATTGAAACGTGATTGGTCATTGACTCCCATTTGGGGCATGAGTTAAATAGTCCTTAAAAGATAAACATATGCTGTTGAGAACCTTTCTGTAGAGTTTTTTGAGATATTCAATTCTGTGTACAATAATTTTATGTATTTGTTATAGTTTAGGCAGCGTAAGCCATTTAAGCTTACAAAAAGAGATTTTTTTCACGTTTTTTCACTACAGAAGGTGATTTTTAAGGGCAAAGGGCTTGAGCATTAAAACTCTCTTATAACCTATAACCTTCCCGGGAATATCCTGAACATTTTACAAAAAGCCCCATGACAATCGGATGAATAGTATGGCAGCATGCCCGGGAATCTACTTATCCCGATCTCCTTGGCATCAATGAAAGACAACAATGGCTATTGCGTTTTATCTGTGAAAGATAACGATATGCTCTCGCGGGCTTTTTTGTAGAGTTTTTGGAGATATTCAATTCAGTGTACATTAATTTGATGTATTTGTTATGGTTAAGGCAGCGTAAGCCATTAAAGGATAAAAAATGGGACTTTTTCACGTTTTCACTACAAAGGGTGTTTTTAGCGGTGATGGAGTTGAGTACCTGAACTCTCTTATAGCCTATGCTCATCTCGGGAATCTCCTGAACTTTTTGCAAAAAAAAAACCCCATCACACTCGGATCAACGGTATGTAACGCGAGTACAGTAAGTACGAACAAACACAACAAACATTTTATGTATTGAGATTCTTCGAGATTACTGCTAGATCACATAAATAATATGGATTATCAGCTTACAAGAGAGAGTAAAGAAAATTTTACATTAAAAGTTTAGTCGACAGCTGTGGTTTTGGAATATCTTGTCTTGATTGCCTCATGCAATGAGTCGGAACCAGGGTTAGATCTCCTTTTGGATAACTTTCCTGGGTGAGATTTTATCGGGGGTTTCTCTCACTTGTAAGAATGTCAGGAAACTTGAAGGTCTAAATAGTCTCCGACCATTTATGAGCACCATATGGTCCTCATAATTATCCATTTTTATTCGTCTTATTAAAAAAACACATTGGAAATATACAATAGGTCCTAAGACATAATATGACCTCGATGTTCCATAAGATGAAAATAAAATCCAAATATTTATGCCGTTATAAAATGTTCACCGCTTGGTCTCGGTTGTGTTTGTAGCGTCGCTGCCTCGTACGACAGCGGGTTCGGGTTCTATCCTCTAGGCGATGAAAGGTGGGACGAAATAAATACTATCTTATTTTAATATAATTATATTTAATTATTAAGTAAAGAGGTTAAATGATTTTTATGGTTTTTATCGGTGTTTTTTTTTTTCGCCAGTAAGACAAATGTCAGGAAGCTTTAAGTCCCGAACGATCCCCAGAAGAAATCATCTAGCCGTAATAATCATCATTATCATATTCGCCATGTTTAGTTTGTGTGTAAATGGTGTGTTTCGTCTTAATATTGTGTTGTCTCGGGGAGGCCCTGACGTTAAGCTGATCCCCGTCCTTGTGTGGTCAATAAATTATTGTGTGATTTAGAGTTAAAATCCCTCTCCCGACAGGTCGTGTCACCGTAAGGCCCGGGTGGCGTGCGGCACGTAAAAGTACCTATAAGGTGAGAGGTTAAACCGCGTTAATGGAATGGAAAAATAGCACCGATTAAGTAGACTATTTAACTCATGCCCCAAATGGGAGTCAATGACCAATCACGTTTCAATGATTTCTGTTTTACAACCAATCAGAGTCGTGTTTCACCAAATATTTATCAGTGTTATAATTACCATATTAAAGAAAGCTCCTCCTTACAATATTGCGTTCCTTTGGCAATAAATAGTATGATCTGGTTGCAGTGATAAACAAAAGAAGCAGTAGAAGCGTACCTATCGTTTCTCATTTGTTTTCAAACATCGCCGTTTACATTAAATATATAAATATTTTAAAATAACTATAGTTAAATAATGATTTGTGAGTAAACGCTTAATTTTATTCGTTAAATAGTCCTAACAAATGCCACTCTTGATTCCAAATTCTCTAGATAAATTCACTCCTCACTTCGTGAGTCGTGAATTTATCGATAATTTGGAAATCACTCGTGGCATTACTTATGATAATACATTTAGGCTATATTAAAATTTGTCTTGCTAGTTGGTAATTGCTCTTTTGCCCGATTGTGCGTTTTGTCGTACTTACAGCAATGGCGACCATGATTAAAAGTTCAAGTCCCTACATTTCGGGGTTGCCAACTTTGATAACTATACTGTAATATTACATATTACAAACCACGTGTGGCAAGTAAACCACTGTCCTCTATGTATACTACGTACAATGTATATACAAAAATATGTCCAAAAGCTAGTGTAATTTACATTATACGAAACAAATCACTGCATTTTAAATTAACTGAACTTTATTTAAAACAATATAAAACAATAAATACCTACTTGCCGCCATTTTATCACTGATTGGTGTCACGGCCTGCTGTAGTTTCAACTAATAAACATTGTCCACACTATTAACGTTAGTCAATTGTTTATAATGAACGCAACTATTTCCAACAAATATGCTATTATTTTACTATTATTTATTATTTTGAAAACACCATCGCGCAAAAAAAAATAATGTACAACGCACTTGTGAAGTATTTTACACAATCTTGGAAATTAAAAACCTGGCTATCGCTCGGTTTTAAACATTTTCCTCGCTTCTGTAAAAACCACTTCCCAACCTCGCATGTAATATACTATTAACAGAGTTAACATTGCCATTTTATAGGCTTAAATAACGAATGTACTTTTCAATGCAGTTTGTATCATGTGAATTATTTTATTAAGGTTTAATCTAATTTGTTGTTAAATATGTGAGTTGACACGGTTTGCCTACCTTTCGCCGTTAACATGCTGGCTAATGAATATCACAAGTGTGCACCGAATCACGTCATGACCACGTAATAACTGAGCTAGTTGCAAGTTACTGGCCCCAGTGTTATGTCAGTGAAGGATGGAGATAAAGTGGGAGACATGCATGTCTTCTTTTTAACTGCCTTAGCCTCATGTGTCAACGTCTTTAACCCTTAAATTTGCAATGTATCCTATAAGATACATTTATAGTCCACCGCCGTGGTCTCGAGGTAGCGTGCTGCCTTATCACGCAGCGGGCCCGGGTTCGATCCCCGGTTGGGACAGTTTTTCTGGGTGAAGTTTTTATCGGGGTTTTTCCTCATCTGTAAGACAAATGTCAGGAAAAATTTAAGGCCCAAACGGTCCCCGAAATCATATGGCTATCACAATCATCATCATTCATATTAATCTTAGATTAAGCTTAGGATTAGGGGCTCTTCTGGCGCACCACTATCCATCATCACCCATCATATCATCGGGACAACGTAACCCCGCCTTCCAGGCGCCCCAACCTCAGAAGTGGGTTAAAATTACGCCATTGCCAGGAGAGAAACCAGAAATGTCCAAAATAACAACTGGGGGCATTAAAATAATATAAATTTGTCCACCGCTGTGGTCTCGAGGTAGCGTGCTGCCTTGTCACGCAGCGGGCCCGGGTTCGATCCCCGGTCGGGGCAGTTTTTCTGGGTGTGGTTTTTATCGGGGTTTTTCCTCACCTGTAAGACAGATGTCAGGAAAACTTTTAAGGCCCAAACGGTCCCCGAAATTATATGGCCATCATCATCCTTATTATTATCATCATCATCATCTTCATCCTTCACCGGCGTGGAAAGCAACGGGAAGCTACCACACCTTACTATTCCCTAGTAAAGCTGCAAGCATAACATGAAAATGCTATGATTGCAGTGAAGGACCTGCCTTCGGGCAGAATTACTATGGATAGATCTGTATATTTCCGGTTTTAACAATAGTGATACATTTTTCCGGCACCAATGATTTGTCTTCAATTTCGCTTTATAATTTTCCTCCATTCGTCTCTATTATATCACATTTCTTCCTCTATTTCCCAGTCCTTCAAAGTTTCTCTAATCCCTTGGATCCACGTGAGATTTGGTCGTCCTTTCCTTCTCATTCCTGATTGTGTCCATTCCATTATTTTCTTCGGTAATCTTTCATCCCCCATTCTCCTAATATGTCCGTACCATTTTAGTTGCTTTTCTTGTATAAATTCTAAAATTGAGTTTTGTACATTCATGTTCTCTTTTATAACATCATTTCTAATTTTCTCTCTCCTTGATACCCTGGTAGATATTCTCCAAGTCAATTTCTGCTACCATTAATTTTATTTTCATCTGATAATTTATAGTCCAAACCTCTGAAACATAAGTCATACATAATACTTCTATTGTTTTAAAAATGTTAGCTTTAGTTTCTCTTTTGATATGTTTATTCCATAATATTCCATTCAAGGCAGATATTACATATTTTCCTGAGTTTATCTTTGATCTTATTTCCTTTTCCTGCTTCCCATCTTCTGTAACTTTTACTCCCACATATTTGTATTCCTCTATGTGTTTAATTACCTCCATTTCATCTTCCAGTATCAAATCTTGTTGAATGTCTCCTGTGGCCATATACTAGGTTTTTTCCATATTCACCTTTAGTCCCCATTTATTATATTCTTGAATCAAATTTCGGGTAATATATTCAATGTCTTCATACTCTTGTGCCAAAATAAGTTGATCATCCGCAAATTGGAGGGAATATATTGTTGATTCCTCATCTATTGGAATTCCCATAGTTTTACCAAAGGTCAGTTATAAGATACATTTAATATTGTTTATAAAAATATAAAAATTAAACAAGCAGAAATTGCTTAATTATGTGTCAAATTACACAATAACACAATAATAACTTGCAGTTTTACACTATTTTATTTTCATTGCGGTTTCAAATTCTTAAATAAGTAATTCGATACATTATTACATCCCTAATTTAAGGATTAAAACACCAGTGAATTTTTCGAGTCTGTATTTTATACAGATTTATTTTATACATTTAGTAATAAATATAGATCGCCTCTAAAGCTCTCCTCTGGATCCGAGGATCATGAGTTCAAGCTCGGCCGAGCTAGATATTTTTTATGACATGAAAATACGGAGTACGACTCTATCGAAGTAATCTTTGTATTGCAGATTTACAATCTGTGAACTATCTTCAAGCCTGAAGTAAAATACATCTATCATATTTGTTTTTTGTGCCCAACAAGCATCGGAGGAATTTCGGTAGCTACAATTAGTAGCGGCTCCAGGTTGAGAAACGGCTGGGGGATCAGATATGCTGAACGCATGTCACCCCTATACTGGCTGGATGATCATTTACCTATATGATTAACATGTATGGATGTGAGGCCAGCAACCGGCTGGTAAGCCGATGGCCTTCTAGGCCTGTCGCCCCATGGAGTTTAGTTTTTTTTTTCAACTTCGAATTGGTAAGCAATGACATAAGATATCATTACATTAATTACTAAATTCCTTCTTTCATATATAGGCCCTACTAACTCGCTTGCACTATCGAAACCGGAGGTTTAAGACAATGTGGACATAAGCTCTCCCCTGAGGACGTGATATCTTAAAAAAAAAACGATCGCTGTTTGTGTGAATTTAATTTTCGAGGCCGCTCAAACGAATAAATGACACTCCCGATGACGTTTCGAGTAAAAATTCACCACATCGGTATGAAGGCGGTTAGAAATGGCGAATAATAATATACCCAAAATAACAGACATAAGAATCGAAAATCTAGAACTATTTAAACCAAAACATACTGTGGGAGTAAAAGACCCCTAGCACCTCTAGATTCGTGACATGCAAAAATAATCTTAAAGTAAGATATTACAGTCAAATCCATAATTTTTAGGATCGTTGAGATGAAAAATGACACTCCTGATGCTATTAACGTTTACCTCCTACGGCATGGGGGGTGAGATGAGATGAAAAATAAAATGTTCAAACTAATCGAAATAGTGTCGAATGCATAGTTTTGTCCCGATGATATTTATAAAAATAGGAAGAAGCGAAGCCAGATATAATAAGAACAGTTAAGTCTCGTAGACTGCGATGGGCAGGACATGTTGCACGTATGGGGAATGAAAGACTTGCATGGAAGCTTCTTGTAGGAAAGCCAGAGGGAAAACGTCCAGTTGGTAGACCGAGACTGAGGTGGGAGAATAACATTAACTTTGATTTGAGAGAAGTAGATTGTAAAGGGAATGATTGGAAAGCATTAGCTCAGGATAGGGATGTATGGAGAGCTTATGTCCGCGCGGCCATGAACCCACGGGTTCGATGATGCCAGTGAGTAAATAAATAAGCGCTCACAAATGCATTAGTTTAGGTCTCTGCCGTATGCCAGCAACGATTTTGTTCTCTTTAAATAGACATTGAAATTATATCTTTCACACGGTCTATCACAGAGCTTACACACGCAGCCCATTGATGGATCATGATAGTTTGAAATTTTGCAGATTTTGTGGTGGTATTCATGCACTGCCAGTCTTATTATTGCACTGTGTATCTTGTTGTTTGTTCCAGTCCAGTCTCGATTGATCATTGCATCTGTTGCGTAAAAATCTTCCGGCATTTCTTTTCTCTTCTTTTGTCTTATTTCCTTCAATGTAGTTTCCTGTTTAGTAGCTGGTAGCAGGAACTTTGTGCGTAGATCTTCCACGAGGAAAGTTTCCCGCACTAGTTTATATGCAAGTCTAGATGGAACAAATTTCGAGATCCCCATTGACATTTAAGCTCACGTTTAGTAGAACAGAACTCTATAGAATCTTCTGAAAACTTTAAAATCTTCTAGAAGATTTTAAAGATGAACAAAACTTGGTTTTGGTAGAAGTTTCTTGAAATTATAACTCTATAGGACTTTGTAGAAGGATGTGGAAATGAATAAATATTTGGACAACGCAGGGAAATAAGCTAGTAATATAATAACACAAACAGGCGTATTATAAAAAAAATACGTAAGTTGATTCAATTTGGGATTGAGGTTTTATATGACTATTTAACTCATGCCACAAATGCTAGTCAATGACCAATCACGTTTCAATTAATGTTGTTTTACAACCAATGACAGTCGTGTTTCACCTCGCTCTTTATCGATTTCTCTTTATCAGCTCCTGCTTTTGTGATAAAGAAAGCTCCTCCTTTTTAATGTTCTGAATAGGTCAAAGCATTATTTTTCTCCAACAAATACATTGAATGTAGCAAATAATGAAAAGATGCCTTGATTTTACTGAGTTGTTTACTAAAAAAATAAATGAGTAACCCGTAATGTTGATTATGATATATAGTTTGATGTGTTTCATTATTTCTCCACTTGGGTGCACTCTGAAAATATTGCGATCTTATTTGGCAATAAATAATATGATCAAGCAGCAGTGAATGAACATAACCTCACATTTCTGATTTGTTTTCAAACATCGTCGTTTACATTAAATATATAAATATTTTAAAATAACTATAATTAAACAATGATTTGTGAGTAAACAGCTTAATTTTATTCGTTAAATAGTCCTAATAAATGCCACTCTTGATTTCCAAATTTTCTAGATAAATTTGGAAATCACTCGTGGCATTACTACTTAGCTATTTAACTACGCATGCCCCAAATGGGAGTCAATGACCAATCACGTTTCAATGATTTCTGTTTTACAACCAATCAGAGTCGTGTTTCACCCAAATATTTATCAGTGTTATAATTACCATATTAAAGAAAGCTCCTCCTTACAATATTGCGTTCCTTTGGCAATAAATAGTATGATCTGGTTGCAGTGATAAACAAAAGAAGCAGTAGAAGCGTACCTGTCGTTTCTCATTTGTTTTCAAACATCGCCGTTTACATTAAATATATAAATATTTTAAAATAACTATAGTTAAATAATTATTTGTGAGTAAACAGCTTAATTTTATTCGTTAAATAGTCCTAACAAATGCCACTCTTGATTTCCAAATTCTCTAGATAAATTCACTCCTCACTTCGTGAGTCGTGAATTTATCGATAATTTGGAAATCACTCGTGGCATTACTTATGATAAATATTATTTCAATATCGTTGTGGAATTTTAATGATGTACCGACATTTACTGTAGAATTGAGAGTGCTTATGTGTATTACAATATTCTTAAAATATTGCTTATGAGGTATGACAGGAATTATTTACTGCATTTGCATTTAATAGGGCTTGATTATATGTAAATTAACATTTTCTATGTCTTGCAAATATCGATAAAATGACACTACAGGTGCTAAAAACTTTCTCGTTTCGCAACAAATAGGAAGTTTTTTTTAATCACATACCGACATTGCATCAACACTCCATGAAGAAAAAAAACGCACATAACTTTCTGAAGTCATAATTCGCTGCGTGACTTGCATTATTATTATTATTATTATTATTATTATTATTATTATTATTGTCCCGCGCCGTAGCCGAGTGTTTAAGGCAAGAAGCCTTGGCGCAGATCTACGGGACTTGCGCTGGTTCGAGTCTCCATGGGGGAAGAAATTTTCTCATGGTACTACGGCCAGTATGGGACCGCTGCCCACCCAGCATTGTGAGGCATTTGGGTAGCTACAATAAGTAGCCACTCCAGGTTGAGAAAACCAGCTATAACGGCTGGGGGACTCGACATGCTGACCACATGTCACCCCTACACTGGCTGATCATCTACGTCTGTGATTGACACATGTGGATGTGAGGCCAGCAGCCGGCTGGTAGGCTAAGGTCCTTCTAGGCCTGTCGCGCCAGGAGTTTCATTATTATTATTATTATTATTTATTATTATTATTATTATTATTATTATTATTATTATTATTATTATTATTATCCCACGCCGTAGCCGAGTGGTTAAGGCAGGAAGCCTTGGCGCAGAGCTACGGGACTTGCGCTAGTTCGAGTCTCCATGGGGGAAGAAATTTTCTCATGGTATTTCGGCCAGTATGGGACCGGTGCCAACCCAGCATCATGAGGCATTTGTGTAGCTACAATAAGTAGCGGCTCCAGGTTGAGAAAACCAGCTATAACGGCTGGGCGACTCGACATGCTGACCACATGTCACCCCTACACTGGCTGATCATCTACGTCTGTGATTGACACATGTGGATGTGAGGCCAGCAGCCGGCTGGTAGGCTAAGGGCCTTCTAGGCCTGTCGCGCCAGGAGTTTCATTATTATTATTATTATTATTATTATTATTATTATTATTATTATTTATTATTATTATTATTATTATTATTATTATTATTATTATTATTATTATTATTATTATCATCCCGCGCCGTAGCCGAGTGGTTAAGGCAGGAAGCCTTGGCGCAGAGCTACGGGACTTGCGCTAGTTCGAGTCTCCATGGGGGAAGAAATTTTCTCATGGTATTTCGGCCAGTATGGGACCGGTGCCCACCCAGCATCATGAGGCATTTGGGTAGCTAGAATAAGTAGCGGCTTCAGGTTGAGAAAACCAGCTATAACGGCTGGGCGACTCGACATGCTGGCCACATGTCACCCCTACACTGGCTGATCATCTACGTCTGTGATTGACACATGTGGATGTGAGGCCAGCAGCCGGATGGTAGGCTAAGGACCTTCTAGGCCTGTCGCGCCAGGAGTTTTGTTATTATTATTATTATTATTATTATTATTATTAGTATTATTATTATTATTATTATTCGGTAGTGGGGGCACGCCGTAGCGTAGTGGTTAAGGCACTGAGCTACAAGCCGGAGGGTCGAGGGTTGAAGTCCCGTTGGGGTCAGGATTTTTAAACTGACCCAAACCCTCTGGCGGCACTATGGCCCTGGGGTCGACTCAGCCTCTAACGAAAATGAGTACCAGGCGCTTGTTCTGGGGGTAAAGGCGGCCGTCACGCAGGGCTGATAACTCGGCTGACAAAGTGCCGATTGTCTAGAAAAAGTGGGAGCCTTAATCTCCTACTACCCCAAGGGCCTCCGGGCCTGTTGTGGGATCACTTTACTTTACTTTAGTGAGGATATAGTAAAAGGCAACACACGTAAATCTAAGAAACTGAGAATATAAAAAAAACTAACTCACTGGCACTATCGAACGCGTAGGTTCATGGCCGGCTTTCCCCTACTTATAGGTTTGCCGTTTTCAGTTTCCGTTTATTTCTATCATTCCAATCTCCTTCTTCCAAATTCCCATAATCCATTATGGTTGTGACATAGGTTTTCCATCTCCATCTTGGTCTGCACGTTTATTTCTACCAGAGGGTGACATTGCCATATATTTTTTGGCCATCTTTCATTTTCCATTGTTTATACCTGACCATACCATTTAAGCGTTTGATTTCCAATCCTCTTAACAACAGATGTGATGACATTAATTTCTCTCCAAAGAAATTCATTTCTTATTTTATCCTGTCTTGTTTTTTTGAAGGCTTCTTCTAAGATAATCAAATTCAACTGTTCTAATTTTGTGACACGAATTAAGAATGAAAAATGAAGATGGAAACTACTTATACAAAGACCAAGAATGGTGTGGGAGAATAACGTTAACCATGATTTGAAGAAGATGCATTTTAAAAGGAATGATTAGAAATATTAGTTCGGGATAGGGGTGTATCAAGAGCTTATGTCCGTGCGGTAATTAATCTCCGGCTTCGATAGTGCCAGTGAGTTAGTTACGGACAATTTGTTTATTATCTGCTATTGATTTTGAGTTTTTGTGTTACCGTTTTAAAGATCGATTCTGATTTCTTTGGTCTATTGATAAGTTCATATCATTTGCATTTTTTATCCTGCATTTATTTTTTCTGATCATACTCTGTTTAATGTTCTCCATGTTACTCATTGCATAGAACGATTTCGTTAGGTCATCTAATATAATTTATTTGATCTACAATTATTTTTCGCGCCGTCCTTGTTTCATACTGAAATTTTTTCCTTCAGTTGTCAAATATTTCATTAATTATTCAAAATATACATTTACGGAGAGCTAAGTGGACGCAATTGGTTCTATATTTATGAAATCCAAATGAATCATGGTGGAGCCAATTTTACTGTTGGAAACATTTGGCCATTTTCTTTTCAATTTTTTTAAACTCAGTTCCCATAAGTAGAGTCCGAATTTTTATGTAATAAAAGATAAGATTGCAATAGAGACCTAATATAAAAATGAAAGTTTGTTTCTTTGTACTTTATGCGCGGCCTTACCGTTTATCAGAATGTAATGGGTCTTTTTCCAGAATGTTCAGGAGATGCCAGGGATGACATAGGCTATAAGAGAGTTGCGATACTCAACTCCTACACCCTTAAAAATCGCCCTTTGTAGTGGAAAACGTGAAAAAAATGTAGCTCTTCGGACGCTTAAATGGCTTACGCTGCCTAAACCATAACAAATATACAAAACTAACGTACACAGATTTGAATATTTCAAAAAGCTCTACAAAAAAGTTCGCGACAGCATATGTTTATCTCTTACGGATAACTCATAATAATCATTTTTGTTGTTCATTGATGCCAAGAAGATCGAGACAAGTACATATACGTAGATTCCTGTGCAAGCATAGCAGCACACGGCGGATATTCTTTTACGGATAACTCACAATAACGAATTTTGTCTTTTAGCTCATTTATGCCAAGAAGATTGAGATAAGAAGATTCCCGGACAACACCGGGTAATCAGCACAGGGAATCTTAAAGTAATTACGATATACGTTTATAATTATTTTTCATTTTACTTATTCAACGAATTATAAGAAGTACATTAATTTTTGTCTTTCAGCTTATTTATGCCAAGAAGATCGGGATGGGTAGATTCCCGGATAACGCCGGGTAAACAGCGCGGAGTATCTAAAAATAATTACGATATAAATTTTTCCTCCTACTTATTTAACCAAACATAAAATACATTAATTTTCATATTTCAGCTCATTTATGTCAAAAAGATCGGGAAAGTAGATTCCCGGGCAACGTCGGGGAATCAGCACGGGTATCTAAAAATGTAAGTTTATAATTATTTTTCTTTTTACTTATTCAACTAAACATAACAGCACATTAATTTTCATTTATTTAGGCGTAGCAGCGCACGCCGGGTATTAGCTAAATTTGAATTTTTTAGAAATTTATTTACAACTGTATTTCATCAGTTCCAAAAATTAATTGTCTCTATCACTTTGTCCTTGAGGCGATCCTCTAATGAGGAAAGTTGTATGTAATAAAAGAATATATATATTATTCAACTGTTTTTGTGTGAAACCAAGATAAAAAACAGTCAGGAGTCTTACTTCTCATTATATTATTCAACTGTTTGTGCGTGAAACCAAAACAAAAGAGTCTAAGTTCTCATTATACTATGTAACAATCCTATCTATTAGTACATAACAATTCGGACTCTTCTTGTAAGTTAGGTATCGTACTTTTTACATACAACATACCGCCCGGGCCTTATAATGGCACCACCTGTCGGGAGAGAGATTTTATTTGTATATTTGGTCGTGTATTATGGCTTTGAAGGAAGTATTTGTTCAGGTTTTTGTAGAAGTCAGTAGCTGTTTTATTCATGTTTTTTCTTGAGGTTATACTGGTTATGCAGCTGTGTGATGGACTCTTTGCTACTTGTATCCATTTTTTCCTTTTCGTATATGTTTCCTTACTTTCTTAATTGATCTGGAGGTTTCGAGGTTTTGTAAAAAATGTTTAAAAATAATAAACTATTTTTTTTTAACTTACAACTTAGGTTTAATTAAAGAAAAACGTTTAAAAAGTATTTAATTTATTTTTTACCACATTCAAAATTATAATACCAACTAAGATAACACGGAAGGCCTCTTGGATAAATTCCCCTTCCCACATTGTGGATCATCGCGTCAAATTAGTTACGAGATTATATTAGAATATTTACCCCTACTCCTCCCCTCTAGTTTAATGAAGAATGTTCGATGATTTTGGTTACATTTTTATTTTTATGTTCATTTTAATTCATCCACCTCTATTTTAATTCAATACATAGTCATTTTAAGTAATACTATAGCTCAGTGGTTTCCAACCTTTTTCGACTTGCGAACCCCTTCCACAACGGTCTGAGTTGGGTGAACCACTGACTTTTAAATATACGTACAGTAGACTTGCATAAAATTGAATTCCAAGCAAAATGTTTAACAAACTTAACTCTTAACAGTTAAAATCTAAAGTAACTCTAATTACGGCTTAAAAGTTACACAACGTATAGACCTAATTACAATAACGAATACAACTTTTCATCGTAATTTTTTAAAACATTTTTTTCTTTCTCGTTTTCTTTTGGTCACACTGTTTTTCATTCTTGTTCGATTTTTTAAACCTTTTTTCCTTCTTCACACCCAGTCCCAAGGTGAGATTTAAAATCACCTACCCCGCCGGGAATCGAACCCGGGTCACCCGAATGGAAGGTAAGGACTCAACCGACTACGCCACAGCGACGGACTAATGGGTACACACATCTTCTTTGGAATTCAATGAGAAGGTTGCGCCTGCTTATCATGTCACATAGCTTTGAAGTCAGGAGCCACAGAAGTTAAATAAAGTCACAAATCACTTTCAGCACAAAGTCTGTTTCTGCATTTGTTTTTTAAGTAGGTATATGAAGAACACCACTTTTTGCAAAAATAGGGGTATAAATATATAACAAGTGGCATTATAGGATTAATTTAATTTCAAAGTAATAATAATAATAATAATAATAATAATAATAATAATAATAATAATAATAATAATAATAATTATTATTATTATTATTATTATTTGACAGTCCACCGCTGTGGTCTCGAGGTAGCGTGCTGCCTTATCACGCAGCGGGCCCGATTCGATCCCCAGTCGGGGCAGTTTTTCTGGGTGAGGTTTTTATCGGGGTTTTTCCTCACCTGTAAGACAAATGTCAGAAACATTTTAAGGCCCAAACGGTCCCCGAAATCATATGGCCATCATTATCATCATCATCATCCTTATCATTATCATCATCATCATCCTTCACCGGTGTGGAAAGCAACGGGAAGCTACCACACCTACAATTCCCTGGTAAAGCTGCAAGCATAACATGAAAATGCTATGATTGCAGCGAAGGACCTGCCTTTGGGCAGAATTATTATGGATGGATTATATGACAGTGAAACAATTACTGGTCTAACCTCGAAATCCGTCATTATGGAAAAGATTTGTCGAACCCCTTGAAATATTTTACGAACCCCCTGGGGTTTGGAAAACGATGCTAAAGCTAATCACTATATAATAGGCTACCTTAATTTCTTTTTAAGAAGAAAATTTACATATTCATTTATCTTGAAGTCATATTTATGAGTTATGTATACCGGTATCATATTTTGATCACATAGAAACAAGTTTGAAATAGTGACACACTTTCTACATCGTACCAGTTTTAGATTAAAGTATATGCGTTTGCTCTCGTATTTTCACCTACCACTAGCGGAAAGTACGCGTGTTAAATTTATTACACATTATATTATTTATTAGGAACAAAAATATTACAAAGGAAACTAAAATGAAAATTTATAAAAGCATAATACAGAATATTTTGTCATATGGAAGTGAAACTTGGTATTTGACGAAATTACACAAGAATAAAATTAGACAGTTAAATCTGATTATCTTAGAAGATGCCTCCAAAAAAACAAGACAGGATAAAATAAGAAAAGAATTCCTTTGGAGAGAAACGAATGTCACCACACCTGAGGTTAAGAGGATTGAAAATCAAACACTTAAACGGTATGGCCATGTACAAAGAATGCTGAAATGAAAGATGGTCAAAAACATATTAACTAATGGCCACCTCCTGGAAGAAATAAACGTGGCAGACCAAGATGGAAATGGAAAACCTACGTCAGAACTATAAGGATGATAGAAATTTGCAAGATGGAGATTGGAATGGTATAAATAAATGAAAACTGAAGACGACAAACCTATCAGTGAGGGAAAGCCGAACAAGAGAAGAAGGTTCATATCCTGATGTCGACAGACATACTGGATTTTTTTGTATTATTAGACCCCTAGAGAAATATTTGAGAACTCGACTAAAATGAGGTTCTTCGTAGGATAAAAGGCTGCACAAAAATGGATCTGATAAGAAATAAAGATATAAAAGACGAATTGAATATATACAACTAAAATGAGAAAATAGAGAAATAGAGGATCGTATGAATAATGGAAGAATCCCAAGCACTAGCGTATAACTATCAACGTCAAGGAAGAAGAGATGTGGGACGTCCTAGGAACAGATAATTGTGAAGACGGAACAAGCATGATTGCCTAATCCCTGCAAGGAAGATGATAATGATGATGAACTCATCACAATTAATTTAATTATTTTTAATAATTTCGCAATTGAAATGAGTTTCGAGACGTTTGATAGCTCACGATAATTCAGTATATTCTTATATTAGTCCTAAATCGTTTGTTAGGAAAGTAAAATATTTAAATTGCTTTAACACAATTATTTTATACCTCAAAATGATTTTAATGTCAGTTCTTTCACATATTTTTTTAAAACAACATATACATACTTCACTTCTGTGATTGATACTTTTTTTTTTTGCAAATGCCCCAGGTTGTCTTTCGACATTCCTGGTGTTCTCTCCTGGCATGGCGTACTTGTAACCCACTTCTGAGGTTGGGGCGCCTGGAAGGCGGGCTTACGTTGCCCCGATGACATGATGGGTGATGATGATGATGAAGTGGTACGCCAGGACAGTCCCTAATTCTAAGCTTAATTTAAGATGAATATGAATGATGATGATTGCGATGGCCATATGACTTCGGGGACCGTTTGGGTCTTAAAGTTTTCCTGACATTTGTCTTACAGGTGAGGAAAAACTCCACCCAGAAAAACTGTTCCGACCGGGGAGCGAACCCGGGCCCTCTGCGTGACAAGCAGCACGCTACCTCGAGACCACAGCGGTGGACGATAAAAAAAATAGTATTCTGTAATTCTGCACATCCTGAATGGATCGTGGTGGTAATAACACTGAAGCCCATAATTTATTTTGATGAATGAGGGAAACCCCAGTAAGGTTTATACGTGCCCTAGACTTGTATCAGGACCTTTCGAATACGAGTCTGAAATGCTACTGATCTCAGCCTAGCAGTTCTATAATGTACAATCTCTTGTATGTAAACAAATAAACAAACAAATCTTAAAGTGTTTAATGTTTATTGGATTGTTTTAAATAACAGTGATGTAAAATATTTAATACTTACTCACTGGCGCTATCGAACTCGTAGGTTCATGACCGCGAGGATATAAGCTGTCCATACATCCCTATCCTGAGCTAATGTTTTTCATTCATTTAGTGTATAATCTATTTCCATCGTTATTCTCCCACCTCATTCTTGGTCTACCAACTGGGCATCTTTCCTCTGGTTTCCCTACAAGAAGCTTCCACATACGTCTTTCATTCCCCATTCGTGCCACATGTTCTGCCCATCGCATTCTACGAGACTTAACTGTTCTTATTATATCTGGCTTCCTATAAAGACCATGTAGTTCAATGTTATGTAGTTTTCTCCATTCACCTGTCTGTTCATCTCTCTTTGGTTCAAAAATTTTCCTAAGAACTTTATTCTCAAATACTCCTAATCTTCTTTCCTGCCTTAAAGTAAGAGTCCATGTTTCACATCGATATAATATAACTGGTAGAATAGTAGTTTTATATATTTTAAGTTTAACGTTTTTTGAAGGGAGTTGAGACATCAAGAGTCTCTGTAATGCATAATAGCATGCATTTCCAGAATTGAATCTATGCTTAATTTCCTTGTTCATCTCATTGCTATTTGTGATTATTGTTCCTAGGTATTTGAATTCAGCCACTTCCTTCCCTCATTTGTCACTAGTTGTCCATTTCCATTTTATAATGTATTTCTATGATAAAATATTTAATAACCTATTATTAAGATATTTTAGCACCTTATGATATATAAAGATAATTTAGACGTCTCACAAATATTTCTCTGTCTACATAATTATTTTAATGAATTACATAAGTTCTTACATAAGAATTTGTCTAACGCTACGCATTTTCCTGCGAGCGTCAGAGTGAAACTGCGTGTATCTGATTTGGTAGAAAGATTTAGGTTAACTAGGAAGGTTCGTCTGTATTATTCATGTTTACATTCAGTTGTACAATAGGCTAATGCAGATAAAATTGGTCAATGTTAACTTTGATTCACGAACAATCAGACGGTTTACAAATAGAATACACATTTATAATGTTGTTATTAAATATTTTAATTAACAATTTTTTATTACACGCTTTATATTAGCTTGACCTCTATCTATCTATCTATCTATCTATCTATCTATCTATCTATCTATCTATCTATCTATCTATCTATCTATCTATCTATCTATCTATCTATCTATCTATCTATCTATCTATCTATCTATCTATCTATCTATCTATCTATCTATCTATCTATCTATCTATCTATCTATCTATCTATCTATGTAACTGAATCTTTCATCGCGTTTTTCACCCACTTAAAATAATTGGATCGACTTGAAATTTTGTATACGCGTAAAGGACCCGTGACAATACAATAATTTCATATTTATTTTCTAAAATCCTGGCCAGAATCATCAGAAAATCAAAAAAGGTGTTTTTGTATTTATGTAACGGAATTTTTGAACACGATTTTCACCCACTTAGAAACATAGGCTAGACTTGAAACTTTGTGTACTTGTAAGGATCCCGTGACAATACAATAATTTCATATTTTATTTTCTAAAATCCTGGCCAGAATCATCAGAAAATCAAAAAAAGTGTTTTTGTATTTATGTAACGGAATTTTTGAACCCGATTTTCACCCACTTAGAGACATTGGACCGACTTGAAACTTTGTATACTTGTAAAGAACCCGTGACAATACAATAATTTCATATTTATTTTCTAAAATCCTGGCCAGAATCATCATAAAATCAAAAAAAGTGTTTTTGTATTTATGTAACGGAATCTTTAAACACGATTTTCACCCACTTAGAAGCACTGGATCGACTTGCAACTTTGTATACTTGTAAAGGACCCGTGACACTATAATAATTTCATATTTTATTTCTAAATTTCTGGCCAGAATCATCAGAAAATCAAAAACATTAAAACTGGTATAATAGGTTACGAACTTGTCGACTTTTTAGTCAGTCGTTGTCAGAACTCAGTTGGTAGAGCGGCGAACTTGTGGTATATAGTTTCAGTAATCCATAGGTCTCTGGTTCAAATCCGGCTGGGGAGGATTTTTTTTTAGAAGAGTAATAATTTTAGCTCATACTACAATAGTATGGAATTTAAACATATTTACATTCTTATTTTATTCTGTAAAATATTAAAACTAAAAAATTAAAAATTAATAATAGTTTTAAAAAACTAAAACAGCACGCTTTATTAGAAAACCGAACTCAAAAATGAAAAATAATTTTAATTTCCAACACGCTTGGGATAAATTTAAAGTGGTCAACAAAAAAATCTTCTCCAACACATATAGAATAAAACTAGAATTATCAACAAAAAGAAAATAATTTTACCATCAAAAGCGTGGGGTGCCTTTTATGATTTTTACATGTTCTTCTTAGAGACTTTACTTTTACCAATATATGTTTATTATCAAATATATTAATTGATATAGAGCACCCCACGCTTTTGATGTTAAAATTATTTTCTTTTTGTTGATAATTCTAGTTTTATTCTATATGTGTTGGAAAAGATATTTTTGTTGAGCACTTTAAATTTATCCCAAGCGTGTTGGAAATTAAAATTATTTTTCATTTTTGTGTTCGGTTTTCTAATAAAGCGTGCTGTTTTAGTTTTTTAAAACTATTATTTATTTTTCATAAGACAAGTTATGTTTATTGAAACCGACACTAAATTAAAAACGTTAATTCTAAACGCATTCAGCATCGTTAATGCGAAAAAGAAGGGAAAATTAGATAAAGTATGAATACGTTCTTCAAAATGGGACTTCGAAATCATCAACTCTCTTAATAAACAGTATTTGAAAACAGTAATTTAACATCAAATTTTACTCAAACTGGCTTCTCTATAATTCGAGCGGAATTATATATTTTAAAAATAAGTTTCTACTTATGGAAAATTCCTCTTTGAGACCGTAACAGGCCACACGACCTAATACTTGCATGGATGATGATGATGGTGATGATGATGATGAAGTTTCTACTTAGTCTTTTTTTTAATATGAGCACTGAAATTATACTTTTCTAACTATAATACTAATAATAATAATAATAATAATAATAATAATAATAATAATAATAATCATAATAGTAATAATAATAATAATAATAATAATCATAATAGTAATAATAATAATAATAATAATAGTAATCATAATAGTAATAATAATAATAATAATACTAATAATAATAATAGTAATCATAATAGTAATAATAATAATGATAATAATAATGATAGTAATCCATCCATAGTAATTCTGCCCGATGGCAGATCATTCACTGCAATCATAGCATTTTCATGCTATATTTTGCAGCTATACTAGGGAATTGTAGGTGTGGTAGCTTCCCGTTGCTTTCCACACCGGTGCAGGATGTTGATGAAGATGTTAATGATAAGGATGATGATGATGGCCATATGATTTCGGGGACCGTTTGGGCCTTAAAGTTTTCCTGACATTTGTCTTACAGGTGAGGAAAAACCCTGATAAAAACCTCACCCAGAAAAACTGCCCCACCGGGGATCGAACCCGGGCCCGCTGCGTGACAAGGCAGCACGCTACCTCGAGACCACAGCGGTGGGAAATGATAGTAGTAATGATAGTAATAATAATAATTTTATATATACACAGGTATTTACAATTTGTTATTCACGAGAAGACTGACGGGGAATGAAGAGAGGGTGAGAGATTTACTATTACATTGTCAGGGATCTCCGGGATTTAATTTTCATGTTATTTCGGCGTAAATAATCCACATAGAGTTCGTGTAATATTTTCACAACCACTTTATTTTCTTCTACAAATTATCAGCAGTATATATGCGCTAACAATTAATTTTTATTTAATGTTTATCTCGCTCACAATTATTTCGCATCACATAAATATGAGTTCACTTGCTACTATTTGTCTTACACTTCACTGTATCGCCGCTGGTTTACAACAAACTGTCCTCCTGCGTTCGCCTCAAATATATAGGGCATGAAAGGGAGACTTCTACGCCCAAGATCTAGACGGTATGAAATCTGGAAGCCTCTGGCCACCGATCTTTCCCGAAAGGGAAAGGAGATGTTGCTAGAATTAACTGGACTGAGGGCCCAGATAT
Source organism: Diploptera punctata (assembly GCA_030220185.1). Lineage (NCBI taxonomy): Eukaryota > Metazoa > Arthropoda > Insecta > Blattodea > Blaberidae > Diploptera > Diploptera punctata. Next base: position 1,724,122 of record JASPKZ010009352.1, on the reverse strand, counting down.
GTAGTTGTTTGCGCGGACCTTTTTACTCGGGAAAGGTGACTTGCAAATCTATTTCAGCCAATGCGAGACCAATATTTTCGCCTTGCTCGCATAATTTAAACGTCGATATACGTGAATTAAAGTCACTAAACTACGGGAGCGACTCGTTTAAAGTTTTACTGGCACTGATGATTTTATTTTGACAGATATTATTAACATTGATTAATTTGTGATACTCTGCAAGTTTCTTAAGAAATAAAATTGTTGTTCCTTTAAATAAAATTAGATGGCTCGGGGCAATATAATATTAATGCACCAATTAGTAATTAATAATTATCTACAAAGATTTTTAGAGTAGCCACTAGCCAATACTCGGCGAGCGCTGCTACGCTCAAATAAATGAAAATTAATTTGTTTTTATGTTTAGTTGAATAAGTAAACGGGGGGGGGGAAATATATATATATATATATATATCGTAAATATTTTTTAGACATCCCGTGCTGATTTCCGGCGTTGCCCGGGAATCTTCATATTCCGATCTTCTTGGCATAATTGAACTGAAAGACGGAAATTAATGTGTTTTTGTTTAGATGTGGGGAAGGTAACTTAAAATGTTCCTATAATGTATGTGTAATTATTATAATATTTATAAAGGGTCCGGTTGGCCATAAGATTCTACAAAAGTTTTATCTTTAAGGGGGGTAGAATTTAAGTTGGAATATATCTAACTCGCAATTATCAATAATTGCAATTTTAGGGAATAAGTAAAGTGAAAAATAATGTGTTTTTATGTTTAAGTAAAAGGAAACATTTATATCGTAATTATTTTTAGTTCTGATTATCCGGCGTTGCCCGGGAATCTACTTACCCCGATTTTCTTGGCATAACTAAGCAGAAAGACGAAAATTAATGTGTTTTTATGTATAGTTGAATAAGTAAGAGGGGGGAAAAATATAAATTTATATCGTAATTATTTTTAGATACCCCGTGCTGATTACCAGGCGCACTGTCCGGGAATCTACTTACCCCGATCTTCTTTTCATAAATGAGCAGAAAAACAAAATTCGTTATTGTGAGTTTTTTGTAAAATAATACCCGCCTTTCGCTTGCTACGCTTGCCTGGGAATCTACATATCCCGATCTTCTTGGTATCAATGAAACACAAAAATGATTGTGAGTTATCCGTTAAAGATAAACATTTGCTGTGCCGGACTTTTTTGTAGAGTTTTTTTTTTTTAGATATTCAGTTCTGTGTACATTAATTTTATGTATATGTTGTGGTTTAGGCAGCGTAAGCCATTTAAGCGTCCAAAAAGCTACTTTTTTTTTCACGTTTTTCACTAAAGGTGATTTTTGAGGGTGAAGGATTGAGCATTATAACTCTTTCCTTCCCGGGAAACTCCTAAACATTTTTCTAAAGTCCCATCACAATCGGATGAACGGTATGGCAGCGCATAAAATACGAACAAACATTCATTTTTATATATTAGATTATAATGCATGATGACACTCAAATTGAGTTAAGATAGAATTACTTGTAGCATCCATTTATAATTTGTGGATTTTAAATTTTTAAAAAATTCTAAATTCTGCACCAATATTTTTGGAACATTTTGTCCTACGACACTTCTCTAATGCGGGAAGTTTATAATCCTAAATTATGAACAAAGCTAAACAACTGGCATAATTCAGGAGCTGAATTATCAAATAATTTATATAATAGTATATTACGATGCGAGGTTGGGAAGTGGTTTTTACAGTAGCGACGAAATGTTTAAAAACCGAGCGATAGCGAAGTTTTTAATTTCCTAGATTCTGTAAAACACTTCACAAACGTGCGTTGTACATTATTTTTTGCGCGATGGTGTTTACAAAATAATAACTAATACTAAAATAATAACATTTTTGTTGGAAATATTTGCGTTCATTATAAACAATTGACTAACGTTAACAGTGTGGGCAATGTTTATTAGTTGAAACTACAGTAGTACGTGACACCAATCAGTGATAAAATGGCAGCATGTACGTATTTATTGTTTTAGATTGTTTAAAATAAAGTTCAGTTCATTTAAAATGCAGTGATTTATTTCGTATAATGTATATTAACACTACCTTCTGGATATTTTATATATATGCATTGTACGTAGTATACATAGAGGGCAGTGGTTTTACTTCCCGCACGTGGGTGTAATGTATTATTACAATATAGTTATTTAGGTTGGCAACTCCGAAATGTAGGAAGTTGAACTTTCAATAATGGTCGCCATTGCTAGTAAGTAGACAAAATGCACTATCGCACAAAAATATATTCTTATTATGAATTACTATACGAAGCTTCCCTATCAACAGTGCATTTTTAGATGCACTAAAGTGGATGAAGATTATCTGCAATTGATTACGTTCTGACATTATGGAGTGCGTAATTGGAAGCAGGTTATGCATTATCCATGTTTTTTTTTTTTCTTAAAAGTATTCGTGACTTTTTGTCGATAAGTTATATTTAAGAGCAAATGCTTTTAATATTAATTTTATTTATCCTGGGAAAATGAAGTTAAAAGGATCTACGCCTCCATTACATTAATGGAAGTCTGAGATTAAGAATAGGGAAATCCATCTAAAATAAAAGTGGTCAATTTTTTCGCAATGTGTTGTCGACAGTGATCTAAATTATTCGACCTTTGGGATACATCAGGTTGTTTGAGTAAGAAAGAAATATGGCCACATCAACAGATCTGAATGTCAGCTGGTTTTCGTAACATCTCTGCATGACATGACACACCCAAATAGCTAATTGAAGTTGTGCCAGTTGTAACAATTATTTTAAATTTTGAACTCGTACATCCCAAGATCAAATCCCGTTCTGGGAAATGTGGCTTTTTGACTGGTGTTTTCCTCACAAAAAACAAATGATAGATAGGTATTTCATTACCACGATCCATTTCACTATTTTGTTTTTATTTCAGGTTAATTTATACATGTATTAATTTACATTTAAGGTCATAACGAGTCTAGAACAGTTTAATTGTATCTATTAAAGGTTGTTTGCCTTGACGACGGAGGAAAACCAGGGGAAAACTTCAGTGAAATTGTTTGGCACCTGCTGACTCGAGACTGTTTGAATACGAGTGAAAAACACTAAAACTTGAATCTTTTACTGTTCATTGATCATCATCATCATCATCATAACAACAACAAGAAAGATTAAGCCCATCTCATTATAGGTCGAATTGGTCCTTCCATCTCTTAAATGGTCATCCCAACATTCTTCTCCCTTTTGGTTTATAATTATACATTCTTCTTGGTATGCGCTGTTCATTCATTAGTAATACGTGCTGAAGATAAGCATTTTGATAGTATTTTATTCTTTCACAGAGATTAAATATATTAGGTTCTGTTCTTATATCTTCGTTTTTCTTTTTATCGGTCCTTTGGTATCCTGCTATTGCTCTCAACATCTTCATTTCTGCAGCCTCTATTTGTTTATTATCTGCCTTTGTTAATGTCCAGGTTTCACATCCATAGATAAGAGATGGAACTGCCAATACTTTGTAAAATTTTAAAATAGTTTCTTTTTAGTTTTATTCAATAAAGTACGTTTAATTGTGCCACATAGATAATTGAATCGTTATTTCACTGTTCATTGATCAAATTTAATATCAGTTTCATTTGCACAATACATGGGAATATAGACAAGACATAGGCTACAAAGCCTACTAGTATACGGGGGAAAAAAAAAGTTTAAGAGAATCATAATAAAACGGTAAAGGTAAAGTGATCCCACTACAGGCCTTAGGAGGCCCTTGGGGTAGTAGGAGGTTAAGGCCTCCACTTTTCTAGATAATCGGCACTTGGTGTCTGCCCTGCATAATGGCCGCCTTTACCTCTATAACAAGCGTCTGGTACTCTTTTCAGTTAGAGGCTGAGTCGACTACAGGGTTATAGTGCCACCAGAATGTTTGGGTCAGTTTAAAAATCCTGACCCCATCGGGACTCGAACCCTCAACCTTCCGGCTTGTAGCATATTCCCTTAACTATTATGCTACGGAGCGGCGTGCCCCATAATGAAATTGAGTAAAAAATAACTTTAAATTATTAAAAAATTGACAATATTAATGCATTTCATGAATACTGAAAGAAAGCAGTTTATTATACAACTAAAACCTTTTTTTATAATAAAATGCTTTGCTGTGAGGTAAGTCACTAAAACACTAAGTGTAAAATAAAAATATTTGTATAGTAACATAGTCAAATACGTATTTTGTGACTTTTAAACAGGAAGCAGACACTCAAATATGTACCCAGTTATTATTTAAGCGCTAAATGTATTTACAATTATCAATTTATTCTTTGAAAAATATAAAGCGTAATCTTTCTAATATGAAAAGAAATAATTCAAAAAGCAGATCTAGAGAAAACACTATGGCACAATACAAAGTATATCTTAATAATAATTATTATCCAAATTACATGGAAAACGTTTGAAATAATTATAAGCTATTACACTGGTCAACATGATTTTTGTCTCATGAGTACCAATAGTTGTACTTAATGCAGTTTTTTATCGTGTTTTCAAATATGTATTCAGAATTTCTTCATCACGCACAGTTTTTTTATTTCAATTTCAATTAATGAATTTAAATAATTATTATTTTAATAAACGTTTTTTCGTCCATTTCTCCATTGTAAAATAAAACCAAATGACCTATCTCAAATGGTTTTAAGCTATGGAAAAAGATATCAAGGCAAATGGAATACGAATATGCTGGCCGATTATTGTTGGACCATTAAGAGGGATGCTCCACAGGCGAAATACAACAGAAAATCGTCATTTCTTACTTTCTAGGCGAGTCCGAATGTTCGAATATTGTGTAGTTACTAATGTAGAAAATATTAGTGTTTGAAATTATAAATGCCTGTCTCTCGGAAACCTTGCGTGATGGAGAAAAACCAATACCATATTTGAATTCAGGAGAAAAAATACTATCAGAATCACATATTTTTCTTTCTGAGAAAAAAAAGTTTCTTTTTTTGTTGCTCAGTGTTATTAACAGAATCCTCGGAGCAAGTCCTTCGGGAGGAACTTTAAGCGTGGGTCCCGAGTTTTAAGATTTTCAGGCTCGTAAAAGATCCTTAAGCCCGAATAAAAAGACCTCTAAGCAAAATTTACGAACCTCAATGTTCTAGTAATACCTTAGTTGTCTGTTAGATGTCTCATTGGGTCGGTGTGTTCACCGCATGCCATTCACGACATCTGTTAGCAAATAAGGTAACTAAAAATTAACTTGGTCCAGTAACTCCTTACAAAGAAGAGGCTATGGCTCAACAATGGGCTACGCCATTATAGATGGATAGAGATTATTGATAGATTTCAACCCAAAAAATGAATTTCAAAACAAATTACAAACCTTAATGGAGTCTATTTCATAATAAATAGGCATACAAGACTACATGGGATAGTGACAGATTAAATTTCCATTTTTCTGGACAATCAGCATGAATTATTAGCCGGATTGTCAGCCCTGCGTAACAACCGTCTTTACTCTCAGGACATATGTCTGGTACTCATTTATGTTAGAGGCTCAAACGACCTTAGGGACACTGTGCCACCATAATATTTAGGGCAGTTATAAATTTTGAAGGGTTGTAAGGGGTAGTGACGTGTGTATAACCTCTCCTACCTAATTCTCATCCTCACCTTCTCGTGGTACAACCCGTTTTCACAAACGAGGCTCTGAGGACCGAGTCACGGCGGTATAACCGTTCCATCAGGTACTGAGTAAATGCAGTATCCTAATGTCTGTCCAGAGACTAAAAGGTAGCAGCCCTACCACTGGACTACTTAGCGTCGGGCCAGTAACCTGTCCTAAGGAACTTCAAAACTACTTTCAAGTCTCAACACGAAAAAAGCCAGAAGAAGACCAGGACGTCCACTCAAAAGACTTCTGGATGGTGTTTCTCTTGAGGCCGAAACAGGTCAACAAATGGCCTAAATTCGTGAATGTACTATGATGATGATGATGATGATAAATTTTGATCTCATCGAAACTTTAATCCGTAATCTTGCTGTTTGTACCGTATTGCCTTAACAAGCGCTACAATCCATAACAAATATATGCCTACATCCCAATAAATATCTGACATATTAGTCATGATGATAGATACAAAAAATAGACCATTGGAAGTAAGCCATTTAAAGAGAAGGAAAATTGGTAAATGAAATAGAATATAAAACCTCCTTCATTGAATGTTGTATATTGCAACATTTTTATAAATACAGAATTTTAATTTAAAATGTGTTGTAAATATCACCAAACACGTTTTTATTACATAACTATATTTTATTTCTAGTTGTAATGCTACCTACCTTGAAATAAAGTTGCATTACCCAGATAAACACGGCTGTGCATATGTTAGTAAAATGTGAAATAGGCCTTCCTTGAGGGAGTTTTCATTTACTTTCTAATTAAAACATCTCTTCCCATAATATTAATCTACGGAATATTGATATTCATCATCATCATTAAATTATGATTTTCCTTTCGCTCCTAGCTTGAGCATAGGGGCGTAATAAAGCTTCTCCATTTAACTCTATAAGAGCGTCTGGTTTAACTTCAATTTGGTTTTCTTTAATCAGATGTTTTCGGGAGTCTGGGTGGTTGGCCCACATCCCTAGAATATGGGTAGACCTATTACTATTGTGAAATTATATAAATTCATCCTCATGGGCTAGTGGTCAGCGTTTCTGACTACTGTTCATGAGGTCCCGGGTTGGATTTCCGGTCAAACCATAGGAATTTTTCCTGAAAGGGAATTATTCTTGTGGTTGCCCATGGTCTGGAATTTAGGTTAAGTTTAGGTTAAGAACTCTTCTGGCGCTTCATTATCATATATCACCCACCATATCATCGGGGTAATGTAACTCCGCATTCTAGGCGCCCCAACTTCAGAAGTGGGTTACAATTACACCAATGCCAGGGGAGAAAACCAGAAATGTCAAAAAAGACAACCTAGTGGCATTAGACAAAAAAAATTAATAAGCAATATATTTGCGGATCTAAGTATAAAGTACTGTATTCAATTTTTATTTTAAACCATTTGAAATATGAATAATTGTAATATATTAATTTATAAAATAGGCCTATATTTCTTTCTTTACCTTGGTTTAATTTCTCCTTTGGTAGATAACACGACATGTCGGTAGAGGATTTTGAACTTTGTATCACGCATACACTTTTTTGCCCACATAAAGACATGGTCTTCCCTGGATTAGAGATCAGCTCTATGTGCGCGACACACACGAACATTTAAGATTAGGCAAATCATTCACTCATACATTCATACTAAACAAATCATATTTGGTATAGATGATTGTGATGGCCAGGTGGTGTTCGGGAACTATGTGGGCCTTAAATGTTCCTAATATTTGTCTTCGAGTGAGGGAAAGTCCAAACTCGGAAATTTGTCTCGAACGGGGTTCCAATCCGGGACCGATGTGTCTGAGACAACGACGTTATCACTAGATCATAGCGATGGACAATTTATAAAGTACTAGCCTAATCTAACCGAACCTAACCTAACCGTACTTATAGTAACCTAACCTACCCTAATCTAACCGAATCGATACAAACCGAAACGAACCTGACCTACCCTACCCTAACCCAACCGAACGATACGGGCAGAACCTAACCTAACCTAACCTCTTCTAACCTAACATAACTCTAACGTATCCTCACCTAACCTAATATCGCCTAACATAACCCAACCTAACCTAACATCATCTAACAACCCAACCCAGTCCAGCGCAGATCAGCCCAGCCCAGCCCAGCCCAGGCCTACCCACACGAAGCGGACATAACCTAACATAAACTAATCGGGCTGAACATGGCCTAACTGGCCAGTTTATGGCCTAAAGTGGCCCAAAATGGTCCAAAGTCGCCCAAAGTAGTCAAAAGTGGCCGAAAGTGGATTAAGTGGCCCAGAGTCGCCCAAAGTAACCCAAATTGGCCACTTGTGGCCCAACGTTGCCCCAAAGTTGCCCCATAGTGGCCCAAGTGGCCCCATAGTGGCCCAAAGTTGCCCAAACTAAACTAAATTACCTAACCTAAGTAACCTACCTAACCTCGACAAACCGGACCAAACCACCCAATTCAACCCTACTAACCATTCCTTGATCAGCAAAACCAACTTGAATATAATCGAACCACCCTCTAAACCTAAAGAACCAGCCTAAAACGACCGAACTACCCTAAAACGACCGAACTACCCTAAAACGACCGAACTACCCTAAAACGACTGAACACACCTAAAGCGATCGAACCACCCAATTAACTTAACTTGAAGAATCGTGTTCGCAACTGTTCAAATTGATGGCATTCATTGTCCAGACAAAGCTGATAACGCGAACCAATGGATTCGCAAATGTCATGGAACAGTTCATTTGGAATTTCGCGACATTGTCTTCCAATTTCAATGCATCAATTGTTCTTGGTTTTGTGCGATCGACTCTGCCCTTGAGGTATCCCCATAAAAAATCCATTGGCGTGCGATATGGGGAACGCGCAGGTCATTCAGTATTCAGTGATATCCCTTCGTCCAATCCATGTGTTTGGATAAGCTGCATCGAGGTGAGGTCTTACATCGCGATGGTATTGGGGAGGTGCTCCACCTTGCTGAAAGTAAATCTCGTCTCCACCAAATATCTCTTCAATGTGTGGACCAATGGACTCCTCCAGCAACTTAGATACCTGTCACTAATGACAGTTCCATGAAATAAAATGGTTCTATGAAGCCCAATACTGATATCCCTCACCACACTGTTATCCCATGTGTTCAACTGTAACATGAGGATTTACAGGATCACAGTAGGTGCATTTATGGCGATTAATTGAGCCATTTAATTTAAAGATGGGCTCAGACAATTTTGAGTGGAAATGCTGCATATTCTGCACATTTTGCCCGATACCATTCACTGAATTGAACTCTCCGGTCAGGATCATCTATCTTCATTGCGATCATGGAGTAGTGTTAGAATGTAGCTTTTTTTAGCACAGACGCTTCAAGATAAGTCCAGAGCCGTTTGTCGTAGCTATTTCTGTGGGGATCGAATGCGCCTCCTCATCTTTTCAAGGGCTGGTGGACGTCCGTGATCGCCTAGAACGCTTCTTCTTGACGTGAACGGTTCCATCTGCGTGACATTTATCTATGATGCCAGCAATGGTCCGGTGCGTCGGTGGCGGTCTATTGAACTCCCTTTTGAACCGTCTTTGTATTTCCGTCGCGTTTTTAGTTTTCCAATAACATCTAAGGACAAACTTTCTCTCTTCAAAGCTAAGTTGATCCCCTGCATTCTGTTACGGCACACTTACACTTGAAAACAAAGCAAGTCAGACATGTTATGGGCAGTCAAAGAGTTAGTATATTTTTTGAGACACCCTGTATTATTACGGAATAAAAAAATAAGTAGTCGTTATCTTAACCTTCAAACTAAATCCAAAATGTACAAAACTCTCCTGAGACCTGTCATCCTGTATGGAAATGCAATTTGGCCATCGATTAAAACTTATGAAAATAAACTAAAAGTCTTTGAAAGAAAGATTCTAAGAAAGATCTATGGACCGATAAATGAAAATAACAAATGACGCAGTGTACGTAATCATGAATTATACGGCTAATATGGTGATGTCCACCGCTGTGGTCTCGAGGTAGTGTGCTGCCTTGTCACGCAGCGGGCCCGGGTTCGATCCCCGGTCGGGGCACTTTTTCTGGGTGAGGTTTTTATCGGGGTTTTACCTCACCTGTAAGACAAATGTCAGGAAAACTTTAAGGCCCAAACGGTCCCCAAAATCATATGGCCATCATCATCATCCTTATCATTATCATCATCATCATCCTTCACCGGCGAGAAAAGCAACGGGAAGTTACCACACCTACAATTCCCTAGTAAAGCTGCAAGCATAGAATGAAAATGCTATGGATAGATGGAATATGACGATACTGACATAGAATAATAATACAATCTTAGAGGCTGATATGGCTGGGTCATCTACATCGACTGGAAGAAACAGACAAATTCTCCAAAATATAAGGAAGTAGAGAAGTTGGAAGACCTTTTACCAGATGGCTTGACATTGAGGTTATGTCAGTCCAGGGATGGATGGAGGCGCATAGTTGGGGCGATCAAGACCTGCAATAGGCTGTAATACCGAATATGATGATGACATACACAGAGTGGAAGTATATAATAGCCGACATTTAGTTACACAATTGAAGACAATTTAAATGAATGGGATGTCAGTAGAATATTATATTAATAATATTTAGGCCCGGAAAATAAATATTTTGAATGTATTTTTAAACGTTGTTTGCTTTTTAATTAAATTATAACTTATTTTATATTCTACTAAGCATTAGAAAAAAATACTGCATTGAAATGTTCTAAGAATAACGAAATTTAAATTTGTTTTAACTGCGTAAATACCTGCCTCTCCAATATAGATATTCTATGAAGAAGTAGTCCACCGTTGTGGTCTCGAGGTAGCGAGCTGCCCTTGTCACGCAGCGGGCCCGGGTTCGATCCCCGGTCGGACCAGTTTTTCTGGGTGAGGTTTTTATCGGGGTTTTTCCTCACCTGTAAGACAAATGTCAGGAAAACTTTAAGGCCCAAATGGTCCCCGAAATCATATGGCCATCATCCTTACCATTATCATTATCATCATTATCCTTCACCGGTGTGGAAAGCAACGGGAAGCTACCACACCTACACAATTCCCTAGTAAAGCTGCAAGCATAGCATGAAAATGCTATGATTGCAGTGAAGGACCTGCCTTCGGGCAGAATTACTATGGATGGATGAAGAAGTAATTTCTATTCATGCCCGATGTTGTAGTAACATTTTGAAGGATTAGTGTCCCAAAAAGAATTACTGGTTCAGGTTGGGTTTAGTATTCGGTAGAGCCGGATTCTCTTCTTACGGTCGGAAGTTGGTACACTGGGTAGGAAAACACTTCAAAATTGCTAAAACATGTTTGTTGTAGAAATAATTGCACATCTATTCACTTCTTAAAGTTCTCAGCAGATTAAGTAAATGTAGGTGGTATTATTCTTCACCGTCAATTAAAATTAAAGTATTTTCTTTTCTTGGATCAATTATTATTCTTGTATTAAATATTACATTTTATCAGGAGAGCTCTACTTGCCACTATCTTCGTTGAAAGTTGTATGCAGAATGACTAGTGTAATTCTTTTATAATTTTAAGACCATTATTACATCACATGATATTTTTAAATTCTATTGGTTAATAGTAAAGTAAAGTGATCCCACAACAGGCCCGGAGGTCCAATGGGGTAGTAGGAGGTTAGGGCTCCCACTTTTTTTCTAGACAATCGGCACTTTTATGTCAGCCGAGTTGTCAGCCCTGCGTGACGGCCGCCTTTACCCCCAGAACAAGTGTCTGGTACTCATTTCCGTTAGAGGCTGAGTCGACCCCAGGGCCATAGTGCCGCCAGAGGGTTTGGGTCAGTTTAAAAATCCTGACCCCAACGGGACTTGAACCCTCGACCCTCCGGCTTGTAGCTCAGTGCCTTAACCACTACGCTACGGCGTTAATAGTTATTTAAATATAAGGTTTAAATTGATTTGTTGAATAAGAAAGTTAATTGTTCTAACATCCAATCAGAGTTTAGTTTACTTTCATTTAAGAATATGAAGTTACGCAGGTGTTCTTATTACAGTTATAATGGAAGGATTCATAATTTTGACAACAATGACTTAAAACAAATTTTAAAAGCATAGTATTACAGAGATCGTTATGTAGTACAATATCTTTAATTGTTACTGAGACATTTTTATTCAACAATGACCAACAATGCATTATTTAGATGTTTTTATTTATATAAGTTATATTTGAATATTAAAATAATTTTAAAATACAAAATTATTAATTTTAACTTTCATGTTTATTATAATATTAAAATTATGCTATATCTAGGAAAATTCAAAATGACCTACAGTTACAATGTAAATAAATAGATTCACTTCTGAAATATTTAAAAATACATTATTAATATAAAATTCTACAAACATCCCATTCAATAAAATTGCTTAACTAATTTCTAACTATTATACTCTCCTACCTATAAACATTATAAATGAAGGGCTTAGGGCAACAACATGATAAGCCACATATTGTTCTTTCTAACATATCAGGATTTAAATGTTTCAAAAAATTATAAATATTAATTGGGCAGTATTGTTTTTAATACATTGTGTGTCTATGTTTTAACTCATCACTGGTGCACTTACAAATTATTTTATGGATATTTCAATATATTCATTTGCTATCATTGTAATAAATGACATTTCTTAACAGAATGTGGCTTATCATGTTACTGCCCTAAGTCCTTCAGATAAATTAAAATATTTATCAAAAAAGGAAACACAAATTTATTTTATAATATTCATATAGTATATTTACTCATATTTATAATATTCATATAGTATAGGAGCTAAAGTAACATTAAATTAATCAACTAATGACGATGTGGTTACAGTTGCTCTCTAAGAAGTCTGATATCATTTGGTAGAGTTTTTCGCTTTTTCTCCCAATTATATTTGTTCCCTCGGGAGTCAGGAGGATGTTAACAGAATCAATTGTTTCAATTTACGCCGCACTGCAATTTATCTGAATTAATTAAATTTCCTTTAGATTAAATTATCTAGATATATCCTGTACTCGGTGTACTTTTATATGTGTTGCATAAATATAATTCAGATGCTCATTTATGGTCAAATATTAATTTATGTTTTTTTTTTCTAATTTAATATCTCCTATTTAGTTCCTCGCTGTAAGAAAACACATTTTTGTCTTGATGATGTTCACTTACTGTGTTAGCTTACTGGAATTTTCTTTTTTTAATGTCCCTAGGTTGAAATTCATTTGTTTATTGCAATACTTTACACTGCACCAATGAAGTAAATAGACATTACTTACGCGGGGTATACTCAATTATTGTTATGAATTATTTCCAACTTAAAGCAGCCGATTTTGTCCATTTAATTCCTCTTGATTTTGTTATATTCCTTTTTTCTCTTCTTGATAATTTTTACTTTTTACGTAACTGACTGTAATTTTTATTTTATTTATCACAGTTTGTCTAGCATTTGGTTACTGTAAGATTTTACACTTTCGGTTCATGCAGTTAATAGAAAATGTTAAGCTACGCCGTAGCGTAATGGTTAAGGCACTGAGCTACAAGCCGGAGGGTCGAGGGTTCAAGTCCCGTTGGGGTCAGGATTTTTAAACTGACCCAAACCCTCTGGCGGCACTATGGCCCTGGGGTCGACTCAGCCTCTAACGGAAATGAGTACCAGACACTTGTTCTGGGGGTAAAGGCGGCCGTCACGCAGGGCTGACAACCCGGCTGACATAAAGTGCCGATTGTCTAGAAAAAGTGGGAGCCTTAACCTCCTACTACCCCAAGGGCCTCCGGGTCTGTTGTGGGATCACTTTACTTTACTTTACTTACTTTACTTTCTCTATGCTCAGTTATTGCAATGAATTACTTTTAACTTAAAACTGTAAAATATGTCAATTTAATTCCTTGTTATTTAATTTACTTACACAGAATTTAGAGAGTATTTATAACTGATGGAATTTATATTCAATTTAAGATGCTGTTTCATAGCAACTGTCTTACAATAAGTTTCATATAAAACTAACATTTTATTTTGGGATCAGAATACAATTAATTTCCTGTCGTGTGGTTTGTACGAGGGCGGATCGGAAAGTAACGCACAATAATTTTTTCTGCCTTGGTATTGCAGCTAGAATGTTGAAATTTCACAGAGATATAGTTTGAAGTTTTCACTACAGATGGTATTTTTTTCTCAGGTGCACCTCTTGCGAGAGAAGCTTGAACTATGCAACAAAGATGGCGCGCATGCTACAGTCGTCCACCTGTGAGGAACAGAGAAGTGTTGTTCGATTTTTGTGGGCCAAAGGGCATAAACCCAGTGAAATTCACAGGGACATGCGTGGCGTGTATGGGGATGATTGTATGGACCGTAGCAATGTCTTCCGTAAAGTTAGTGCTCGCTGGGTGCCTAAGAACCTGACAGACGACCACAAGGGCCAGCGAATGATGGCAAGCTTGGACCACTTAACGCGGTACACCGCACAAGGACATGACTTTCTGGAAGGAATCGTCAAAGGTGATGAGTCGTGGGCGTACCACTACACGCCCGAAACAAAGCAGGCATCAGCAGTGCGCAGATGGCTACACTCCAACCAAACGGACTTCTACGAACAGGGCATATTGAAACTGGTAACACGATGGGAAAAATGTGTTGAGAAAGTTGGTGACTATGTCGAAAAGTAGGTAAAATATGTAAGTTCATTTGTGATTTTTTTCCTTTTTTTTACTATTAAACTTTAAAAAAAAAATTATTGTGCGTTACTTTCCGATCCTCACAGGTGGACGACTGTAGCATGCGCGCCATCTTTGTTGCATAGTTCAAGCTTCTCTCGCAAGAGGTGCACCTGAGAAAAAAATACCATCTGTAGTGAAAACTTCGATCTATATCTCTGTGAAATTTCAACATTCTAGCTGCAATACCAAGGCAGAAAAAAATTATTGTGCGTTACTTTCCGATCCGCCCTCGTATAATTGTAACTTAGGAACAAAAAATTATATCAACAAAATATTTGACGTGTCAAATAAAAGTTGTATTCACAACAATGCAGGGAGGATGTAAGAGGGATTGTGTCCTCATACGCCCTCTGGTAACGAAATTTGTACCGTACCAGAAATATCATAAAGACATCCTACTCGGATTTGTAATAAAATACTCTGTCAGAGTATGAAATGAACAGAGCCACACATTTACGTTTGTAATGTGTGGAAATCATGTTTTATAATTTACTAGCTAATGTCCGGCATGCGCCTAAATAAATGAAATATCATTTACAAATTTTCGTTTATGGTAAACTCCTACACTACTGTTTTTAGAGCATAATAGCACCTAAACACTCGCCGTACCTGAAAATGTGTTATACTTTATAACCAAGTAAACATGGCGGTTTGCTGGAATCAACTCTTATTTTCGGATTTGAGGTAAACCCCTGCTTCTAATGGTCGGATTTCACTGAATTTTGGATAGTACCTACCTCCGTTTATTTTATTAGTGTGTAATAAGTTTCGTTATGAAACATCGAAAATTGCGACTGCTAGAGCAACTTTTCAATTTTCGTTTCAGATGAACTCCTATATCTAATATACAGGGCTTCCAATATAAAACCGGACCGGCCTTACGGAGTTTCACCCGGCACGCAGTGCTGTCTCTTCCTCCCGCAATTCACCCTGCCTGCCACCCGTCCTTGAACTGTTTCTTACCTTATAGAAAATGCTGGAAATGTTGTCCTCCCGCAGTTAAAACGGCATTATACCGAGTAAACACATTTAGATTGACACGCTGTAGTTCGGGCACTGTCAAGTTTCTGATTTCATTTCTTATGTTGTTCTTCAGTTCTTCCAATGTGTGCGGATTTGTTTTGTACACTTTGTCTTTCAGGCTATCCCACAAATAAAAATCACACACTGTTAGATCTGGGGAGCGAGGGGGCCATACACCAGCACTAATCACTCTATCTTCAAACACTTCCCCTAATTTTATTCATGGACTCCTCTGCTGTATGAGCAGTAGCAGAATCTTGTTGAAACCACCCATATGATTTCGCTTCTTCAGTCAGTTCAAGAAAAAATGGGGTCAAAATGTCATTTACACACATAAATGCGCTGCTCTAATGGCAGCTGACGTCTCATCTTGTCGAACGATAGGAAACTGACTAGTTCAAGGACGAGCGGCTGGCAGAGTGAAATGCGGTCGAGGAGAGAGCGCTGCCTGACGGGTGAAACTCCATAATGCCGGTCCGGTTTTATATTGCAAGCCCGGTATATATCCATAGTAATTTTGCCCGAGGGCAGGTCTTCCGCTCCTTGTTTCATGTACCATTCCATGTAAGAATTTCATTTTTGTAGCTTGGATTCTGCTCAAGTCCTTATTTGTATATGTCCAAGTCTCAGCTGCATATGTTAGAACTGGTTTGAAATAAGTTTTATACATTGCCATTTTACTCTTGGTGGACATTTAAGCGTCCAAACAGCGATTTTTTTTCACTTTTACACTACAAAGGACGATTCTTAACGATGGAGGGGTTGAGTATTACAACTCTTATATCCTATAACCCTCCCGGGAAACTCCTGAACATTTTGAAAAAAAACTCCATTACATCGGATGATGATAATAATGATGATAATAATAATAATAATAATAATAATAATAATAATAATAATTAATAGTAATAATAATAAACTATAAACTACAACTTTTAATCGTATTAGATGTTTTTATTCAGTAAAATTTTCCTAACACTATTTAAAACAGCTCTAACTCACTAGTACTATCGAGACCGGGAGTTTATGGCCGCATCAACATAAACTCTCCCGACATCCCTTTCCTGAACTAACCTGAACCTGTTTTCAAATCATTCCCTGTATAATTCATTTGCCCTAAATTATAGTTCACGTTATTCTTCCATCTCATTCAAAGCCTATCTACTGGGCGTTTTCCCTCTGCTTTCCCTACAAGGAGTGCCCAAGCCCATTTTCATCCCCCATTCTTCCCGCATGTCCTGCCCATTGCAGTCTATGATACTTCCGATTGAGGGTCTTTCCACTTTTCAGCGGTTGCCCTTTTACCAGCCGGCTGCTGGCCCTTCACATCCACATGTGTCAATCACAGAGGTAGATGATCAACAGCCAGTGTAGGGGTGACATGTGGTTAGCATGTCGAGTCCCCCAGCCGTTATAGCTGGTTCCTCAACCTGGAGCCGCTACTTATTGTAGCTACACGATGCTGGGTGGGCACCGGTCCCATACTGGCCGAAATACCATGAGAAAATTTCTTCCCCCATGGAGACTCGAACCAGCGCAAGTCCCGTAGCTCTGCGCCAAGGCTTCCTACCTTAATCGCTCGGCTACGGCGCGGGACCCATTTTAATTAATTTTTCTTTAATTCTAACCCAATATAAAATATAATGTTCGTGATTTGACGCAATTTTAACGGCTCACGTTGTAGTGTAGTTGTTTGAGGAATGACGCTAACAAGCCGGAAAGTCGGGTCTACTCAGCTCTTAATGTAAATGAGTACCAGACGCAAGTTCTGGGGCAAATGCGGCCGTTACGCAGAGCTGAGAACGCAGTGGACATCCCTAGGCGATTGTCTAGAAATATGGAAGTATCAACGTCCATCTACCTCAACAGCCTCCCAAGCCTGTGGTTAGACATTTTACTTTAATAAATTAATACTGGGAGATTATACACATAAACACTAATAATAAATTTATCCTAATATATTTAATTACGACTTCAAAATATAGTAACTGAAACAAGCAAACTTCCATCGAATATACCACTGCAAAATTTAGAGTGGGTGCAGTTTGGATGACTGCCATTTACTTCGCATAAAGATATTGAACTACAATATATGGAAATGTCCAATAATATTAAATTGAATGAATCAGAACTGTAATATGGAAGGAAAACATGAAGATTGTAATGCAAGCAAGAGGGCTAAGCATTGAAGATGCTCAAGATCGTAGGTTTTTTTTATTTATTTACATATATGTTACAACCCGTGTTTACCAATGGTATATCACGGGATATTTGCAGTTTTACAATTGTTCAATTATTGTTCTAGTTGTTCTTGTAGTTGACGGAAGATCCTCGTAAGAAATTCTGCAACGTTGACTGTGTTAAAGTGGAACTTCAAAATATTTGGCGGAGTAGCAATTTGTAGTATAGCTGGTCGATCTCTGGAGAACATGTTGCATTCAGTCATCAGATGGTGGGCCGTCTGTAGTGATTTTTCTGGGCAGTTGCAATAAGGTGAAGCAGTTTTGTTCATTTTGTGTAGGTAGGATTTAAATAGTCCATGTTGGTGAGAAATTGTGTGGTTACATACGTAGTTAGGCCATAGGGATAGGGACAGTCTATAGGTTATGTTGGGATGAACATTTTGGTACGGAAGGCGTCATTTGGTGTAAATTAAATTCCAGATTATTTCATAGTATTCTTTTAATAACTGCTTGCCTCGTGTTATAGGTATGGAGTTATAGTCGATAGTATTTTTGTAGCTAGCGGCTATTTTAGCCAGATAGTTTTTGGAGGTTTGGCACGGGAAAACGGCAGCAGCTGTAAAAACCCGAAGATAGCGATAGATAGATGAATCAAAACACAAGTAGACCAAGTACAGTAGGCCTATGTCATATTTGGAAAAACATGATGTTAAAATGAATTAGTCCACAAATAATTCTAGGGACTATTTTAAAACTATATTTGCAATTTATTACAATTATTTTTAATCCTATAAACTACACATATGAACATAGTGAAATGTAGTTAGAATTATTTTAATATTAGTTTTTTCTAGTCTTGGTCTATTTGTGCTTTGAACAATCCAATTATAAATTATGTTCGTAGTATACAGATAAGGCAGGACATGTGACACGAACGGGGAATGAAAGACTTGCATGGAAGCTTCTTATAGGAAAACCAGAGGGACAACGGCCAGTTGGTAGACCAAGAATCAGGTGGGAGAATAACATTAATCATGATTTGAGGGAAGTAGATTATACAGGGAATGATTGGAAAACATTAGCTCAGGATAGGGATGTATGGAGAGCTTATGTCCGCGCTGCCATGAACTTACGGATTCGATAGTGCCAGTGAGTTATTTAATACACAGTTAGGAGCTTTTTCTACATTTCATATTATTTAACCCCTTGTCTGTCAGAATTGTTTTGTACGATCAAAAAGTACGCTCCACACCATATGATGTTATGGGAGCAAACATATACTGCACTATATTTGATAGTTTGATGTAAGGGAGTCCACCGCTGTGGTCTCGAGGTAGCGTGCTGCCTTGTCACGCAGCGGGCCCGGGTTCGATCCCCGGTCGGGGCAGTTTTTCTGGCTGAGGTTTTTATCGGGGTTTTTCCTCACCTGTAAGACAAATGTCAGGAAAACTTTAAGGCCCAAACGGTCCCCGAAATCATATGGCCATCATCATCATGATCATCCTTATCATTATCATCATCATCATCATCATCATCCTCCACCGGTGTGGAGAGCAACGGGAAGCTACTACACCTACACAATTCCCTAGTAAAGCTGCAAGCATAGTATGAAAATGCTATGATTGCAGTGAAGGACCTGCCTTCGGGCAGAATTACTATGGATGGATGTAAGGGCCTTACCTACAAGAACTTTACTAATTTCATAAACTGTTGAGTAAGGCCTTATTTCCCAGCACAGCCTGAAGTTTATCAGCAGCAGTCTTCCCTAATTTCTTCTTCTTCTTCTTCTTCTTCTTCTTCTTCTTCCTTTCATGTGATAGACCTAGTGGTCTGTTACGGTCTCAATCCAACGTTTGAAGGATCTGCCCAAATACCTCTTGCCTGGTGGCTGGTAATTTAAAATTTGACGTGGTATTCTTGTTCTGCTCATTGAAATACTGTAATCCATTCACAAAATAAGGACTGCCCTTAGGTAGAAAAAAGGAACTGGCTGCTACCCGTAGAAAGAGTAGTGGTTATTATTCTAAAATTGTTATTCTACTTATTCATGTTCTTGTTCTGTAGTTTCGGACAAAAGCCTCCACTTGGTCATACCATGTCTCCTTTTTCAATTATTTTCTTTTATCAAATCTATTTATCTTGTTCCGGATGGGATACGGAGGAATTTTCGCCTGTCTACCATATTACATTGTTAAACAATTTCTAAACTACAGTCACTTCAAGAATGTTTTTAACCAATTATTATAAATTTTATTAAAACATATTGAAAGTTGAAAAATTTGAAGGAATATTACATTTTTACTAAAAATATGAACATTTCGCCAAAATATTATGAAATATAAAAAAAAATTCTTGGTCTTATTTGATTCTACAGATCATAAAATGTAAAGATAGTTTGTCTCAGTGCTCTCTGACTAATAGTTTAAAACATGAAATTTCATAAAAATCCTCGCTCTATACATGGCATTATTTTGCATTGCAGCCGCGAAGAAAAACCATCTTGATGTATGTACGTTGTTCAATTTAGGTAACCTCCAACAGACGACTGATATTGGAATATTATCTTGTTCAGAAAGGTGCACACATACCCCATCTGGTGACAACATTAAGAAGTTCATGTAACATACTTTCTAACTTCTGTGTTAAATTGTCTGCGTTTGCACATTTCCGGGAAATGAAAAAAATAGTTGCAATGAATTCCGAATCAAAAACTAGTATCATTGAGTTGTATGCACTCTTTATCCTCTAAAATTTTGATCGCATGCTCTAGTACAAAATTGAACAGCAGACGAGATGGTTGCTCTCTTTGCTTTATCCTTCGAATAAGTCCAACTACTTCCCCTCTTATCTGAAACGTATTTTTAGAAGTGTACTTATAGTTAATTTATAATGCCGTCGTCCACCGCTGTGGTCTCGAGGTAGCGTGCTGTCATGGCACGCAGCGGGCCCGGGTTGGATCTCCGGTCGGAACAAGCTTCCTGGGTGAGTTTTTTTTCGGGTTTTTCTCACCTGTAAGACAAATGTCAGTAGCTTTGAGGCCAAACGGTCCCCGAACATCATCTGGCCATCATCATCATCACCACCCCCGGTGTGGAAAGCAACGGGAAGCTACCACATCTACATATAATTCCCTAGTAAAACTACAAAGCACAGCATGGAAATGCTATGATTGCGGTGAAGGGCCTAGGGCAGCCTTCTCTAGGACAGAACATCTAATATATAAAAATGAATGTTTGTTTGTTTGTATGTTTGTTTCTTGTTCGTACTTTATGCGCGGTTATACCGTTGATCCGATCGTGATTTTTTTTTGCAAAATGTTCAGGAGATTCCCTGGATGAACATAGGCTGTAAGAGTGTTGAGATACTCAACTCCTTATACACCCTTAAAAACGCCCTTTGTAGTGAAAAAGTGAAAAAGTCACCCTTAAATGGCTTAAAATTAAAGTGGTCAACAAAAAAAACCATCTCCAACACATCTAGAATAAAATTAGAGTCATCTACAAAAAAAAAATATTTTACCATCAAAAGCGTGTGGTGCTCTATATCAATTAATATATTTGATAATAAACAGATATTGGTAAAAGTAAAGTCTCTAAGAAGAAAACGTAAAAACCATAAACGCACCCCACGCTTTTGATGGTAAAATTATTTTTTTTGTAGATAATTCTAGTTTTATTCTATATGTGTTGGAGATGATTTTTTTGTTGACCACTTTAATTTTATCCCAAGCGTGTGGGAAATTAAAATTATTTTTCATTTTTTAGTTCGGTTTTCCAATAAAGCGTGTTGTTTTAGTTTTTTAACTATTATTTTTTAAATACTGACTTGGGTGTTAGTAACTTGAACTGGCGAGTAAGTTCTTGTGGTTGTTACTCATCACTTTATACTTCACACGTGGTTCAGTACAGACTTCCGGAGAAAAGTATTGGCATCAGGTGGTGGAGATACGCGATGTGAAAGCAGTTGTTATTGTTGACAAATATAGGTCTACGTATTCTTTACTTTATCGTGCAGCTTTCTTCAATGACCAGAAAGTTTGAACGTGTTTGTTATCTTTAGACCTCAAGGGCTAATGGTCAGCATTTCTGACTACAGTTCATGAATTCCCGGGTTCGATTCCTGGTCAGATGATAGCAATGTTTTCATAAAGGGAATTATTCCCGGTGGTTGCCCATGGTCTGGAATTTAGGATAAGTTTAGGTTAAGGTCTTCCCTGGCGCTTCAATATCATATCATCGGGGTAATGTAAACACTGCCTTCCAGGTGCCCTAACCTAAGAAATGGATTACAATTCCGCCAATGCCAGGGGAGAAACCCAGAAATGTCTTAAAAAACAATCTGGTGGCAATGTACAAAACAAAATTAAGACTGTACACTTAGTTAGTTAAATTTTTTTAAGAAGATAATGCTAGTTTGAATTTTCATCACTATATTTCACCATTCTTCTTCTTCTTGGTATGCGCTGTATAATTATAAACCAAAAGGGAGAAGAATGTTGGGAAGACCATTGAAGAGATGGAAGGACCAATTCGACCTATAATGAGATCGGAACAGGCCATTGGGCTTAATCCTTGTTGTTGATGATGATATTTCACCATTAATCCTAAATAATGATGATGATGATGATGATGATGGGATGTATCAAAGGATGTGAAGAATGTAATTAACTGGGGATCAAAATTAATCAAAATGTACCCAAGATAATGTCATAAAATATAGAATACTAAAAGGCAGATCAATAATAACAACGTTAAACGGCTTTGTATGGGATAAGAAAATGTGAATGGATATCAAATTAGAAATGTATTCATCAATAATTGGAAGCACGCTAACATATGGTGCAGAAACTTGGCAGTGAATAAAAATTTGAGTTTAAAGCTTATGTCTACTGAAATGCATTGTTCTAGACTCTCAACTAGGCATTCTAAAATGGTAAAAATCAGAAATACAATCATCGGACAATAAATGAAAGTCCAAAATTCAATATTAAATTTTGTGAGATACAGGCACTAGAATTGTATGGTCATACACGTAGGATGCCAAAGGAAAGATTACCCAGACAAGCTTTGGAATGGATTCCACGTGGGAAAGGAAGGAGAGGGCCACCTGGATTTAAATGGGTGGATGATGTAAAAAGAGGGAGCTAGATCTGGAAGAATTGGAATGTGAAGATAGAGAAGAATGGAGAAAGAAGATAAAATTTAAAAAGCTTTGGACACACGAAGATGTTTTATTACAATGTAAACCTGTTTATAAATAAATAAATATTTTTTTTGTAAGCCCATGTTTTCCCTTTACAGAGATTTAGGCACTCTCCCCCTACCGGGAAGAATTTGAACCATAGTAATTTAGTTACACTTGTTTTCGTATAGATGTAATTTGAGTGGTCCGTGGTCAGCGTTCCGCCTCATACTGACATCTAGGAAACCAAGGTAGTACTAGGACGGAAAAATTCGGTACATTTTGCTTAGAGGCCTTTTAATTCAGGCTTAAAGATTTTTTACGAGCCTGAAAAATTTCAGACTCGGGACCCACGGCTTAAAGTCCCTCCCGGAGGACTTGCTCCTTGGATTTTTCCGTCCTAAAAAATCCATCGACCCCGGCCGGGTTTGAACCCGCGACCCTCGGGACCAGAGGCAAGGAGCATAACCACTAGTCCACCGCGGCCGACTAAGTAAATAATAAAAATAGTAGTACTTCCATATAGTTAGTACGTTTTTTTCTTTAATAATGGACTGACAGAATAAAATAGAAAGCATTTTAACAATTAAAAAAAATTACCTCATGAGGAATCGAACCTGTGACCTTTTGCATACGAATCAAGCCACTAAGCACCGAGCTAAGCATACGCTAGATAATTACGCTTAAAAGAATATTCTTCAAAGGAATAAGGGAAACGTATTGTAGCTCTACTGTGCAATTAATTAACTCGTGTGAATCGCGCGTTGGAACTTAAAATATTCGAGATCAAGAGTTGGCCATTCTTTTTGCCGCTAAGGGCCGGTTTCACCAAGAGAGGTAACTATATTACGCCAGTTTAAGCCATGCATTATACATGGAGAAAACTGGCGTAATACAGTTACCTCTGTTGGTGAAACTGACCCTAAGTATACAACGGTAGCTTATAGTTTTCACTGCGGGCCGTAACATTTAAATAACTGACAGGAGAAATTATTGCTTCCGCGAATTTAACAATTTAAGGGCTAAATAAAAATTACAAGGTTCATTTACTATGCCTCAAGCTTTAAATATTTCATCATGAATAAAGTAAAACTTTCTTGAAAATACTAACCAAACGAATTGGCTCAGATAGTAACAATTTGAGACTCATATTTAAAAGGTATCTAGTTCAAAATCCGCTCTGGCAAATAAATAAATAAATAAATAGAAAATAAGAGTATTTCCTCTAGTTGACAGAACAAATTACAGTTAAATTTCATTACCACAATCTATTTCATCTTTAATATATTTGATTAATATTAGCGTTCGAGCACGATTAGGCGAGTACAAATATCAGACATTAATAGACCCAGTCTTCGCAGCCTTCATGCCCCAAAAATCTTGAAGGATCTCAAAATAAAAATAAAAACTCTTAATTGTTTCATAATTTATTTATATTTTATTGTTTAAAAGTTCGTATGTAACATTTTACAATTTTTTACATGTATTGTAAACAATTTATATATTACGCACCCGTTAAGACAATATCTGTAGTTAAAGCAGGGTGTTAATACCATAATAAATATGAAAGTTAAAAATAATGTTGAGTGATTCCGGGTTGTGTGGCCGTGGTCCATAGTTGGTGTTGATACCAGACGTTTCGCCCTCCGCAGTTGAGGGCGAAACGTCTGGTATCAACACCAACTATGGACCACGGCCACATAACCCGCAATCACTCAACATTATGATTACCGGCCGTGAAAGCCTGCATTCAACTATGAAAGTTAAGTTAATAATTTTATACTTTAAAATTCTTTTAATATTTAAATATAACTTAAATAAAGAAAAACATCTAAATAATTCATTGTTATTCATTGTTGAATACAAATGTCTCAGTAACAATTAAAGAAACTGTATTACATAACAGTCTTTCTAAATAATGCTTTTAAAATTGTTTTAAGTCATTGTCGTCAGAATTATAAAGCTTTCTGTTATAACTGTAATAAGAACACCTGCTTAACTTAATATTTAAAAAAAAAGTATACTAAACTCTGATTGGATGTTAAAACAATTAACTTTTTGATTTAACAAATCAAATTTAAACATTATATTAACCAATAGAATTTAAATATAACATCATGTGATGTAATAATGTTCTTTAAAATTATAACAGAATTACACTAGTCATTCTGCATACAACTTTCAACAAACATAGAAGCAATAAGAGATCTCCTGATAAAATGCAATATTTAATACAAGAATAATAATTTATTCAAGAAAAGAAAATAATTTATTTTTAATTGACGGTGAAGAATAATACCACCTACATTTACTTAATCTGCTGGGAACCTACAAAATGAATAAATGTGAAATTATTTCTACAAGAAACAATTTTTTTATGATTGTGAAGTGTTTTCCTATCCTGTGTACCAACTTCCGACCCTAAGAACAGAATCCAACTCTACCGAAAATTAAACCTAACCTGAACCAGTAATTCTTTTTCTTTTGGGACACCAATCCTTCAAATTGTTACTACAACATCGGGCATGAAGAGAGTTAGCTGCTTCAAAACATCGCCACAACATGAGAAAAGAATTACTTCTTCATAGTTTCCTATTTTCAAGAAAGATAACATTTGCAGACAATGATTTATCTTTCCAGGAAGTGATATGAGGTAAACTTTATCTTTGTTACAGTACCTAGACTCGTAATATTTATGAAAGCGTTCGGCAATTAACATCTTTTCATTGAAACGTTACAAAAAAGAGTATTTGTATAAACATGGGTACTGATTATCTTTAGATCTGTTGATGATAACGTTGAAGATAAAAAGAAAACAATGTTAAACCTTAATTGTCATGCAATACTTACGCATTGATCCATCTCTATTTAAGTCATTTCCTGTGTGTGATATTACTGATTTGAAAGAATGTATTAAAATATACATCAGTAATTAAATTTTACTTAACTTACTTACTTACTCACTGGCACTATCGAACCCGTAGGTTCATGGCCGCGCGGACATAAGCTCTCCATACATCCCTATCCTGAGCTAATGCTTTCCAATCATTCCCTGTATAATCTACTTCCCTCAAATCATAGTTAATGTTATTCTCCCACCTCATTCTTGGTCTACCAACTGGGCGCCTTCCCTCTGAAGTTTCCATGCATGTCTTTCATTCCCCATACGCGCAACATGTCCTGCCCATCGCAGTCTATGAGACTTAACTGTTCTCATTATATCTGGCTTCCTATAAAGAACATGCAGTTCATTGTTATGTAGTCTTCTCCATTCACCTGTCTGTTCATCTCTCTTAGGTCCAAAAATGTTCCTAAGAACTTTATTCTCAAATACTCGTAATCTCATTTCCTCTCTTAAAATAAGAGTCCATGTTTCGCACCCATATAACTGGTAGAATAATAGTTTTATATATTTTCAGTTTAACGTTTTTTTAAAGGAGTTGGGACATCGAGTCTCTGCAATGCATAATAGCACGCATTTCCAGAATTGAGCCTATGTTTAAATTATTTGTGTATCTCATTCCTATTTGTGATTATTGTTCCTAGGTATTTGAATTCAGCCACTTCCTCAAAATTTCCCTTATTTGTCATAAGCTGTCCATTTCCATTATACATTTCTACGTGTGACCATATATTTAGTTTTATTGATATTTACTTCCAGTCCTAATTTCTTAGTGTTACTCAATATTGTGTGCGTTTTACTTAAACAAATAATAATTTGTTTACTTAAGTCCATTGATTTCTCCTTTGAATTAACCTTTCATGAATTCTATATGTTCACAATACAACATATACACATAACTGGTTCCGGTAAAATTTTGCATATGTAGGCATTGTAGTAGGCCTACATTTAGTATTGACTAATTAACTCATGCCCCAAATGGGAGTCAATGACCAATAAAATTTCAATTAATTTTTATTTACAACCAATGACAGTCTTTTTCACCTCGATTGTATCAATTTTATTTTATCACTTTAAAATCAAGCTCCTCCTTTTTAACATTCTGAATAGGTCAGAGCATTATTTTGCAGTGACTGACTCTCTAAGAAATATGTTGCATATAACTGTATATATTAAGATGTAAGAATTCTCTAAAGTTCTTAGGCATTTTTTGGACCAAAGAGAGATGAACAGACAGGTGAATGGAGAAGACTACATAACAGTGAACTGCATGGTCTTTATAGGAAGCCAGATATAATTAGAATAGATAAGTCTCGTATACTGCGATGAGCAGGGCATGTGGCACGAATGGGGAATGAAAGACGTGCATGGAAGTTTCTTGTAGGAAAACCAGAGGGAAAATGCCCAGTTGGTAGACCAAGAATGAGGTGGGAGAATAACATTAACTATGATTTGAGGGAAGTAGATTATACAGGGGATGATTAATTATGTGAATAATAAGTTACATTGTGTGATTAATGTTATTAATTTCTGCTCCCATTTGTGCCTAGCGTTACATATATGTCACGGTCATTTCTAGACAACCAATAAACACATTATTTAACATAATTTTTTTGGCTACTTTGTGGATAAAGTAGTATATATATATATCATAAAAGAAACAAAACATTCAACAAAAAATCAATTCGGCCACTAAAGGGTTAAGTATACTTGAATGAAATGCAGAAATGGGACATATAATTAGTATAGTGTATATCTATATTTGTCAAATATTTATTTGTATTTGTGCTGGTTGAGTGGAAGAGAAGGCCTTATGGCCTTAACTCTGCCAGAATAAATAAAACATTATTATTATTATTATTATTATTATCATTATTATTATTATTATTATTATTATTATTATTATTATTATTATTATTATTATTATTATTATTATTATTATTATTATAATATGTACCCCCTCTCAGACCAACAATAGGCAAAATCAGTCTTCATGAAGATAAAATGAAGTTAGTCACCTTTGTCACGTTTAATATTTCGTTGTTAAGAGCACAGCATTCTAGCTTAAGGATATTTTAAATACACTTTGATGTTCCCAGATCATGAAACGCGAAACCATGCAGGTCTTTATTAGTAGAGGAACGTTGACATACTACACTCATATTCAACCCAGGAAGTTGCTGTGTGTTTGGATTAGGAAACTGGGTTGTCATTTTAACAGTATTTTCTTGAGAAAAATCCTTATATAAAACTGAAGATTGCAACACAGCAGGTACATAGTTGTAAGTTGTAGCCGTCCAAGCAACCTCCTCTTAAAAAAAAAACATTTACCACTTGTTACTGAGCTCTTGCTGATCTGTACTATCTTGTTTGAACGTGTCGACCCTCGTATTTACTATAAAACTAGTTTGCATGCTGTAAAAGAAAAACTATGTTTTTTAAATGTATAGTATTGGAAAAAGTACTGTTAACCTTGCCGCTCCACCTCTTTAACAAACAAATACCGTTATTATGAGTTATTATGAGTTTGGCAACATCTACTCTCTGTAGGTAGGCGGACACTGGCATAGTCCATAAGGTCTGTAGTAACTTCCTAGGTTGAATTAGAGGGATAGACTGCAATTCGGTCAGGGCGAAAAATATGAGAACGTTTATCAGTCACTTATGAGAAGTGCAAACGCTAAATATGACTGAAAATGTTTAATTACAAATTTAAGTAATAATGAACTGCGGCATGAATATCAGATCAATCTTTCGAATATACGTATTTTAAATGATGATAAAGTGCCAATCGAAGGAGAAATTGATAAAAATATAAAATGGGAAACTACCCACTTGATACTGAAAGAACAAAAAAGAAGAAATATTTGAGAGAAAAAAGTTAATGATTTAAAAATGAATGCGAAAAGTACAAACATCAGAGAATTGTAGCTGAGAATTAGGATAGAAAGGAAAGGCAGTCATTCCATGCCATATCGAACAAATTAAAAGGAAATTTAACCTTCCATCCATCCATCCATCCATAGTAATTCTGCCCGAGGCAGGTCTTTCACTGCAATCATAGCATTTTCATGCTATTTTGCAGCTTTACTAGGGAATTATAGGTGTCGTAGCTTCCCGTTGCTTTTCAATGACGATAATGATAAGAATGATGATGATGGCCGGATGGATTTCGGGGACCGTTGGGCCCTAAGCTTCTTGACATTTATCTTACATGTGAGGAAAAAACCCGGAAAAAACCTCACCCAGGAGCCTGTCCCGACCGGGAATTGAACCCGGGCCCGCTGCGTGACGAGGCAGCATGCTACCTCGAGACCACAGCGGTGGACAATTTAACCTTAATATTTTTAATTTCTATGAAACTTTCTTATGCAATTTAAAGAACAAAAATGGTGTATAGGGCTATGTGTATTTTTATATTCACAAATATTGATTCATTAAAAGTAATTAAAGTCGAAATTTACGTAATATCGTTATAATATAGTGGTGTAAGGGGTATAAATGCCGTTTTTTTTGCACGGTCATCGAGAACGGTCTACAGAATAAAAAAAATGTCCATACAACATAAGGTCAAAAGTTCATAGTTTGCTATGAAAAAAATTAATTACATTTGTATTTTCTTCTTCTTCTTCTTCCTTCCAAGTATTAGGCCAAGGCCTGTTACGATCCTATAGAAAATTTTCCCTCCAGCGTTTGAGGGAAATTCTCGTATAATACTTGAAAGAATAATAATAGTCCCTTCGATTGGTTGCTGGCCAAAGGAAGGCAAGACCAGTGATGGGGCTGCCATCTTATAGCCTCTGGTCAGGCTTTTGTGGAGAAGAAAAGAAAATAAAGGAAAGAAGAAATGGAAGAAAGTAAAGACTCCCTAGCCCTCGGATGCCCTAATAGTGTCGGGGTCGAAAGAAAACAAGAGTTAACCAAGAGAGGTTGGATAGTAAAGTTAAAAGAGTGCAAAACACAAGGAAGTGGAAGAAATGTTTTGCACAGCTTGGGCACCTTGTGGTCGCCATCCACATATCCCCTAGATGAGGACCCCTGAGGGTCATTTGTATTTTATTTGTGTTATACTGCTTGTATCGATAGTAAAATATGAAAACAATTATATCAGTAGAGGTATCTACCAAGTGGTTAATATTAGCTCCAAAATGTTGTATTATTTTTCGCTTTTTCGTTAAATTAAATGATAATCCATAGTTACATTTGTTAATAATCTGGAATGAGAGATGTGGCAACGTGTTCAGCAGGGTTGAAACAGCTGAGTACAAGCCATGGTACGTATACAAGTCAGCTGTTTCCAACTCCTTGCCTATACGTCTCCTCCCTTATTCAGTACTAGTACAGTTACTCGATAGACGTCATTTTAAGTGCATTAACTTACCTCATAATTAAAGAATGCCATGATGTTACTCATTTATGGAGAAATTGGCCGTAATTCAAGTGCGGGAAGAAGAATGTACC
Organism: Diploptera punctata; assembly: GCA_030220185.1. Taxonomy (NCBI): domain Eukaryota; kingdom Metazoa; phylum Arthropoda; class Insecta; order Blattodea; family Blaberidae; genus Diploptera; species Diploptera punctata. The sequence goes on along the minus strand of JASPKZ010009352.1, from coordinate 1,693,965 downwards.
GGCAACATTTTTCGCAAGTTACTAAATCATCAAAATTTTTTATCAGTTTCTCAACGATTTCAGGAAACTGGGAGTCTCCTACCCCGATTCGAAAATCGTGGACCTCAGTGAAGACTTTAGCTATTGATGAAGCCATTGAATATTGTTAAGTGGAAATCCAGCTCTTAGTACTATAAGTTGTACATCTTATTGGACAGTGCATAAAAGATTAGGACAGCAATTATTGTATCTCTACCACATTACAACGTGTACGATGTCTCACACCTCATTACCAGATTATAAGACTGGTTTCTCACCCAGTACCAAGAGAACGTAAACTTTATATCATATATTCTTGCAACAGACGAAGTTTCTTTTACTCGTGATGGAGTGTTTAATTTTCACAATCCACACATTGGCGGACGAAAATCAACATGCAGTAACACAAGAAAGACTCACAACATCGATTGAGAATTAATGTTTGGGCAGGAATTACAAGAAATCATTTAATTGAACCTTACATTTTACCTTTAAATTTGACGGATACGAAATACAAAACATTTCAAAAAAGAAAATGTGTCATTACAAATTAGACTTAATATGTGGTTTCATTCATGATGGAGACTCCGGGTCATTTCTATCATATTTTACGAATATTTTTAGATTCACGATTTCCTGAGCGCTGGATAGGCCCATAAATTGGCCAGCTAGGTCTCCTTTGGATTTTTTTTTTGGGGGAGGGGAGAGCGTTTGAACAGCTTAGTTTACAGTGAGATTGTGATTGACAGTGGATTTGTTCTTCTAGAACGATTTTTGCAGCTGCACACAATGCAGTGAAGATAACTTACAAGTATTTTTGAACGTGTCCGCAACAATTGGATTAGAAGATGTGCTGCCTGCTCCTTTACAACGACGATGGACACATGGAAAATCTTGATATAAATTGGATGTTACAGTTTTCAAATGCAAGGTAATGAATTTTATTCACACTAAAAAAAACTAAAAAAACTATGAACTTAGAATAACACAAATTGTTAATCTGCATGTAAAGGGTGAATTTTCTTATAATGCCACGTTGTAAAACGTAACAAATTGTAAATTTTAAGTTTCTCTAATAATATATTTACGAAAATAAGAAAAGTTAAAATTTTGTAATAGAAAAAAAATTGACATTTTTTAGAGTGTATCATTCTTATTTTAATGTTCGGGGAAAAAAAAAAAACAATATTTTAAAATTAAAATTGGCCATGACGTTCTTTTAATGAGACTGACAACATTTGTGCTTACGCGTTTTACGTAAACAACAGTTGACCTTGTCTCGTCCTGCATTGGAACAGAGCATTTGTTTTGTACCGGTATGGTATGTCTGTCCCGAATCAGCTGTGCAGAGTAAATACCCTCCTCTCCATTCAGTATCATTACTTATGATAACTCAATAAAATAATCATCGGTTACTTCATATGCAAAGTATATAGTGACGCAGTATTGAGCCGTTGCTCAAATTGCCGCCTTTGAGTTTTGCGGGCGGCGTTGGAATTGGATCGTGTGTAATGTGCAAACGACCTCTCCAACGTGCTTTCTGATGGAATCATTTTCCACACACGTTGATTATAAAAGAATCGGGGTCTCGGGCTTTCAGTTCGAGAGAGGTGGACTGAGATTCCAGATAGTTCTTACTTTTGCATATATGATAATGAATGGAATGCGCACATTTGTGCAAAGATTAGTTTAGATCTCTCTGCAATATTCAGCAAGGGATTTTACTCTTTTTATGCATTTGATGAAGTGATATCTTTCGCATTCTTTGCCATAAATACACTTATCGTTCGGTGCGTGAAATAACTATGTTACACATATTTTGTGGTGTAATCCATTTTTTGCGAAACGTGTCACCATATGTCTAAGGTTGTAGTTCGCTTTCGTCCATTCTCTGTTCATCATGGTTTCGGTGCAGTAGAAGACTTTCCAGATGCTTAATCTATTTTAATTCATTTCTTTGATGTGTTTTTCTGTTGTACTTGTAGATGGGAGCCCCAGGCTGATTCTGATATCCTCTAGGCATACGATTCAGTTAAGAGGGAGAAGTTATATAGTATCCTGCTAGAGATCGGAATTCCTAAAAAGTTGGTTAGACTTATACGAATATGTCTAAATGGCACAAAGAGTAGGGTGCGTGTAGGCAAACAGTTTTCGGATACTTTTGAAATCCACAGTGGGTTGAAGCAATGAGATGCACTATCTCCTCTACTATTTAATTTTGTACTAGAGCATGCCATTAAATCTTTAGAGGATGAAGAAGTCCTACAATTCAATGGTATTAATAAGCTGTTAGTTTATGCTGATGATGTAGTACTGGCCGATAGCGGGGAGATACTAAAGGCCAACACGCACACACTATTGAGTAACACTGATAAATTGGGACTGGAAGTAAATATCAATAAAACTAGATATATGGTCAAACATAAAAATACATTATATAATGGAAATGGACAGCTAATGACAAATGAGGGAAATTTTGAGGAAGTGGCTGAATTCAAATACCAAGGAACAATAATCACAAATAGGAATGAGATGCACAAGGAAATTAAACATCGGCTCAATTCTGGAAATGCATGTTATTATGCATTACAGAGACTCTTGACTTCCCAACTCCTTTCAAAAAACGTTAAACTGAAAATATATAAAACTATTATTCTGCCAGTTAAATTATATGGATGCGAAACATGGACTCTTACTTTAAGGGAGGAAATGAGATTACGAGCATTTGAGAATAAAGTTCTTAGGAAAATTTTTGGTCCAAAGAGAGATGAACAGACAGGTGAATGGAGAAGACTGCATAACAGTGAATTACATGGTCTTTATAGGAAGCCAGATATAATGAGAACAGTTAAGTCTTGTTAGTGTGTATTTTGATACGCAAAGTGTGCGTTTCGTGAACCTTGCCTTCACTCTCTCTATGTTTGGTAACTCTGTGGTCGTCCAGTTTTGCCAGATGAAATGTATCCCATATGTGACTATAGGCGTCACTTTAACTTTGAACAGGAAGAGAGCTGTTTTAAGATCTAGGGGTTCTGGTCTGGTAATGTCATGGAAAGCTCTGATAGCTGTTATTGCTTTTTTGTTTACATGGATTCTCAAGGATGTCCTTGTTGTCGTAGTCGCATTTTTGCATATATAAATAGGTGTTAATAGGTCGACCGGTCAGTCGTGGTCGTGTCCGAGTTGAGGACGAGTGAAATTATTTAAGTGTGAATACATGTAAATGTTTCCAATAAAGATAATACTGAGTATGAATAACAGAAATATAAGATAAAGTGTGAAAAAGAGACTCATATAGCAGAAAATTATATGAGTGTATATCATAAAGTATTCTTCTTCTACATTTGCATCCAATGTGGAGTGTTAGCCTCCTTTATCTTTTCCTTCTCCTTCCCTCCCCAGTTCGTTATTCTCCATGCTTCTGAGCCTATTGTCCGTGGGGCTTAACTTTACAAGGTATTTATAGAAAAAGACAGATGGGCTCACCTCTCTCACTCCCATCAGTGTTTACGGTGTTTCTTCACCAGATGTTAATAGGGTAAAGGGGAAGACGAAAACTGACAACAGGGTGGGTTCTTTCTTTTGTTACTGAGGGAAAGCGGCCAAGGATCTCCATCTCTCTCTTTGCCAAGTTAAACCAGATATACAATAGGAGTTCTCTAGAGCCAGTTATTACTGCATCAATTCATCTGTCCTTAAGGGCCAGTTTTACCAAGACAGGTAACTGTATTATGCCAGTTTAAGCTATGCATTTTACATGGGAAAACTGTTGGTGAAACTGACCCTAAGTCTCTCAACTGGTCGTTTACTCGTCGTTCACTCCTTCCATAACCTTCTTTGGTATCCTGCATTTATGGATCAATAGATGTGACCAGCCCAGTATAATATTCTTAATTTAATGTAAGTGGGTCAGCACCTCTATACTTTCTATACAAATTATGATATTTCTAATTCTCCGAATAGTCTTATCTTGCACTTAATTCCTTCTCAATATCTTCCGTTCAAATACACCAATAACAAGTTATATTTTCTTGCATATTGACCATAGACCGAAGTATCGGGAAAAAATGGAAACATTATGTAAACATTTGTGGAGTTAAATTGAAGGAATTTAATTTGTTTTCACGTTACCGCCATCCGCGACAAAATTGTGCATGTCTAATACATTACTTTGTAGTGAATCACCGGAGGCAATGGGTTACTTATATTAAAAAACTGGTGCAACATCCCTTAAACAACCCTCTTCTATACTCCATTTTAGAAAATGGATAATTCTGCTTCATTCAAAGGTTAGCTCGGTTTTTTAGCTGGCATTTCTGTGTTCATGTTAGAAAATTATAAAAAACAAAAGTAAGTGGAAATACATTGTGAGGTGTAAGTCAGTTAACCATTTCACATGGTTGCAAAGAAAAAAAATCAGATTGTTGAAACTGGGGCTTGAAAACGGGACCTTCAGAATATAATCTCAAAAACTACTGCTGCAACAATTACGGTACTTTTTTTTGTATAGATGTTGTAAGCTACTGAAAATAATATATTTTCAATTTCGCATAACTGACTTATGCTGCACCTGTATTTTTCATAAAGGAAACAAAATTGATTTTATAATATTCATATATTTACTAGCTAAAGTAACATTAATGATAAAGAAGTCACTTTCTCCAGAATTACATTAACTACGACAAAGATACATAATTAAATCTAACTATACAATATGTAAAGATATATTTACAAACGTTAAAGTGCTGTTTAAAACTACTAGCATTAACTTGAATTATAAACGTAACAGTTCACCACAAAATGTATATTTACGCTATTTGAAGATGTGTCTTGAAATTATAAGTATTACATAACGTTAAAAATGTACGTTGTGATGAATTACAATAACTATGATGAAGTTATACAATTAAACATAACTATGCACTAAGTTAATATACATATATTTATACGAATTGAACTTACTACATAAAATTATTAGCATTTAATTGATGTACAAACACAACTGACAGTTCACCACAGAAGATATATTTGAAGATGTTGAATACAATTATGATTATTGATCAGAAGTACGAACTAATCTATCACGGACCTATTGATAGTGATAAGAACCTATTGATAGTGATAAAATGGATAAATCCGATATAAACATTACAGTTTTCTACGTAATTACTGTCCGGGAGAAATGTGTTACGTTTCCAAATGAAAGTATTGAGAATAGAAGAAGGTATTGCATATAGTATACTTTTTTGTTGTAGATGTATCCGGATTATTGAGAAGGCGTTAGGCGTCTTTAGTAATATTTTACTTTTACCCACAGGAAGTGCAGAATTCTTCAGTAAGAATGGTCGTACGGGGAGAAAATACTGTGAGAAGCTGTCACATATACACCAAGAGTGCAGCTATTTTATAGCTAATAGAAGTTGATCTCCCGATGTTGTGGGACATTTTCGCCTCTTCTCCCACTGGAGGATCCCGATATTCTTTGTGTTTCTCCCTCGGGAGTCGGGGAAAATGTTGTGGGATGTTTTCGCCTCTTCTCCCACTGGAGGATCCCGATATTCTTTGTGTTTCTCCCTCGGGAGTCGGGGAAAATATTGTGGGATGTGTTCGCCTCTTCTCCCACTGGAGGATCCCGATATTCTTCGTGTTTCTCCCTCGGGAGTCGGGGAAAATGTTGTGGGATGTTTTCGCCTCTTCTCCCACTGGAGGATCCCGATATTCTTTGTGTTTCTCCCTCGGGAGTCGGGGAAAATGTTGTGGGATGTTTTCGCCTCTTCTCCCACTGGAGGATCCCGATATTCTTGTGTTTCTCCCTCGGGAGTCGGGGAAAATGTTGTGGGATGTTTTCGCCTCTTCTCCCACTGGAGGATCCCGATATTGTTGTGTTTCTCCCTCGGGAGTCGGGGAAAATGTTATGGGATGTTTTCGCCTCTTCTCCCACTGGAGGATCCCGATATTCTTCGTGTTTCTCCCTCGGGAGTCGGGGAAAATTTTGTGGGATGTTTTCGCCTTTTCTCCCACTGGAGGATCCTGATATTCTTTGTGTTTCTCCCTCGGGAGTCGGGGAAAATGTTTGTGGGATGTTTTCGCCTCTTCTCCCACTGGAGGATCCCGATATTCTTCGTGTTTCTCCCTCGGGAGTCGGGGAAAATGTTGTGGGATGTTTTCGCCTCTTCTCCCACTGGAGGATCCCGATATTCTTGCGTTTCTCCCTCGGGAGTCGGGGAAAATGTTATGGGATGTTTTCGCCTCTTCTCCCACTGGAGGATCCCGATATTCTTGTGTTTCTCCCTCGGGAGTCGGGGAAAATGTTGTGGGATGTTTTCGCCTCTTCTCCCACTGGAGGATTTCGATATTCTTCGAGTTTCTCCCTCGGGAGTCGGGGAAAATGTTGTGGGATGTTTTCGCCTCTTCTCCCACTGGAGGATCCCGATATTCTTCGTGTTTCTCCCTCGGGAGTCGGGGAAAATGTTGTGGGATGTTTTCGCCTCTTCTCCCACTGGAGGATCCCGATATTCTTCGTGTTTCTCCCTCGGGAGTCGGGGAAAATGTTGTGGGATGTTTTCGCCTCTCTTCCCACTGGAGGATCCCGATATTCTTCGTGTTTCTCCCTCGGGAGTCGGGGAAAATGTTGTGGGATGTTTTCGCCTCTTCTCCCACTGGAGGATCCCGATATTCTTTGTGTTTCTCCCTCGGGAGTCGGGGAAAATGTTGTGGGATGTTTTCGCCTCTTCTCCCACTGGAGGATCCCGATATTCTTGTGTTTCTCCCTCGGGAGTCGGGGAAAATGTTGTGGGATGTTTTCGCCTCTTCTCCCACTGGAGAATCCCGATATTCTTGTGTTTTTCCCTCGGGAGTCGGGGAAAATGTTATGGGATGTTTTCCATCTTCTCCCACTGGAGGATCCCGATATTCTTGTGTTTCTCCCTCGGGAGTCGGGGAAAATGTTGTGGGATGTTTTCGCCTCTTCTCCCACTGGAGGATCCCGATATTCTTGTGTTTCTCCCTCGGGAGTCGGGGAAAATGTTATGGGATGTTTTCGCCTCTTCTCCCACTGGAGGATCCCGATATTCTTGTGTTTCTCCCTCGGGAGTCGGGGAAAATGTTGTGGGATGTTTTCGCCTCTTCTCCCACTGGAGGATCCCGATATTCTTCGAGTTTCTCCCTCGGTAGTCGGGGAAAATGTTGTGGGATGTTTTCGCCTCTTCTCCCACTGGAGGATCCCGATATTCTTCGTGTTTCTCCCTCGGGAGTCGGGGAAAATGTTGTGGGATGTTTTCGCCTCTTCTCCCACTGGAGGATCCCGATATTCTTGTGTTTCTCCCTCGGGAGTCGGGGAAAATGTTGTGGGATGTTTTCGCCTCTTCTCCCACTGGAGGACCCCGATATTCTTGTGTTTCTCCCTCGGGAGTCGGGGAAAATGTTGTGGAATGTTTTCGCCTCTTCTCCCACTGGAGGATCCCGATATTCTTCGTGTTTCTCCCTCGGGAGTCGGGGAAAATGTTGTGGGATGTTTTCGCCTCTTCTCCCACTGGAGGATCCCGATATTCTTGTGTTTCTCCCTCGGGAGTCGGGGAAAAGTTGTGTGGGATATTTTCGCCTCTTCTCCCACTGGAGGATCCCGATATTCCTCGTGTTTCTCCCTCGGGAGTCGGGGAAAATGTTGTGGGATGTTTTCGCCTCTTCTCCCACTGGAGGATCCCGATATTCTTGTGTTTCTCCCTCGGGAGTCGGGGAAAATGTTGTGGGATGTTTTCGCCTCTTCTCCCACTGGAGGACCCCGATATTCTTGTGTTTCTCCCTCGGGAGTCGGGGAAAATGTTGTGGGATGTTTTCGCCTCTTCTCCCACTGGAGGATCCCGATATTCTTGTGTTTCTCCCTCGGGAGTCGGGGAAAATGTTGTGGGATGTTTTCGCCTCTTCTCCCACTGGAGGATCCCGATATTCTTGTGTTTCTCCCTCGGAGTCGGGGAAAATGTTGTGGGATGTTTTCGCCTCTTCTCCCACTGGAGGATCCCGATATTCTTGTGTTTCTCCCTCGGGAGTCGGGGAAAATGTTGTGGGATGTTTTCGCCTCTTCTCCCACTGGAGGATCCCGATATTCTTCGTGTTTTCTCCCTCGGGAGTCGGGGAAAATGTTTGTGGGATGTTTTCGCCTCTTCTCCCACTGGAGGATCCCGATTATTCTTGTGTTTCTCCCTCGGGAGTCGGGATCGGGAAATTGTTGTGGGATGTTTTCGCCTCTTCTCCCACTGGAGGACCCCGATATTCTTGTGTTTCTCCCTCGGGAGTCGGGGAAAATGTTGTGGGATGTTTTCGCCTCTTCTCCCACTGGAGGATCCCGATATTCTTGTGTTTCTCCCTCGGGAGTCGGGGAAAATGTTGTGGGATGTTTTCGCCTCTTCTCCCACTGGAGGATCCCGATATTCTTGTGTTTCTCCCTCGGGAGTCGGGGAAAATGTTGTGGGATATTTTCGCCTCTTCTCCCACTGGAGGATCCCGATATTCTTGTGTTTCTCCCTCGGGAGTCGGGGAAAATGTTGTGGGATGTTTTCGCCTCTTCTCCCAGTGTTGCTCTCTGGAGTGTTGGGGTGTGGAATATCTCTTTTGCCGCTCGAGTATCTCGATATGGTTCTCTCTAGGATGTCTGTGATCATTTGTATGACTATATCATCTCCTTTTCCACTGATACTTTCTCCCTTAGTAGTCTGATCGACATTAGTACAATACTTATGTTTCGTTTTACTTCGGATTGCTACTTCACTGAATTAAATAAACAAGTATTATTCTACATTCTTCGTGTTTTAATTTGTATTGATTTGATTATAATTTTAAGCTATATTTTTGGTAAAATTTTGGTTTATGATTTCTTTATTTTTTCTTTTTTATTTATTTTCTTGCTGTACTTAAACACATTTTTTCGATGTTAGTAATGTTCTCTTTATATTGTGTAGCTTACTAAATTTTGATTGTCATTGTTAATTTAAGTAATTTACTCACTCCATTACCTACTCCATCATTTATTCTAATAAGTAATTATTAACATAAGCAGTCAATTTTGTCCTTTTAATCGCTCTTCATTTTTTACTTTTCATTTTTTCCTCTTGTTGATAATATTAATTTTTAATATAATTTACTGGACTTCGTTTTTATATTATTTCATAGTCCACAGTTTGCATAGCATTTGTTTATTGTAAGAATTTACACTATCGTTTTATATAGTAAATATATATTTGGCCTACATTCTCTATGCTCAGTTATTTTAATCACTTATTTTTAATTGTATTTATTTATTACTACAAATTACACTCCCTGAAGTAAATATATACTTGGCTAGTTTCTCTATATTCAGTTATTGTAATAAACATTTTTTAATTTAAGACTGTAGAAATTGTCCTCCATTTCTTCTGATTACATTTATTTACGCAGAATTTAGAGACATATTTTATAACTAGTGACTGATATAACTTATTTTCAGTTTAAGAGTACGGTTTCATAGCAACTGTGTTACAATACATTTGGATAAAATTAACAATTCCTGTTATTATCAAAATACAGTTTATTGTCGTGTGGTTTGTTATATTGTTACTATAGTCTGTCCAGCCTAAGAAACACACTTGAGGAAAACAAATGGACGTGAAATCCCCGAAACACATGACTGCTGCAGTTACTGCGATTCGTTCATGGCCCAAGCACAGTTCAGCGGAAGCGAAAAAATAGATAATGTATTCTATTAACATAATTACGTATTTGAAGCTATTTGTGTTAACTGTTGCTGATCAGAATAAAGTATACACCTACAGCTTTCTTCGTAGGTCGGAGAGTAAATAAAATTCGCATTTGTTTGAAACATCGATTCTTGAGAGGAAGTTGAATGTCAGTTACGAATATGGCGACTATCGTATACTTTATAGTAACTTAGCTCGGCCATAAATAAAATGTGTGATCAAAATGATAAAAGAACACCCTAAAGCGGAATTGTTAAAGAGTGGTGAAAAACAGATGGTTTGAATGTATTTTGTAAGTTTATGGGACATATGCGGTTACACATCCGCACTGAATTAAAACTAACTGGTAATATCAAAACGCCCAACAAGAAGAGGAAAAGGCCTAAACCTGTTTTATGAGTGGTGTGCGATTTTGTGAAGTGTAGAATTATAAGGTGCATAGGTTTTATCTGTAAGTAGGGCTACATTTATTTTAATTTAAATGTTTTATTTGAATCAATTTGTTTAACATTAAAAGTTATTATTTAATTCTTTTTCGACATGTAAGTTTACACGGCGTAATCCTGGCACTGTAGTGAACAGTACAATTAAATGAACTGACGAATATGCTGTTGTGTCGGAATATGTTAATACTGTTACACGTGGCATAGCGACGTTTGAATTGCGCGGGCCAGTCGCACATGGCGAGTTAGAAGATCCGCACAGCCGGCAGAATTGTCTGGAGTGTGTTACCAGATGGTTCTACCGGTGTATCTTTCCTCTTTGGAGAAGGGTCCATTTCTAGAGGATTCTGGGCGTCGAAGTTACTCGAAGCTGTTTCTGCAGCTTTCCTCGCGCTTATAAAAGAGCGGAGGCAGAAGGCCGGCGAGTCAATTTGTGTTTGACGCCGGCGTTAGCCAGTCAGTCTGCGACAGTGTGTCTTATGGCGAACAGTGTGACAATAAGCTGTGGTGAATTTGTTTATCAGTGAGTGGAAAATTGTTCTGAGATAATAATTAAAAGAAGATTATTTCGGGAATTGTAATTGTGAATAGAAGTTTGTTGATAATTGAAGAATTAAATAAAGTGTTTAGTGAAATGTTTAATAAATGAATTGTACTTATTACACCTAAATAACATAGAACGAAAATCGAGGCCATCCCGGCACAATACAAACTGCAACGTTGAGAATTAAAAATTAAAATGATTGTTGTGCATTAATTTATCAGCTTGTAACAAACAGCTGACGGAGGTCACATGAACTTATACACGTGCTGCGCGGAGTAATATATTCGGAAGTTAAATGTCAAAGTGTGTTTCTTAGGCTGGACAAACAATAGTAGCAACAGAATTGGTGAAAGCTCTTAAAACTAATTTCGCAATGCTATTTAAATACTTATTAATATATATATATATATATATATATAGTAGCGCTGGTCACCCCCACTGGGAAGCATAGTGCCTTGATAAAAGCTCGCCAAAGCACTCTGTTGTTTGCCAATGCCTTAATTTCATTCCAACTCATCCCTGCCTGTTCAGCTTTATCCCAAATGGTATTACTCCACGTTGCCCTAGTTCTTCCTCTTCGCCTTCTCAGTCCTTGGGGGTTCCAATCAAATGCCATTTGTGTGATGTTATCATTCTTCTTCCTCCTCAACGCATGACCAACCCATTTCCATTTTCTAAATTTGATTTCTTTACGAATTTAATTTTGATTCGTTCTTCTCCAAAGTTCTTTATTTCTTATAATCTCTGGCCACCTTATACCCAAGATATTTCTCAGGCAATGATTTACAAAGATTTGAAATTTTTGTCCAATTTGTAATGTAGCCTTCCAAGTTTCACAGCCGTACAATAAAATCGATTTCACATTTGAATTAAATAATCTTAGTTTAAGTTTTAAGGAGATTTGTTTCGACCTCCAAATTGATTTTAATTGGATGTAAGCATATATTTTCGACCTCCAAACTAATTTTAATTGGATGTAAGCATATCTTGCTTTCTTTATTCTGACATCAACATCTTCGAGCTACCATACACAGATATTGTACTACCCAAACATGCAAATTTATTTGTAGCTTCTATTACTTCTAATATAAGAACAGAATTATTTGTATTACAAATTCTCATTTATTTCGTTATTTTGTTTTATTTTTATTTATTTCCAGTCCAATGTTAGCATATATATATATATATAAAAATTACGTGTCACGTTGTTTGTCCGCGATGGAATCCTAAACTACTGAACCGATTTTAATAAAATTTTGCACACTGTGTGCAGTTTGATCCAACTTGAGACTCAGGGTAGTTTATAACTAAATTTATAGTCACATTATTTTTATTGCAAATTATTTATTATTTAACAAAGTGTTATAATTATCTGTGAGTTCCATACGATTCTAACAGATGGCGGTGTAAGGTAATTTGGTAAGGTAATTGGTTTATTATTTAACAAAGAGAGATCCAGATGGCTGTGCTTTTTGATGCAACCACGAATTTCAATTGAATTACAAATATTCATTATTTCATAATTTAAGTGTGTTCAGTGTTTATTTTATTTTCAGTATTATTAATTTCCTGTGTAAGTATTAGTTTTAAGTAATCTGGCTGAAAGACAGCAACTTAATTTAAATTTTTAACGTATACCTTAGCCACAGCAACGCGTGGCCGGGACTTCTAGAATATATATATACACACAGTCCCGCGCCTTAGCTGAGTGTTTAAGACAAGATGCCTTTGCATAGAGCTACGGGACACGCGCTGGTTCGAGTCTGCATGGAGGCAAGACATTTTCTCAGAATTTCGGCCAGTCTGGGACCGGTGCCCACCCAGCATCGTGAGGCATTTGGGTAGCTACAATATGTAGCGACTCCAGGTTGGGAAAACCAGCTATAACGGCTGGGGACTCGACATACTAACAACATGTCACCCCTACACTGGCAGGATTATTGTCTACCTCTGTGATTAACACATTTGGATGTATTACTACTGTATAGTTTAATTGGGAGCTTTGGTGCTGGATTTTAGTGTTGTGCAGTTAAAAAGGCGTATAACTCTTGCACCATGTAGATTTTCCATAAGCACTGCCTTGCAGTTAAACGGCAGAACTATTTCCAATTGTTTTATTGATAAGATAACACTAAAACTAGTCAGTAGCTTCTAAAAAAATCGGTTGACAAACAAAGGAGAAAAAGGTACCCATCTGTTATGTGCGATGTATTACTTCCCTATAGTGTAAATGAGAAGTTTGGCGCTGGATTTTAGTGCTTGCAGTTAAAAATGGCCTATGTACATTACATTCTTCTCTGTAAGAAATTTAACTCTTTCATCATGAAAATTTTCCATAAACACTGGCGTGCAATTAAAAACGGTAGAACTAACTGTTCCCATTTTTTTATCATTAACACTAAAGGTCGTCAATAGCTACTATAAAAAATCTGTTGAGGGGAAAATGGTACTTAAATGTTTTGTGTTAGTCTATTTATATATAGATATCTGTACTGCTGAAGATTGTTAGGTACCTGTTTTTTATCTATTGAATGGTTAACTACAAATTTTACCTAGATATTTAACAAATCTTGTTGTACAATATTTAGTATAGCCTATAAATATGTCCTAGAAGTGACTATTTAACTCATGCCCCAAATGGCAGTCAATGACCAATCACATTTCAACGAATTTTGATTTACAACCAATCACAGTCGTTTTTCACCTCGATTTTATCTCATTCATTTTATCAAGTAGCTCCCAGATTGTATATATAGTGCACGAATGTAACCAGATTCTACTTGCGAGATATAATAGAAAAACATTCGTAATAATTGATACCATAAAAAACAGTATTTGCACTTTCTTAAACATATTATTTCACAGGAATTAACTTGCAGAAAAATATAATTGACATATTTACATCATAGGACATCAGAAATTAATAGCCTATAATGCTGGTTATAAACTGTTTGATGTGTTTCATTTTTTCTCCACTAGGTGCATTCTTACAATATTGCGATTCTATTTGGCAATAAATAATATGATTTGGTTGCAGTGATGAACAAGCTAAACATAACAAACGTTTCTCATATTTCTTCATACATCGCCGTTTACATTAAATATGTAAATATTTTAAAATAACTATATTTAAATAATGATTTGTGAGTAAACAGCTTAATTTTATTCGTTAAATAGTCCTAAACAAATGCCACTCTGGATTTCCAAATTATCTAGATAAATTGGAAATCACTCCTGGCATTACTTATGATAATTTATATACATAACTCTTTTATAATATTGAAAATGCATTAAAATGGATGTCCTTAGAATAGAACTCACATTTGCATAATTAAATCAGGAATGAAATAATTTCTATTTTAAATTACAGTCAAAGCTTTCGTTACTAAATAAAATTTTCATCCTCCTACAATAACCTCGACTTCATCCTTACCCAGTGTAAGGTATATGTATTAATTGGTGTTTCTCGTATAATTTATCATATTTATATTATTATTATTATCATTATTATTATTGTCATTATATTATTATTATTATTATTATTATTATTATTATTATTATTATCGTAAGTATTATTATTGTCATTATCATATAAAATGTTATTTTTACGTGAAATTTACATTGCTACATTTAATTTAGGCCTATCTTTAACTGTTTATAATTAGTATCCATCCATACATAGTAATTCTGCCCGAACGCAGGTCCTTCACTGCAATCATAGCATTTTCATGCTATGCTTGCAGCTTTACTAGGGAATTGTGTAGGTGTGGTAGCTTCCCGTTGCTTTCCACACCGGTGAAGGATGATGATGATAATGATGGCCATATGATTTAGGGGACCGTTTGGGCCTCAAAGTTTTTCTGACATTTGTCTTATAGGTGAGGAAAAACCCCGATAAAAACCTCACCCAGAAAAACTGCCCCGACCGGGGATCGAACCCGGGCCTGCTGCATCACAAGGCAGCACGCTACCTTGAGACCACAGCGGTGGACCTAATTAGTATAGTGTATATCTATATTTGTCAAATATTTATTTGTATTTGTGCTGGTTGAGTGGAAGAGAAGTCCTTATGGCCTTAACTCTGCCAGAATAAATAAAACATTATTATTATTATTATTATTATTATTATTATTATTATTATTATACTTACTTACTCACTGGCACTATCGAACCCGTAGGTTCATGGCCGCGCGGACATAAGCTCTCCATACATCCCTATCCTGAGATAATGCTTTCCAATCATTCCCTGTATAATCTACTTCTCTCAAATCATAGTTAATGTTATTCTCCCACCTCATTCTTGGTCTACCAACTGGGCGTTTTCCCTCTGGCTTTCCTACAAGAAGCTTTCATGCAAGTCTTTCATTCCCCATACGTGAAACATGTCCTGCCCATTGCAGTCTACGAGACTTAACTGTTCTTATTATATCTGGCTTCCTATAAAGACCGTTCACCTGTCTGTTCATCTCTCTTTGGTCCAAAAATTTTCCTAAGTACTTTATTCTCAAATACTTTATTATTATTATTACTTATTATTATTATTATTATTATTATTATTATTATTATTATTATTATTATTATTATTATTATTATTATTATTATTAAATAGATTCTGATTAAATATACTATTTAAAATCAGTGTTTTAACAATAGTTAACGTAGAGCATTCAATATCTTTCAATAATCTATGCTGACTCTTATAACTTAAAACAATGATAGATTATACTTTTAGAGTTATCTGAATTTCGTACCTGGATTATTGAAATTTCCATGACTGGATGCGGTTCCTTGAAAGTTATCCTTATCGGAGGTGCTAAAAAATCCTTCAGATTTGAACCACGAAGCGAAGTTGTGTGATGTCTGTTGTATAGTTTCCGATGATACAATAGTGTAATATGTAATTGCTATGTGAATTAGTAACATAATGACTTATGGTTGTTTCTAATTGTAGTCCGTCATCCTGCGTCACTACACTAATGTCCACTGCGGTGTTCGTGATAATTTTCGGCAGAGTGGGAGTAGCAGTGGTACGGCGTCGTTCGGGTTTTGTAGCAAAAGAGAGGAGAAAGCAGATAGTAATGCTTACATAGTTCAGAAGCCTAGGAAGACCATTCAGAAGCAGGTTTACTTTTTATTTCAATAGTCAGGCTTCTGAGAGGCACATGGAGAAAGGCTTTCATAACAGGAAAGCAAGAGTATCTATACAAACGTTCTATGAATAATTGCAAATGACAAGTTCTCGAGGTTAAGTACCGTACTGAAAGAACTAGGAAATTGTTTTTTTCTAGACGTCAGTTTCAAGGAAGCAAATTATGACAATAAAAAATTATTCTTTTTATTTTTTAAAACCCACTACAACTCTATGTGTCTTGATGAGTTTAAAAAAATTCCTCTCGTTACCTTTTTTTTTTTTTTTTTTTTTTTTTTTTCGCCGGATTAATTCAAGCGGTAGGATGGTTTCCTCCTGATTAGTGGACCCGGGTTCGATATCCGACGGGGTTTAAAATGTAATGAAAATCTTCCTGTGCCCAAAGCTTTTTTTAAAATTTTATCTACTTTCCCCATTCTTATCTATCTTTCCATTCCAATTATTCCAGACATATCTCCCTCATACCTCTTTTTATATCATTGGAAATTTGAATATATGGCTAAAAAATTCAATCTCGAGGCAATGAGAGGTTGTGAAGTGGAGAGCAATTTTAATTGCTAGATTGTGTATCTACTAAATTGCAAACCCTTCTGGGTTTCGCCTTCTTCCATTATCTACTGTACATCACCAATCATCATCCCTCATAGAACAAACCTACACTACACATCAATCTTTAGTAAACAAATCTAGATTAGACTAAGTCATGTACTTAAAGTGGCCTGCCGAAGTGGTGTGAAAAATTGAAAATAGAGCACATTAACGTCCTCTATCCGCCCAACACGGAATCCGAAGCACGAAAAGTGCAGTGGATGGGATCGGAACACACACACACATCTTGTTTTTTTGTATTATTTTTGAACTATTAATTTTACTGGATATTGTAATAAATTCTTCTTATTTATGTTTATGTCTTTATTGAAATCTGACAGAATCGTTTAGCTAATTATTTGCTTTATGTTAGGGTGCATAAACTGATTCAGCCTATTTATAAATCGTAAAAGATTATTTAAAACAATAAAAAAAGATAACATATGCCTATAGATTGAATAAAAATATATTTATTTTGAATATTTGTTCGGTAAGAAATTTCATTAATGAGTGGCTAGTGCTATGAGAATGATGAACTTTTATTAATAGAATGAAATTCAAGAATTGACACTGCTCA
Source organism: Diploptera punctata (assembly GCA_030220185.1). Lineage (NCBI taxonomy): Eukaryota > Metazoa > Arthropoda > Insecta > Blattodea > Blaberidae > Diploptera > Diploptera punctata. The sequence goes on along the minus strand of JASPKZ010009352.1, from coordinate 1,676,918 downwards.
AATGATTCTATACAATTTCCAGGTTGTGTTTTTTGCTTCTTGTAATTTTGAACTTGAGGTATCTTTTTACATGATTAAGAAACATTCTAAATATCTAAAGTAATTAGCTTCTAGAAATTTTGACAATAGGCACTTTGCAGAACAGTACCATATGTAGAGCCCTATTTATATTGCATGTAATCTTGTTTTTGTAAAAAAATTACAATATTGATTTCTAATTAATTATAATATGATTGTTAATGGTGAAATTGATCATGAAATCCAGAATTTGCCTTCGTGATAAATTTATTTATTTATGTATTTATTTATTTTATCTGATGGTGTTAAGACCGTAAGGTCTTCTCGTCCACTTCTTAGCAAGCAGTCCCACTAGAGACCTCGGGAGGCCCTTGGGTTAGTAGGAGGTTAAGGCTCCCATTTTTTCTAGACAATCGGGTTGTCAGCCCTGAGACGGCCATCTTTACCCCCAGAACAAACGTCTGGTACTCATTTTCGTTAGAGGCTGAGTCGACCCCAGGGTCATAGTGCCGCAAGAAGGTTTTGGTCAGTTTAAAAATCCTGACCCCACCGGGACTTGAACCTTCGACCTTCCGACTTGTAGCGCAGTGCCTCTCTTCTACTTCACCAAGATTAAATTATACATGGGACCCTACAATAAGAATTATGATTGATACATAATAGATATAGACTATACAATATAAATTTGACAAGGGTAAGAAAGAAAAATAGTAGTAATAATAATAATAATAATAATAATAATAATAATAATAATAATAATAAAAAATAATACCAAAAATAATAACCCATAATTAGATTAAGTAAATGGTTTGGTAAAGAAAGTTTAAAATATAAAGAAACAATAAAAGTATGCATGGAACAGGGTTATATATTATATTGTCTAAGGAAATATGAAGTGAGTTCCTTTTTAAACTGTTTTTGAGTCGTGCAGTCCTTGATATACGAGGGGAGGGAATTCCAGAGTCGTGTGGCTGAAACAAGGAAGGATGAGGAATAGTGAGATGTTCGGGGAATCTTTATAAACCAGGCCCTCTAATTTGAATTTGGAACTTCCTAAATACTTGCCTCAAACTTTACGGCCTAAGTAATTTCATTTGGTGGTATGTTTGTATTTGAAAAGGTTGGTTAGAAGTTGTAATTTACTTTTTTCTGAAAGAAAAATAAGTTATTTTTGTCTAAAATTGAGTTATTTTACGGCGGCTCCATGGCGCAAGCGGTTAGACGCTCGCCTTTCATCGCTGGGATCCTGAGATCGAAAAATAGGCGGTGAGGATATTAAGGGCGAACTCGACTTACTTACTCGTATTTAAACCATAGTGGTTCTCAGAGATAATTCGCCCCTAATATCCGCAACGCCTCGAATCTCGGTCACTTCATGTGATTTCGTGGAGACGATACGGTGCTTGGGAAGTTTTTTCTCGGGGTTTCTCCCTTTTCCCCTGCCACAATTTCATTCCACCATTTCTCCATTCTCATCTCATCCATTTCGTTTCGTTCATCTGCCTCTGTGATGGTGCGTCAGCCGTGGTCGGCCGGCACCATTGTCATTAACAGACCGCTATATTGGGGCTCCTCCATCTCATCCCTCGACCCGACCCTGAGTTGGACACGGGTTGAGAATATTTATTTTACTAAGTGACGAGCTAATAACCGGCGTGCGCTGCTACTCCTAAATAAACGTTAATGTGTTTTACCACCAGCCGTGCGCTGTTATACTTGCCCGGGAATCTGCTTATCCCGATCTTCTTGTCATCAATGAAAGACAAAAATGGTTATTGTGAATGCAGGCTTTCACGGCCGGTAATCATAATGTTGAGTGATTCCGGGTTATGTGGCCGTGGTCCATAGTTGGTGTTGATACCAGACGTTTCGCCCTCAACTGCGGAGGGCATCTTCAGTGGCGAGTACTTCTAGGCGTGTTTCCTGGTCGGAAGATCTACTTGGAGTGAGCGCTGTGGACGTTGTGTTAGTGGTGGGTGCAGGGTGAGTGGGCGTGGCTCTTGCTGATTGGCTAATAGTCGTCTCCTTGTTGTCCCTAGTGGGACAACTCACCCTGCACCCACCACTAACACAACGTCCACAGCGCTCACTCCAAGTAGATCTTCCGACCAGGAAACACGCCTAGAAGCACTCGCCACTGAAGATGCCCTCCGCAGTTGAGGGCGAAACGTCTGGTATCAACACCAACTATGGACCACGGCCACATAACCCGGAATCACTCAACATTATGGTTATTGTGAGTTATCCGTAGAAGATAAACATATGCTGTCGCGGACTTTTTTGTAGAGTTATTTTGAGATGTTCAATTCTGTGTACATTAATTTGGTGTATTTGTTATGGTTTAGGCAGCGTAAGCCGTTTAAGCGTCAAAATAGGGACTTGATTTCACGTTTTTCACTACAAACGGTGATTTTTAGGGGTGAAGGGCTTGATTATTAAAAACTCTCTTATAACCTATAACCTTTCCGGGAAAATCCTGAACATTTTGCAAAAAGCCCCATGATAATTGGATGAATGGTATGGCAGCAAATGCTTGCCCGGGAATCTATCGCAACATAGGACATCACATTACTCCATGTCATATACCATCTTCACTTCTCGCAACTGGAATTCCGTACCACAAGAAATAAGGGGCCGCCGGACATTGGCATCTTTTAAAAGAAATCTAAATTTATATTTGCTCTAACCTCGACTTTATTATTATATTACCCAATGTAAGGTATATATATTCATGGGCGTTTCTCGTATAATTTATCATATTTATATTATTATTATTATTATTATTATTATTATTATTATTATTATTATTATTATTATTACTTATCCCGATCTTCTTGCCATACATGAAAGACAAAAATGGCTATTGTGTGTTATCTGTAAAAGATAAACATATGCTGTCCCGGACCTTTTTGTAGGGTTCTTTTTTTTTTTTTTTGAGATATTGAATTTTTTATACATAAATTTTGTGTATTTGTTATGGTTTACGCAGCGTAAGCTATTTAAGGGTAAAAAAGGGACTTCTTTACGTTTTTTCACAACAAAGGGTGTTTTTAAGGGTGTAAGAATTGACTATCTCAATTCTCTTATAGCCTATGTTCATTCCGGGAAACTCCTGAACATTTTGCAAAAACCCCATCACAATCGGATCAACGGTATGGCCGCGCATAAAGTAGGAACAAACAAACATTCATTTTTATATATTAGATTCGTCTAAAGAAGACACTGTGTATTGAATGAGCTGTTTGAATGTTGAATAAAATAAATATTTATAAAATATATATACGAACTAGAATTTATAAAACTCTGGCCAGACCCATATAATGTTACGGCAGTGAGGCCTGGACCTTCCGCAGTGTAGATGAACAAAGACTAACTGGGGCAGAAATGAAATTTATGAGACGTACTGCAGATTACTCAAGAACAGACCGTAAAAGAAATTCTGCGATTCTCAAAGAATTACAAACAGAATCAATCATGAGCAAAAATACAGAATTAACCTGAAATCTCACGTAAGAAGAATGAGCAGAACAATAATACCACGTCAAATCTTAAATTACCAGCCACCAGGCAAGAGATCATTGTGCAGACCCTTCAAACGTTAGATTGAGACCGTAACAGACCGACATCTAGGCCCATCCGTCCACCCCTTGGGTTACCTCGGTCGTCATGACCATACTCCCAAGTCCTAGTTCTAGTCCTCCCTATCCTATGTTCACATCCACGTTCAAGTTCACGGTCCTTAAACCAACACCCCAGGGAGAGAGTGTTGGAGTTTGCAGTTCTGGGAATTGCTGAGCTACGTAGTACATCAGGTCGCTCAATCCTGACGACCCCACAGTTGGTCCACGGGTTCCATGAGCCTAGCCGGGAGGACTGCTGTCGCAGATCCACCGACCATTCCCCTGTTCTGCCTCCAGGGACGTGTCCTGCAGCCGTTGTGAGACCGGCTAGGGCTACAAGCCCAACAGTGTGAGACTTTTAGTACATGCAGGTGCTCATCTCCTGGCGACCCCACAGTTTGTCGACGGGCCCGTAGGCCGAGCCAGGAACCAGTACAGTAGCTCCCCTCTGGACTGGTCCGAGCCGAGCCCTGGTGTGCCCCCAGGGACGCCTTCTGCAGCTGTACCGTAACAGACCGCAAGGTCTATCACATGGAAGGAAGGAAGGAAGAAGAAGAAGAAAAAGATGAAGATATATAGTCAGCCTACTGGTTATACGCGCCAAGTTTTTATACGCAATTTATTCAAGCATGTTTATGTGTCTCAAAACAAAACTTAGGTAAAATAAATAAATTTTATATATAGAGAAAATTTGTACCGGTAATTTATATCGCCTACGGCACAAAAAATAATAATCTGGAAGATGTTTGTAGGCTTATAACTAAATAAAGTAAGAGACTTCTGTGGATTCGAGACAGTATGCACTAAATATATAATCGGTACGAACTGGCACAGTTATTGTTCTAGTACTACTCATTCTGCCACAAAACTGGATTCATTCTTAGTTAATAAATCCCCACCATTCCGCTTGTTTACTGATGCGTACTTATTTTCATTTTCTTTCAGGTTTATAAACTCGGCTAGAAATAACTTTAATTCTCTAATGATTTGCAATGTTTCTTTTTTTTTTTTATTGGAATAATTTACCTAGACCAAGAGACAAAAACTATCAGCTGTCTTCTATTTTAAGTTTCAAGTCAGCAAGTTTTTAGCATCTATAAGAACTGTGTAAAATCAACAGTTTTCGGTAAATTGTGTCTTAAAGGTAGCAGGTAATCAGTGAACTCTCTTCCTTGTTCACACCACTTTTTATTTTATTTATTTTATTTTTTATCTTATGTTCGAAATTTACATAAAACCTGGTTTCGAAAAAATACATAAAATTAGTGTACTATTACCGGTGTGTTACTATGATTCTACACACACAGATATACACATAATGCGTCCGGAATCGATGCACTTTTTTTAGGGTGTAAAAATCTTACGTATGGCCTAGGCGTACTTCGGAAAGATACTTCAACGTGTTCATGATTCTTGCATACGTTTTATTTGTGATATTCGCAAATTTAATTACGTTATACCATCCTTGAAACAACTGGAATGGTTTCGTCTACAAGATTATAGAAACATCCATTCCCTATCTCTTCTCTTTAAAATATTACACACATCATTAACTTATTATTTATCTCACCGCTTCACTAGACTCTCTGATACACACAAATTAGATACCCGATCCCATCAGCACATTGCCCTTATATCCCTCCTCATCACACTACCTATTACTCGAAATCTTTTACAGTTTCTCTTGCTAGAACCCTAAGTCAGACTGCCAAACTTCACCATCTCTCACAAACAAATTTAAAATAAAATTTTTGACAGAAACATCTCGCTAATATTACTTTTTTAACTATAAATATTTTTTTTCATTATTTAATAAAAATAGTATTAAGATTTAATATATTTACCTAATGTATATATAAGCGATAGATTAATTCATTAGAGTTTATTACTTTCTTTGTATATATATTTTTTTTCGTTTGTTTTAAGTATAGTAGATTCGAGCTGTTATTCCTTTGAGTATACATTATTCCATTAGTTTAATGTTAATTGTATAATTGTATTGTATTATTAGACGTGATTTTCATTATTGTTCAGTTTGACCAGACGATGAATTGTTTAATATGTACTATTATTGTAATTTTATGTATTTAAATGTAGCATATGTTTGTCCTGGTGAGTGGAAGAGAAGGCCACGTGGCCTTAACTCCACCAGGTTGAATAAATCTATTCTATTCTAAATATACAGTGCGTCTCAAAAGAAAATCACATTTTAAGAAATTTACTTTTCAAACACTGTTATATCTAAGCTGACGATTGATGGCTCACATGATGCATTGAACATTTTTTAGATATCTTACAGTACGACTAACATTGATGCGGTGGTCCAATTCTTGATAGACACTTGGCAACATGTCAGATATGACTGTAGCTGCGGCTTTATCAATCCTCATTTTAAGTTAATGTAGGTCGTGTGGTAGAGGAAGGCCAAAACACTATCTTTTACGAAACCCCACAGAAAAAAAAATCACATGCAATTAGATGTGGGGACCTCGGAGGCCATTTCATAAGAGTACTGTTAAGAGATCCTGTTCGTCGTATCCAACGTTCTGAAAACACCGGATTAATATAGTTTCGAACCTGACAGCGATAGTGAGGCGATGCTCCATCTTGCTGGAACAGATAATCATCTGAATCCTCATTCAGTTGTGACATAAACCATAGCCCGAACATGTTAAGGTATAAGGCCGTTTTCCGTAACTGGTGTTTTTTTTCCAGACGTTTCTTCTTCAGCTACGGAGTGCATCTTCAGTGGCGAGTTCTTCTAGACGATATTGATTGGAAGCTCGGTTGTTTATGAGCGGGCAGACTGCTGGAACCTGGTATTTACACTTGTGTTTGTTCCTTAAATGGTTGGACGAAGTCGAAACTCGAAGGAACTTGTGACCGCGTGGCCATGAACCTAAGGGTTCGATAGTGCCAGTGAGTTAGTTTAAACAAATTTCAACCTAGTATTTATCTTCACGACTAAAAAAAAAGAAAGACTAAAACAACTTCAGGCAACTCGCTTCCTAAACAGCATTAGTTATACAGTAGTCACAAACATAACTGATATTCTCATCTGATTCTTAATTGAAAGTTGAACATTTATGCCGAGCTTGAAACTTGATTTCAACGTAATTAGCTGTTGTTTTGCGCAATGAAATGACAAATTTAGTTAAATATTGTGTGGAGCAATAGTATAGACTATTAGCATATCAAAGGAAAATATCGGTAGCCGCATTGTTTAAACATTTGTCACGTTTTGCAAGTGTTAACTCGAGAGCAACGACAATCTGAATTACTGTTAAATGGACACTTCGCTTGGGTAGTAGAGCGAAGTGCGTGTGCACCCTGTTGCAGTTACCTGCTCTATTTAATTACATTTCTTTTATTTTTCTTCCTTAATACTTCATATCCATTCATAGTAATTTCTGCCCGAGAACAGGTCTTTCACAGCAATCCTACCATTTTCATGCTATGCTTTGTAGCTTTACTAGGAAATTGTAGTTATCCCTTCACTATGATGGTTGTCCGTTTATATTAAAGCGGGTGCCGCGACAATGCTTGACTATGTTTAACATGCGAAGGGAGTCGGTATCTTTGTATTTAACTATATATAACAGCTGTGGCGAGCCGCTGGACAACCATCATAGTGAGGCGATAATAGCTTCCCGTTGCTTTCCACCCGGTGAATGATGATGATGATGATGATAATGATAAGGATGATGATGGCAGAATGATTTTCGGGAACCGTTGGGCTCTAAGCTTTCTGACATTTGTCTTACAGGCGAGGAAACACCCCCGAGAAAACCTCACCCAGGAGCCTGTCCAGAGCGGGTATCGAACTCGGGCCCGCTGCATGACAAGGCAGCATGCTACCTCGAGACCACAGCGGTGCAGCGGGTCCGGGTTCGATTCCCGGTCGGGACAGGCTCCTGTGTTTGGTTTGTTTTGGAGGTTTTCCTCACCTGTAATACAAAATCAGGAAGCTTAGAGTCCAACGGTCCCCGAAAATCATCCGGCCATTCTCATCATCCTTATCATCAACATCCTTCACCGGGGTGCAAAGCAACGGGAAGCTACCACACCTATAATTCCCTAGCAAAACTGCAAAGCAAAGCGTGAAAATGCTGTGATTGCAGTGAAAGACCTGCCCCAGGGCAGAACACTATGGAATTGAATACTTCATTTGATAAATGGAAATGGTAAATTTTTATGAAAACTATGTAAATAACACCAAGAATTGAAACGCTTACCACTTTTGAAAAATGGGTCTTATTTTTTTGGGAATTATCTGTCAACGTGTGATTTATTTAATCAGTATCCGGTAAAAAAAAAATGTATACGGGGCTTGTGCTGATTCGAGTTTCCTTGGGGAAAACATTTTCTCATGGAATATCGGCTAGTATTGGACATATGCTCACCCAGCATGGTGAGGAATTTGAATATCTGCAATAAATAGCGGCTCCAGTAGAGAAAATCAGCTATAATGGCTACGGGACTGGATATACTGACCACGTGTCACCCCTACATTGGCTAGATGATTGTCTACCTCTATGATTAACACATGTGGATGTGCAGCCGGCTGGTAGGCCAAGGGTCTTTTAGCCTGTAGCGCCATGGAGTTGTTTATTTTTTTGGAAAACAAATGTTTATTAATTATAAAACAATATAATATGTTATCATTTAAAGAGAAAAATATATACTGAGACTGTTGAACCAAATAATTAAATAACTATTTATGCAATAGCCTAATAATTACTACTAAAATTAATACAGTGAAACCTGTCTTAGCCGGAACCTTTATAAAAAGGAAACCCGTAGAGACGGAAACAAATCTCCAGAACGGTACGATTTTATATGTAAAATCGTCCTGTATAAGCCGGAAACCTTCATAACGCGGAAACGAGATGTATTTTAAAGTACAACTAGTTAATTTGTACTTCAGTAAGACAGATAATTATTCTGAAGCACGTTCTAATTACAGTATTAATGACCACACGTGAAAATTCTGCATATGACGCTTTTTACACTATATCGTTTTACCTTCTTGTGTTGCCATTGTATTGAGGGGATACCCTTGCTTATGTGTCACAGCGGGGAATCCCTCGCTTTTCCTTGCCTGCTTACGTTACCTGCGAGGGAGTTGGGAAACTCTTCAGTCTTCCTGTAGTTGAGTTCCTTCTCGCTTTTGTGTAATAAAGTTGTTTTGTATTGCCGTGCAAACTGAGCTGTGTTACATACACTATTTTGTCTGTATTTCAGTCAATACGTTATGCTTTTGAAGCGTGCATGTAAAACTCTTACACTGCGTGAGAAAAACAAACTTGTAATTTGGGAACCCTTGATAAGAAGGAAAACTGCCAAGACGGAAATACATTTAAGGAACCGTCATGTTCCTTCATAGACAGGTTTTACTGTATTACATCATATGCACTCACTCATACAAGGTACAGCGCACACGCCATCTAGTAGGAAGCAGGAGAACTGATTCTTTCCCGTAACTTTCTCCCACATGTGCAAGACAACTTTACTACAACAGTTGACTATTACAAAGATAAAAACCAATTAGATAGTGTATCTGTCACATGATTGATGATCGGGGCAAGAGGTACTATACCAGGATTCTTAGCTAAATTTTGGAATTTCTTAGATTTGGACAGAGTGTATCTTTCTAAAATTGTCATCGCTGCCCTTAGAGGATCAATTTCAATTTTAAGATACCATCTTTACAAAAGTTCTACTTTATAGAATATACTTCAATTGCAATTTGAAACATTTTAAATATATTTACAAAAGTATTTCTTCAACTTCAAAAATTAACTGTATGGCTTTGTCCTTGTGGCAATCCTCTAATGAGGAAAGTTTTATATAATAAAATAATAAGACATTAACAGTCAGAAGTTACAAAAAAGTAAATGTCACGAAAATTTAATGATATTTATCACAACTGAATAAATTCATAGCGAGAAATAAAATTTTATCAACATCACCAAATGCAATTTCTGAAATTTACAATGATGCACTGTGCATAAGATATTATCTTAAATCGATCGAGAAGCAATGGTTATTGGTGGATTGAGAATGTTTAGGAGGGGGGGGGCTGTCAGTAACCTAAGTTTACTAACACATGTTAATCATAAATTGGAGATTATATTTCACGTATCACTATGCATAAATTCAAATAAAAAATGGAGCATTATGGGAAAGTTTAATTCAAGCTTGATAATGACAGCGCCGCTATCGAAACGTGTTGACTGTTATATTATTTTAGTTTGGTGATGTGAGTTTTTATTGACAATGTGTAATACTATTTTATAAGCAAGAAGATCCTATTTATTAATATAGTACGGTATATGACTTCCAAGTCAACGGATCATGATTTGTCTATTGATAATATGAGATATATGATAAATAAACTAATAGAATAGTATACAAAATGGGGACTGAATATAAATTTACAGAAAACAGAATATATGTGTTTGGGAAATGATGTGGATGACCTCATACTCGAAACAGGGGGGGGAAAGTGAATTTTTAAATATATCTAGGGTCAATAATTACATGTTTAGGTACATGTGAAAGAGATGTACAAGCTAAAATTGCAATGACAAAAAATGAAACTAAGACATTACATGGAATAATTTGGAACAAAAATATTACAAAGGAAACTAAAATGAAAATTTATAAGAGCATAATACAGAATATTTTGTCATATGAAAGTGAAACTTGGTCTTTGACGGAATTACAAAAAAATACAATTATAACAGTTGAATTTGATAATCTTATAAGAAGCCTTCAAAAACAAGACAGGATAAAAGAAGAAATGAATTCCTTTGGAGAGAAATGAATGTCACCTCATCTGTTAAGAGGATTGAAAATCAAACTCTTAAATAGTACGGCCATGTACAGAGAATGAAAGATGAAAGATGGCCAAAAAATATGTACCAATGGTTACCCCCTGGAAGAAATAAACGTGGCAGACCAAGATGGAAATGGAAAACTTATGTCAGAACTATAATGGATGATAGGAATCTGGGAGAAGGAGATTGGAATGATAGAAATACATGGAAACTGAACACGAACAGACCAGATAGATAGATGGAAAGCTCTGCGGCCATTACTTAAGTGTTGGCGGTGAGCGATCCTCCTTAATAGGTAGAACCCCGGGTTCCTGTAAAATACATTACCCCGGTTTAAATTTTGATTTGAAATTTGAAGTTAGTTAGCAGAGTGAAGTCGGAAGCGGACCTTTTGAGGTTCTATTCCAGCATTTGCTCTTTGGATTGAGGGAAACCGCTTAAAACCTCAATCGTAATAGTCAATCACGCGGGATCTTGCCAAGTTTGGCTTTCGGATGACTCTATCTATATTGGGAGGGCATCCAGGCTTCTCTTTATAAACACGGCAAATCTATAAGTGGGGGAAAGCTGAAGAAGAGACGAAGAGAGTTAAATATACAATTTTTGACTCTTGTTAATGATAGCGTCGCTATCGAAACGTGTTGACTCTTTTAGCATTTTAGTTTGGTGATGTGGGTTTTTATTGACAATGTGTAGGCCTAATATAATCTGAATAGACATTTTGGCAGTTGCCTATATCAGATACGTGATGAATAAATATGTCGGTAATTATGTCGCTAGCGTGAATGTTACCCGGTGAGTGTAATGTAACTTCTTCTTCTTCACGGTTTAGGCTTATTTTCTAGGCTGTTCCGACTCCAAATTGCTGCTCTTTCCATCTTTTCCTTAGCCTTCCCAAACTTCTTCTTCCTCGTGGTGAATAGTTGTATGCTGCTTTTGGTATTCTATTCTCAGTCATCCTTGCCAAGTGTTCTTTCCAGTTTGTTCTGTATTTCTCTATTGTTGTGTTTAATTCCTCTAATTTTATTTGTTGTCTTATTTCTGTGTTATGTTTTTTGTCTGTTCTTTGATATCCCGCTATTGGTCTGAGGAATCTGATTTCAGCAGCTTGTATTCCGGCAGATTGTTGTGTTCTCACTGTCCATGTTTCGGATCCATAAGTAATAATAGGCACTGCCATTGTCTTGTATAATTTCATTATAGAGGTGTAATGTAACTATCGATATAATTAATAACTAGTGATCCGTTACAAAACAATTAAATCCAAGGAGCAAGGCCTCCAGGAGGGAATTTAAGCCGATGGTCCCGAATCTGAAGATTTTCAGGCTCGCAAAAGAACCTTAGGCCTCTAATCAAAATTTACCGACTTTCATCATCCTAATAATATCTTAGTTGCCTACTAGATGTCTCGTTGGGTCCGTATGTTGACCACATACTTACATCTCATGGCATCTGTACGAAAATAAGCTGAACTAAATTAACTTGGTCTAGTAATCCTAACAAAAGAGAACACAAGACCCGACTTAGGGCTGTTATTCTTCTTCTTTCTTTTTTAAGCCCATGTTTCCCTTAACAGAGATTTAGGCGCTCTCCCCCTACAGAGAAGAATTTAAGCCATACTAATTTAGTTACACTTGTTTTCATATAGATGTCATTTGAGTGGTCCGTAGTCAGCGTTCCGCCTCATACTGACATCTAGGAAACCAAGGTAGTACTAGGACGGGGAAAATTCGTTAAATTTTGCTTGGAAGCCTTTCATTCACGCTTAAGGATCTTTTACGAGGCTGAAAATCTTCAGACTCGGGACCCACGGCTTTAAGTCCCTCCCGGAGGACCTATTCCTTGAATTTTTCCATGGCCGTTATTCCATTATAGAAAAATAGGTCCGTTACAAGATTCACAGACTAATACCTGGGATAAAATATCCCTTAAATGCATTATAATTAAGGCATCTGGAAGACAAAGAAGTGCGCTTTTTGGTCAATGTTCCTAATGTCAAACTTAATGGCACAGAGTGTCAGTTCTTTGAAGAGCAAAGGTGGTATGTTATAAAATATACGGGATCTGCGTTCATAATGAGAGGATATTATGTTTGAGAAAGAAAAATTACATTTTAAACACTTAATTTTTTCGAAATATTGTTTAATGCGCTAACATGCCATGGCCTCAATTCTTTATATAAATAGATAGATAGATCATCGGTTGATTAATGTCTTTGGCATCGTCCGATTCCTAATATCCAATATTGTCGGTCCATCCAATCTCCTGGTTGTAGATGTTTCTCCTTCATGTACAGTATAAACATATTCCCTGACTCCAGGAGGTTTTAGGTCTTCCCCTTTATATAAATATTTATTATAGGCTATTACACTGTTTAGTTATTATTTTTTTTTGGGCAGACGAGGTTAGGAGAGAACTCCAAAAGATTGGGATGGGCTGGATATGGGAAAAAGGGACTGAAAATCGCAAGAACGTGTGGAGAAAAATAAGGAGGAGCTACTTAGATATAAACCAACAAGATACTTTCGCCGAATGTACAGGAAAACGCTCACTGTGTTTACAAAGAGACCTAAAATACGTCTGGGGAAAAGAATCGTATATACTCAACCTAGGATTTAAAGAGAGATCAGGGCTTGCTTGGTTTAGGCTAGGGGCATGGAAATTTCAAAAAATTAGCGACGATCACGATATGCGAATATGTCCAATGTGCGGGAAATTTGAAGATGAGATACATATATTAGGACAATGTAATGATTTAGAATATTGGAGACGTCAGTTATTACCGGAAAGATTTCTAAATTCAAATCGGGAAAGATTGGCATGCTACGAGTTATTGGTAAATCCAGAAAATTGGATAAACTTGGGTAAATTTCTGGACAAAACGCGGAAAATAAGAACAACACTCATTCATGAATAAATATATGTTATCTAAATGCAATAACATTAATTCTTAATAATTATATATAAATTAATTAATGTATAATGCTATTGTGTTATTATTTAATTGTAATATTACTGTGTTTTCTTTATGTAATTGTAATGTTATTGTTTTTTTAGTGTATAATGCTATTGTGTTATTATTTAATTGTAATATTATTGCCTTTTCTTTATGTAATTGTAATGTTATTGCTTTTTTTTTGTTGTTTATTTTTCTTCACACTAGTAGCAATTATTTCTTTATTGTAACGGACTGTCAACAGCACATACGGCTTACTGCCCGTGCGACCCATATTTGTAAATAATATTGTAAATATCTTACTTTTTGTCTAATAAAGTCCTACTACTACTACTATTTTTATAGGAACTCCTGCGATGAGTTTTCTCACTAAAAAAATAATTAAAAAATTCTGCTATTTTTTATGGACTTTGTTTATTCAATGTCCCAGGTTGTCATTTCGACATATCTGGTGTTCTCACGTGACATTGACTTAATTGTAACCCACTTCTGAATTTGAAGCGCTGATAGAGAAATATTATCGACAGAATACCAGACACGCGTGATTCTAAAGTCAATGACAAATCACATTTTTTTAAATCAGTGCCATCAGGTTGTCATTATGACATTTCTGGTATTCTCTCTTGGCATGACGTACTTGTAAATCACTTCTGAAGTTGCGGAGCCTGGAAGGCGGGGTTAAACTGCCCCAATGATATGAGAGTTGATGATGAATGTAATGATGCGCCAGAAGAGGCTTTAAGCTAAACTTAATCTAATGAGGCGAATATGAAGATGGCCAGATGATGTTCGGGGACTGTTTGGGCCTTAAAGTTTCCTGACGTTTGTCTTACAGGTGAGGGGAAATCCCAGAAAAAATCTCACCCAGCAAAACTTGTACCGACCGAGAATCGAACTCGGTCCCGATGTATGATAAGGCAGCACTCTACCTCTTACCGCATCGGTCGACTAGCCAAGTACATTCAAAGTTTAAATTGCCCTGCGAGTGTTTTTTACGTAGCGGTTTCAAACGTATCGGATTCGTATGCTCCACGACATTGTTGCGTCTGGAGGTCACAATCGAAAAAATAATGATTTTATAACGGGTAATTTTCGTTTTTATTAATTAATTTCCAAATAGTGTTCTGCTATTGTTCTTATTGTTTTCGCTGCCGTGTAACTTTTTGTATTAAATTTTAATTATGGTATAATAAGGTATAATTTGATGTTTAAGAGGTTCTTTGGTAAAGATTAAGTTAGAGACCTCTTTATGCAGTAGCACGATTTTTGGTTACGTGGTCTGTTATCTGATTAACACGTGTAAAATTCATATTAAAAAATCACCGTTGAGGTTATGTAATAAGATATTAAATATACAATTTTATATTTAAAATGTGTCCACCTCTTTTGTCTCGTGGTATCCGCGCTTCCCTGTCACGCAGCGGGGCCCGGGTTCGATCCGCCTTCGGTGGGGCATATTTTTCTGGGCGAGATTTTTATCGTGGTGTTTCCTCACCTGTAAGACAAATATCAGTAAAACTTTAAGGCCCAAACGGTCCCCGAAATGGATGGATGAGTATTTTAATATCCTTAGGTCATTCTGATGTAGTCGTTAAGGTGTGTACGTCATACAGTGTTGGCAGTTTGAGTTAGTCTGTCAGCCCTTAGTAGGATTCTGAGAATTTTATCTGAAGTTTCGGTTGTTCTCTGGCATAGAGAAACTCTGGTGGTTGCTTCTCGTGTGTCAAGAGAGCTGCATGTCCCCAAGCTGGGCTAATGCATGCCATATGTGATCTGACTAGTGTGACATCCATCCATAGTAATTCTGCCCGAAGGCAGGTCCTTCACTGCAATCATAGCATTTTCATACTATGCTTGCAGCTTTACTAGGGAATTGTAGGTGTGGTAGCTTCCCGTTTCTTTCCACACCGGTGAAGGATGATGATGGTGATGATGATAATGATAAGGATGATGATGATGGCCATATGATTTCGGGGACCGTTTAGGCCTTAAAGTGTTCCTGACATTTGTCTTACAGATGAGGAAAAACCTCGATAAAAACCTCACCCAGAAAAACTGCCCCGACCGGGGATCGAACCCGGGCCCGCGAGTAACAAGTCAGCACGCTACCTCGAGACCACAGCGGTGGTCAGTGTGACATGAAGTGTTAATTTTTTTAGTGTGATAGTGGGTTTAGTACTGGGTAAATTTGGCTCACTCTGTATAGTGATTTTTTTAGAGTGTTAGTGGGTTTAGTAGCGGGTAAATTTGACTCACTCTGTATAGTGATTTTTTTAGTATGTTAGTGGGTTTAGTAGTGGGTAAATTTGACTCACTCTGTATAGTGATTTTTTTTTTAGTGTGTTAGTGGGTTTAGTAGTGGGTAAATTTGACTCCCTCTGTATAGTGATTTTTTAGTGTGTTAGTGGTTTAGTAGTGGGTAAATTTGACTCACTCTGTATAGTGATTTTTTTAGTGTGTTAGTGGGTTTAGTAGTGGGTAAATTTGACTCACTCTGTATAGTGATTTTTAAGTGTGTTAGTGGGATTAGTAGTGGGTAAATTTGACTCACTCTGTATAGTGATTTTTTTTGTGTGTTAGTGGGTTTAGTAGTGGGTAAATTTGACTCACTCTGTATACTGATTTTGTTATGAGTGTTTGGATGTGTTATTTGAATGTAGGTTTCTTTGTCTAGTGCCACGCCTAGGTATTTTATTGTGTCTTTGTATTCTAGGCGTGTATTGTGTATGGGTAGGTGTTTTGGGTTTGGTCATCTGCGAGTGAATATGACATAAGCTCTCCATACATCCTTGTCCTAAGCCAAGGTTTTCTAATCATTCCCTGTATAATCTACCTCCCTCAAATGATAGTTAATATTATTCTCCCACCTCATTCTTGGTCTACCAACTGGGTGTTTTTCCTCTGGTTTTCCTACAACAGGCTTCCATGCGCGTCTTTCATTCCCCATTTGTGCCACATGTCCTCTCCATCGCAGTCTACGAGACTTAACTGTTCTTATTGTATCTGGCTTCCTATAGAGTCCACGTAGCTTACTATTATGTAGTCTTTTCCATTTACCTGTATGTTCATCTCCATCCATCCATCCATCCATAGTAATTCTGCCCGAGGGCAGGTCCTTCACTACAATCATAGCATTTTCATGCTATGCTTGCAGCTTTACTAGGGAATTGTAGGTGTGGTAGCTTCCCGTTGCTTTCCACACTGGTGAAGGATGATGATGATGATCATCATCATGATGATAAGGAAGATGATGATAATGATGGCCATATGATTTCGGGGACTGTTTGGGCCTTAAAGTTTTCCTGACATTTGTCTTACAGGTGAGGAAAATCCCCGATAAAAACCTCACCCAGAAAAACTGCCCCGACCGGGGATCGAACCCGGGCCCGCTGCGTGACAAGGCAGCACGCTACCTAGAGACCACAGCGGTGGGCAGCGTGACATGTAGTGTTAATTTTTTTAGTATGTTAGTGGGTTTAGTAGTGGGTAAATTTGACTCACTCTGTATAGTGATTTTTTTAGTGTTGTTAGTGGGTTTAGTAGTGGGTAAATTTGACTCACTCTGTATAGTGATTTTTTTAGTGTGTTAGTGGGTTTAGTAGTGGGTAAATTTGACTCACTCTCTATACTGACTTTTTTAAGTGTGTTAGTGGGTTTAGTAGTGGGTAAATTTGACTCGCTCTGTATAGTGATTTTTTTTAGTATGTTAGTGGGTTTAGTAGTGGGTAAATTTGACTCACTCTGTATAGTGATATTTTTAGTGTGTTAGTGGGTTTAGTAGTGGGTAAATTTGACTCACTCTGTATAGTGATTTTTTAAGTGTGTTAGTGGGTTTAGTAGTGGGTAAATTTGACTCACTCTGTATAGTGATTTTTTTAGTGTGTTAGTGGGTTTAGTAGTGGGTAAATTTGACTCACTCTGTATAGTGATTTTTTTTTAAGCGTGCTAGTGGGTTTAGTTAGTGGGCAAATTTGACTCACTCTATATAGTGATTTTGTTACGAGTGTTTGGATGTGTTATTTGAATGTAGGTTTCTTTGTCTAGTGCCACGCCTAGGTATTTTATTGACTTTGTATTCTAGGCGTGTATTGTGTATGGGTAGGTGTTTTGGGTTTGGTCATCTGCGAGTGAATATGACATAAGCTCTCCATATATCCTTGTCCTGAGCCAATGTTTTCTAATCATTCCCTGTATAATTTACCTCCCTCAAATCATAGTTAATGTTATTGTCCCACCTCATTCTTGGTCTACCAACTGGGTGTTTTTCCTCTGGTTTTCCTACAAGAAGCTTCCATGCGCGTCTTTCATTCCCCATTTGTGCCACATGTCCTGTTAATCGCAGTCTACGAGACTCAACTGTTCTTAGTGTATCTGGCTTCCTATAGAGTCCATGTAGTTCACTATTATGTAGTCTTCTCCATTTACCTGTATGTTCATATCCATCCATAGTAATTCTGCCCGAGGGCAGATCCTTCACTACAATCATAGCATTTTCATGCTATGCTTGCAGCTTTACTAAGGAATTGTAGGTGTGGTAGCTTCCCGTTGCTTTCCACACTGGTGAAGGATGATGATGATCATCATCATGATGATAAGGAAGATGATGATGATGATGGCCATATGATTTCGGGGACGTTTTGGACCTTAAAGTTTTCCTGACATTTGTCTTAAAAGTGAGGAAAAACCCCGATAAAAACCTCACCCAGAAAAACTGCCCCGACCGGGGATCGAACCCGGGCCCGCTGCGTGACAAAGGCAGCACGCTACCTCGAGACCACAGCGGTGGACATGTTCATATCTTTGGCCCATACATTTTCCTAAGAACAAATTCCTCTTAAGTAACAATTCCTGCGGCCTGACTAGAAATCTAACAAGGGATCTCATGAACTGCAGTTTAAAACTCTGACCATAAGATCACGAGGCTTGTCAGAAAAATCCGATATGAGTAGGAATTTTTGTAAATATTAAAATGCTAGCCTAAGTATAGTTTAAATATTTATTACACAATAATGTTAGATATTTTATAATGGATAACATTCATAAAACAAATTCATTATACACATTCAGAATAATATGAGTACGTTTGTACCAAAATTGAAGGGTTGTTAAAAATCAACTCAAGTTTCAATAATACAACTTTTTACACATAACGAAATTTATATATAACCAAAATTTTCTCAGTAATTTTTTTGTTTTTTCTCAGATTAAAGCACGATTTCAACTATTGCTACAGCATTTCCAAAGAGTATTGAAGAGAACAGGTCTTGAAATTGGTTACAGTACCTTTTATAATAAATCCTTCAATTCTAATTATACCTTATCCGCTCTTAAAGTGATCCTAACATCAACAAACGCCAAATGTATCCTTCTGCCATTCGCGCCACGATTACTGTCACTTTTGACAGGGAGATGACGATACAGCAACAGGAGACTCGACACTTTCACACTTTCAGCCATTTTGTTTATAAGAATCGACTGAAGCATGACTCAATGCATCATCCACATGTATTAAACTATTTTAAGTTGTAATTATTGATTAGGTATATTTTAGAATATTTTCTATGTTTTGAATATTATTAATTTCGTCCATGAAGAATAACAAGTATATTCAGAGGACATTTTTTTAATTTAATGAAGGGAACTACTTTTTCGCGTACTTATTGCTTCTACGTGGTACGTCGGTGTCCATAACCAATGAAAAGCGAGCAGGTCACATGGTTTTGTTTTGATGAGGATCACTTTAAGAGCGGACAGCCTTTAGGTGATAGCATAAAATGTAGATTTCTATTGATAAACCCAAGTGATCTGATATTTAATTCATGAGATTATTTAATTAAACTAAATTAATGAGCAATACATTTGATTTCAACCTTAATACTTACTTAGCTAAACTAGAGGTCTGTTCAATAAAGAATGATGATTTTTTACAGCCATGATTTATTATTATTCATTCATACAAGTTTTAGGCTTTTAGGCCTGTTACGATTTCACTGTTGGATTTTATATCCTGCGGTTCCTTGGACGGCCCAGAGATATCTTCCCTGTTGGACAATAACGAAGCATGGCTTTGAGAACTCTATAATTTAAAATACGAAAATCGGTTTTACGATATTTATCATAAGTACTGCCACGAGTGATTTCCAATTTATCTATAGAGTTTGGAAATCAAGAGTGGCATTTGTAGGACTATTTAACGAATAAAATTAAGCTGTTTACTCACAAATCATTATTTAACTATAGTTATTTTAAAATATTTATATATTTAATTTAAACGGCGATGTTTGAAAACAAATGAGAAGCGATAGGTACGCTTCATCTGCTTCTTTTGTTTATAACTGCAACCAGATCATACTATTTATTGCCAAAGGAACGCAATATTGTAAGAATGCTCTCTAGTGGAGAAAAAATGAAACATATCAAACTGTATATTAAATCATTTCTGATGTCGTATGATGTAAATATGACAATTATATTTTTCTGGATTATTACCTGGGAAAAAATACATTTAAGAAAGTGCAAACAGTGGTTTCTTTTTTTGGTGGTATAATCAATTGCTACAAATGTTTTTATATTAACTCCCGCATGCGGCATGTGTTGACATTCATGCACTATATATACAATCTGGTAGCCGTATTTCTCACGGGCTCAGTCACTGCAAAATAATGGTCAGATCTGTTCAGAATATTAAAAAGGAGGAGCTTTGTTTAATATGGTAATTATAACACTGATAAATATTTCGTGAAACACGACTCTGATTGGTTGTAAAACAGAAATCATTGAAACGTGATTGGCCATTGAGTCCCATTTGGGGCGTGAGTTAAATAGTCTGCTTAATGCGTCGAGTACAAGGGTACAAATTTTAAGTGCATCCCTCCTTGTTTATATCTGTGAGAGATGTACAAGTCGAGATACGTTCGGTGTCCCTAGGGCTAACGTATTAACGCTGGACGAACAATATATTTATTTGAATTTCTGCTTTCGTCTCAATAAATCTTCCTGACATTATACTGCAGAGATGTGTGTGGAAATCTTCATTACCATCCCCCAAAAAAGACAAGTGATTTCTTTTGCTGGGAAAAGTGTTATCTTATTTCTTTATTTTTATTCATGGAATCGTTTATCATCGTGCCATACCTTCACACGCAGCAGTAAATGTTCAATCCTATAGATATATCATGATAATTCTGCAACCATAACAGGCGAAAAAAGACAACATTTACTTGCAATAACGTGTATGCTGCACCACGATAATTTGAGGCCATGCATCGCAAATGTTTTTGTTGAATATCTTGAAAAAATCAAAATGAAATTGATTCCTAATCCTCTCTATGGTTAGAATTTAGCACCATGTAACTATTCCCTAACCTGAAGAAACACCTTTAGAAGAGGCATTTCCATCTTCAGAAACAGTAGTGGAGGCTGCTAAGACGATTGTGAAAAACCTGTCAAAAATGGTTTTCTGCATTTCTTTTCAGACTGACAGAAAAACTGGGACAATTGCATTCTATAAAAAAGTGACTATTTTGAGAATATATACATATTTATAGTGGCGTAGCCCATTGTTGAGCCATAGCCTCTCCTTTGTAAGGAGTTACTAGACCAAGTTAATTTTTAGTTACCTTATTTGTTCATAGATGTCATGCAGTCAACACACCCACTCAATGAGACATCTAACAGGCAACTGAGGTATTACTAGGAAATTGAGGTCGGTAAATTTTACTTAGAGACCTTTTCATTCAGGCTCAAAGATCCTGAAAATTACCAGTATGAAAAATCTTCAGACTCGGGAGTCACGGCTTAAAATCCCTCCCGGAGGAATTGCTCCTTGGATTTTTCCGTTCTATAAAAATCCAACGACCCCGGTTGGGTTTGAACCCGCGACCCCCGGAACCAGAGGCAAGGAGCATAAACACTAGTCCAACGCGGCCGACTCTATTTTGAGAATGACTATAAAAATTATGAGGAGGTGTAAAGGTATGTTGCACAAAAAAAAAATTCTTTATTGAACAGATCTCGATAATACCTGATTTATACACATAAACTTACTATTTGTACTTTCCATAACGTAACAAGGTAGTATTACTCATATGAGTTAATATTGTGTAAGCTGTCTTTAATACCTTAATACTCTAATAATTTTATCATATCTGTAAAATGAGTTAACTGAATGTCGTGAATCTAATCCATAGCTACACCTTGATCAATACGTGATGTTGGTTATTTTTCAATGGCATTTCATAACCCACTGCATATAATACACTTTAATGCAAGATATCACCATACTGCTAATTTATTATGCATTTTACTGAATGCATTTTAGTACCTTGCAGTTCAATATTTTATCCTTAGTATGCTACATTTTATTACTATAAAACCATATAAAATCACACAATTTTATATTAAGCTTTGAGAAGTCCAATATAATTGTTTCTTGATTACTCATTGAATTGTTGGGTCGAAAAACATTCTAGTTTTATGGTGAAAAATAGGCTTCATAATCATTACGAGACTTTACTGCTGTGTCTTTTCAAAAATACGTTTTTCTTATTTGGAGCATTTGCGTTTTCTATTTATATTTTATTTCGAAAATTGTTAACAACTTCAATTATATTGTAATATACTCTTCGGATTTATACCAATAGGTTGTGTGTGTCGACTGAATCTGCATTCATATGTATTGTGTACAATCTACTGATGCATTAAATTTTAGTAAATTAAGGAATGATTATTATTAATGATGAAATTAATCATTGCAAACAAATTTGAATCCTTGACGACTTAGAAAACGACGCAAAAATCTCACACAAGTTGGCACCGGCATTTGAGCTCGAATCTCCTTAATAAGAATCTCGAAAGATAACTATGCGAACGTTAGCATTATTGCAGGCACTAATAAATTATAGTACAGATCGTTTTTCAATCCAACGTTTTAAATATGATTCCAGTTGAATGCATTATCTTAACAAAAAAATTAAATAAAGTTTAATTACACATTGCTTTCATATTGTTTAGAAAACGATAGGGCTGTTGGAAATGAGAATTACAAAGCTATCGTGAGATAAAATTTGTTAAAAAATCACAATCATCATCATAGTACATTCATGAATTTAGGCCATTTGTTGGCCTGTTTTGGCCTCAAGAGAAACACCATCGAAAAGTCTTTTGAGTGGATGTCCTGGCCTTCTTCTTCCTGCAGGTTGATATATTCATATTTGTTTGGGTATCCTGTGCTCTTCCATTCGATAAACATGTTACATCCACCTTGACTTATAATCAGAAATTTTGTTTTCTAAAGTTTCGATGTGTAATTCTTCTAAGATGTCTTCATTTTTTTTGTGATCTAGTAGTGTGTATCCTTGCAGTCCTCCGAAGATACCTCATTTCAGCAGATCTAAGTCTCTGTATATCCTTCTGTTTCAATGTCCATGCTTCGCTACCATAAAAAAGAGTGGGAAGAGCCAGTGTTTTATACACTTTTAGTCTTGAATGTTTAAAAAATATGGACCATACTTATGAAGTTAATTTTAAATACATATGATTTGATTTTTTATGGAAATATACCTAAATAATTTCAAATTATCAACATTCTATAAACAGATGACTTTAAATATTACTTTACAAAAGACGAGGACTATGAAAAAAAGTAGTTATACATTTTTACAGTATTGCCGATAGATGATTAGCTATTTTGAATGAAATTTAAAGTGAAATTATGTTTAATTGACTAAGAAATATTAAAAAAATAATTGGCATTAATACAGAGTGATTCAGAAATATGGCTATACGTTTCATCGCATTTTGTGACTTAAATATTATTATTAAAGGAAATATGATGTTCTCATTGGAAAGGGAATCCTTCAAATTACAACAATAGAACAAAAAAGAACAAATCACTGCTCACGTGCAGCTTGGCGATTTGATTTTTGTGGGCTAGCGTCGAACGCCTCCACAATTCTCTTCGTTGTTTCTGCATCCGTGCTAATGCAAGCCTTCCAGGAGGTTTGATTTTCTGCATCCTTCCCCTTTCCAGCAGTCGTTTTCTCCACTTCCCCACAGTCGACGGCTGCAATGCTACGTTAAACTCACGTCTTGCCTGTCTTGCGGCCGTATGATCATTAGCATACATTATTGTCCATGCAGCAATTGTAATTTGCTGTTGCATATTCAATGCCATTTTGACTAATGACGTAAGTTCTACACTGTTTTGTTTTATTCCATTGTTGTAATTTGAATAATTGCCTTTCCAACGGTAATTTCATATTTCCTGTAATTGTAATATTTTGATCACACAACGCGATCAAACGTATAGCCATATTTATGATTTACCCCGTATAATAATCTTTCAACTTGAATAACAAATAAATCCATGCTGTAATCACATTCCCTGAAATGGCGTGCATTATATTGCCACAAACGTAACATCTAAAAGAAAACTAACACTTTTTCTATAAACTATCACGTTAATTAAGAAGATGTAATATGTTAGCAACAGAAAGTGTGAATATATGCATTGTAATGAGCAGAATATGTACTAACCTTAATAAATTCAAATGCACCTATAGAATTTGTAAAATGCTTACCACCTAACTTTTCCCGTACCAACACCATATCAGATATCACTTTTGTCTCTAAATTTTTATTAAACGTTAATATATAATTATACGATGTTTTTATTATTGATTTAACATTTCTCAATGAAAGATAAATTATATTTGAAGAGAAAAATTTTCGCCTAGACCGAGACTCGAACCCGGGGCCTTTGGCTTGCCGGGCCAAATGCTCTACCAACTGAGCTACCGAGGCGAGTTACGATAGTTCAAATATAATTTATCTTTCATTGATAAATGTTAAATCAATAATAAAAACATCATTAGAAGCCTTACTAGCTTTATAAAGTAATGTTAAATTCCCAATAAATGTCTTCTTAACTAAGAAGCCGCCATTTGTAAAGATAGAAGCAATGGTTTCAAAAGCATTTGGCGAGAGGGAATTACAACGTATACAAGAGAAAAATTTGCGTCTATATCGTAACTCGCCTCGGTAGCTCAGTTGGTAGAGCATTTGGCCCGGCAAGCCAAAGGTCCCGGGTTCGAGTCTCGGTCTAGGCGAATTTTTTTCTCTTCAAATATAATTATATGTTTAACTATATTTTTGACATTTAGGAATGAAGGCCAATTATGACATGAAAAGAAAAATAAATGCCTGAGTTGGGATTTGAACCCGAGATCTCTAACTTTATACGTTATCGCTCTAACAAATTGAGCTACTTAGGAATCCTAACACAAACATTATATTTTTCTTATATATATATATATATATATATATGTCTTCTTCTTTTTTCACTTCACGGGCTAGACAAAATGCCTATTCCGCCTCACAGTTGTTCTGTCCATCTTTTCACTGGCCTTTCTACATTCCTTGAACCTCTTGGCTTGTAGTTAAATGCTGCTTTTGGTAATCTTGTTACGCTTATTCTTTATACATGTCTAAACCATTTTTCTCTATATTCTTTGATTTTATCATTCAATGGATATATATATATATATATATATATATATATATTTAACTCTGTTTTTATATCTTCATTCTTTATCCGATCCATTCTTGTGCAACCTTTTGTTCTTCTAAGGAAGTTCATTTCTATGATTTGTATTCTACTTTGTAATGTTTTGGTCTTTTATATATATTCTCAATTAACACGAAATGCAGCAGGACATAGTTAAACTGCCATCTAGTTTGAAGAGAATTTTTACTTATAATAGTAAAATAAACGTTATGTTAGGATTTCTAAGTAGCTCCGTTGGTTAGAGCGCTAAAGTATAAAGTTTTTTGTAGTCGCAGAACAGGCATCACAACCCAATACTGCTTTCGGGAGAAGAAGAAGAAGAAAGTACAATGTTAGAGATATCGGGTTCAAATCCCGACTCGGGCATTTATTTTTCTTTTCATGTCATAATTGGCCTTCATTGCTAAATGTCAGAAATATAGTTAAACTTCTAAATAAACAAGCGTTACTGCAATAAAGTAAAAATTGTCTTTAAAATGTTTACTTGTTATAGTAGCCACTAGATGGCAGTTGGAACGATATTCTTCTGCCTCACGTGTAAATTGAGAATAATATATATATATATATATATATATATAAATGTTTGTGTTAGGATTCCTAAGTAGCTCAGTTGATTAGAGCGCTAACGTATAAAGTTAGAAATCTCGGGTTCAAATCCCGACTCAGGCATTTATTTGTCTTTTCATATCAATATATATATATATATATATATATATATATATATATATAACCAGAAAAAAGTGTAACGCATAAACATTTTCACAATATTATTTTATAGAGTACTTTTACATTTATTCGCAATAATAATTATGAATAAATGTAAATAATTATTATTTAAAACTCTCATCAATTTAATATAAAGTTTTTTTATGCTAATTTGATAATACTGTGTCAAGTATAACAATCGCACTGGATAGGATAACGCTATACTAATACTCATTTTAAAATCAATGCAAATAATATTCCATATATCGATTTTAATGCAAAAACGTAAAACGAATACAAATTTTTGTTGATTTGAGCAATTTACCTACAGGTTCTGATCGTAAATCATAATCGTATAATAGTATCCGCACTCTTACAGTCCGTACCATTTTACGAAATTCTTATTTTCTATTTTACTAATTTTTTAGTAAAAACTTAAGAACAAACATAAATCCAGGTAAATACAAATTTATGAGAAATAAAATGGACAGATTGAAATAATACACGAAGTAATTTAGTGAGCGTTCATTTGTGATTGGCATTTCAATAAATAAATTGTTTCTTGTTTAATTAATATACTAGACAATTTAATATTAAAAAATGGTAATTTATTTTAATTATATCATCATAGATGGAATTGACGATAAAAGTACGGAATAACAATTTCTCCCTAAAATTATTAGCGACCTTACGGCAAGATATATAGGTAATACATTGTAATTATTAATGCATGCTTAATATTAATGCTACTCGTCCTTATCTATGAGGATTAATATTCAGTAACATTAATTATTGTGTATTATTCATCGCCTGAATTAGTTTTACATTATGTGATAACTTGAAATCGATAAATATGAATGTCTAAGAAGTAATTGAGTTCAAACTGTATAAAACTATTTGAAAACACTAAGTTATAACATTAAAGGAAAATGCATATTAATTTTATTGAGTCATAGTCTCTTAGGAACTGAAGCATAATATTAAACAAGAACAATTGAAGAGTATTGTTGAGTGATTCCGGGTTATGTGGCCGTGGTCCATAGTTGGTGTTGATACCAGACGTTTCGCCCTCAACCAGGCCTGGTTTCATACACTAGAAAATAAATGCATTAACACCAGTGACAACAAGGAGACGACTATTAGCCAATCAGCAAGAGCCACGCCCACTCACCCTGCACCCACCACTAATACAACGTCCTCTACGTCCATAGAGAAATTTCGAATAGAGGGGAAACTGAGTACAGTGACACCTAAAAAATTTCGGTCGTTTACGATGAACTACAATGAGCAAGCTACAATGGTAGCGCTGTTTCTTAGTAACAGAATATGTAACTAAATAAAACAAATGCAAGGCACACGGCGTCGTGCACAGCGTGTTCACTCAGGATTATGGGAAATTGCCATTTTGTAAATTTAAATTTTTTAACTGCTATCCTTTCGCTCTCTGTAGACGGTACTGTAAAAATTATATATTATCGATAGTTAAAATCATTACTTAGATTTTATTTTACTCTAATTTGTAAGTAAATTCAAGTTTGTTTACGTTTTTAATGTGAATCTATTTTCAAAGAAAACCTACTAGAAGTGATAAAATTCTAAGATTTGTTAGGTTAGGAAGAGTGATGTTAGTGTACTACAGCCATTTCTAATAAACGTTTTAAAAAATGTGACTTTATAATGGACTTCAGATGTACGACATGGCTAAGGTTCTTTAATAAATATTGTATAAAATATGTATGTGAGAATAAGGGGGTAGGTCAATTGTACATATTTATTAAAAGAGCTCATAATGCACGTTTTCAAATTTTAATAAACGAAAATAAATTAACATGTTTTATTTATTTCCATTCTTCCCTTCTGTTAAAATGAAAGAAAATCATTAGATCTGAGAGGCTGGGTACAAATAATTCCATAATTTAAGATTAATTAATATGTTATTTATTCCTATAAAAGTTCCATTTCATGATTATTCACAATCACCACATGGCGTTATATAATTATAATTCATAATTTTACCACCAGGCAGTGCTGAATTTCATATTAGTACCAAAAAAAGAACCGAAAAAATTTAGGTGTCGTTAGTT
Source organism: Diploptera punctata (assembly GCA_030220185.1). Classification (NCBI taxonomy): domain Eukaryota; kingdom Metazoa; phylum Arthropoda; class Insecta; order Blattodea; family Blaberidae; genus Diploptera; species Diploptera punctata. The sequence continues at coordinate 1,649,127 of JASPKZ010009352.1, read as the reverse complement.
GTATTACACTAGCGCCGCCTGTGGCATGTACGCGCAACTCGTCCACTTTCTTCTCTGGTACTCTGTGCTCTACGTCCACAGCGCTCATTCTAAGTAGATCTTCCGACCAGGAAACACGCATAGAAGCACTCGCCACTGAAGATGCCCTCCGCAGTTGAGGGCGAAACGTCTGGTATCAACACCAACTATGGACCACGGCCACATAACCCGGAATCACTCAACATTACGATTACCGGCCGTGAAAGCCTGCATTCAACAATTGAAGAGTATTGTAAGAAGTAGAAATGAAACTTCCTGAATATGTAACCGGAATGTCGCAGCCTGGTCGTTATTATACTGTAAATTATATGAAAAAAACGTAGACAACTTTTCTTGCAATACAGATGATCGCCAAAGATTTTATGCACATCGTTAAACCATGACTCAAAAGAGGTTCTCCAGTAGCGATGAGAAAAAAAAATTAACCAGAAAGATAAATGGGATCGCATCAACTTACTGCTTACAGATAAGAATTGACAGGGATTTTCCTATTTCTAACCGAAAATATAGAAGGGCTGTAATAAAAATAGCCAGGATGGAATAGCCATAACGATTACCGATTGAGGGTCTTTCCACTTTTCAGCGGTTGCCCTTTTACCAGCCGGCTGCTGGCCCTTCACATCCACATGTGTCAATCACAGAGGCAGATGATCAACAGCCAGTGTAGGGGTGACATGTGGTTAGCATGTCGAGTCCCCCAGCCGTTATAGCTGGTTCCTCAACCTGGAGCCGCTACTTATTGTAGCTACCCAATTGCCTCACGATGCTGGGTGGGCACCGGTCCCATACTGGTCGAAATACCATGAGAAAATTTCTTCCCCCATGGAGACTCGAACCAGCGCAAGTCCCGTAGCTCTGCGCCAAGGCTTCCTACCTTAACCGCTCGGCTACGGCGCGGGACCATAACGATTACCAGGGACATATTATGGAGGGCAATTCAGAAAGAAGGAACAGACTTCAAACATTTATTTCTTCCAAACTACAAAAAATAGAAACACAATTCCAACGTTCCTGGAAAGAGAAAAGTTTGAAGTTACGATCACGGCCGCATTGGCGCTGTTGCTTGTCATATTGATTGGTTGTATAAAAATGGCGACACAATAGGATGTTGGATTGAAAGAGGAGGAGCAGGAAATCAACTTCGTCACCGGTGGCCTCCCGGGTTACCAGATCTAAGCCCGTGTGATTTTTATCTGTGGGGTTACGTAAAAGACCGTGTTTTTATCCCCTCTATGCCTGACACTCTTGAAAATCTGCGACATCGAATTGTTGAAGCTGTAAATTTGATAACTAGAGACCAGTTGATTCGTATGTGGCAAGAAATGAGCCACTGTTTTGATATTTGTCGTGTAACACATGGTGCTCATATTGAATGCATAAAATAGTCAATTTGAACTTTTCTCTTTCCAGGAACTTGGAATTGTGATTCTACTTTTTGTAGTTTGGAAGAAATAAATGTTTGAAGCCTGTTCCTTCTTTCTGAATTGTCCTGTATTATTGTTGCCCAAGTCACTAGTCCAGATGGAAGTTGATAATCATATGGTTAACCAGTGAATCACGATATCATTCCCTTTAATAATAATAATAATAATAATAATAATAATAATAATAATAATAATAATAATAATAATAATAATAATACTCTTGTAAGCCCATGTTTCCCTTAACAGAGATTTAGGCCCTCTCCCGCTACAGGGAAGAATTTGAACCATACTAATTTAGTTACACTTGTTTTCGTATAGATGTCACTCGAGTGGTCCGTGGTCAGCGTTCCGCCTCATACTGACATCTAGGAAACCAAGGTAATACTAGGATGGGAAAACTCGGTAAATTTTGCTTAGAGACCTTTTCATTCAGGCTTAAGGATCTTTTACGAGCCTGAAAATCTTCAGACTCGTGACCCACGGCTTAAAGTCCCATCCGGAGGACTTGCTCCTTGGATTTTTAATAATAATAATAATAATAATAATAATAATAATAATAATAATAATAATAATAATAATAATAATATCCCGTTAAAGCAGAGGAAATACATTCACAGCGACTCTATGTATACATATGTCTATGTATAACTAGTTTTATCACATATATCAGATTCTTGAATTCTTTATTAATTTATGTTCGTCTTTATTTTTATGAAAACATTGGAAATGAAAGAAGATATATTATTTTGTGAAATACCATGTAGATAAATATTTTTGTCAATACTAATAAAATTCATTGTTAAAACCGTTGAGGTGGAGAGTCATAAAATAAAATAAGTTAAAATATACCTTCTTAGGTAAAGTCCGTCGTCCTCAACTTATAAAATATGTAATCTTTATGCCTGTAGGCCTTTCAGAACATCCGTTCCATCTTCAGCAGGTCACTCTTCGCTACAACATCCAGTATGATGGTTGATGTTGCTGGTCCTAATGTGGCCTACAGGCATAAAGATTACATATTTTATAAGTTGAGGACGACGGATTTTACCTAAGAAGGTATATTTTAACTTATTTTATTTTATAAGTATTTTTGTGCAAAAAATTAAATATTCTATTGATTATTGCATTATTATTTGTGGTGAATGTGTAAGGATGTTTTGTACTAGAAAATATAACGCTGCTCATTACAATACATTCTAAAAAATATTCTAACGATTTTCTTGGAAAAAAAAAATTCTACAACAAAATCACAGTCTCTGTTACTAACTTTTAACTCTACTGACTTTACAGTGAATGTCATGGTTGCTGTCTTCATAGTCGAAGAATTCAAGATGGTCTCACCCTCTGTAAACAAAAATAAGAAACATTTTGATATTGATGTAGACTTATTTAGTATCTCTATACTTATTAATAAACACGTGAAGTCACAAGGTAATTAATTGTATACATATTTATCAAAACTAAATATATTGTCACACATAGAAATAATGGAAATGGACAGCTAATGACAAATGAGGGAAATTTTGAGGAAGTGGCTGAATTCAAATACCTAGGAACAATAAACACAAATAGGAATGAGATGCATAAAGTAATTAAACATAGGCTCAATTCTGGAAATGCGTGCTATTATGCATTACAGAGACTCTTGACGTCCCAACTCCTTTCAAAAAACATTAAACTAAAAATATACAAAACTATTATTCTACCAGTTATATTATATGGATGCGAAACACGGACTCTTACTTTAAAGGGGGAAAGGAGATTACGAGTATTCGAGAATAAAGTTCTTACGAAAATTTTTGGACCGAAGAGAGATGAACAGACAGGTGAACGAAGAAGACTGTATATAACAGTGAACTAGATATAATAGGAACAGTTAAGTTTCGTAGACTGCGATGGGCAGGACATGTGGCACGAATTGGGGATGAAAGACGCGTATGGAAGCTTCTTGTTGGAAAACCAGAAGGAAAACGCCTAGTTGGTAGACCAAGAATGAGGTGAGAGAATAACATTAGGTATGGTTTGAGGGAAATAGATTATGCAGGGAATGATTGGAAAACATCAGCTCAGGATAGGGATGTATGGAGACCTTATGTCCGCGCGGCCATGAACCTACGGGTTCAATAGTGCTAGTAAGTTAGTTTGTTAATATATTTATTTCATACATTGACGAATTTGATATGTTTACATTATTAAAATGAGAGTGGAAAATTAAATATTACAATATTTTCAAACCCTTTACCACATTTAACTTTTGTCAAAATAAAAATTAAAATATAGGCCTATATGTGGCGAATCATTTTATCACAAGCAACACGGTTGCCAGTCGTCCCGGGTTTTAAAGTCAAGTCAAGTAATCCCACAACAGGCCTCAGGAGGCCCTTCGGGTAGTAGGAGGTTAAGGCTCCCACTATTTCTGGACAATCGGCACTTGGTGTCAGCCCTGCGTGACGGCCGCCTTTACGCCAGAACAAGCATCTGGTACTCATTTCCGTTAGAAGCTGAGTTGACCCCAGAGCCATAGTGCCGCCAGAAGGTTTGGGTCAGTTTAAAAATCCTGACCCCACCGGGACTTGAACCCTCGACCTTCTGGCTTGTAGCGCAGTGCCTTAACCACTACGCTATGGATTTTAAAGTATAGTCCCTTATTTGAGAATAATGTCCCATGCCCCGTAACATTATTTCTCGGGATGTCAATTGTCCCGTATTTGAAAACTGATATCCACATTTCAAAATAGTCGCTACAGTGCGGAAATGAGTAGTCATCTTTTTACAGGTGCATTATGGCTTCATGGGACCGATTACAGTTCCGGTTTCGCATCACTTCTTCCGCACTCTCGCGATTTGTATTATTTCTCTTTCCATTTTGTTCTGACTCTGACCTATAATTTCGTGACGTTGAGTTGGATTCACGCAAACTAAAAGATTCTGACAGTAAGTTTGCTAAAAGGTTGTGTGTATTTCGCCAGTTATGGTTGGATTTTAGCCTATGGTTTTAGATTAGTACAAATAAATACAAAGCATTTTGCTAGCAATGCAACAAATATTTTTTCGATTGCGCATGGTTGACACAGCGACATCTTGCAACATCCTCGATGGGTGGAGCATAGGAAGAATAAATCATCAAATTTATCTAGTTCATCGATGTTATTTTTTTCGTAAAAAGGAACACATCTGAAGACGGTAAGTTGAGTAGAAATGTTCACTAAGGCTATAGCCTACTGAATTTAACAAACGTTTTTGCGCGGTACTGCGTTTTGTCGTACTTACGGGAATAGCGATCATGATCGAATGTTCAACTTCCTAAATTGGGGGGTTGCCAACCTAAATAACTATACTGTAATATTACAAACTCGCGTGTGGGAAGTAAAACCACTGCCCTCTATGTATACTACATACAATGTATATACAAAAAATATCCAAAAGGTAGTATTAATATACATTATACGAAACAAATCACTGCATTTTAAATGAACTGAACTTTATTTCAAACAATATAAAAAATAAATACGTACTATCCGCCATTTTCTCACTAATTGGCCTCACGGTCTCCTGTTATTTTACTACTAATTGGTCTCACGGCCTTCTGTTGTTCATCATCATCAACAACAATGATTAAGCCCAATGGCCTGTTTTGATCTCATTATAGGTCGAATTGGTCCTTCCATCTCTTAAATGGTCTTCCCAACATTCTTCTCCCTTTTGGTTTATAATTGTACATTCTTCTTGATTCATTCATTCGTAATACGTGCTGAAAATAAGCATTTTGATAATATTTTTTTTCTTTAACAGAGATTAAATATATAAAGTTCTGTTCCTATATCTTCGTTTTTCTTTTTATCGGTCCTTTGGTATCCTGCTTTTGCTCTCAACATCTTCATTTCAGCAGCCTCTATTTGTTGTTTCAACTAATAAACATTGCCCACACTGTTAACGTTAGTCAAATGTCTATAATGAACGCAAATATTTCCAACAAATATGTCATTATTTTCATATTATTTATTATTTTGAAAACATCATTGCGCAAAAAATAATGTACAACGCAACGTTTGTGAAGTGCTTTACAGAATGTCGTAAATTAAAAACCTCGCTATCTCTTGGTTTTTAAACATTTTTCTCGATTCTGTAAAAACCACTTTCCAACCTCGCATCGTAATATACTACTACTTAGTCATGTCAATTTCATATGCTTTTATAAGTTAATTGATGCCTAAATAATTACTTACCAACCTCTAAATATTATTTTTATTTAATTTTAGGTAGCATTGGCAGAATTAATTTGTCTTTCACTGTGTGAAGAATAGCCAGTCATATAATACAATGCATTGTGGAAACACTTGTACACTATATGTTCGAGGACTCTAAAATAACGTTAAAAATGGCATGCATTCGAATAAAGGCAGGATTAATAGTGAATGATGTGTTAGGACCCTCTGTAGTGATCGATTTTGTTAGTGACTAAAAAAGTGAAGTTTTTCTCGGCTTGCTCTGATGCTTCGAACAAAGGAAACAGGACGTTTCATCCTGTTTGTGTACAATATTTTACTGAAGAAAAAAGTGTATACGTGAAAAATATTATATTTTATGGAGGAATCCCACGAAACTTCTCAAGCTGTATCCGATTGTGCGCTAAATCATCATTAACTAAGCAAGATCTGCCTTTACGTAAAGTGCCCGCATTTTTTGCTGATAACACAAATGCGAATTACGGAAATAAACAATCTGATTTTACATTATTGAAGGAAAATAATTAAAAATTAATAAAGTTGCGTTGTTCAGCATAGGTACATTTTAAACAATTATTTTCGCTATTCTTTAAATTGTTTAAATGTAGATGATGTCTCGAAGATATATTCATACTTGCCATTTTATTCCTGATTGGTGTCACGACCTGCTGTAGTCTCAACTAAACTAATTTCGGTATTTAACGTATAAACATTGACCAGACTGCTAACGTCAGTCAATTGTTTATAATGAACGCAACTATTTCCAACAAAGATGTTGAAAACAAGTGTAACTAAATTAGTATGGTTCAAATATTTCCCTGAAGGGGGAGAGCGCCTAAATCTCTATTAAGGGAAATGTGGGCTTACAAGATACAAGATGATTTTTTATTTTGAAAACGCCATCGTGCAAAACAATAATGTACAATATACGTTTGTGAAGTGTTTTACAGAATCTCGGAAATTAAAAACCTTGCTATCGCTCGGTTTTAATCACTTTCTCCCTTCTGTAAAAAACACTTCCCAATCTCGCATTGTATTATAGTATTACAATACATTAATTAGCCCTATATATTGCATTAAACATGTTAATAAGGAAACAGATAAAATCCATCCATCCATAGTAATTCTGCCCGAGTGCAGGTCCTTCACTGCAATCATAGCACTTTCATGCTATGTTTGCAGCTTTACTAGGGAATTGTAGGTGTGGTAGCTTCCCGTTGCTTTCCACACCGGTGAACGATGATGATGATGATGGCCATATGATTTCGGGGACCGTTTGGGCCTTAAAGTTTTCCTGACATTTGTCTTACAGGTGAGGAAAAACCCCGATAAAAAACTCACCCAGAAAAACTGCCCCGACCGGGGATCGAACCCGGGCCCGCTGCGTGACAAGGCAGCATGCTACTTCGAGACCACAGCGGTGGACATAGATAAAATAATAGTATGTAAACAAGGCAAGTTTGTGGCCACAATGAATATTTATCTCTTTGACTATAGACCAACTTATCAAATATTAATCAAATTATAATGCATATACTTCAGCAGTGCACCAATTATTAATAGATTTCAGAAAAGTTTAAGACTCGGTTAGGAGAAATGCTCTTTTACAAAATTTTGTTTACATTTGACGTACCGGTATCGGGGGAAAATAGATATGCTTGGATAGCATTCAGAGTAGAGAACGAACAGATGAACATACTTCAAACAGATACGCCACCGAGAATAGATTGAAACAAGCAGATACTTTTGAAATTCGTTCTTGAATATTTTTATTTGTGTTCCCACTACAGGCCTCAGGAGGCCCTTGGGGTAGTAGGAGGTTAAGGCTCCCATTTTTTCTTGACAATCGGCACTTGATGTCAGCCGGGTTGTCAGCCCTGCGTGACGGCCGTCTTTACCCCAGAACAAGCGTCTAGTACTCATTTCAGTTAGAGGCTGAGTCGACCCCAGGGCCATAGTGCCGCCAGAAGGTTTGGGTCAGTTTAAAAATCCTGACCCCACCGGGACTCGAACCCTCGATCTTTCGGCTTGTAGCGCAGTGCCTTAACCACTACGCTACGGCGTGCCCCCGTTCTTGAATATGCCTTTAGGAAAATACTGAGAATAACCTTGGTTTAGATACGAACGGCATTCTTAAGTTTTTTTTCTCTGTTACGTTCACGTGCATTTAATAGGTGATAACGTTAATAAGGTACCACGAAATGCTAAAGTCTTTTTAAACGCCTGCAAAGAAATTGACTTCGATAGGGGGAGAAAAAAAAATAGCAGATTGGTGGCAGGATAAATATAGGCAATAATTCTTATGAAAAGGCGAAAATCGTTCAGATATATTCTAGAATCATTGTTGATTGATTAAAATATATTTTTTATTCAATGTCCCAAGTTGCCATTTTGATATTTCTGGTTTCTCGTAATTGTAACTCGCTTCTGAAAGTTGGGACGCTTAGAAGACGGAGTTACGTTACCCCCATGATGGTGGGTGATAAATGATAATGAGGCGCCAGGAGAGTTCTTAACCTAAACTTAACTTAAATTCCAGACCATGGACAAACACAGAAATAATTCTCTTTAAGGGAAAAATCCTGACCACTAGCCCATGAGGCTGAATCGTACATATGAAGAATTTAGATATAGAGTTAAAGCAGGGAATTTGTATCCGGCTTACTATTCATTTTTCTCTCTCCTCTTTTCTCATCTTTGCCTAAGAATCTAAAGAATAGGCCTAAACTGTATAATACGATAATTTTGACAGTGGTATTATATGAACATAAACGTGGTCTCTTACACCAAGGTGAAAAACAATCTAAGAGTTTTCCAAAGTAGGTTCTATAAGAAGAAAAATGATGAGCACAACAATGTACGTATATACTCGTATCATCAGGCTTGTTGAGTCTAAGAGATTTGGATGGGCAGATCATGACCATGTCAAATGGGTGACAGTAGAAATATATTTAACATTTGTATTGGGAAACCCATAGGAAGAAAAATACCATTTGACTGGCTGGCATAGGCATAAGTACGTCGGTAAAATTCGCATGGATCTTAGGAAACTGGATAGGGGATTATCTAACTAACTAATTGGCACTATCGTTCCTGTAGGCTCATAGTCACGCGGACATAAGCTCGCCATACATCCCTATCCTGAGGTGCTGTTTTCCAATCATCCCCTGTATAATCTACTTCCCTAAAGCATGGTTAGTGTTATTCTCAAACCTCATTCTTGGGCATTTTATATCTGGTTTTCCTACATGAAGCTTCCATGCCCCTATTTCATTCCGCATTCTTACCACATTGTCCTGCTCATCACAGTCTACGAGACTTAACTGTTATTTTTATATCTGGTTTCCTATAAAGATCATGTAACTCACTCTTATGAAGTCTTCTCCATTCGCTTGTCTGTTCATCTCTTTTTTTTTTGTCCAATTTTTTTCCTAAGAACTTTATTCTCAAATATCGGTAATCTTTTTCTCTTTCCCTAAAGTAAGCGTCCATGTTTCACATCCATATAATATAACTGGGAGAATAACAATTTTATAGAATTTCAGTTTAAAGTTTTTTTAGCGAAATTGGAACGAGCAGAGTCCCTATGGTTAGAGTGTATCGGAGATATGAATTTGGTTCAGTCGATTGAAAACAGGAATCGTGGAGGCATTGGCAAAACTAGTTAGTTTGATATTTTTATTTGTATATATTTTTGACCTTTAACAGCCGCAAATTGACAAGACATCCACAATTTTGCTTCCCTTGTGAAGGACCCCACGCTCAATGATCTTACACCCTTAAAAATTATTGACTTTAGTTGCGTTCGAATTCCCGAACCTCGGAACAAAATGCGAACATGGTAACCGCTTGTTTATTATCGCCTCACCATATACAAAACTACCAGAACAACTGGAAAGCTTATCTTCAACGAATGCCATCTCATAGAATTCCAAAAGTGATGCTTCGTTACTGCCCCCAAGCAAAAGATCACTGGGGCATCCAAAAAAGCGCTGGATGGAAAACTCCTCTTTGAGACCATAACAGGCCACACGGCCTAATACTTGCATGGATGATGTTGGTTGTCCGTTTATATAAAAGCGGGTGCAGTGCGAAAATGTTTGACAATGATTGACATGCGGAATTATTATAGTGGCTGTTGTCGGCGATAGTCCGCATCTTTGTATTTAATTATATACAGGGTGCTCCAAAAACAACGGAGGTCAGGTAGTTGATATTTTTTTAATAAAGTACCAATGTCCGCAAATGATGCGTTTTCACACTATGAGTAGCTAACTTCTCAAGAGTTCCGTTAGTTGGATTTTAAGACAATATTTGACAGTACTATCACAGTCACATCAGGTTTTCAAAATATCCACCTCCCATTTCATTGCAGAGCGTACATCGGTGATGTAGTGACTGGCGCGCATAATCAAATACGTCTGACTCGTTTGAATTATTTGTGTAGCTCCATGGATTCGGGCTATAAGATTCATACGTGGTTATACTGAAGTCTGATAAACATACTGTTTCATGTCTCCCCAGAAAGAAGTAGTGGAGAGGGTTAAGATCAGGTGATCTCGGAGGCCATGTGACTGGTCCCTCTCGACCTGGTTACATGGTATTCAAATATCTCCTCACATTGGCATCGAAGTGAGCTGGAGCTCTGTCGTATTGCAGCCACATTCCGTTGCGAAGCCACGTATAACAGGTTTTTATCTGTGAGGTGTTGTCAAGTAATTTGTCTTCAAATCCTTCGAACTAACACAGATATTGAGACATAATTAACTAGTCATAGTGTGAAAACGTATCATTTCCGAACATTGGTACCTTATTAAAAATGATCAAGATATCTCAATATACTACCTCACCTCCGTTGTCGGTGTTTTTTTTGCAACACCCTGTATAACAGCTGCGGGGAAACAAAGTGAGCCGCTGGACAACGATCATAGTGAGGCGATAAGTACCAGGGTATTCCTATAAAAAGGGTATACTGGAAACTTTCCTGGGAGTAAAGTCTGCCAGAGCGTAAGAATAATGAGTAAGAATCCTGCTTCCACATTTGCCTGGGGCTTCATGGCCTGTTTACCACTTTCCTTTATTGTAATGACTGTCCTAACACTCGTCCGAGAAGGACCTCCATGTTCTTGTGTGGAAAAAAGAAAAAAATATATTAATGTGATCAAGAGTTAAACATTCTCTCTGAGAGGTCACGTCCCTGTAAGGTTCGGGAGTCGTGGAACGACAAGGTACGTTTGGGGTGAATACCCTAAAAAGTTTTGTGACGATCTAGAGAAGTTGTCTGGCACTAAATATGTACCTGCAGTAGAGGTCATTCAGGGCGATATAATAGTATATTTACGATGTGAGGTTGGAAAGTGGTTTTTACAGAAGGGAAGAAAATGTTTAAAAACCGAGCGATAGCGAGGTTTTTAATTTCCGAGATTCTGTAAAACACTTCACAAACGTGCGTTGTACATTATTTTTTTTGCGCGATGGTATTTTGAAAATAATAAATAATAGTAAAATTATAACATCTTTGTTGGCTATATTTGCGTTCATTATAAACAATTGACTAACGTTAAAAGTGTGGGCAATGTTTATTATATGAAACTTCAGGAGGCCATGAGACCAATTAGTGATAAAATGACAAGTACATATTTGTTTTATGTTGTTTCAAATAAAGTTCAGTTCATTAAAAATACAGTGATTTGTTTCGTAAAAGTATACTAACACTACCTTTTTGGATATATATATATATATATATATATATATATTGTATGTAGTACACATAGAGGGCGGTAGGTTTACTTCCCAAACGCGTTTTGTAATATGTAATATTGCAGTAGAGTTATTTAGGTTGGAAATCCCGAAATATAGGAAGTTGAACTTTCACTCATGGTCGCCATTGCTGTAAGTACGACAAAACGCAATATCGCGTAAAAAATACAATATAAGGGAGATATTAATTAAATTAAGGAAGATATAACTAATATCTTTGTTGTTTTGTAAGTGAATTACCTGAGTTAGGGGAACACTACTTGTGAATATCCGGGTTTTCTCGTGCGTTCCGTGATGGTCTGGGACACTGTGATGAAAGATTGTGATCTTTGAGGTGCGCAACTTGTTCCCGTTACAAGTTCGTCAACAGGTGCTCGCAGTATCCTGAAATTCACGTTATCCTTGTCCATTTTGTTCACCATTACATTCTGAAATCTTGATGTCAGTGCCCACAGCCACTCTCTGCCCTGGCGATCTCGCATTATCTGAAAAAAAAATATATAGGCCTATATATATATATATATATATAGAATTTCATCCTACTGTGTTTCCTTTAACATAGACCAATTATATTTACGTATTTTACGATAAAATAATTTTTAAATGTTTATAGTAACTATTTAACTCATGCCCCAAATGCTAGTCAATGACCAATCACGTTTCAATGAATTTTGTTTTACAACCAATGACAGTCGTGTTTCACCTAGCTCTTTATCGATTTCTCTTAATCAGCTCCTGCTTTTGTGATAAAGAAAGCCCCTCCTTGTTAATGTTCGGAACAGCTCAGAGCATTATTTTTCTCCAACAAATATATTGAATATAGCACATAATGAACAGATTCCTTGATTTTATTGAGTTGTTTATAAAAAAACTAATAACCTATAATGTTGATTATAATATACGTATGTATGTATGTGTGTGAATTTATTTGTTGTTTAAAAGGTGTTAAGTCCAAAATTGTAAATTTATGAAAATATGATTTATTTGTCAAACTTACTTGACATGTTAACTCATTTTATTCCATTTTGGACTTATCCTTTACATAGCTAACATATATAAAGAGTGAAAATCTATATTATGACCATATGTGTATAAAGTAAATTATACAGGTAATTAAAATACTATAATGTGCTTTAAATAAAATAAATAACTAATTATTATACAGGAAATAAACATTTAAATATCCATAATTCGAACACGAGTTTTTTAAATTATTTATTTGAAATAGAATATAAATGTTTTTTACATGTGGAACTTCAATAATATTTGAACGCGATGTCCTTCTGTGTAACAATTTTTTTTTAAATCGATCATTACAAAATTCACAGTGAATTATCTGCATCGCTTAAATTAATATTATGAAAGTGAAATCATCAAATTATACAGGGTGCGACAGAAACAATGACTCATTTTAAATTGCCCGCCATTATTGGACACGGCTTCCTAGACAGTTGATATTGGTACCAATGCGTAGTGCAGATCAAAGCATTACCAGTCAGAATGAAGCGTTGGTCAAACGAACACCGTGAATTTGTAATATAAGCGTTTTTCAAATGTGGTGACAGTGTCGTACGGACACAGCGTTTGTTATGGCAACATTTTAACATTGGTCGGAATGATCAAGTTCCATCTCGGAAGTCGATTACGAAATGGGTCCAGCAGTTCAGAGCAACAGCATCTGCAACAAACAATAAGCCACTGGTAGGCCACGTACTGTTCGCACCCCGAAGAACATTGCAAGAGTAAGAGCTGCTTTGGCAATGCCAACTGGCCACCCCGTTCGCCCGATTTATCGGCTTGTTATTTTTTTCTGTGGGGATTCCTAAAATGCAAAGTGTATGCTAACAAGTCAACAACTCTTGAAGACTTGAAAAACAACATTCACGCCGAAATCGAGGCCATAACAGGTGACACTCTTCATAAGGTTATGGAGAATGTGCGTGTTCGTGCAGAAGATTGCTTCGCCGAGAATGGTGGACACCTAAAGGACATAATTTACAAAAGTGACATGTAATTAATGGTAGAACGTGTTCTTTCGAATAATGTACACTAATATAATGTGTAGTTGCATTTCTTCATGACAAAATTACATGTTTAAAACGGGTCATTGTTTCTGCCGCACCTTGTATAGGCTCTTACTGTAATTTCGATTAATAATAATAATAATAATAATAATAATAATAATAATAAAGACTCGTAAACTGCGGTGCACAGGGCATGTGGCACGAATGGAGAATGAAAGAGGGTATGAATACCTCCTTGTAGGAAAACCAAAGGAAAACGCCTAGTTGGTAGACCAAGAATGAGGTGGAAGAATAACATTAACCATGATTTGAGGGAAGTAGATTATACAGGGGATGATTGGAAAACATTAGCTCAGGATAGGGATGTATGGAGAGCTTATGTCCACGCGGCAATGAACCTATGAGTTTGATAGAGCCAATGAGTTATAATAATAATAATAATAATAATAATAATAATAATAATAATAATAATAATAATAATAATAATAATAATAAAGACGGGATAAAGTGAGAAACAATAAAATAAGGGAAATTATGCAGGTTAAAAAAATATATTAGGAAAAATAGAAGAAAAAGTATGAAATGGTATGGACACCTCATAAAAATGGAAGAAGATAGAATACCAAAGAAGATCCTTTCTTGATTGGAAATCTGATGGAAGAAGTGGAAGGGGCAGACCTAGAGAACATAGGATCTATAGAGTGAAGAGATGGAAGCTAGAGATTTGAGGGAAGAAGATCCTTTAGACAGAAATTTGTGGCGACAAATCGCTTTGGGTTGAAGGAAATCCCCTGTAGTGTAGAATATTCCAATTTTAAAGAATAAGGTAAATAGTGTAATAAGCTTACCTTCATCCCTGAAGCGAATTGGAATGTAAGATCATCTCTGTCAACTTGTACAATGTTTCTTTCATTGTACGGTAATCTTGGATTCCAGCAATTGAGGGAATTTTTAGGCAAGACACTAAAGAAGAGAGCTGCGCCATTGCTATCTATCGCTGATGCTGCAGCTTGTCCTGGTCTCGTTCCTTCAGTCACATAAAACTCGTTTGGAACTTTATTGACATTATTATGGAAGTTGGACTCGTTCCTGAGATTTGTCGTGGAGACCCAAGATTCTCTTACACTGGCCAAACTGTGAAAGTACAGCATTTTTTCACCTCTGTTATTCATTGGAGGAGATAAAGCGAGTCCTAATACACCATCCATCAACTCAAACTGTTCGTTGCTGAGCTCAAAATGTCCGTTAAGGGGATAGGGATAGAAGTAATTACTAACAACTCTCCAGGATTTCTCTCTGTAAGCGTCTAAAACTATGAGAGCGAACCCAGAGACGTCGGCGATGTAGGCGAAAGCTTCCCTGCATCTTCCAGTCACATCCAGTATGTCTGTAACTATAGTGGTGAGGATGGAATGCTTCAGAAGAACGTGGTCTGGAATTCTGTATCTCAGCAGTATTTTGTTGTTTTTCAAGTTGAATACCACCACTTGCGGTTGGCAAATGCGTTTAACGCTCCCTAAAATTTCAACCATCCCAGAATCAAGCACCCACAAGCGTCCACACTGATCAACCTACAAAAAAAAAAACACATTCTTTATAAAATCAGGATATTTAAATTTTAGATACAGAAGTATTTACCTGTAAAATTAAGACTAAGTGTGTTAGTCTCCATAGTGTAACGATTAAACCATAAGCTTGACTGAATTCTGCCTACGTAAAATTAAATTAAAATTTGCATTATGCTGTATGATACTGAATTTTCTTAATTTGCTATGAAACTGCTGTATTCGACGGATATTTTAAATAGATAAATAATAATATGCGACAGAAATGAAATATATGAGACGTACTGCGGGTTACTCAAGAACAGACCATAAAAGAAATTCTGAGATTCTCAAAGAATTACAAACAGAATCAGTCAACTTGCTCATTTTCTCACCCTAACTTGCCCAAACTAATACTAACTTGCCTATCTAACACTAACCTGCTCATTTTCTCACTCTAACTTGTCCACTAATGTAGGTGAACTTTTGGGATAGAATCCCAAGGGGAGTGTGAGTAGACATGTTGGCAATTGGCTCTAGCGGGAACATGTGTTATTACATTGGCTAAACAGTTACGTGTTTTACAGTCGAATATTCACAGGTGGCATAGAGTACCAATATTTGTTGCACGATTGCTTATAAAATCTGGATATTTAAATTTTAGATTCAGAAGTACTTACCTGTAAAATTAAGGCAAAGTATGTTAGCCTCCATAGTGTAACGATTAAACCATATATTTATACTATCATAACTGAAAGGGTCCCCACCATGCTTCAAAACATAAATGATCATGGAAACCCAATATTACGCAATATAGGACACCTTCTGCATTGGCGTACTACACATAGAAACATATTCGATGTAATAAACCAGCCATAGTATTCAGTATGAAGTAACCAAGGTCAGAAAGGTCAGCGCAGAGTGGCGTGGCTCATTCTGGTCCTGAATCGAGCCGAGCTCTTCAGAGACACGGATTCCGATGCCCCAATCAAGCGAGATATATTCGCCTTGGCAATAAACATCCATATTAAATCATATATTTACATGCTACACAACAATAAATCCCCAAAAAATCGCCATGTAGGCTAGGGCCAACCAGCTAAGCCTATTACTGAATACACACGCGAATTCGCCGTCAAGGACAAACAAAAGTCCCAGAAAAAGGCACACTGGACAGCACCAATAGCTGTCAAAAAGAGAGAGAGGGAGAGAGTAACGTGTCTGGCCTCTATTCCAAAGGTCCAATTTTGATTCTTGAATATACCATATAGCAGATGACCTCTCTAGCCAAGGGAGAAAAGTCTAGGACAAACACCAGTTATAGACCACGGCTTTATAGGCCGAAATCTTCTAGTATCATGACTTGGGCCGTGGAAGCCTGCATTCTACATACCATACAACATTGGGGGGCATACCGTACCGTAGTTGGTTAAGGCAATACGCTACTAGATGTAAAGTCGAGGGTCCGAGTCCCGGTGGGGGTCAGGATTTTTAAACTGATCCAAACATACTGGCGTCATCATGGTCTTTGGCGGGGTCTCCTCAACCTCTAACGAAAACGAGTACAAGACACTTGTTCTGGGTCAAAGGCAGCCGTCACGCAGGGCTGACATCACGGTTGACATCAAGTGATTATTACGTAGAAAGTTGGGAGCCTTAACCACCTAGTACCCCAAGGATCTTCTAAGGTCTGTAGTGGGATCACTTTACCATACAACATTTCCTTTGCAATCAGGTACACACCTCAGGAAAACAGCTGGGAAACATGATCTTGTAAATTGATATAAAAAATAGTGAAATCTTATTAAGAAAACTAACCCTGAGGACTGGGCACGCTTCCCACGTGATTCCCTATACTATTACCTGCCAGTCACTGACAGCAGTTACTTTAGTAGCCCTTGTTTCTTTAGACCTGTCGTTCCAGTGTTGATTTATGTAATTGTTACTCATTTTATTATTATTTATTTTATTAATTATTGTATTTTTTATTTATTTATTTATTTATTTATTTATTTATTATGTGTAATATGGGGGGGCACGCCGTAGCGTAGTGGTTAAGGCACTGAGCTACAAGCCGGAGGGTCGAGGGTTCAAGTCCCGTTGGGGTCAGGATTTTTAAACTGACCCAAACCCTCTGGCGGCACTATGGTCCTGGGGTCGACTCAGCCTCTAACGGAAATGAGTACCAGATGCTTGATCTGGGGTAAAGGCGGCCGTCACGCAGGGCTGACAACCCAGCTGACATAAAGTGCCGATTGTCAAGAAAAAGTGGGAGCCTTAACCTCCTACTACCCCAAGGGCCTCCGGGTTTGTTGTGGGATCACTTTACTTACTATGTGTAATATGGGATTCCCATCCTCTATAGTTCTCTATAGTAGAAGGTTAATTTGGTTATACAGAAAATATAATTAAAATTTTTAAAAAATATATATGCAATTGAAATAAAATAATGAACTAATGTTGGATATTAAGTATAAAAATAAACGATTAGTGATTAATTAAGTAACTGTCCGCAGCCGACAGTTGGAGAGTTAGGAATTCATAGAACACGCAAAATCTCCTGAGGATGTCTACCGCAGTAGTAGACGAAACGTTGAGTTTTAAGAAAACCAGACCACGGCCATTTAGCCCGAAAGACAAACCCAACAGGAATCACGACACCGACCGTGAAAGTCTACAATTGTAAGAAGTTGTACAGAAAGCGGCCATTTTTTTCAGTTGAAATCCCAACGTATTCTGCATTGGGCGTCCGTAAGAACAAAACAATTGTATTGTATTGTAAGCCTAGGTTTTCCCTTTACAGATATTTAGGCGCTCTCCCCCTACAGGGAAGAATTTGAACCATACTAATTTAGTTACACTTGTTTTCCTATAGATGTCATTTTGAGTGGTCCGTGGTCAGCGTTCCGCCGCATACTGACATCTAGAAAACCAAGGTAGTACTAGGACGGGAAAATTCGGTAAATTTTGCTTAGAGGCCTTTTCATTCAGGCTTAAGGATTTTTTACGAGCCTGAAAATCTTCACACTCGGGACCCACGGCAATTCCCGGAGGACTTGCTCCTTGGATTTTTCCGTCCTAAAAAATCCATCGACCACGGCCGGGTTTGAACCCGCGACCCTCGGGACCAGAGGCAAGGATCATAACCACTAGTCCATCGCGGCCGATGAACAAAACAATGATTTGTTTAATATATTGAAATTGTAATTATGCATTTTAAAATTCTCCCATATATCTTATATAGATTTATTTAGATTAGATTAGATTAGATTTATTTAGCCTGGTGGAGTTAAGGCCATGTGGCCTTCTCTTCCACTCACCAGGACAAACATATATTACATCAGAATATAACAATCTTAATTAACTCTAATATTAAACACTAAGTAAAAATTTGATCAAAAGATAATATCTAATATATGTATTACGATCTATAATACAACCAGTTAATATTAGTTAAAATTAAGACTAAAACTAATAATAAAATGTATACAAGCAAGGCATATTAAATTGTCCCTGTCTAGTGTATATAAAAACAGGAAAATAATGAGATATAGAAAACTAATTTTACGATTATACAATATTTAAAACAAAACAAATAAAAATATTTGTTATTCTTAATATTATTTTCATAAATAATTAAATATATTAATATTGCTAAAAGAATACTATCAGTGAGGTGTATAAGTTAGTTTGTTATTAAATAATTCTTTAGTTTATTTTTGAAGGATGTTATAGTTTGACAGTCTCTGACATAGGGCGGAAGGGAATTCTATGTTGAGATATGTTAGATTATATATACATCTAGCTTGTTTATATTACAACTGGAACTAGCTCGGAAGAGGTACATTCTATAATTTATTTTCCTATTGTTGAACGCTAACAATAGACATGGTAATTATCGGTATTTATTCATTTTAAAACGGTGTACTATGATGGTTGTCCCCGTTTATATAAAAGCGGGTGCCGCGCAACAAAGCTTGACTATGATTAACATGCGGAATTATTATAGTGGCGGTAGTAGGTATCATTGTATTTAATTATATAATAGTCTAAGATCCGGCTGCAAGATTACTACGTTCATCGAGTGTATGAACAAAATCAATTTTTTTTCATAAA
The DNA here is from genome assembly GCA_030220185.1 of Diploptera punctata. NCBI lineage: Eukaryota > Metazoa > Arthropoda > Insecta > Blattodea > Blaberidae > Diploptera > Diploptera punctata. The sequence continues at coordinate 1,629,994 of JASPKZ010009352.1, read as the reverse complement.
ATTGTGAATTACTGAATACTTTTTTGCCGAGTTGCCTATTAAAATTCGGCCGCCAGTATGTATAATTAATATAATTTATTTATTCGAAATAATTTGATTCACTTGTTATTAAAATACATTATAATCCAGTTCGCAGAAATCCATGTATAGAGCTTGAAAAGTTTTGGTTACCATTGCACATTTGGCCGTAAACCTCCTCGCGGCTATAGCAGGCTGTGACACCAATCAGTAATAAAATGGCGATAAGTATGTATTTATTGTTTTATATTGTTTCAAATAAAGTTCAGTTCATTTAAAATGTAGTGATTTGTTTCGTATAATGTATATTAACACTACCTTTTGGATATATTTTTGTATATACATTGTACGTAGTATACATAAAGGGCAGTGGTTTTACTTCCCGCTGCGAGGGAACAATATAAAACAATTACGTACTTACCGCCATTTTATTACTGATTGGTGTCACAGCCTGCTGTAGCCGCGAGGAGGTTCACGGCCAAGTGTGCTATGGCAACCAAATCTTTTCAAGCTCTATACATCGATTTCTGCGAACTGGATTATCATTTATTTTAAAAACAAGTGAATCAAATTATTTCGAATAAATTAATTATATTTTAATTAAACAATTTTAATAGGCAACTCGGCAAAAATGTATTCAGTCATTCACAATTTTATAAAAAAAAATTGATTTTCATACACCCGATGAACGTAATCTTGCAGCCGGATCTCGGACTATAACAGCTGCAGGGAAACAAAGCTAGCAGCTGGACAACCATCATAGTGAGGCTATAATATTAGAGCATATAGTTAAAACGTTTAGTGTGTCGATTATTTTTTTTTACTTTTTATTTCGGAATTAATTTTCAACCAACCTATAATCACTACTTTTTTTTATAAAGGAGGAGTAATTTATAGCACAACTTACGTGAACTCTAAACACTGAAGTCAATCCTTCACAGTTTCCTTCTCTGTGCCAGCTCCAGTCTGGAAATGGTAGCAGTTTGGCTAATCCATCTTCTCCCAGTACAACAGTGGTCAGAGTTGCTGGGACTCCCGGTTTAAATCTTGGAATTGTAACAAATACTTGATTATCGCCATTTCCTAAAAAAGTAAAAATGAACGGTTTTAATAATGTCTAATTAAATATCGTAAATAATACAACGTGAAAATATTAAAATTGCGTATTTCTATATCTTTAGGAGCATACGTTTTTAGTAAGCTCCTTATTCTTAAGTTCGAACCTTTTCATTTCCCAAATCTATCAACATACCAGTTTTATTCTACGTTTTATATTGCTGGTTCATACATGCTATATTATTGGTCCAATGCCTAAAAAACTTAATTTACGTTTTAAGACCTAAAATTACCAAATTCAGAACTTTTTAACCTTAGAACTTAAACTTAACTTTATGTATTAAATCTTTATATGTATTTATTAATTTATTTACCAGTTGAGTAATTACAAATAATTTTAACAAAAATATTCAAAAAATGAATGTTACCGATTAAACACAGATCGTCTTCTTACTGTTTAAGCTTAATTTAATGGATACAACCAGTTATAAAATAATAGGCCTATATAATAGTAATTCTGTCCGAGGGCAGGTCTTTCATTGCAATCGTAGCCTTTCCATGCTATGCTTTGCAGCTTTACTAGGGAATTGTAGGTGTGGTATCTTTCCGTTACTTTCCACGCTGGTGAAGGATGATGATGATGGTGATGATGATGGCCATATGATTTCGGGGACCGTTTGGGCCTTAAAGTTTTCCTGGCATTTGTCTTAAGACAACCCTTGAGGATGCCGGACTCAATCTCAGGCGAAACGTCGGGGAACTACAAGCCTCTAAGATCACGGGTAACAGCCCGGAAATCTTCTACAAGATCATCATAATAACTCCGGCCGTGAAAGCCTAAGTTAGGGTACATGAAGTTTCTTCCCTTTTCAACTCAGCGATTCAATTACAAGGTAAATTACATCGAAGGGGACAAGTGATACACGTAACGTATTTTTTTTAATTCATAAGTTTAAGTTATACGAGATTCGCTATTCTCACTTAAAGCGGGAACCACCACTGCTTTGAACGGAAAATGTCCATTTACCAACCAACTACTTTAATGTGCCCGGTAATAATTAACTCGACTATTTAACTCATGCCCCAAATGGGAGTCAATGACCAATCACGTTTCAATGATTTATGTTTTACAACTAATCACAGTCGTGTTTCACGAAATATTTATCAGTGTTATAATTACCATATTAAAGAAAGCTCCTCCTTTTTAATATTCTGAACAGGTCTGACCATTATTTTGCAGTGACTGAGCCTGTGAGAAATACGGCTACCAGATTGTATACATAGTGCATGAATGTCAACACATAAAAAAAGAAACCACTGTTTGCACTTTCTTAAATGTATTTTTTCCCAGGTAACAATCCAGAAAAATATAATTGTCATATTTACATCATACGACATCAGAAATGAATTAATATACAGTTTGATGTGTTTCATTTTTTCTCCACTAGAGAGCATTCTTACAATATTGCGTTCCTTTGGCAATAAATAGTATGATCTGGTTGCAGTGATAAACAAAAGAAGCAGTTGAAGCGTACCTATCGTTTCTCATTTGTTTTCAAACATCGCCGTTTACATTAAATATATAAATATTTTAAAATAACTATAGTTAAATAATTATTTGTCAGTAAACAGCTTAATTTTATTCGTTAAATATTCCTAACAAATGCCACCCTTGATTTCCAAATTCTCTAGATAAATTCACTCCTCACTTCGTGAGTCGTGAATTTATCGATAATTTGGAAATCACTCGTGGCATTACTTATGATAAATGTCTGAGGCAGATTTCTTAGTCATATTTTTTAAATGTAGACGTTTAAGATCGAATATACCCATAGTATTGTACCCAGAATTTTATTAATTTACAGAGAATGTCACAAAAAATGGCACACGAGTAGAACAGCTGTATGCGAACGTTTCTTTGAATGACATCATCCAATCCGTACTATCTTCACTCCCACTGTTAAAAAAACTGAAAGCTTTATGTCCTCAAGAACGGTTGGAAACAAGAGAGTGACAAACGAAAGAGCAGAAGTAGCTGTAATTGCAGCTCTTGCAGTAAAACCTCCTACAAATTTTCGTGAAATGGAATGACAAATGGGAATCGCTTGAACAAGTATATTTACCACCCATTCTAAATTTCGTTACGTCAAGAGCTTCAAAGCGATGACTTTCAAAATCGTCTGGAATTCTGAAAGTGGGTTCTGCAGGAAGAAAAAGTACAGTACAGTTTACCGGTGAAACAATTTTAACAAATTATGGGAATGCAAATGTACATAATATGCATTTCTGGCCAATGGAAAACCCACAATGGCTTCGTCAGTGGAGTGTCAATGGATTGTGTGGTACTTAATTGATAGCAGACTTATGGGACGAAAGTAGGCGATTATTGAGATGTACTTTATCTGTAATATTACTGAATTAATGTGAATAGCGTCTCATCAGCATAATAGTTGCTCTGCTCCCAATTGATGAATAAGATGAGGAAGGCTTGTTCAGATATTTTCAGCGCGATAACCTGATCTCACCCTGTTAGATTTTAGATTTTTTTTTTCTCTGGAGATATTTGAAAAAAAATATCAGGTTCCAACAAAATGGAATACTGCATTCCCGCTGCATGTTGTATTAAAACTGAAAATCACTTTTAGTTTCAATACATATACGATATGTGGTCTCGAGGTAGCGTGCTGCCTTGTCACGCAGCGGGCCCGGGTTAGATTCCCGGTCGGGACAGGCTCCTGGGTGAGGTTTTTTCTGGGGTTTTTCCTCACCTGTAAGACAAATGTCAGGAAACGTAGGGCCCAACAGTCCCCGAAAATCATCCGGCCATCATCATCATCATCATCATCATCATCATCCTTATCATTATCAACATCCTTCATGGTGTGGAAAGCAACGGGAAGCTACCACACCTATAATTCCCTAATAAAGCTGCAAAGCATAGCATGAAAATGCTCTGATTGCAGTGAAAGACCTGCCCTCGGGCAGAATTACTATGAATGGATGGATGTAGTGCTCTGCCCGAAGGCAGGTCTTTCACTGCTACGCTTTGCACCCTTACTAGGGATTTATAGGTGTGGTAGCTTCCCGTTACTTTCCACACCGGTGAAATGATGATGGCGGATGATTTTCGGGGACCATTGGGTTCTAGGCTTCCTGACATTTGTCTTATAGGTGAAGAAAACCCCCGAAAAAAGCTTACCCAGGAGCCTGTCCCGACGGGGAGTCGAACCCGCGCCCGCGCCCACCGTGTGACAAGACAGCACGCTACATCGAGTGCACAACGGTGGACTATACATATATGATATATTTAATATTGTTTATAGTATGCAAACTGTAAATATCTAGTTTTCTTGTGATTTTAAATAAAATATCGTGATAATAATAAATAAACAATGAATAGTGTTAGTTTCCTTCAAGAGCCAACTCTTCAAATGTAATTTTAGAAGCTAAATCTAAAATAAAGGAACTTGAGAGACCGTTACCTGAACTAGATTTAAAACAGCAGAGGTAAAATTTAATGGGGCATTCAGATTTAATCATCTTTGGTAACAAAATACTACCTGTAATGGAATATATGATTTTTTTATTTACACATGTATCTTTTATTTTGAAAATTATTAAAATATATTTTAAAATAAAAAACATATCAGATTCATCACAAAAGAGAATCTACAGCATCAATACATGCTGGTGTTAAGTGACTAAAATTTCATGTATCTCTCTTTACAGGCAAGATCGAGCAGGAGGAGAACCAGACTGCAAATTGAAGAAGCAGAAGGAGACCATAATTATCTTCCAGGCGGATTCTGATTGACACCTTCAGCATATGTGAGTTTTAACAAAAATTTATGTTTGTAGTGCTTTTCCCGTAAACAGTGTTTATAAATATAAATTATCCATTTTGGGGCAGTAATTTTAAGACAGTAGTAAATGTCCACTAGGCCACTACCTTAATTGATATAGATTGTTGATTGCCCTAGCTCGGTAGCCAGTCGGTTCCTACTTGTTTTTTGGAAAGAGCGCTGAGATTCTTATCTGTATAGGGTCCGGAAGGAGAGTTGCGTGGAAAGCAGACGATAGTTCATAATTAAATTACTTTATTTCTCTTCGTTGATAAACTTAAATGCACTTTACACTTGATCAATAAAAAATTACTGTTACGGACATTCAATATCCCAAACTTACGAGGACTCGAGCTATCTGATGAATTATAAATCGGGAGAAATTTTTTCTAAGTCCCATGATTGTTACTTCAAGACATTATTTCAACAAAACATTTAGATCTTCTCTCAACGGACTATTAAGTGTAAGTGTCGTTGGTTTTGTCCTCGTGAGAATGGTATCGAAGTCAGGACCCTTTATTTCCATATATGGTTGTACATCCTAACTCTGATTTTGATTGGCTAGAACATTCAATCACATGTCTTCTAGGGGCTTATCTTTATTAAAATGCCTACATACATTTGTTTTTTCTTCTCACGGGTACTATAGTGTGTTTACCCTATTTGGATTTTCCACGGCTGTAAATTTTGAAGAATGAAGTTTTCTCCAAACGTGATGTTTGCAAACAAATCTAGCTTAAGGATTTCCAGTCAGATTGAGGGCTACATATTTATGACCTCTTCGTATTAAGGTTTCCCACTGCTACTTGAGGGATATTTCTCCAAATAAGATATTAATTTCTTCATATTCTATATTCCAGTTCATTATTTGTTTATTGATTAATTGTATTTATTAATCGTTATACTAAATTAGGGGTCACATCTTACCGTTAAAATTTTCTTAGAAACTTTTAAAGATGGATACATGAAATTTTAGACGCTTAGCACCAGTACGGCAGTGATGCTGTGGATCCTCTTTTGTATGAATCTGCTAAGTGTTGATTAAAATTAAATATATATATTTTTTTTCTTTTTCAAAATAAAAAATACATATGAAAATAAAAAATCAGATATTCCATTACAGGTAATATTTTATTACCAAAGAGTTTCAGTGAATTTACCAGTCTTATAACTAAACCCTCCAACACATTTTACAGTTATACCTTTAATAGTATGTGGAAAGAGATATTGACTCCAAAATAAATAAATTTCAGACGGTGTGTGGAACAATACAGAGAACGTTCAAAAATAAAATTAGAAAATAAACCAAGATAAAAATGTATAATGTTATGGCGGTTCCCACAATATTGTATAGATGTGAAACTTGGGCTCCAGTGAAAAAACAGAAGGATAGAATACAGACGGCGGAGATGAGGTTCCTAAGAAAAGTAAAAGGATGTACAAGACTTGATAGAATAAGAAATGAGGATATAAGAGAAGAATTGAAAGTACAGTCTTTATTGGATAAGGTCACGAATTACAGACAGAAATGGATTGATCACATGGATGGAATGAGTAAGGAGAGATATCCATTGTTAGCAAGAAATTATGAAGCAAGAGTGAGACGTGATGTTGGAAGACCTAGAAAACGTTGGGCTGATGCATTATGAAGTCGGAACGGGCAATTACCTAATCCCTGGAGTGATGATGATGATGACCTTTAATAGTTTCTGAGATAATGGGTCTTGAAGTTTTAACATTGGCGAGATAGGGCTTTAAATCTCCCCTTAAATATTCTTCTTCTTCTTAAACATAATTTGTAGGTATTTCATCCTGTTTATTTCCAAAATCACTCCTCGGAGAAAGACGTATTGGATGTGCATGCACTGTCTATCCATCTCTTGGCTGGTCTTCCTCTTGTTCTTCTCCCGTCCATTGGTCTATCTTCTTTAGCTCTTTTTGTAAGTCGGATTTCATCCATTATTTCGTTATGACCCTTCCAATATTTTCGTCTATCTGTAATAAATTTGATTATGTCTTGAATATGACATTTGTCTCTAATTTGTGTGTTGTGTATTTTATCAAATAATGTTTTCCCCTGAATAGTTCTTAAGATTTTCATTTCACATGTGCTTATTATTTGCTTATCCTGTACCAAGCCAGGTTTAAAAAGGGTGAGGGGAGGAGCAACACCTCGTAAAAAAACCTTAGTTCAGCTTACTCAGCTGATAGTACCTTGTGAGGGCCCCTTGCCAGGGTTACGATGAAGACCTCAATGGCAGATACAGCGGAGAAGGAGTCCTTCGGTACGGTGAACCTGACGGAAGAAGAAACTCTACATCTACTGCCTTGTAGATTGATAAACGGGCGGATGGGGTTCGTTAGTCCTGCAAGACAACCTACTTAGGAGAGACAACTCCGAAATAAAACGGGGCAGGCTGAGCTCTGGAGCTGGGTGAAGGCATTTGGCCTAGGGAGGAAACCTCGAATAATAAACCCGCCATGAAAACGGGCTAGCAACCCATTTCAAGGTGTATCTTACACATTGCAAGCAAGAGGAAGACGTGATGTTGGAAGACCTAGAGACGTTGGGCTGATGCATTATGAAGTCGGAACGGGCAATTGCCTAATCCCTGGAGTATGATGATGATGATCTTACACATTGCTCGCAGTCCCATTGATCAAGCCTCAGATCAAAGACGGAAACAAAATACGACAAACGCTCGGAAAAGGTCTACGATTTGGTAAAATAAAAACATATTAAAAATTGCTACTTGGAATGTTATGTCCTGGTTTAAGAGGAAAATAGATATTCAATTTTGAAAAAAAATACAAATCTCCCCTTCTACGTAATGTAACTTGTAATTGTCGTTTTACGTTGATCAGAATATGGGAGGTGTAAAAGTTACGTGAAGAACTCTCTGGGCATTAAATATGCAGTGTTTCAATGTGACCATTTACGTGTTAAAGACACATATCACTGGCGTTGCGTGCTTTATTTTTTCTCATAAAAATGTCAAACTCCTAAAACAGTATTGTATTTTGTATTTTAAGCCCACGTTTTCTCTTTACAGAGATTTAGGCCCTCTCCCCCTACAGGGAAGAATTTGAACCATACTAATTCAGTTACTCTTGTTTTCGTATAGATGTCATTTTTGAGTGGTCCGTGGTCAGCGTTCCGCCTGATACTGACATCTAGGAAACCAAGGTAGTACTAGGACGGGAAAATTCGGTAAATTTTGCTTAGAGGCCTTTTCATTCAGGCTTAAGGATTTTTTACGAGCCTGAAAATCTTCAGACTCGGGACCCACGGCTTAAAGTCCCTCCCGGAGGACTTTCTCCTTGGATTTTTCCGTTCTAAATAATCCATCGACCCCGGCCGGGTTTGAACCCGCGACCCTCGGGAGCATAACCACTAGTCCACCGCGGCCGATACAGTATTGTATGATTCTAAGAAAACATTAAGATGAATTTCAAAAGAAGTTTCGAATAATGTAGAATTAACTAATATGCGTTTTACATTAAATTAATGATTAGCCAGATTTTGCAAAATCCTGATTCACTTAGTTTTTCCTCGATACGAAAACATACCTCATCACCGACCGAAATGTCAAAAAAACCAGTTGGAATGTATAGTAAACAACTGGATAATACCTTGACATAACTGTAACATAGAGAATGACTGGTATGTAAAGAACAATGTGACGAGAAATATTAACCGTTATTAACTAGCATCAACTTATCTATGGATCTCCTTTTCTATTCCAATGACGTAAGTAACTTTTATACTAAGTAACTGTAAATGTAAGTACATAGTAGGACTGTAATATCATGTTTAACGATATCGCTTTAAAAACCCAGACGTAACTTACAGGATACAATTAAAATAAAGGGCAAAATTTGAAATATGGATCTGATATAATATGAAGATAAAAATGTTTATGTAATTTATATCAACATAGGTCCGAAATTAATTGTTTCACTTCTAGCCTCTATCCAGTGAGCAATTAACTTATTTCAGGTCTATGTTGATAAAACCTTTTTCATTTTCGACTCTATACTTGTGTTTTGAATACTGTTTCGTTAACCTCTTAATATTTTATACAGTTAGGGCAAGTTTCACCAACAGAGGTAACTGTATTACGCCAGTTTTCCCCGCTTATAATGCATAGCTTAAACTGGCGTAATACAGTTACCTCTCTTGGTGAAACTGGTCCTTAGTGTAGAAAATATTGCTACACTTAAAATATTACAATCAGAAATAAATAATTTAATCATTTCTTACACAAACAAAGAAGTATTGAAATTGATACCTCCAGGAAAAGGGAAACGTGGTAGACCAAAGCCAACGTGGATAAAGGGAATTCAACATAACATGAAGAAGAGAAATATGATATAAGCAGACACGCAAGACCGTGAAGTGTGGAAGAAAAAAATTGTATATTTTAGTTGAGGATACCTGTGTAAATAACAGAAACAATCCTGAATAATAATAATAATAATAATAATAATAATAATAATAATAATAATAATAATAATAATACATTTCTTCACTATTTACAAATATAAAAATTCACATCTTTAAATTACACTCTATGAAGTTAGATAGATAGATAGATGGAAAGCTCTGCGGCCATCACTTAAGTGTTGGCGGTGAGCGATCCATTTTGGTCCTCCTTAATAGGTAGAACCCCGGGTTCCTGCAAAATACATTAGCCCCGGTTTAAGTTTTGAATTCAAATTTGAAGTTAATTAGCAGAGTGAAGTCGAAAGCGGACCTTTTGGGGTTCTATTCCAGCATTTGCTCTTTGGATTGAGGGAAACCGCTTAAAACCTCAATCTCAATAGTCGATCACGCGGGATCTTGCCAAATTTGGCTTTCGGATGACTCTATATTGGGAGAGCATCCAGGTTTATCTTTATTTAAATATAATGTGCGTACATTTCAACTCTATGAAGTTAAACTCACGCAGTTTCCTATATTTTAACATAACGATTAACGAGTAAAAATAATTTATACATGAACAACAAAAATTAACAAACAAAAAATATTGATACAGTACTAAGTTTCAGTCAACAGAATGTTCACGTGCAGTCAAGTGGGTGTGGGTCTGGTAGTGTTGTTATTGAGTCTAACCGTGCTTTGTCGTGTTGTTGTGTGCGTTCTGATTGTAGATTAACGCTAGAATGGGGAACAAAGGTACAAAAGAAGAAATGAAATTAATTATTGGTTTGAATAATCAGTATAAATCGCTAAATGAAATTAGTTTAATAATTGAAGGGTTAACAGCAACCATTCAGCATATAATTTATAAAGTTGGCGAACGAAAATATTTCGAAAATAGCTACAGATCAGGACGTACTAAAAAAACTTAATGTTAAAAAGGCATTAATGAGAAATGAAAAGCAAAATCTTCAAAGCAGTCTGCACCTAAATTAGCATATAGTATCAAGAATGACTTTAATATTAGTATTTTTTATATGTGTTCATTACTGTCTAAGAGCTAAGGAACTACATGAGACAACATCCCGTACAAAATGATTTGTAAGTAAAAAAAAAACCGAAAGAATAGATTAAACTTCGCTAAAACACACATTAACACCTCCAAAAAATTTGGAAAAAAATTAATTTTCACTGATGAGTCCTAAATTTAACATTTTCTGTTCAGATGGGAAGAAACGTCTTGAGGAAGAAAGATACAGAGCTACAAACGCAAAATCTCCAACCCACTGTGAAAAATAGTGATGGTTCTTCATTTTAGTACCGGTATAGGAATGCTTGAGTACTTACGGAGTTGGGGGTCTTACATTTTATCGATGGTGTGATGGATCACAAACAGTATATGAACATACTGAAGGCCAGTCTTCATACCTCGGCAGAGAAAATGGGAGTTAGATAGTATTTTTCATTTTTACAAGGTAATGCCCCCAATCACACCGATTTCAATACGCATTTATGGCTTTGTATAAGACACCAAAGTACACGAAACGCCCACGCAGTCTCCCGACATAACCCCATTTATAATTAATGGGAATATCTGAAAAAAAATTGGTTTAAAGCAGATTTATACCAAACGAGACCTGAGAGACGCTTTGGAAGAAGAATGGAGAATTGCACCTTCTTCAGTAACTTCAAATTTAGTCGAGTAGATGTCACGTCATATTCAAGTCATCTTGGAATAAAAAGGGCTCCCAGCCAAGTATTGGACTCAAAAAGTAAAGAGTCAAAACAACCATAATATGATACTGTATCAATATTTTTGTTTGTTAATTTTAGTTATCCATGTATAGATTATTTTTACTCATTGTTACGTTAAAATAGAGAAAGCTGCATTTATTTAACTTTATAGATTGCAATGTAAAGGTGTATAGTTTTGATTCGTATATAGTGAGGAAATAATTAAATGTTTATTTCTGTCTGTGATCTTTTTAAATGTATCAGTACTTTCTACACTAACTGTATGTTTTCTTTTTCTTGTACATTATTTTTTAAGTATTCTTATTTTTCTCTGTTAAGCATATTATTTTTATATAAAATTATAATTTAATAAATGAGAGATACAACGGAAATTTGAGAAGTCCCTGTTATAAAAATGATATAGATATGAGAATGCTGTGGTATCCAATACGATCTTTATTATGTGTAAATTTTATAGGCTATATGTATGTAATGCCGGAGGAGATGTAATGTTAATGATAAATGTTTGATTCCAAGTATTTCCTGGTAATTCTACATACCTGTAAATTAAGTTGTCATGCCAGCGTCCCATTCACATATTATGTAATATCATTAGTGTATTTATCTCCGTTACAGAAATAATATGTAAGAAACGAGTACTATAAATCCAATATTTGTAGTCATCAATTTTATTAGCAAAAGCAAATAGGTAGTGGCGCATGTTGAATGCTTTATGATAAACATAGATTTTTTATTTACTATTGTTTATTGCTAAAAGTGAACAAATTTTAATTTAAAATTATTTAGATAAATTAAATTCACCTACTTTCTTAAATTTTACTTATTCATTATTAGCAAAATAATATCATCGTTAAATTTCATATGGTGGGAAAAGCATATTTAGAAAGACACAAAACAAAATACATTGATGGAATCTGTTGCAGTGTATGAAAGTGAGGTATGGGCAATCAATAAGTACTACAAGAATAGACTAATAGCTCTAGAAATGAATTATTTACGCAGAAGTGCGAGAAAGTCAAAATTAGAACATGTCACAAATAAGGAAATTAGGAACATAATGGAAGCATAAGAAAGCATTATTGAAAAAAAATTGAGGAGAAGGAAATTAAAGTGGTTAGGACATATTTTAAGAATGGAAGATGAGCGATGGCGGAAACTACTATATCAATGGCAACCGAGCAAAAAGAAGAAAAGAGGGAGACCAAAGCTAACATGGAAGGAAAACATGAAGATAGTAATGCAAAGCAAGAGGGCTAAGCATTGAAGATGCCCAAGATCTTAGGCTTTGGAGGTTTGGCACGGGAAGAAGGCAGTAACTGTAAAAATCCGAAGATAGATAGATAGATTATTAATTATTTAATTTGTAATTTTTTTTTTTTTTTTGCTTCTGGAATATCAAACTGAATGTTAGCAAAATTCTGCTGCCTCTTTATCAAAACTTCCCATCCCATACAAATTCAAACCTTCTTTGGTGGTCTATTTCTCCGGTTTGAGACTTCAGTTAAATATCTCGGACTTCAGTTGGACATTACGCTTATATTTAAAAGCCCATACATTATTTAGTTAACCGCTCAATGGCGCAATTGCTATTTTATATTTATTTTTCAAGTCGAAATGTTATCCCTATGGACCAACTTCTCATTATGTAGCAATGATCCGCAGTACCTTTTTTGTAAGGGCTCAAAGCATCTAGTTCTTTACAAAAGTCATGAACATAAAATTAAATATAATTGTAGGCTTTCACGGCCGGCGTCTTGATCCATATTTGGTTCGTCTTCCGGGCTTATAGGCCGTGGTCTGGTTGTCTTCTTACTCGATGTTTCGTCTACTGCTGCGGTAGACCTCATCAGGAGATACTGCGTGCTCTCTGTGAACTCCTCAACAGTCGGCATTCAAAATCGATGCCTCATAATTATTCCCCCTCCGATATGTAAGTAGATTCTGAACTTCTCGAAGCCGCTGAACTGCGCTGTAAGGTCAAATGGGAGATGTAATTAAGATTATTATAAATAAGGTAAATCTGTTCTAATAAGATGAAATAATCGACACTATTTTAATAGCATATTACGATGCGAGGTTGGGAAGTGGTTTTTACAGAATCGAGGAAAATGTTTAAAAACCGAGCGACAGCGAGGTTTTTAATTTCTGAGATTCTGTAAAACACAACACAAACGTGCGTTGTACGTTATTTTTTGCGCGATGGTGTTTTCAAAATAATAAATACCGGTAATAATAAAATAATATCTTTGTCGGAAATATTTGCGTTCAATGTAAACAATTCACTGACGTAAACCGCGTGGGCAATGTTTATTAGTTGAAACAACAGAAAACCAATTCGTGACAAAATAACAGAAGGCCGTGAGACCAATTAGTAATAAAATGGCGGCAAGTGCGTATATATTGTTTTATATTGTTTCAAATAAAGTTCAGTTCATGTAAAGTGCAGTGATTTGTTTCGTATAATGTATATTAACACTACCTTTTGGATATTTTTTTATGTACATTGTAGGCTATGTTGAATACATAGAGGGCAGTGGTTTTCTTCCCACACGCATGTTTAATATGTAATGTTACAGAATAATTATTTAGGTTGGCAACCCCGAAATGTAGGATGTTAAACTTTCAATCCTGGTCGCCATTGCTGTAAGTACGAGAAAACGCACTATCCCGCAAAAAAATATATTTGCCTCTATACATCATCCAATAAACCCACATGAAATCCTGTTGGTGCACAATATAGGGCATCCACCAAAGATGGCGTGATGTACACGAAACAGGTTCACGAATGTCTACTGGTCTCGAGTGTTGAGCTGCAAACAGGCCGGCACATTCTGTGCTGATAATTAATTAGACCCTGCCTCTAGGTAGACTAACGTGATTCATTAATACTAGTTTCCTATTACCTGTTCAAGCACATGTTCGCACCTCGTTTACCATATTTATAACAGATAGTACAGAGAGGATCTCCCGACCTACGGCGGGCTAACGGGAAAAGCGCATGCGGACGCAGACGCTGAGTTCTCACTTCGCGTCATGCGGCAGAGCAACTGCAAGTCTCTTTTCCTACCTCTTTCACTTGGTTCGTGTATGACCATGAAAAAAGGGAAAATAAGTTACGTACCTTATGACAGGGGGCACGCCGTAGCGTAGTGGTTAAGGCACTGCGCTACAAGCCGGAAGGTCGAGGGTTCAAGTCCCGATGGGGTCAGGATTTTTAAACTGACCCAAACCTTCTGGCGGCTCTGTGGCCCTGGGGTTGACTCAGCCTTTAACGGAAATGAGTACCAGACACTTGTTCTGTGGATAAAGGCGGCCGTCACGCAGGGCTGACAACTCGGCTGACATCAAGTGTCGATTGTCTACAAAAAGTGGGAATCTTAACCTCCTACTACCCGAAGGGCCTCCTGAGGCCTGAAGTGGAATTACTTTACCTTATGACAGGAGGTGTTGAACATGTTCTCCTCCTACTTCCATGCATTTTCAGGTGCCTAAAGTTGATGCATTACAGTTATTCTGTATGATTTCAAACGTTAAAGTTTCGTAGCTCGCAATGTTAACGCCTTCGATACATCAGTTTCTTGTGCAAGTCGTCTAGGGTTTTTGTTGGCGTATGTTCTAATCTTTCTCCTATTTCATGTAATTTTTCCTCTGTAAGCACCCGTTTTGTTACCATTGGTTTCTTATCGAGCACAGAACCCATTTCTCTAAATTTGTTTGCAAGTGGTCGAACGGTATCTCTATTTGGAGGATTACATATGGAAATTGTGTTCGAAATCGTGTAACGACGTGTCTGTAAGACTCTGTTTTCACATAATTATCTTACATAAATACCCTATGCTGTACTGTAAACACAGATCGAGGCATAATAACTATCAATTAAGACCACTAATACGAGAATACACAGCACGTGTTTCACCTTACAAGCATGATACACAACTGCCTCGTCAGGCGATCAAGTTTTAATATTTCGACGGCGCAAGTTTATGCCTCACAGTGAGCCGTGCAGTTGCTATGTCGCGTGACGCGGGGGACTCAGCGGCCGCATGCACTTTTCCCGCTAGCCCGGCCGTAGGTCAGGAGATCTCTGGTAGTTTTTCGTAGTTGGGATAAATGCTGAATGTTTCATAGTCACTTAAGTGTACTATTACGGTTTTTAAATCCACTATTAATTGTGAAATTTTATATAAAATACCAAAAACGTGCATAGCCCCTATGCACAAAATAAGTGCGAAATTGTTTTAATGGCTTTCCTATCCCAGAACATACCGTTATTTCTAGTTCTAAGTCCCTGAGTTAAGAAGAGAACGTTATTTCTTGTGTTGAGTGGTTACTTTCACAGAAGAAATAATCCCTAGTAAACGATAAAGTGCGTTCGTGCGGAAAGTTGAGTGCGAAAACAGGGGAAAAAATTACAATTAGAAAACGAGAAACTTTACGTTAAAATATTCTAATGTTTAATTTTCGTGATAAGAAATTGGTTTAGCGGAAAGAAGAAGGCATTGGAGAATCTTATAAAAATATTCAGCAAGTAAGAGACTGAAGGAGAATTTCGATGAAGAACAATCTGCAATGAAAGAGCAGGCTACTGTCTGAGAGGTCGAGAGCAAAGCAACTAATTAACAATGTCGGCCGCGGTGGACTAGTGGTTATACTCCTTGCCTCTGGTCTCAAGGGTCGCGGGTTCAAACCCGGCCGGGGTCGATGGATTTTTAGGACGGAAAATCCAAGGAGCAAGTCCTCCGGGAGGGACTTTAAGCCGTGGGTCCCGAGTCTGAAGTTTTTCACGCTCGTAAAAAATCCCTAAGCCTGAATGAAAAGGCCTCTAAGCAAAATTTACCGAATTTTCCCGTTCTCGTACTACCTTGGTTTCCTAGATGTCAGTATGAGGCGGAACGCTGACCACGTACCACTCAAAATGGCATCTATACGAAAACAAGTGTAACTAAATTAGTATGGTTCAAATTCTTCCCTGTAGGGGAAGAGCGCCTAAATCTCTGTAAAGGGAAAACATAGGCTTACAATAAGATGAGATTCAGAGATAGACTGCCCTCAAACTTTGTCAGCAATGCAATTCAAATTTCCACTCTTTGCCCAAGAAGCTACCAATCCATATGGTCACCAACCAATAGTGTGGATACACAACATTTGTTTAGTAAGTACAGTTCAATTGTTACAAACAGAAGGAATAACTTGGAGGAAAGGACATTGCAATTTGTCCTTTTTTTAAATTTTCAACAAGATATTATAATTTGCATAAAAGTTTGTATTTGTTTATGAATGTTTACGGAGAGTAACAGATGGAATTTTTAATGACTATTTAACTCATGCCACAAATGCTAGTCAATGACCAATCACGTTTCAATGAATTTTGTTTTACAACCAATGATAGTCGTGTTTCACCTCGCTCTTTATCGATTTCTCCTTATCAGCTCCTGCTTTTGTGATAAAGAAAGCTCCACCTTTTTAATGTTCTGAACAGGACAGAACATTATTTTTCTCCAACAAATACATTGGATATAGCAAATAATGAACAGATTCCTTGATTTTACTGAGTTGTTTACTAAAAAAATAAATGAATAACCCGTAATGTTGATTGTGATATATAGTTTGATGTGTTTC
Organism: Diploptera punctata; assembly: GCA_030220185.1. NCBI lineage: Eukaryota > Metazoa > Arthropoda > Insecta > Blattodea > Blaberidae > Diploptera > Diploptera punctata. Next base: position 1,613,281 of record JASPKZ010009352.1, on the reverse strand, counting down.
ATTATTTCTCCACTTGGGTACATTCTTACAATATTGCGATCTTATTTGGCAATAAATAATATGATCTAGTTGCAGTGAATGAACATAACCTCACATTTCTGATTTGTTTTCAAACATCGGCGTTTACATTAAATAGGTACATAAATATTTTAAAATAACTATAGTTAAACAATGATTTGTGAGTAAACAGCTTAATTTTATTTGTTAAATAGTCCTAACAAATGCCACTCTTGATTTTCAAATTCTCTAGATAAATTCACTCTTCACTTCGTGAGTCGTGAATTTATCGATAATTTGGAAATCACTCGTGACATTACTTATGAAAACACTTCGACAATATGGTTATGTGACGATTCTTTTAAAATTCATGACGAAACACCGTTGAGGTCACTATGTAATATTTATAGTATAAGAAGATAATATCTGAGATCTCAGTTTTCCTCAACTTTAGATGTGGGGTGTTGTGTCTTTTGAAGAATGAGATCTCAAGCATTCTATTTTTATAATATAAATATTAAAATTATGATTTTTATAAAATATACTTTTATTATCATGTAAATTAAAATTTTATTTGTACAAAATTAACAAATTTATAGATTTAATTACATTTATAATGTGCAGTATCCCTGAATATGTTAATTGCACAAAGGCCTAATTTAATTAGGCCCACGTTATTTAATATTCTCACTTTCTCTGTTGTTTTAGATATTTCTATATTTACTTTCAAATAAAGCAATTAAAATATCTTGCTGCAGTTAATAAGCCTATATTTACTTTTAAACTAATACATTCATCAGAAAAACCACAAATCGCTACAAAATGTTTAGTACAAATTTCTTATTGTTCATCATCATCTTCATCCGGTATCATGACAGCTGCCGCCGTCTTCCGGAAACTAAACGCCATTCCTCTTTGTCCATCCACTGATCTTCCTCCAATCCTCTGATATAATCATAGCCGCTAGCACACCTTCTATCCATTCGGTTTTCCTTTCTTCCTTCTTTCCATTGGGACGCATTTCATAATAAGTTTGGCAATCTTCGTTCTGGCATTTTTTTGACATGACCATACCACTGTAATCTTTTCTTTTCTATAATGTCTATGATGCCCGGCTTCCCTTATTTCTTTATTCAGTATTTTATCCATTCTAGATTTTCCAGTTGATCTTCTTAAAACATCCATTTCTGTACTTAAAATTCTTTTCATTTCTCTGGTAGGAATTTGCCAAACTTCAGCGCCGTTGTGTTCTTATTGCTATGAAATGTTACGTTTTAAAATGATATTCTTATTTTTATTGCTAAATCTATTATCTATATCCATAACACTACAATAAAAATTCCCATACTGCCAAAGAGGCAAGGGCTATCCAGTAGAATCTCTTAATGCTAACCACTGGCGAATTAACTGCTAAGGAACGACATTCATTTCCTTCTGCTACCCACTGGAGAGCACTTGTTGCTGTCTTAGTGAATGAGCTTTGAACCGAGTTTAATAAGCCAATGATTTAGTCACATAGGCCTAATATTACTCCACTAAATAAATTCTGCACGCAGGATGTCTAGAGATAACTGTAAATATATAAAACCATTATTCTACCAGTTATATTATATGGGTGCGAAACATGGACTCTTGCGTTAAGGGAGGAAATGAGATTACGAGTTTTTGAGAATAAAGTTCTTAGCAAAATGTTTAGACCAAAGAGAGATGAACAGACAGATGAATGGAGAACTTCATAACAATGAACTACATGGTCTTTATAGGAAGCCAGATATAATAAGAACAGTTAAGTCTCGTAGACTGCGTTGGGCAGGACATGTTTCGCGTATGGGGAATGAAAGACTTGCATGGAAGCTTCCTGTAGGAAAGCCAGAAGGAAAACGCCCAGTTCGTAGACCAAGAATGAGGTGGGAGAACAACATTAACTACGATTTGAGGGAAGTAGATTATACAGGGAATGATTGGAAGGCATTAGCTCAGGATAGGGGTGTATGGAGAGCTTATGTCCGCGCGGCCATGAACCTACGGGTTCGATAGTGCCAGTGAGTACGTAAGTAAGGATGTATAGCCTAGAGATTTAGGGATACACAGCACTCTTCCATAACAGAGTTTTTAAATTCATAGCCCTACTTAAAGATGAGCTTAAATGTATTGTATATCGTCATCATCTCCATTACAGTCATGAATTAGGTCACTGGCCTGTTCCGCTTCAGGATAGAAATTGATTCCTCCATCGCTTCTTAGGTCTTCCTGGGTCTCTTCGTCCTGCGGGTCTGTAGTTGAATAGCTGCAGAGGTAGTCTATTGTTTGGCATTCTAAGGGGGTGTTCATGCCAATTATTTTGGTATATTTGGATGGTTTCAGTTATTGCTGGTGTGTTAAGAGCTTTGCGGATATCGTCATTACGCATGTGGTCATAAAGCGTATATCCCGCTAAAGGTCTTAATAACTTCATTTCTGCAGCTACTGTCCTATTTAATTTGCCTACAGTAAGATTCCAATTATTGTATTGTATTGTAAGCCTATGTTTTACCTTTACAGAGATTTAGGCGCTCTCCCCCTACAGGGAAGAATTTGAACCATACTAATTTAGTTACACTTGTTTTCGTATAGATGCCATTTTGAGTGGTACGTGGTCAGCGTTCCGCCTCATACTGACATCTAGGAAACCAAGGTAGTACGAGGACGGGAAAATTCGGTAAATTTTGCTTAGAGGCCTTTTCATTCAGGCTTAAGGATTTTTTACGAGCCTGAAAATCTTCAGACTCGTGACCCATGGCTTAAAGTCCCTCCCGGAGGACTTGGTCCTTGGATTTTTCCGTCCTAAAAAATCCATCGACCCCGGCCGGGTTTGAACCCGCGACCCTTGAGACCAGAGGCAAAGAGCATAACCACTAGTCCACCGCGGCCGACTCCAATTGAATGAGTCATTTCGAAAAGGGATCATCTACAGCTGATCAAATTTTACAGGAGAGGGAAAAACTGATTCAGTTTGTCCAGGATGAAGCTATGAATCTGAAATTTCTACTGAATAATTTCCATGCCCATTTACATTCACTTGCTAATTTACATGACTTTCTTGATTATAGTTTTCCCAAAAAACTAATTACAATTTTCCGGAGATGATCCCTTTTCGAAATGAACGAAGAAACGTTTACAAAATTAAACACATTTCTATGAAAAAAAAATATTATTGCGAAATAACTACATACATGGAATAATACTGTATACATTTTATTCCATTTCATCATTTGGAAATGACTATAAAAAAAGTACATCCGAAAAATCATCATTGAACATCTTCGGCGTTCTCTACTACTTCAGCTGTAGTTGTAGGCCATTTGAATAAATCATCATAAAAATGTCGATGGATATCAGGAATGTAATGATGAAGTTTCTTTACATCCATTTTTTTTGTGTTTTATTGGTATTTTGCTGATGTAGGCAGGGTGTGTTTTCACATCTGGTATTTGCAGTATTTCTGGGGACTTTGGTTTGAGCAAGTTGAACTCTTGTTCCCCGAAAATGGTGTCAATAAATTTCCGGCCGATTATGGTTCTAGGCTTGTCACTATTACACTCAAATTCGTAAAATGTATTTATTGCAAAATAATGTTTTTGTTCTTTTGGAACACCTTTACCCATACTCTGTATACGGAGTGCCTTGCATTAAATGAATAATACATAAATAACGATTGTAGCATGGTTTTAATATTGTTTACTCTGATAACACAGAAAGACTGCAAGAGGATAGATATGCAGTTGAAGTCAAGATCACATTCGTGCGTCAGTCCGTTCGAAAAGGGAACAACTCGGCGAGTTGATCCTTTTTCGAAATTACTACATGAAAGGTAAAGTCAGAAAGTGGTAAAATAATAGTGTATTTGATCATTTCTCACGCGGAATCGATGTAAGGACGTATGTAAACATGGAATAACGAAAAAAGTGAATTTCACAAAAAATCGTAGATGATCCCTTTTCGAAATGACTGATTCAATTATTGTATATATCTATTTAAACATATGTAAAACTATAAATATAATTATATAATCATTTTATCATCTTAACAAATCTGTACAGTTTGATTATATAATATTGTGGGTTGAGCAAGTCATATTATTTCATGGAATTATAAAGTATGAGATAATGTTAACTCATAAAACTCAAGGTCTCGGGATGAGAAAATGAAAGTGCAACAGTTCCTATGAAACGTCATACATTGAGAAATTTGACAATTCCGCTGTTATCATAAACTCGTAAAAACCATCACTAAATATAGTCTCTATTGATGTTGTTGAGAAACCGCACTTCTTAATGATACTATTAATTATGCCTGAAATGTTGCTTCGTAAATTTCAAATAATAGTATAATGGAGCATATTTTTATTGACTCAGGGTATTTTTTATTATGAATCTTATTATAGCTTAAATGTGTCTTGTGTCATCATATATCTATAATCTAGCTCACAAAATCAAATTGTGTGTGTTCTAACATATATTTGATTTTAGTTTATCATATTCTTCCTTTTCAGTTAGGTCTTTCAGTCTTTGGTTTCTAGCGAGTAAAAATAGTAGAAAATTTTAGCTCCTAACTAAAACGATCACTTATTTACCAATGTCTTCTTCTTCTTCCTTACAAGTATTAGGCCAAGGCCTGTTACGATCCTATAGAAAATTTTTCCTCCAGCATCCAGGAAATTCTCGTATAAGACTTGAAAGCATAATAATAGTCCCTTGGATTGGTTGCTGGCCAAAGGAAGGCAAGACCAGTGATGGGGCTGCCATCTTATAGCCTCTGGTCAGGCTTTTCTGGAGAAGAAAAGAAAATAAAGGAAAGAAGAAATGGAAGAAAGGAAAGACTCCCTAGCCCTCGGATGCCCTAATAACTTTGAGGTCGAAAAACCAAGAGTTAACCAAGAGAGGTTAGATAGTAAAGTTAAAAGAGTGCAAAACACAAGTAAGTGGAAGAAATGTTTTGCACAGCTTGGGCACCTTGTGGTCGCTATCCACATATCCCCTAGATGAGGACCCCTGAGGGGATTTACCAATGTCAAAACTGTAATATAAGTTGAAAAAATATAAAAACACATTCATTATAAAATAAATTAGTTAAACGTAATAAAAACAGTTCTATAAATTATCATCATCATCATCATCATACTACATTCACGAATCTAGGCCATCTGTTGACCTGTCTCGGTCTTAAGAGAAACACCATCCAAAAGTCTTTTGAGTGGACGTCCTGGTCTTCTTCTTCCTGCAGGCTGATATCTTAACATTTGTTTGGGTATTCTGTGATCTTCCATTCGATGAACATGTTGTATCCATCTTGACTTATAATCAGAAATTTTGTTTTCTAAAGGTTCCATGTGTAATTCTTCTAAGATGTCTTCATTTTTTTGTGATCTAGTATGCGTATCCTGCAGTCCTCCGAAGGTATCTCATTTCAGCAGATCTAAGTCTCTGTATATCCTTCTGTTTCAACGTCCATACTTCGCTACCATACAAAAGAGTTGAAGAGCCAGTGTTTTATACACTTTTAATCTTGAATCCTTTTGGACTAACTGTGGCTTGAAGATAGAATTTATTAACCCTAAAATTCTTAAAAATTTAGATATTTTTGCATTTACATCCTTTTCTTCTTCATATGAGATATTGCATCCTAGATATGTAAAATTATTCACCTGCTCCAAAATTTTATTGTCCAGTACAATTTTACTTCTGACAGGATCTACACCTTGAAATGCCATAATTTTTGTTTTTTTCTGTAGATATCTTCAAACCATATTCTTCTGTAATTTTGTTAAGTTCATACAGACCTTTCTGTAGATTATCTTCTGAATTTGCTATTATTATTTGGTCATCAGCCTTGTCTCACACCACGATTTATAATTCCTTCTTCAGAAAATCTGTTATTCAATTTAATCTTTATGGTGTTGTCTTTGTAAATATTTTGTATATTCTGCAGAAGTAAATTATAATTTCAATAATTTCTAATAGTCTTTTTTAAGATATCGCAATAATATGTGAATTTATAGCCACAGTTTTGGAATAAAATACAGTAGTTCACCAATATAAATCTACAAATCGTATATTTGTAACTGCTTAACTACAATAAAAAACGAGTTTAGTTTGACAGAAATATTGTTCTTTCCATGTGCAGTGTATTGTACCATAGGCCTATATATATTTTTAGAAATATTTAAATTTCATTCATTCCCTTCAATCTATATTAATTTTAGTTCCGTTATACATAATGAGTCCACCGCTGTGGACTTTTTCCTTTTTTTTTTTTTTTTTTGTAATTTTTGAAGTTTTCTTTTGGCATTTCTTGCTGTACCATATCGATCGTACATTGTTGAATTTTAGTCTTTTAATTGTAAATATTCGTAACTTAATTATCAGACTTCTATAAACTGTCTCGAGGTAGCTGCTGCCTTGTCACGCAGCGGCACGGGTTCGATTCCCGGTCGGGACAGGCTCCTGGGTGAGGTTTTTTTCGGGGTTTTTCCTCACGTATAAGACAAATTTCAGGAAGTTTAGGGCCCAATGGTCCCCAAAAACCATCCGGCCATCATCATCATCATCATTATCCTTCACCGGTGTGGAAAGCAACGGAAAGCTACCACACCTATAATTCCCTAGCAAAGCTGCGAAGCATAGCATGAAAATGCTATGATTGCAGTGAAAGACCTGCCCTCGGGCAGAATGGAGATAAACTGAAAATATGTATATTTAGATATCAGTTAGGCCAATTAATTGAAGTTGCATGGACAATTGCTCCAGCTATCATTTTAATATTTATTGCAATCCTTACCTTGTTCCCAAACATCTACGTCTATTGGAATTGAATTGCCTGGAATGTAAGCTCTTGTCTTGACGAGTACATCTCTAGCTGATGGGCTTGGAAACGCGTACTCCATTTCTTTCCATTCAAACAGCACGTCCAGCAACCTTGCAGCACGCGAAGGACAAGAGGTACCCAGGAACATGAGCAGCAGTACCGGTATTGTTGACATGTTTCTAACTGCAACATTACACATTACATTACAAACAAAATTTGACTAGTCATTCTTCAGGAAATAAGTTTCTACTGTGCACTATAGCATCATTTCCTGTACAGTTTCATGCCAGGGTGTGTTTATTTTAAAAATTCGATTTCATTGTCATATTTATAGGAAATTATACACATCTGTGATTCCGTGAGAAAAAATGAAATCCTAGTTCGGAATTAACTCTAAAATACGGTATGTAATATTTTTATAACGACCGCGTATCTTCAATCTAGAAGAGAACAACGTAGTCATTAGATTTTCTTGGCTGACAGCTGGGTATAGTGATATTAACACTATTACTATAATTACTGTTATTATGAGCTTTTTAGAAATTAATTAATTAATACAAGACAACCTCTGTTTTCTAATTAGATTCATAAATACGCTTTTTATTATAAGCTTATCTCGTAAAAGTATTTCCAGGATTTTTTTACGATTACTCTTTCAGGCGTTTCTCAAGTATGTATTCCATTTATTAAGATGAATAATTATGTAAAAACAAGTGATATATTAGTTGATTTTTGTAAATAATACAGTATGACATTAAGGTTTTTAATCTGATTTTCCATTTATTCATACTCTAGGCATATTTTAGTTTTTTATGGCTGTCTTATAAAAGCCAGTGTTTTATAACACTATCACCTTAATGTATTTATACTTTCTATTTCATCGATTGATTAATGGATTATAATAAATCAAAATGTATCTTATATATTAGTAAAAATGTTTTTATATCAATAATAGATTGGCTGAAGATATTATATATATATATATATATATATATATATATATATATATATATATATTATTAAATATAAAATTGGTGCGTAAATTTACTTACCACGCATCAATTTTATATTTAATAATATTTTATTACATATCCTCAACGGTGCTTTAATATGAATTTCAAAAGTGTTGATATATATATAGGGCTTCTAATAAAATTGTAACACTAAAATTAATAGAATTCATTTAGAAGTGAAGATTATACTAAAAAGCGAAACAGCGATAGATTTCTTAGTGACATGCATTTTAAAATGTGTTACTTAATAATAATAATAATAATAATAATAATAATAATAATAATAATAATAGCTTTATTTTACCCGGCAGAGTTAAGGCCTTAAGGCCTTGTCTACCACTCAACCAGGTTTAAAAAAATACAAACAAACAAAAATAATCTTAAATCTAAATTACAATATATATATATATATATATATATATATATATATAAGTAAAGTGATCCCACAACAGACCCGGAGGCCCTTGGGGCAGTAGGAGGTTAAGGCTCCCACTTTTTTCTAGACAATCGGCACTTTATGTCAGCCGGGTTGTCAGCCCTGCGTGACGGCCGCCTTTACCTCCAGAACAAGCGTCTGGTACTCATTTCCGTTAGAGGCTGAGTCGACCCCAGGGCCATAGTGCCGCCAGAGGGTTTGGGTCAGTTTAAAAATGCTGACCACAACGGGACTTGAACCCTGGACCCTCCGGCTTGTAGCTCAGTGCCTTAACCATTACGCTACGGCGTGCCCCCATATATATATATATATATATATATAAACGATTACAACTTATGAATACAATACAATTAATATTTATAATTTATTTTGATTTACTCTAAATTTAACGAATTAAATATATATATATATATATATATATATATATATATATATATAAGATATATAAAAATATAGAGGAAAATATTAATGACATAGTATACAATTAAATAAATAGAGAAAAATTAATTATTAGACAACAGGTAACTGTATAAGCGTGACTTAAAGGTGCCAAGTGTGCGGCAACCCCTGATATCTTGAGCAAGGAGATTCCAGGAGCGGGCAGAGGCTAATGTGAAGAAAGTAGAATAGGAGGAAGTGCTATGAAGAGGAATTGTTAGCAGACTGCTATCTTGTGACCTAGTGTCAATATTGTGGTAAGAGGATAACTTCTCAAATCTGGACGCCAGGTAAGTAGGAATGTAGGAATTCAGAAGCTTGAAAAGTAGTGAAAGAGAGTGCAATTTACGTCTGTCAGTAAGACGGAGCCAAGAGAGGTCATTAAAGTGTTGGGAAATATGGTCATAACGGCGGATATTGAAAATGAATCGAACGCAAGCATTATGAACACGCTGCAGTCCTTGCGACAAGTCATAGTTTAGATCATTATATATAATGTCACAATAATCGAAGTGTGGTAACACAAGATTCTGCACAAGGATTTGTTTTAATCCTCGCTTAAATATCAAACTACAGCATGTATTTAATACAAAAAATGCAAATGTTTCGGATTTTGAATGGTATTTAGATTCTTAAAATTCTAATCTCTATGTTCCTTGTTGATTGGATTCTGAATTTCACACTAAGGTGATATAAAATTATAGGCCTTCATATTTAAGAAATATTTTCTCTAGACCTAAACATTTTAAGTGTGCGTGTATATATATATATATATATATATATATATATATATATATATATATATATTATATTGCAGATTTTCGCGGATATAAGTATGAATAAGAAAGTTTTCTTGGGTTTTCCGCGTCTTGGATTCAAGTTCGGCCCCTGGCCACTGACTCCGACGTTTCGGCATGATCCCACATGCCATTATCAAGGAATCGTCGGAGTCAGTGGCCAGGGGCCGAACTTGAATCCAAGACGCGGAAAACCCAAGAAAACTTTCTTATTCATATATATATATATATATATATACCAAGCCCGGATTAGAGTTGGAGAGAAATTATTGCACTCGACTCAGATATAATTTTATTTCCTCTTAAAATGTATAATTTATTTTTATAAAAAATATAGGTGACTACGTGTCACAAGCGTTTAGATACTCGATTTGGTATGTGATATCTATATCACAATGTGAGCATGTTTGTGTACTTAAGTACAATCTAACTTAAGTCGTTATGGTTAATTAAATATTCAAAATGTCAGCAGAAAATTTTGCATTGTCTTGCCGTTTTTTCCTAATAATTTTCATAAATTTTAATATATATGAATAATTCTTCTTTTATTTTACTCATTAATGCTGTAGCTACAAAATATAGGCCGTACTACAATTGTTTAATTATATAGAGTGTAAATATTTTATTTTTATTTTAAATTTTTGTTAAAATTTGCATTAAAATAAGTATTTTTTAATAAAATATAATAGGTATATTACTAATTGTAGTATATTTTGTTCATCTCTGTAAACTAATGCAAAATTTCATCTCAATATCTTGAAAACTTGGGAGTTATCAGGGAAACCGCAATGAAAAAATTAAGTTACGGAAAACAAGCGACAAACTTACCAGAGATATAGGTACCTTCTAAAATCAAAGGGCTCACTCGAGTGACAGCGTTGCACATTTTTAAACATAACTCGAAAAGTAACAGAGATATCAATGATAATCTTTAACTAATTTAAAGATGACGTTTCAGTCTATATGAGAAAAATTGAAAAATTACTTTTTTTGCCCCCAAAGGTGTAGGTCCCCCTTAAAAATTATATTTATTGATGTCAGCTTCCATAAAATTACACTGGTCAACATGATTTTTGTCTCATGAGTACCAATAGTTGTACTTAATGCAGTTTTTTTATCGTGTTTTAAATATGTATTCGGAATTTCTCCATCACACACAGTTTTTTTTATTTCAATTTCAATTAATGGATTTAAATAATTACTATTTAATAAACGTTTTTTCGTCCATTTGTCCATTGTAATATAAGACCAAATGAGCTAACTCAGGAGATTTCAACTATGGAAAAGAGATATCAAGGCAAATGGAATCCTAATATGCTGGCCGATTATTGTTGGACCATCGACAGGGATGCTCCACAGGCGAAATATAGCAGAAAATTGTCATTTCTTACTTTATAGGCGAGTCCGAATGTTCGAATATTGTGTGGTTACGAATGTAGAAAATATTAAAGTGTTTGAAATTATAAATTTCTGTCTCTCGGAAACCTTGCGTGATGGAGAAAAACCGATATCATATTTGATTCAGGAGAAAAAATACTATCAGAATCACATATTTTTAATCAAAGGGCTCACTCGAGTGACAGCGTTGCACATTTTTAAACATAACTCGAAAAGTAACAGAGATATCAATGACTATTTAACTCATGCCCCAAATGGGAGTCAATGACCAATCACGTTTCAATGATTTCTGTTTTACAACCAATCAGAGTCGTGTTTCACCAAATATTTATCAGTGTTATAATTACCATATTAAAGAAAGCTCCTCCCTACAATATTGTGTTCCTTTGGCAATAAATAGTATGATCTGGTTGCAGTGATAAACAAAAGAAGCAGTAGAAGCGTACCTATCGTTTCTCATTTGTTTTCAAACATCGCCGTTTACATTAAATATATAAATATTTTAAAATAACTATAGTTAAATAATGATTTGTGAGTAAACAGCTTAATTTTATTCGTTAAATAGTCCTAACAAATGCCACTCTTGATTTCCAAATTCTCTAGATAAATTCACTCCTCACTTCGTGAGTCGTGAATTTATCGATAATTTGGAAATCACTCGTGGCATTACTTATGATAATCTTTAACTAATTTAAAGATGACGTTTCAGTCTATATGAGAAAAATTGAAAAATTACTTTTTTTGCCCCTAAAGGTGTAGGTCCCCCTTAAAAATTATATTTATTGATGTCAGCTTCCATAAAATTACACTGGTCAACATGATTTTTGTCTCATGAGTACCAATAGTTGTACTTAATGCAGTTTTTTTATCGTGTTTTAAATATGTATTCGGAATTTCTCCATCACACACAGTTTTTTTATTTCAATTTCAATTAATGGATTTAAATAATTACTATTTAATAAACGTTTTTTCATCCATTTGTCCATTGTAATATAAAACCAAATGAGCTAACTCAGGAGATTTCAACCATGGAAAAGAGATATCAAGGCAAATGGAATCCTAATATGCTGGCCGATTATTGTTGGACCATCAAGAGGGATGCTCCACAGGCGATATATAGCAGAAAATTGTCATTTCTTACTTTATAGGCGAGTCCGAATGTTCGAATATTGTGTGGTTACGAATGTAGAAAATATTAAAGTGTTTGAAATTATAAATTTCTGTCTCTCGGAAACCTTGCGTGATGGAGAAAAACCGATATCATATTTGATTCAGGAGAAAAAATACTATCAGAATCACATATTTTTCTTTCTGAGACAAAAAAAAAAGTTTTTTTTTTGTTGCTCAGTTTTGTTCATATTTCAGTACTTATTTGTTAAACATACCTGAAGAACTGTGGTATTTTCTTAGGATATCGTCATGTCGGTAAAATATTTACTATTACTTGATAAAATGTCTTCACATCTTTCATTTAAAAACGAACATACACAATGTACAATTTGAAATTGCAACTTCGTTTAGGCCTATGTATAGTGAATAACCTACAGAAGTTTTGTCACATGTTGAAAATCCACACTTTCATTTAAACATTGTTCATTAATCATTATCAATGATGAAATATTTTAAGGTACTTGTAATTATTCCTTCTTCACACAACACACGCAAACGCACATCCACACTTTACTGCTACAAGATTCTGAACTAGTTAGTTACAATGGGAAATTTTCCGAGATATATCGCCGGTTGGTTTACGTAAATACTTTCTCTCTCTACAACTGACTTTCATTATTTCGCCAAATTAAACTGTCTGTGCGTAACCAAAATTATACTATAATGAATTTGTTGGAGTTATGCCCTTTACAATTTACCTACATGTTTTGTATCTAACTAACTCACTGGCACTATTGAACCCTTTGGTTCATGGCCGCGCGGACATAAGCTCTCCATACATCCCTATCCTGAGCTAATGTTTTTCAATCATCCCCTGTATAATCTACTTCCCTCAAATCATAGTTAATGTTATTCTTCCACCTCATTCTTCGTCTACCAACTGGGTATTTTCCCTCTGGTTTTCCTACAAGAAGCTTCCATGCACGTCTTTCATTCCCCATTCGTGCCTCATATTCTGCCCATCGCAGTCTACGAGACTTAACTGTTCTTATTATATATGGTTTCCTATAAACACCATGTAGTTCACTGTTTTAAAAATAAAGTGATCCCACAACAGGCCCGGAGGCCCTTGGGGTAGTAGGAGGTTAAGGCTCCCACTTTTTCTAGACAATCGACACTTTATGTCAGCCGGGTTGTCAGCCCTGCGTGACGGCCGGCTTTACCCCAGTACAAGCGTCTGCTACTCATTTCCGTTAGAGGCTGAGTCGACCCCAGGGCCATAGTGCCGCCAGAGGATTTGGGTCAGTTTAAAAATCCTGACCACAACGGGACTTGAACCCTCGACCCTCCAGCTTGTAGCTCAGTTCCTTAACCACTACGCTACGGCGTGCCCCACAGTTCACTGTTTTGATCTATCAAAAATATTAGAAAAACCCATTTGCCGATATTTCTTGTTATTCAAATCCTTAAAAACAGCACCGCTTCTTCATTATTATTAAACTTATTTAGTCGATAGGCCTATATGGCACCTATATGGCACCTATTTGTGTACGAAGTTATTTGCGATGCTAAAATACTCGTATAAGCTCCTAAATCGGAAAATTTCGCGTGAGTTACGCTTTGAAGAATCGAGGGCGAAGTATTAGTCAATTTAATGATACGGAATCCACGGTTCTTTTTTGATTTTTCAACGAAATATTCTACAAATCTTGCCCCGGGAACGAAAGTTGAAAATATAACCTATATCTACAAATGTCACCTAATTCTAGATATACAGGGTGCTCTAAAACTTCCCTTACAAGCTTCTAGGACTTGTAAAGGAGACTGAGTTGCTAATATTTAGTATTGGAAACCATGTCCGGAAACTTACTGTTTCCGTGCTACAGCCGTTTGAAAACATGTTTTTAACGCGACCACTTTTACAGGTAATTTACTCGTATTATGAGCCGTGACACAATGCGTCACTTGTTTTACAATTCAACTCCTTAATAACCAAAGAAACAAAATGGAAACTGAATTATGACTTGCATTAATTATCCCGGATACATCCTCCACAATCAATTTTTGCAGTTTTCAAAATTTAGAAAACATTTGGGCATTAAAAAAAACACAAAGTCTTGGAATACTCGATAGAGAAATTTTCGAATTAGACGAATCGCAAAGATATTAGTTCTTGAGACACGTGACGTACGTTCAAGCAATGCTTGTTTTCAAAAGGCTGTAGCACGGAAACGGTAAGTTTCCGGACATGGTTTCCAATTCTAAATATTATCAACGCAGTCCCATCTACATGTCCTAGAAGTTTGTAAGGGGAATTTTAGAGCACCCAGTAGACATAAGCTACATCGAAATGCTTTAGTATTTTCTGTGTTTGCGTGCATTTTCAACGGTTTTTTTTAATAAGAAGAAATAAATGTTACCAACCTTTAACCCTCAAAATAAGTTTTTAATCCAAGTATTATTTATTGCAAAATTTTTGTAACGATTATAAGTTATATCATTTAAAGATCATTATACGTTATAGTGTCCACCGCTGTGGTCTCGAGGTAGCGTGCTGCCTTGTCACGCAGCGGGCCCGGGTTCGATCCCCGGTCGGGGCAGTTTTTCTGGGGGAGGTTTTTATCATATGACCATCATCGTCATCATCATCCTTATCATTACCATCATCATCTTCATCACCATCCTTCACCGGTGTGGAAAGTAACGGGAAGCTACCACACCTACAATTCCCTAGTAAAGCTGCAATCATAGCATGAAAATGCAGTGAAAGACCTGCCTTCGGGCAGAATTACTATGAATGAATACGTTATAGTCTAATTTGGTATTAGAGTATATGTTTAGATTTATAGAGTTAGCCAATAAAATTACACTTGTCAACACGATTTTTGTCTCATGAGTACCAATAGTTATACTTCGTGTTTTCAAATATACATTTAGAATTTCTCCATCATCCACAGTTTTTTTTATTCCAATTTCAATGAATATATTTAAATAATTATTTTTTTAATAAACCTAGATTTCTTCCCGGAAAATCTTGGCGCAGTGAGCGATGAGCACGGGGAACAATTTCATCAGGATATTTCAGCTATGGAAAAGAGATATCAAGGCAAATGGAATCCTAATATGCTGGCCGATTATTGTTGGATCATCGAGAGGGATGCTCCACAGGCGAAATATAGCAGAAAATCGCCATTTCTTACTTTCTAGGTGAGTCCGAAAGTTCGAATATTGTGTAGTTACGAATGTAGTAAATATTAAAAGTGTTTGAAATTATAAATTCCTGTCTCTCGGAAACCTTGCGTGATGAGAAAAACCGATATCATATTAGAATTCAGAAGACAAAATACTATCAGAATCACATATTTTTGTTCCTGAGACAAAAAAAAAAGTTTCTTTTTTGTTGTTCAGTGTCATTAGTTACAAGAATATTATGAAAGAAATCGAATAATTATTTTATTGGTAATTAATTAATTAATTTTCAAGATATACCATAAATAAGACATTATTATGTGCTCATATATTATGAATTTACTGTTATAGCCCTACATAAATCGAGTTTCGTTGTGAAACATCGAAAAAATAAGTTTGAACAGGTTCAAGTTACAATAACTAACTAATTAACTAACTAACTCACTCGCACTATCAAACACGTAGGTTCATGGCCGCGCGGACATAAGCTCTCCATACATCCCCATCCTGACCTAATGTTTCCAATCGTTCTCTGTATTATCTACTTCCCTCAAATCATAGTTAATGTTATCCTCCCACCTCATTCTTGGTCTACCAACTGGGCGTTTTCGCTCAGGTTTTCCTACAAGAAGCTTCCATGCATGTCTTTCATTCCCCATTCGTACCACATGTCCTGCCCACGCAGTCTACGAGACTTAAAACTGTTCTTATTATATCTGGCTTCCTATAAAGACAAGTACTAAAAATTAATATAGTACAAAAATAGACCTACTCTACTCTACTCTACTCACTGGCACTATCGAACCCGTAGGTTCATGGCCGCACGGACATAAGCTCTCCATACATCCCTATCCTGAGCTAATGCTTTCCAATCATTCCCTGTATAATCTACTTCCCTCAAATCATAGTTAATGTTATTCTCCCACCTCATTTTTGGTCTACCAACTGGGCGTTTTCCTTCTGGCTTTCCTACAAGAAGTTTCCATGCACGTCTTTCATTCCCCATACGCGCAACATGTCCTGCCCATCGCAGTCTACGGGACTTAACTGTTCTTATTATATCTAGCTTCCTATAAAGACCATGTCAATATCTGGTCTTGAGAATGACAGCTTGGCTGTAGAAACTTGTTGACCATTTTAAACATTTATTGGTGGAATGGGCATATTGACTGTATATATATTTTTTATTGTATCACCAAGAAGATCAATTGTGTATTAAATGTAGTTCATTGTTATGTAAGTCTTCTCCATTCACCTGTCTGTTCATCTCTCTTTGGTCCAAAAATTTTCCTAAGAACTTTATTCTCAAATACTCGTAATCTCCTTTCCTCCCTTAAAGTAAGAGTCCATGTTTCGCACCCATATAATATAACTGGTAGAACAATAGTTTTATATATTTTCAGCTTAACGTTTTTTGAAAGGAGTTGGGACATCAAAAGTCTCTGCAATGCATAATAGCATGCATTTCCAGAATTGAGCCTATGTTTAATTTCTTTGTGCATCTCATTCCTATTTGTGATTATTGTTCCTAGGTATTTGAATTACTGTAAATATTCAAGAATAGAATTGTTGTATTGCAGTGTTATATTATTTTAGGGTACCACTTGAATCTAATTTTTCACTTAGAGGCTTGAATTAAATTCGGATAGGTCAACAACGGTTTCAATTTCTCTATTAACGAAAATTATTTCCTCCACTGTACTTTATCCATTCCATTTCATTTAGAAAACTATTTCAATTTTATTAAAAAAAACATCCTTTGTAATTACGTGTAAATCAACTTAAATTCAAATGAATTTTATTGGACAATTTTTCTTTAGTATGATTCCGATATTTTATCTTTAAATATAATAATTTCACTAATTGAGTGGAGGAGAATGATTTATGGTCATAACTTTGCCAGTTTTGATAAACTATTACATTTTATTATTATTATTTTTATTATTATTATTATTATTATTATTATTATTATTATTATTATTATTATTATTATTATTTGTGTTAGGATTCCTGAGTAGTTTTTTAAAGAAAAATAAACATTTGTGTTAGGTTTCCTGAGTAGCTCAATTGGTTAGAGCGCTAACGTATAAATTTATAGATCTCGGGTTCAAATCCCGAATCAGGCATTGTTTTTCTTTTCATGTCTCACACACACACACAATATATATCCATCCATAGTAATTCTGCCCGAAGGCAGGTCTTTCACTGCAATCGTAGCATTTTCATGCTACGCTTTGCAGCTTTACTAGGGAATTATAGGTGTAGTAGCTTCCCGTTGCTTTCCACACCGATGAAGGATGATGATGATAAGATGAATATGAATGATGATGATTGCGATGGCCATATGATTTCGGGGACCGTTTGGGCCTTAAAGTTTTCCTGACATTTGTCTTACAGGTGAGGAAAAACCCCGATAAAAACCTCACCCAGAAAAACTGTCCCGAGCGGGGATCGAACCCGGGCCCGCTGCGTGACAAGGCAGCACGCTACCTCGAGACTACAGCGGTGGACACAAAAAATATATATATATATATATATATATATATATATATATACATACACACACACACATTTATGGATATTTACAGTTGCGCGGACATTAACTGCTCATATTTCGCTATCCTGAACTGTTTTCCAATCAACCCCTGTATCATTTACCTCCCTCAAATCATGGTCAGTGTTATTCTCCCACCTCATTCTTGGCCTATCTTCCATTAGCTTTCCCTGTGGTTTTCCTACAAGGTGTCTACATGCCCTGTTTCATTCCTCATATATATATAAAACAATACTGATACACACTGTATGTGCAATATAGTAAAAAAATAAATTAGGTTTTGGAAAAGACAATATAGCAATTAGGCCTAAGCCTCTCATGAAAGCTTGCATATTAGGAACGTTTAACTTTCTGAAAGACACAAATACCCAAAAATTTAATTCGTTATGAAATTCTTATATTTTAGAGTAATTTTTAAACTTCAGTGTTTTGAGGTGCTTAATAAACGTCTTTGGTTATTCCATATACAGGATCTCTCCGTTATATCAAGAGAATGTATGGACTATGTCTATTTTATGTATATATTTCTAAGATTTGTAATGTTAATAGTAAACATATTTATATAATTTCTGCAAATTTATTGAATATTATTTTTGTTTAAATATTAAGAGATTACTAATGATGAAATTGAATGTAAAAATGTAATTCCAACCCAGCATTTACCTTGACTGTTTAACTCATGCCCCAAATGGGAGTCAATAACCAATCACGTTTCAATGAATTTTGTTTTACAACCAATCACAGTCGTGTTTCATCTCGATATTTATCAATTTCTATTTATCAAATTAAAGAAAGTTCTTCCTTTTTAATATTCTGAACAGGTCAGAACATTATTTTGCAGTGACTGACTCTCTAAGAAATATGTTTAATATAGCAATTTATATATTGAGATATAAGAATTTCAGAATACATGTGGCTCCTAGATTGTATATATAGTGTACGAATGAACCAGGTACCGTTTGCGGGATATAATAGAAAAAGTTGTAGCAGTTGATTATACCACAATAAAAAGAAACCACTGTTTGCACTTTTTTAAACGTATTATGTCCCGGCTATATACGTTCCAGAAAAAATATAATTGATATATTTATATCATAGCACATCAGAAATTAATTAATAACGCACAATGTTGGTTATAATATACATTTTGATGTGTTTCATTTTTTCTCCACTAGGGTGATTTCTTACAATACTGCGATCCTATTTGGCAATAAATAACTAACCAAACATTTCTCATTTGTTTTCAAACGTCGCCATTTACATTAAATATATAAATATTTTAAAATAACTATATTTAAATATTGATTTGTGAGTACAGCTTAATTTTATTCGTTAAATAGCCCTAACAATACTACTCCTGATTTCCAAATCGTCTAGATAAATTGGAAATCACTGGCATTACTTATGATAACTTAGGAAGATCATGAGTAAACTTCAAAATCACAACCAGATTGGTCGGCACTTTGTTTTGAACTCGGGAACTTAAGAATGCGAATCTTAAGGACTACAATATATATATATATATATATATATATATATATATATAAATGAGTGTTTGTTCGTACTTTATGCGCGGCTATACCGTTGATCTGATTGTAATGGGACTTTTTGCAAAATGTTCAGGAGATTCCCGGGATGAACATAGGCTATAAGAGAGTTGTGATACTCAACTCCTACACCCTTAAAAATCGCCCTTTGTAGTGGAAAATGTGAAAAAATAGCTCTTTGGATGATTAAATGGCTTACGCTGCGTAAAGCATAACAAATACATAAAATTAATGTATACAGAATTGAATAGACCTATCTCAAAAAGCTCTACAAAAATGTCCGCGACAGCACATGTTTATCTCTTACGGTTAACTGACAGTAATCATTTTTGTCTTTCATTGATGCCAAGAAGATCGAGACAAGTACGTATATTCCTGTGCAAGCATAGCAGCACATGGCGGGTATTCTTTTACGGATAACTCACAATAACGAATTTTGTCTTTTAGCTCATTTATGCCAAGAAGATCGATATAAGTGAATACCCAGGCAACACCGGGTAATCAGCGCTGGGAATCTTAAAATAATTACGATATACATTTATAATTATTCTTCATTTTATTTATTCAACTAATCATAAGAAGTACAATAATTTTTGTCTTTTAGCTCATTTATGGCAAGAAGATCGGGATGAGTAGATTCCCGGACAACGCCGGGTAAAGAGCACGATGTATCTAAAAATAGTTACTATATAAATTTTTCCCTGTACCCTATTTAACTAAACATAAAACACATTAATTGTCGTACTTTAGCTGATTTATGTCAAGAAGATCGGGATAAGTAGATTCCCGGGCAACGCCGGGTAATCAGCACTGGTGTCTAAAAATATAAATTTATAATTATTTTTCCTCCTACTTACTCAACTAAACATAAAAGCACATCAATTTTCATTTATTTAGGCGTAGCAGCGCACGCCGCGTATATATATATCCATCCATAGTAATTTTGCCCGAAGGCAGGTCCTTCACTGCAATCATAGCATTTTCATGCTATGCTTGCAGCTTTACTAGGGAATTGTAGGTGTGGTAGCTACCCGTTGCTTTCCATACCGGTGAAGGATGATGATGCGAATCTGGTTATGTAAGTTATTTACAGATAGTATTGGAATTATTTATAATATTTATTGTTAGCTTGATTTTATTAGTTTGCGTTTTAGTGGGGATAGCTTTCTTATGATCGTGAAAATAAATTAATTGCTCTATAATAGGAGATGCTCTATCTTGTAAATTTATGATGATGATGGCCATATGATTTCGGGGAACGTTTGAGCCTTAAAGTTTTCCTGACATTTGTCTTACAGGTGAGGAAAAACCCCGATAAAACCCTCACCCAGAAAAACTGCCCCGACCGGGGATCGAACCCGGGCCCGCTGCGTGACAAGGTAGCACGCTACCTCGAGACCACAGCGGTGGACTATATATATAAATTGATTAAATTAGAAACAACCTTAAAATCACTGTCATATTTGTTAGCACTGTGTTTAGAATTCGAGAACTTCCGAATACGAGTATTAAGGGTTATTTATTTTGAAACAAATAGAAATTGATTAAATTTAAAACAATTGCAATACTACGTAGCAAAGTTTTGAAACGCTAAGTTGCCTAGAAAATCTCGTACCATGGTCTATTGAATCTACACAGTCCTTACCTGGTTAATCAAATATATCCAATGTATTGAAACGATAAATACAAAACTTATTATAAATTTACATTTTTAAATCACTTACCCGGTAACTTAATCCTGTTATTGCGGCTTGTGAAGAACATTTCATGATACGGTAACATTGCGATTCACTCTGAGAAATGTGTAAATCCACTAGCAAGTTGTAGCATGGTCTGATGGCTACAATGCATCTGTCGCGTGTTCAATCAGCTACATCCATTTAATTCACTATATAGGTTGGAGTTATATTTCTCCTTTCTCTCCTCTAACTCCCGTAATACTCGTCAACATTTCAAATATTACCGACATCCAACTGGCCGTGACCCACACATCTCTAAGGTCAGTGTTTCTGTGCTTTCAAATGGGTGTATTTTCTGAACTTTTCTTGGAGATTGCAATGCTGTTAACAATAATAACAGGATATCGTATTTTTTTTGTTGAGAGAGAGAGAGTAAGAGTCGATCAATGATCACTCCAATAATTTTTACATGATGAAGAATAAAGAAATATCTCGTGATTTTAGATTAATCTGCATCAAGATAACTTTCTCCGCGAGTAACGACTGATGGGAGGTCTCGGTTTGAACCCAATTTGAGTAAATTATGTCACTCGTAAATATCTCTGTCATTAATGTCAATAAACATTTATTACAAGTAAAATGTTTCAGATAGCTTTGATATTCTAAATAAAATTCAATAAAAATTAATTATTTTAAAGAGCTATATTATCAATAACTTTGTAATTTATAAAATTTCCGAGCCTTTAGCGAATTTCGAACGCATTAAAATCGTCATCAGTCCTATCTATTAGACATCGGAAATATATGTGTATGTATATATATATATATATATATATATATATATATATATATATATATACATCCGTAGTAATTCTGCCCAAGGGCAGGTCCTTCACTACAATCATAGTATTTTCATGCTATGCTTTGCAGCTTTGCTAGGGAATTATAGGTGTTGTAGCTTCCCATTGCTTTTCACATCGGAGAAGGATGATGATGATAATGATAGCCGAATGATTTTCGGGGACCGTTGGGCCCTAAGCTTCCTGACATTTGTTTTGCATGTGAGGAAAAACTCCGAAAAAAACCTCAACTAGGAACCTGTCCCGACCGGGGATCGAACCCGGGCCCGCTGTGTGACAAGGCAGCACGCTATATACCATTATCATCATCATCATCATCATCATCATCCGGTATCATGGCAGCTGCCGCCGTCTTCCGGAAACCATCGTCATTCCTCTCTGTCCATCCATTGATCTTCCTCCAAACCTCTGATATTCATAGCCGCTTGTACCCCTTCTATCCAAGTTTTCTTCGGTCTATCTCTCTTCCTCCTTTCCACTGCGATCCATTCCATAACAGTGTTAGACAATCATTGCTCTGGCATTCTTTTGACATGGCCATACCACTGTAATCTTTTCTTGTCTATAATATCTATGATGTCCAGCACGCTATCTATGCCTATATAATGAAAAGGAAAATTAATTCCTAAACCTGGATTTGAACCCGGGGACTCTAACTCTATACGTCAGTGCGTTTTCCACTAAGATATCCAGGCATCCCAGTACAAACATTAATTTTCCTTCCTTATGTATAATTCCCAAATCATAAGAGGCAGAGGGAAGCGTCCGCACTGCCATCTTACATCTTCTGTAACAAGACATATATATATATATATATATATATATATGTGTGTGTGTGTGTGTGTGTGTGTGTGTGGGTGTGTGTGTTTGTTTTTGAGGAATGTGCCGACATTGTACAAAAAAGAGAGATGTCTTTTTAGTCGAGTCAAATGGACTAAATTAAGAACAATAGTGTAAAATAAGTCGACAAATCACTAGGTTTTTAAAGAGGAAAAAGAGGAAATATTGGAGATAGTATATTAATGATCTCGAAATAAATTTAAAAAATAGGAACTTTACAGAATTATTTCAGGGAATTAGGATAGAGAGGAAAGGGTTTCAGGCTATTGAAAATATGATTAAGAATGGAAATGGAGATATGATTGCTTATTCCAAGAGTATGTAAAATAAAACTAACTCTCTGGCACTATCGAACCCTTAGGTTCATAACCGCACGGACATAAGCTCTCCTTACGTCCCTATCCTGAGCTAATGTTTTGCATTCATCCTCTGTATAATCTACTTCCTTTAAATCACATTAGCTCAGTTAGTTTATACAATAAGCTACAAGTCGGAAGATTGGGGGGGGTCGATTCTCGAAGGATTAGGATTTTTAAAGTGGCCTAAACATTTTGACGGCACCATAACCCTGGGGACGTCTCAACCTCTAACGAAAATGTGTACCAGCCTCTTGTTCTAATTGGAGTGGCCTTCACACCCAGATGACAACCTGGCTGTCATTTCGTGCCGATTATCTAGAAACGTGAGAGTCATAATCTCCTACTACACCAAGGAACTCGTAAAGCTTGTAATTGGAATCACTATACCTTCACATTTGTGTGTATCTGTTAACGCTCTAGCGGCCGCTGTTTTTCCGAATTAAACTCGACATATAGCAAGCAATTAAAGAAAAGTAAGGACGAGTTAAATTAACTATGTATAAGAGAAAAATACGCGTTTGGATTGGAGACTTAGGTAGCTCACTTGGAAAGAAGATAGAGAGTCAAAGGTCCTAGGTTCAAACCCCAGGCTAGGCGTATATTTTTATTTTCAAATATAAACCTCATAGTGTTACTTCCTTTAAATATTAAACATTTTTCTCTTATTTTAAGGCCATATAAACCTGCCCCTTAATTATTAATATTCATCATATTCTTGTACTTCCCCTCTGTTAAGATTTTTAGAAGTAACATTACGTATGAGGTTTTATTTAATAATCATTTTGCTATAAGGAGTGGGAATCAACCTGAAGCAAACATTAAAAATCGCTCTAGCGACCGCAATCTTCGTTTTTTTCGGAATGAAACTCGATATTTGCTATTGAAGTAAAACGAAAAAAGTATTCTCAATACATCGCAGGAATCCAACCATTAGTAGTGGGTGTTTATCTGAAAGCCGAAATTTAAAAATACTCTAGCGGCCGCCATGTTTGTTTTCTCGCAATGAAATTAGCCTGTAAAATTTTGATAAGATATGTAATATATGTAAGAAATATAATATGATAATTTCAAAATAAAAAACTAAAGTAATGGCGTTCCATGGAAGGTACCCAGTGAGAACAAAAATAGTAATAGAAGATAAAGAGTTGAAACAGGTTTCACACTCCCACTATTTGGGCTGTGAGATAACTTACGAAGAAGAATAAGACATAAATAAAAAAATCCAGAAATTTTAACATGTTTGTGGAACAATCAGACGAACACTGTGGAACAATATAAGTAAAGAGACGCAGCTAAGATTTTACTCAACGATGGCACTACCAGTGGCGATGTATGGAAGTAAAGCCTAGATCCTGAAGGAAAAAGAGAAAAGTAAAATTCAGGCAGCGGAAATGAGCTTCCTACGGACGGTGATAGGTTGTTCAAGGGAAGAACATATTAGAAATGAAAATATTAGAGAGGAACCAAAATTACAACCACTTCTTCAACAGATAGAAGAACACAGGAACAACTTGAACACAGGAACACCTGCAGAGAATGACAGAGATAAGATACCAAATATGGTATTGATGTATAATCCTGGAGGACGAAGATCGGTAGGAAGACCAAGAAAACGGTGGGCTGAACAGATGTGAGATCGGAACAGGCAGAGACCTGGTTGAGTGGTAGACAAGGCCTTAAGGCCTTAACTCTGCCAGGTAAAATAAAGCTATTATATTATTATTATTATTATTATTATTATTATTATTATTATTATTATTATTATTATTATTATTATTATTATTATTATTATTATTATTATTATAATCCGTGAAAGATGATGATGATGTTGATGAAGTGATATAGAGTTCGGTAATCATCAAAATCGTACAATTAAAAGTGGGGGTTAACCTGAAAGCTGAAATGTTATTGTGAACATTTTCATCGTTCTAACGGATGCAATTTCTGTTTACTCTCAGTGAAACTGATACATGCGATCCAATTCTCAAAAGAAAGAGGTATTCCGTAAATCAGAATAATCTAACCATAAATTCGAATTCCTGATCAATTCGCTTAGTTTTCTCAGTATCTGCGTGACAGATTTTTTAATTTTTTTTTGGTGCATTGCCAATAATGAGTAGGCTACATATTGTCAGTGATTGTCATTTTTTTATTAATATGAGTTTACTTCAAATAGTAAATACAATATGGCTTTTCCATATATTTATATAAACAAAAATGCCCACCTCTGTAGTCTCGAGGTAGCGTGTTGCCTTGTCACGCAGTGGGTCCGGGTTCGCTCCCCGGTCGGGACAGTTTCCTGGGTGAGGTTTTTATCGGGGTTTTTCCTCACCTGTAAGACAAATGTCAGGAAACTTCAAGGCTCAAACGATCCCCGAACATCATATGGCCATCGCAATCATCACCATCATTCATATTCATCTTAGATTAAGCTTAGGATTAAGAACTCTCCTGGCGCATCACTATCATCATTATCATCATCATCACCCATAATATCATCGGGGCAACGTAACTCTGCCTTCCAGGTGCCACAACCTCAGAAGTGGGTTACAATTACGCCAATGCCAGGATAAAATGCCAGCAATGCCAGAAATTTCCAAAAAGATAACCTGGTGCATTAAAAATATATATGAACAAAAATAAACACACAAAAATGTGAATAACAAACTATATCCCTTTACAATATTGAACTTCTTTTTTAATATGTTAAATGGGAGAAACAAGTGTTATTTGTAGAGGCATAAATTCCGAATTATTTCACGGTAAATTATATTAAGAAGAAAATACAATTCAGTTTCCTGGGGTAGGTATATCCTTTCAAAAAACATTAAACTGAAACTATATAAAATTTCTATTCTCTCAGTTATATGATTGTGAAACATGGACTCTTACCTTAAGGGAGGAAAGAAGATTACAAGTATTTAAGAATAAAGACCTTAGGACAATTTTTGGACCAAAGAGAGATGAAGAAACAGGTGAATGGAGAAGACTAATTAACAGTGAACTACATGCTATTTATAGGAAGTCAGATATAATAAGAACAGTTAAGTCTCGTAGACTGCAATAGACAGGAAATGTGGCACAAATGGGGAATGCAAGACGTGCATGGAAGTTTCTTGTAGGAAAACCAGAGGAAAAACGACCTATTGGTAGACCAAGTATGATCCATCCATCCATAGTAATTATGCCCGAGGGCAGGTCTTTCACTGCAATCATAGCATTTTCATGCTATGCTTGCAGCTCTACTAGGGAATTATAGGCGTGGTAGCTTCCCGTTGCTTTCCACACCGGTAAAGGATGATGATAAGGCTGGTGATGATGGCCATATGATTTCGGGGACCGTGTGGGCCTTAAAGTTTTCTTGACATTTGTCTTACAGGTGAGGAAATACCCTGATAAAAACCTCACCCAGAAAAACTGCCCCGACGGGATCGAACCCGGGCCCGCTGCGTGACAAGGCAGTACGCTACCTCGAGACCACAGCGGTGGACGTGGGAGAATAATATTAACCGTGATTTGAGGGATGTAGATTATACAGGGGATGTTTGGAAAGCATTGACTCAGGATAGCGATGTACGGATAGCTTATGTCCGCGCGGACATGAACCTATGGGTTCGATAGTACCAGTGAGTTAGTTAAGTAAACCAAATAGGATATACCGTTTTTTTTTACTTGAATTATTATGTAGAAGCACCAATTTCAATTTTTTTCAGAGAGAGGGGAAATCTTGACATAGAGTATGGATTTTAGTAAGAATAAATATTAAGATAACCATAAAAAAACACATAAGGAAAGATTCATTGTAAAATTAATAATCTTCCTTCCGAAGGGGGTAACCATAAAGATCTATATTACAAAAACTTATACCTTTCTTTGGCTATGATACGAATAAATTTCCGACAAAGCACGGCTAATACATTTATAAATAAGAAACGACCATAAAATAACTAATAATAGGCGTTTCATAAGAAATTAATGTTATTAATTTACATACACGTAGGCCTATGTAATAATACAGCAACGTACGTACTGTACATATAATTCTATTGATCAGTTAGACCTATATTATTTTCTTGGCTTTTTTGACAGCAATAATGTAGATAATAGAATATTAACAAAAATTCTATACGCTACTATATAAAAAACACATCATATTTTCCCGCTATATATTAATTTACTTACAGCACAGAATTGAAAATAATCTGAATGAGGAAGTTTGCATTTTCAGATATTTACCAAGACGCACAGAGAAATATCGATGGCAAGACGCTTTAAATTTTTTTTGGTCCAGTGCCACAGGTTGTTTTTCAGATATTTCTCTCTTTCTCCCATGTTATTGGTGGAATTGTAATCCATTTCTTAGCTTTAGGCACCTGGAGGGCGGAGTTGCGTTACCACAGTGATACCCATCCACCCATAGTAATTCTGCCCGAGGGCAGGTCTTTCACTGCAAACATAGCATTTCCATGCTATGCTTTGAAGCTTTACTAGGGAATTATAGCTGTTGTAGCTTCCCGTTACTTTCCACACCGGTGAAGGATGATGATGATGTTGATGATGGCCGGATGATTTTCGGAGACCGTTGGGGCCTAAGCTTCCTGACATTTGTCTTAAAAGTGAGGGAAACCCCTGAAAAAACTCACCCAGGAGCCTGTCCCGACCGAAGATCGAACCCGGGCCCTCTGCATGAAAATACAGCACGCTACCTCGAGACCACAGCAGTGGACCCCGATGATATGATGGGTGATAAATTATAATGAAGCGCCAGGAAGTCCTTAACCTAAATTTCATACCATGGGCAACCACAGGAATAATCCCCGTAAAGGAAAAATGTCTATGATCTGTCCGGGAATCGAACTGGGACCTCATGAACTGTAGTCAGAAACGTTTGACCACTAGCCCATGAGACTGGTCACACTTTATGATATAAATGTGCATAGAGTTGAACATAAATTTCGAAAATAATTATAAGAAATTCATAGGTATGTTTTTAAAATGGAGAAGAAACACTTTTTTTAAGTCATGTCACATGGGGTGTTTCTTGTAATATAGTACAGGGAATCTTATTTACGCTTTAATACTCCTTCCATGAACATGTGTTAAATAAGAGCTCTCTTGTAGGAGTGGCTTCGACGAAGCTCTTATAATCACTGACATACATTACTCAAACAAGTGAACGTATCGTAGTAATGATGATAACGAGATACGTATTGTCTTTTATGGCATGCCTTCTGGACAAATTTTAAATGTATGCCAAATCTCTCGAATTTATATGACCTAAGTATATACCATTCTTCATCAATGTAAACAAAATTAGATGTTAACAAATAATTTAATCTGAAATTATGAAAAAATCTATAATAACCAGGGAGCGGGGTTCTAGTAAGTATACAGTGAAGTTAAGAATGCACGGACTATAAGGAGGGAGGACGCACCTGTGACCGTGCAGTGTTCAATATCATCAAAATGATGTTCAACTTCTATAAGCTTCATGATGTGTTCTGTTGAGGTATTATTCAAAATTAAAATATTAAATTATGGAATATTCACCTGAAAGGTCCGTCTCCTCAACTTAATTAATTATTTAACTGTAGCGCTTTCGGGACTTGTCCTATCACCGGCAGGATTCAAAACTGGTGTTTCACTGAAGATCTGGTAGAGGGGATTAAATGTATTGGGTTCACCTTTCAGGTGAATATTCCATAATTTTATATTTTAATTTTAAAATGATGTTCGGTGAAGGCATTATACCCTGCTTCAAAAACAATTACACCAGGATAATGAATTATAAAAGGAAGCAAACAATCGTATGTTTAGTTATTTGTAGTGTGCAATAAAACTACTTCATTTTGAATAAGAGTTTAATGTACAGATATATTTTCTCATACATCATGATTATAGTTATTGCAATGTACAATAATATACTTCCGAAATGTATAGTTCTTTACTACTCAGTATGCAGCGAATAAATGAAACAGTCGCTAAGAAACACTCTGTTGTAGAAGAACGATTCCTGCGCAGTACATACTCAGTGTGGCAGGTAAGATAAAGCATCTGTTTACTCACTCAAACCCCGCTCCCAGATAATAACTATATCTGTTAGTCTTTTCAGTAAGACTAATTAACTCATGTCCCAAATGGGAGTCAATGACCAATCACGTTTCAATGAATTTTGTTTTACAACCAAACACAGTCGTGTTTCACCTCGATATTTATCTACTTATGTTTATCAAATTAAAGAAAGCTCCTCCCTGTTAATATTCTGAACAGGTCAGAGCATTATTTTGCAGTGACTGACTCTTGAATAAATACGTTGAATGTAGCAAATAATGAACAGAACTACATATTTGATTTTTTTTTTCAAATGCCCCGGGTTTGTCTTTCGACATTCCTGGTTTCTCTCCTGGCATGGCGTACTTGTAACCCACTTCTGAGGTTGGGGCGCCTGGAAAGCGGGGTTACATTGCCCCAATGATATGATGGGTGATGATGATGATAATGGTGCGCCAGGATAGTCCCTAATCCTAAGCTTAACCTAAGATGAATATGAATGATGATGATGATTGCGATGGCCATATGATTTCGGGGACCGTTTGGGCCTTAAAGTTTTCCTGACATTTGTCTTACAGGTGAGTAAAAACCCCGATAAAAACCTCACCAAGGAAACTGTCCCGACCGGGGATCGAACCCGGGCCCGCTGCGTGACAAGGCAGGACGCTACCCTGAGACCACAGCGGTGCATATTTGATAATTGTGTGTTCAATAATTGTGTTTTTAAAATAATGATTTTACTGAGCCGTTTCCTAAAAAAATAATTAATAACCTATAATGTTCGTTATAATATACAGTTTGATGTTTCATTTTTTTCTCCACTAGGGTGTATTCTTACAATATTGTGATCATATTTGGCAATAAATAATATGATCTAGTTGCAGTGGCTGAACAAAAGAAGCATAACTAAACATTTCTCATTAATTTTCAAACATCGCTGTTTACACTAAATATATAAATATTTTGAAATAACTATATTCAAAAAATGATTTGTGAGTAAACAGCTTAATTGTATTCGTTAAATAGTCCTAACAAATGCCACTCTTGATTTCCAAGTCCTCTAGATAAATTCACGAATCACCCACAGTTTGGAAATCACTCGTGACATTACTCATGATAATTTATGTTTAGGCTCCTCAGACAAGTTAAAGGATGTACAAAACTTGATAGAATTAGAAATGATAATATAAGAAAATAATTAAAAGTGCAGCCTTTATTGGATAAAGTCAAGAATTATAGGCAAAAGTGGATTTATCACATATATGGAATGAGTAAGGAGAGATATCCATTGTTAGCAAGAAATTATCAAGCAAGAGGAAGACGTGAAATCGGAAGACATAAAAAACGTTGGGCTGATGTATTATGAAGTAGGAACTGGCAGTTGCCTAATCATTGGAGTCACGATGATGATGATGATGATGTGAAATATGTCTGTGAAGTGTAGGATCTATGAAGTTTAAAATATTTACAAATAAATAATATTTGAAGAGAAAAATTATACGCTCAGACCGGGACTTGAACCCGGGACCCTTGGTTCTCTAGACCAAGTGCTCTACCAACTGAGCTACCTGAGCAAGTACCGATCTAAACGCAAATCTTTCTCTATATACATTGTAATTCCCATCCACCAAATGCTGTGAAGCCATGCTTCTATCTTGCAAATGGCGGCTCCTTTATTAAGAAGACATATTTGCAAGATAGAAGCATGGCTTCACAGCATTTGGTGGATGGGAATTACAATGTATATAGAGAAAGATTTGCGTTTAGATCGGTACTTGCTCAGGGTAGCTCAGTTGGTAGAGCACTTGGTCTAGAGAACCAAGGGTCCCGGGTTCAAGTCCCGGTCTGAGCGTATAATTTTTCTCTTCAAATATGATTTATCCATCATTGAGATGTACGAAATCAATAATAAAAATAAATAATAGTTTAAAAAACTAAAACAACACGCTTTATTAGAAATCCGAACTAAAAGATGAAAAATAATTTTAATGTCCAACACGCTTGGGATAAAATTAAAGTGGTCAACAACAAAAAATCATCTCCAACACATATAGAATAAAACTAGAGTTATTTACAAAAAAAAAAATAAATTTTACCATCAAAAGCGTGGGGTGCTCTATATACATTAATATATTTGATAATAAACAGATATTGGTAAAAGTAAAGTCTCTAAGAAGAAAACGTAAAAACCATAAAAAGCACTCTTTTGATGGTAAAATTATTATTTGTTTGTAGATAACTCTAGTTTTATTCTAGATGTGTTGGAGATGATTTTTTTGTTGACCACTTCAATTGAATCCCAGTGTTGGAAATTAAAATTATTTTTCGTTTTTTAGTTCGGGTTTCCAATAAAGCGTACTGTTTTAGTTTTTTAACTGTTATTTATTTTTTAATTTTTAGTTTAATTGATTGTCATAAACCGGAATCCCATGAAAATTTAATTGCTTACGATATTTTTAGTGTCTAGGCACGAATGTAATTATATATTTTTTAAAATTATTATTATCTAACATTATTATAATATTTTTGAATATTTTAATACAGATAAATAGTTACAGTTAATCGTATCCTTCGCATATTTTGGATAAATTACAATGTGGTAAGTTTACAAAATTGTCATTAATATTTTACAGAATAAGATAAAAATGTAAATATCTTTAAATTCGATACTATTGTAGTATGAGCTAAAAGTATTACTCTTCTAAAAAAATCCTCCGGGCCGGATTTGAACCAGCGGCCTATGGATTACTGAAATTATATACCACCACAGTCCACCACTCTACCAACTGAACTACCAAAGAATATAACATTAATTTCTTACAACGATGGACTAAAAAGTCGATAAGTCCGCAACCTATTATATAATATTATATATTTGTAGGGCCTATATTATTTATGATATTATTGTATTGTCATTGGTCCTTTACAAGTATACAATGTTTTTAAGTGGGTGAAAATCGTGTTGAAAGATTCCGTTACATAGACATATACAGGTCAAGCTAACATAAAGCGTGTAAAAATATAAAATTTGAATATCTTTATCTAAATTTTAAAAAGTCGTAGGCCTAAGTCATTTTTATTATATCGTTTCAATAATATTTAGTTGTATATAGTAGGTTATTATTATAGTGTGAACATATTTATTTTCTGTGGAATTTCTAATTAAAATGAATTGTTTTATCCTTGCATTGTCTTGATAACTAAGTAGAACCAGTAGGGAAAAAAGTCTACCTCGGGGTTTATACTCGAATATCAGCCCCAAATGTTATCTTCGGAGACAACTCGTTTGATGCAATCTTATTGCTATTATGTTGTTTTTATTTACCTGACATTTTTTTTAATTTCCACTCATTTATGTTAATACAGTAAAACTTGTTTAATCCGGAACGTGAATAATGCGGAAATCTATCCAAAGTGAACAAATTAATTGGTCCTGGCGAAATAATAGTAATTTTACGTGTATTTATTTTGCATAAAATGGGATCTGCCGAACGCGAAAACGGAAGGATATTTCTACACAATTCATGGAAAAATATTTTATAAAGAGGAAAAACAGAGAAATAAGTTTTCTCTTCATTGAATTCCCGTTAGAAAAAAAAATATCTAGCTTCCATACTTCTCTTCACTCTATCCATCCATCCATCGTTCTCTAGGTCTGCCTCTTCCACTTCTTCCATTAGCATAAGGATATTCTTTGGTATTCTCTTTTCTTCCATTCTTATGGGATGTCCATACCATTCCAAACATTTTTCTTCTATTTTTTCTAATACTGTATGCTTTTTTATCAACTTGCATAATTTCCCTTATTGTGCTGTTTCTGACATTATCCCTTTTTGAACTTCTTGTAGATCTCCAAAAATCCATTTCTACCGCTAACAGCTTGTTGGCTTGTTTTCTACTTACTGTCCAGGTTTCGGATCCATATAATAAAATGCTTTCTAACAGGACTTGAAATAGTTCTCTTCGTTCTGTATATTATATTTCTATTCCAAAACACTGGGTTCAACCTACCAACGATTCTTCTTCCATCAGTGATTCTTCTTTCAATTTCTGTAGTTGAATTCTCATTTTTATTATAAAATAGATCCTAAATATTTAAAATTTTTAACATTACGTATTCATCCTGAATTACATTTTAGCTTATCTGTTGTATTCAACTTACTTCCCTATATACAGAATAATGATAATGCCATCATTAATATTGGAGTGAACAAACTACTTTTATCGACTGTCTAAAACTAATAGAATTAATGGTATTTTATTTATTTATTCATTTATTTATGTGGGTTTCACTTGCACTCAACTAGGGCAAACATATGTTACACTACGCACATGATAGTAGTTAATGATTGTGTAAGCTAATTGTATTTAAAGGTTGAGTTTTCATTATGATGTTTATACAAAGTAAATGACAGCTGTTATTGATTCAGATGTAATATCTAGCATATATAATAATGCCCAATTTATATTTCTTAAGAAAATTGATAGTGAAGGTCTTTCATTCATGAGTAAGGTCACGAAAGTTATTTTATTCAGGGAACTATTTGGAGAAAGGAACAATATACAGGTGTATATAAAGTGCAAGTCATGTTATCAGGTTGGTGAATTGATAACCTCTTCTTCAATAAATTCAGTGATTGTGTTCATCAATCTTTGTTTCTTAACCCTGGAAGCTGATGGTGGGGTCTTGGTGACCCCACAGATGTTTCCATTCATCTGAACATTCGTAATTTCGGACTCACTTTTTCAGAGCTTTGTGAGAATTCAGTTCTAATCTTGTTCTTTAAGTGGTGAGACTTTTGTGGGTTTTCATAAAATATTTAGATCAATCTTTGTTTCTTAACCCTGGAAGCTGATGGTGGGGTCTTGGTGACCCCACAGATGTTTCCATTCATCTGAACATTCGTAATTTCGGACTCATTTTTTCAGAGCTTTGTGAGAATACAGTTCTAACCTTGTTCTTTAAGTGGTGAGACTTTTGTGGGTTTTCATAAAATATTTTACAAGAGGTAGAGGGAAATAATTGTTCCGGTAATAGTTGGGGTCATACAAACCCCACCGTCAGGTAGTAATGCGTTTTTCTTCAAATTGAATTTTGTGATTAGGCCTATAGGCTGTCAAGTCTTTCAATTATATAGTAATTATCTATGTTAGTGAAACCGTAATTTCTTACTTTTTATGTTATTTTATTTTTATAATGGCTCACAAGTGATGAAACAAGTGAACTCGTAAGCAGAAGTGATAGTAAAGTGAAATAAATAAAGTGATCCCACTACAGGCCTCAAGAGGCCCTTGGGGTAGGAGGACGTTAAGACTCCCACTTTTTCTGAATAATCGGCACTTGATGTCAGCTGGGTTGTCAGCCCTGCATGACGGCCGCCTTTACCCACAGAAGAAGCGCCTGGTACTCATTTTCGTTAGAGACGAGTCGACTCCTACGCCATAGTGCCACCAGAAGGCTTGGGTCAGTTTAAAATCCTTGGGTCCAACAGAAACAGGTGCACAACAACATAACAGAAGCTGTAGCTTTCAGTGAAAAAAAAAATATATATATACAATTTCTGCCCTAGAAAAAAGATAAGAAGTTAGCTATGGCATGTGTGGACTGCAATAATCCCATGTGGAATGATCACATTTGTGCTTCATGTAGTGAACTGTCAAAATAACATTTCATTGATCTGGCGTGTGTTTACAATGTGAGATAGTTATATAGTTAATTAGTTGTGACCCTCAATGGTCTCCTTAATGGTATTGAATATGGAAGTTTAATTCACTAGAATGCATAATATGATAAAATAGAAAACCTTATACAAATCCTATTAAAATAAACACGTTTTAAAACTAAAATTATGTGAGGGGTCACTGTGACCCCACAATCAGGAATATTGATGAAGGTTTAACCGTCAGGTTCCAGGGTTAAATCCATTCAACAGTTTTTTCAATTAGGCTTCAACCTCGTTCCATCCAAACTAAGGATCTCAATTATTTCTTTGTTCTGCAAAGGCTTCATACTTTTCAAAATGTATACAGAGTGCTCTAAAATTCCCCTTACAAACTTCTGGGACTTGTAGAGGAGACTGGGTTGATAATATTTAGAACTAGCTAACACCCGGCGTGCGCTGCTATGCCTAAATAAATGAAAATTAATGTATAAGTAAAGGAAAAATTGATATAGTAATTATTTTTAGAATCTCCGTGCTGTTTACCCGGCGTTGTCCGGGAATCTAGTCATCCGATCTTCTTGGCATAATGAACTGAAAGACGAAAATTAATGTTCTTCTTATGATTAGTTGAATAAGTGAAATGAAAAATAATTATAAATGTATATCGTAATTATTTTATGATTCCCCATGCTGATTACCCGGTGTTGCCCGGGAAACAACTTATCTCGATCTTCTTGACATAAATGAGCTAAAAGAAAAAATTCGTTATTATGAGTTATCCGTAAAAGAATACCCGCCATGTGCTGCTATGCTTGCACGGTAACTACGTACTTGTCTTGATCTCCTTGGCATCAATGAAAGACAAAATGGTTATTGTGAGTTATCCGTAAGAGACAAACATATGCTGTCGCGGACTTTTTTGTAGAGCTTTTTGAGATATTCAGTTCTGTGTACATTAATTTTGTGTATGTATTATGGTTTAGGCAGCGTTTGCCATTTAAGCGTCCAAAGAGCTATTTTTTCACGTTTTCCACTACAAAGGGCGATTTTTAATAGTGTAGGAGTTGAGTATCACAACTCTCCTATAGCCTAAGTTCGTCCCGGGAATCTCCTGAACATTTTACAAAAAAAAACATCACAATCGGATCAACGGTTTGGCCGCGCATAAAGTACGAACAAACAAACCAACAAACAAATAAACATTCATTTTTATATATTAGATTGGAAACCATGTCCGGAAACTTATCGTTTCCGTGCTACAGCCGTTTGAAAACATTATTTCTAACGCGACCGCTTTTAGAAGTACGTAATTTATTATAAGGCGTGACACAATGGGTGGATTTCTCAACCGATGTCTAAACCACGACCGCGGTTTTCCAATTTTTTTATTTTTTCCATAACAACCATAAAAACTGAAAAGCTACGGCTGTTAATTGCAAAAATAAATGTCTGAATCATGACCTTGGTTTCATAACAATTTCTGTGCATTTTCAGCCATTTTATAGTTGTCATGGAAACAATAAAAAATTAGAAAACCGGGATCGTGGTTTAGACTTCGGCTGAGAAATCCACTCAGTACATCATTTGTCTTATAGTTCAACTCATTAATAACCAAAGAAACAACATGAAAACTGAATCATGATTTTCATTAATAATCCCGGATATACCCTCCACAAACAATTTTTGCAGTTTTCAAAATTTCGAAAAAAAAATGACATTAAAAAAAAACACCAAGTCTTGGAATACTCGATAGAGAAATTTTCGATTTAGACGTATCGCAAAGCTATTACTTGTTGAGACACCTGACGTACGTTTAGGCAATACTTGTTTTCAAACGGCTGTAGCACGGAAACGGTAAGTTTCAGGACATGGTTTCCAATTTTAAATATTATCAACTCAGTCCCCTCTACTAGTCCTAGAAGTTTGTAAGAGGAATTTTAGAGTACTCTGTATGTCTCTATTTGGTCTGAGTTCTTTCTTATATCTAATGTAAATTCCATCTCATGTTGGCTATGCATGAAATTTGTTGTATTCCCTTGGCTAAGTTCAACCTGCGCTTTCTGCTTTTCATTCGTTCGTTCATTCATTCACTCACACGCTCACTCGATTAATTAAAATAAACAATAATACAGTATTTGTAGGAATATCTTCGCACATTAATACAAATAAATTTATAAGCGTATTGGGGACGCGCCGTAGTATAGTGGTTAAGGCACTGCGCTACAAGCCGGAAGGTCGAGGGTTCGAGCCCAGTGGGGTCAGGATTTTTAAACTGACCCAAACCCCATGGCGGCACTATGGCCCTGGGGTCGACTCAACCTCTAATGGAAATGAGTACCAAACGCTTGTTCTGGGGGTAAAGTTGGCGTCACGCAGGGCTGACAACCCGGTTGACATCAAGTGCCGATTGTCCAGAAAAAGTGGGAGCCTTAACCTCCTTCTACCCCAATGGCCTCCTGAGGTCTGTAGTGGGATCATTTTACCTTTATTGACTAAAGTTTATTAGCACATAAAGCTCAATACATACTCCTATATATGTACTATATACTATATTCACAAATTCTTGTTGAAATAAGATTAAATACCTTGCAGAGATTATTATTTTACTCTCGCTCTGTAAAACATGATATCATTATACAGTTACACCAGTTACCAATTTATAACTGTACATTTTAAGTACAATTATTGGAGATAGAAACTACATATATTGTGTTAAAGATATTGAAACCTATGTAGCCCTATATATGTTTTGAAGAGAAAAATTACTGTCCTACTATGTTAAGGCTAAAATTATTAAAATGTTATTTTATTTTGTCTCAACTGTTGCGTCCCATGTAATTCACATAGGCCTATATGATAATCATCACAATATCCAGTTTTAAAGTTGTGAACATTCTTATTCTGATTAAATGTAAAAATAAGTAGAAGTGTAAAGTGATCCCCATTACAGGCCACAGGAGACCCTTGGGGTAGGAGGTTTATATTTTTTTCTAGACATTCGGCACTTGATGTCATCCGGGTTGTCAGCACTTTGTGACAGTCGCCTTTACCCCTAGAACAAGCGTCTGGTACTCATTCCCATTAGAGGCTGAGTCGACTCCAGGACCATGGTGCCAGCAGAAGGTTTGGGCCAGTTTAAAAATTCTGACCCCACCGGGACTCGAACCCTCGATATTCCGGTTTGTATTGTATTGCCTATTTAATCAGTGCCCCCTCAGATTAAATGTGAAATTAAAAAATATCAGAGTTGCTCATGTACAGGTCTGGGAGAATTAAAAATATTAAACGATTAAAAAATTATTTTGTGCGATAGTGCGTTTTGTCGTACTTACAGCAGTGGCGACCATTCTTCCTATATTTCGGGGTTGCCAACCTAAATAACTATACTGTAATGAAAATAACTGTACTATAATATTACATATTACAAACACGCGTGTGGGAAGTAAAACCACTGGCCTCTATGTATACTACATACAACGTACAAACAAAAAATGTCCAAAATGTAGTGTTAATATACATTATACGTAACGAGTCACTACACTTTGAATGAACTGAACTTTATTTGAAACAATATAAAACAATAAATACGTACTTGCCGACATTTTATTACTAAATTGGCCTCACGGCCTCCTGTTGTTTCAATTAATAAACGTTGCACAGAATGTTAAACATTAGTCAATTGTTTATAATGAACGCAAATAATTCCAACAATGATGTTATTATTTTACTACACGTATTTATTATTTTCAAAACACCATCGCGCAAAAATAAATATGTACAACGTACGTTTGTGAAGTGTTTTACAGAATCTCGGAAATTAAAAACCTCGCTATCGCTTGGTTTTTAAACATTTTCCTCTATTCTGTAAAAATCACTTTCCAACCTCGCATCGTAATATACTATTACTTAAGTTAACAAAATTAGAGTTTGCTCATATTTCTGACTCCAAAATCATAAATATTCTGATTCTTGTGTAACTATATAGCTTTCTCGTTTCTGCTGCATTATACAATTGTTAATTTAATTAATTTGACTTTTACGTAAGTACCCTAGTTTAATTCTTAATTTGAAAAACTGCATTGCGTATAAATTGATACTTATTGGAGAAAGTGCGTAATACATTTTCAGAATCTAATTTTGCGACAGACTCATCTCATTTCACATGTTCCTAAAACATAAAACAAGAAAAATAATATTTAATTATTCTCAGGTTTTGAAACTTATGACATCATCTGTGTCTATTTAAAATGTATTTAGCCAATCGCATTTCTCTTTATTTTTCCATACCACTTGCTCGTCCTCGAATTTTCTTTTTTCTATTGTTCTAACTACTCCTTGTATCGTTGTTAATTTGTCTTCATCTCTTTCCTTTCTGTCGGATTTCAATAATAAATTTTCATCGACATTATGATATCATTTTTATTATAACTAGCATTTATTGACATTATATAATGTGAGTCCACCGCTGTGGTCTCGAGGTAGCTTGCTGCCTTGTCACGCAGCGGGCCCGGGTTCGATCCCCGGTCGGGACAGTTTTTCTGGGTGAGGTTTTTATCGGGGTTTTTCCTCACCTGTAAGACAAATGTCAGGAAAACTTTAAGGCCCAAACGGTCCCCGAAATCATATGGCCATCATCACCATAATCATACTTATCATTATCATCATCATCATCCTTCATCGGTGTGGAAAGCAACGGGAAGCTACCACACCTACAATTCCCTAGTAAAGCTGCAAGCATAGCATGAAAATGCTATGATTGCAGTGAAGGACCTGCCTTCGGGCAGAATTACTATGGATGGATGGATATAATGTGAGTTAAAGTAGCACATTACTATGCGAAGTTGGGAAGTGGTTTTTATAGAATCGAGGAAAATGTTTAAAAACCGAGGTATAGCGAGGTTTTCATTTCCGAGATCCTGTAAAACACTTTATAAACGTGCGTTCTACATTATTTTCTGCGCGATGGTGTTTTCAAAATAATAAATAATAGTAAAATATTAACATCTTTGTTGGAAACATTTCCGTTCATTATAAACAACTGACTAACGTTAACAGTGTGGGCAATGTTTATTAGTTGAGACTATAGCAGGCCGTGACACTAATCAGTCATAAGTTCTTAGGAAAATGTTTGAACCAAACAGAGATGAACAGACAGGTGAATGGAGAAGACTTACATAACAGTGAATTACATGGTCTTTATAGGAGCCAGATATAATGAGAACAGTTAAGTCTCGTAGACTGCGATGGCAGGACATGTGGCACGAATGGGGAATGAAATACGTGTATGGAAGCTTCGTGTAGGAAAACCAGAAGGAAAACGCCCAGTTGGTAGACCAAGAATGAGGTGGGAGAATAACATTAAATATGATTTGAGGGAAGTAGATCATACAGGGGAAGATTGGAAAACATTTTCTCAGGATAGGGATGTATGGAGAACTTATGTTCGCGCGGCGATGAACTTCCGGGTTCGATAGTGCCAGTGAGTGAGTGAGTGAGCGAGTGGGTGTATTATACAAACATATCGTAAATACTAATTTATATTTCAGAATTATCTTTGAAAAAAATTCTTGGAAATAAGATATGTATTACGAATCCACATATTTCACTATGAAAATTAAATATAAATTAATTAACAGTTAAGATAAAAAAGAGAAATCATATACTTCCTTGTAAGCTATCAGATCAATTTTTTCAAACGAAGTAAGAATGATGCATGATAATACTTGTCTACTTCAACATAAAATGAGAGTGCATTGACGCAATATTGTGTTATATGGTTTTGAAAGTATCTGTTTAAAATTTTCTATAATAGTTATTTAGCAAATTTATCATCACGATAGGAAGGCTTCTGGAGGATCTATTTCACAAGTTTAGAACTTGATATATAATTGTATATTATTTGGTTCAAGTTATGATAAAATTAATGGATAATAAATACTGTGACAACAGCATTGTTTCTTGAATGTTTGTTAACATTTATCTTCAAATTTCAAGCATGAAGAAATCGTCATGTTATGCATCATTGAACAGGACTTGATTTTTATCTGATACAAACATATAAGACACCCTACATTACATTAATAATTTTAATATAGGCCTATTATAATAATTCCTAGGATATATAATAGCATAATTTTCGGCTCTAATTTAAAGTTTTAATTTTATTTGTTATATTATTATTTTATATTTTACAGAATCAAGTTTAACAATATATTCAACTTTCACTAATTGGAAGTATAACAAAAAAAGGTTTTGTACATTACAATAGCCCTATGTGATTCTAATTTTTTTTCTCTTTTCAATTTTCTTCTTCTTTTTCGGCTTTCCCCCACTTCCAGGTTTGCCGTTTTCAGTTTCCATTTATTTCTATCATTCCAATCTTCTTCTTCCAAATTCCTATCACCCATTATAGTTCTGACATAAGTTTTCCATTTCCATCTTGGTCTGCCACGTTTATTTCTTCCAGGAGTGACCATTGGTATATATTTTTTGGCCATCTTTGATTTTCCATTTTTTTTTTGTACATGGCCACACCATTTAAGAGTTTGATTTTCAATCCTCTTAACAACAGATGTGGTGACATAAATTTCTTTTCAAAGGAATTCATTTCTGATTTTATCCTGTCTTGTTTTTTGGAGGCTTCTTCTAAGATAATCAAATTCAACTGTAATGCTTCAGTACTTTAAATTAATAATTTTATTATAGGCCTATTATAATAATTCCTAGGATACATACTAGCACAGTTTTCGGCTCTAATTTAAAGTTTTAATTTTGTTCTATTATTATTTAATATTTTACAAAATCAAGTTTAACAATAGATACAACTTTCACTAAATGGAAGTCTAACAGAAAAAGTTTTGTACATTACCATATGTAGTTCTAAAATCGATTTTTTCTCTCTTTTCAGTTTTAATTTCGATAATTGTTATGTACTTTTAGTCTTATTTTAAGGGAGGAGAAAATATTACGATATTTGAGAATAAAGTTTTTAGGAGAATTTTTAGACTAAAGGGAGAAGAACA
This sequence comes from Diploptera punctata, assembly GCA_030220185.1. Classification (NCBI taxonomy): domain Eukaryota; kingdom Metazoa; phylum Arthropoda; class Insecta; order Blattodea; family Blaberidae; genus Diploptera; species Diploptera punctata. The sequence continues at coordinate 1,571,485 of JASPKZ010009352.1, read as the reverse complement.
GGCAGACGAAAAGAGAAGACTACGTAACAGTGAGCCACATAATCGTTTTGGGAAACCAGATGTAATGAGAACAATTAAGTCTCGCAGACTACGATGGGCGGCTCATATTACACGAATGGGGAATGAAAGTGGGACATTGGAAACTCCTTGTAGGAAAATCAGAGGGAAAGCGCCAAGTTTAGGTAGGCCAAGAGTGAGGTGGGAGAATAACATTAACCATGATTTGACAGAATTAAATTATATAGGATACGACTGAAAAAATTGTACGGAGAGCTTATGTCCGTGAGATCATGAACATATGGGTTCGATGATGTAATTGCTTTAGTTATGAATTTGTTTCTTTACTCAAATAAATTACTTTTCCGACTGTCAAAACAAATACCTATAGCCTATGAGAGTAGTGAAACGAAAATTTTGTTTTGATTTTATACAGTAACAATAATATTATTATTGAAGCATTTCATTTTTCATATATATATATATATATATATATATATATATAAATATATATATGCATACATACTATGGTGTTTGCCTTACAGCAGGACCTTCACAGCAATCATAGCATTTTCTTGCTATGCTTAGCAGCTTTACTAGGGAATTATAGGTGTGGTAACTTCCCGTTGCTTTCCACACCGTAGGATGATGATGATGACGATAAATATAATGGCCAGATGATATTCAGGGAGCTTTTGGATCTCAAAGCTACCTGACATTTGTCTTACAGGTGACGAAAAACGCGAGTAAAAATCTTACCCCGGAAGCTTGCCCGACCGGGGAACGAACACGGGTCGCTGATTCTGACGATTCGACATGCTATTATCAAGGAATAATAGGTTCGAGTTACTGGTATGACAGTGGATAGTAACCCGTTTGAACACTTTAAGAGAGGACACTCTTTCATTAGACACCAACATCACGGTCATGGCGCGAAAGGGTCACTGGTGCCAGCACGGAGCACCATAGGTGTTTAATTGAATTTAATAGAGACGTCAAATCTAAAAAAACTCGAAATAAATACCAAAAGACATGGGGCATAACGCTTAACCAGGTCGTCGGTACCACACAAACCAACCCAAAGAAGCTGCGAGCTGTTAGTTAATCTCTCTGCGTTTTCATAGCGGTCCGTTTGGCAAGATATCTCTCTTAATCATACTCATATCCGCGAAAATATAAAATATAATAAATAAATAAACATATATATATTTGTTATTTTATCAGTTATATTTTTTCTCAAACCAACTAAAATTTTTGGTCCTGCTCAATATATTTTATCGATATTCCTCTGTCGTGTGCTGTGTTCAGGTCTTCTCACTAAATGGAAATAATTTTACGTTCCCCAAACATCATATGGCCATCATAATCATCATTCATATCCTCTTTAGATTAAGCTTAGGAATAAGGACTTTCCTGGCGCACCACTATCATCATCACCCATCATATAATCGGGGTAGCGTAACCCCTCATTTCAGGCGCCCCAACCTCAGATGTGGGTTACAGTTTCGCCAATGCCAGGAGAAAAAACCAGAAATGTCAAAATGACGTCCAGAGGATTGAATAAAAACACTTGGTTAATTCATTAGAGTATTGCTGAATTGCTCTTAAGAACAAATTTGTTTAATCTTGACGCAAGTTTCGTCCCATCCTTCTGAATTATTTATTATTGTGCAATAATTACTATTGTGATCATGAATTGTAAGATATTTCCTTTCACGCAGCCTATCATACATTTAAATTTTTGATGAAAGCTTTAAATTTATCAATTGAAAATCTTTCAACTGAGACACCTTTCATTTTTATAACAATAGAATGTCGACGATTGGCATTTATATAGTAGTGTTTCTGTAATCTCTCACTCTGGTCGTGATTGTATCTGAAATACTATGTTTATTTGATATCTCAGAACAACCTATGGTGTAGGAGTGCTGTTAGATTTCATGAGACATTCAGCGATAATTACATGAAAATAATGGCAATCATTAAACACAGTGAGGGTTGCCTGTTTCAAAACTTGCTTAATTGTACACACTTTTATTATTTCTAGTTATTTCAAAATCTTTTACTGAAAGATTGCTTTCATTTTATAATTTCATAGTTTCTAGAATAGTTGTAACACCCCTCCTCTGTTGATAATGATCAGCACAATATTGTAAATAAATGTTGTATTTAACCCTTAAATTCGTAATGTAACCATTTGGATACATCAGTTGATTTAATTAATTTAATATTTTTAATAAATCAGAAGAAAGCGAACAAAAATAAACCACTTAAATGTGTGTCAAATTATACAATATACCTAATAATAACAGTTAGACAAGATTTCGTTTTCACTGCGGTCCACCACATTCAAATAACTAACAAAATTAATTTGTGTTTTGCCAATTTAAGGCTTAAGGTTTCCTGGCGCTCGGTTAATTCGAATTTTTTACTTGTCAAATAGCCAGGTTAAAATATGGGACGGTTGTGGTCTAGTGGAGGAAGCTTCTGTTTCCCATGCATGAGATCGCGTACAACCAATTCCCATTAATAAATTATACATCCGAAGTAATCCATACCCTCCTAATTTTAACAGAATTCCTGCTAAAATTATTGATCCTCTTACAGGGGCCTCAACATGGACCGTTCGAGATGACCGTTGCCAGGCGTATGTGGTCGTGGTCCGAGATGGCGAGAGATAGCGAGAGGGAGAGAGAGAGAGAGGGAGAGGGGAGAGAGAGAGCGGGAGATGGAGAGGGAGGCAGCGAGAGGGAGAGAGCGAGAGAGGGAGAGAGAGAGGGGAGAGAGAGAGGGGAGAGGGAGAGAGAGAGAGAGAGGGAGAGCGAGAGAGAGAGGAGGGAGAGGGAGAGAGAGAGAGGTGGAGAGGGAGAGAGAGAGAGAGGGGCGAGGGCGAGAGATAGGGAGAGAGAGAGCGAGGGAGAGAGAGAGGGGAGAGCGAGGAGGGGGAGAGGAGAGAGCGAGCGCGAGGGGGAGGGAGCGGGAGAGAGCGGAGGGCGAGGCGAGTAGCGGGCGCGTGAGAGAGCTAGTGGAGTAGAGCGAGAGAGCTTGAGAGGGGAGAGCAGGATTGAGAGTGTGAGCTCTTGCTCTTTCATCTCTCTTTCTCTTCTTTCTGTGCTCTCTCGCTCTTTCTCTGTATCTCTTTATCTCTCTCTCTTCCTTTCTCTTTCTCTCTCTCTCTCTTTGTCTTTCTCTTTCTTTCTCTCTCTCTCTTTCTCTCTCTCTCTCGTCCTTGTTTCAATTAATTAACAATCAATTTTATTAGTATTAATTTTCTTTGTCTTATTTATTTATTTATTGCTTTGTTTTATTTACAGTATTTATCGCATTACTTATTTATGCGAAATTATTTTCCATTGCGCTACACAAAATTAAATAGAACGGATTTTAGTTTCTCAAATAGTTGTATACTTGTGAACCAAATAGCTGACTTCTGATCATGCGCAGTAGCTTTGTTCTGGGATTTGAAAAGTATATAAGCGCCATCAATTATTTCAAAGGTTGTAGCTCACCTACTTCTTTCTCTTTCCTTTTCAGTTTGACAGCTTTAATAGATTGGCTGACTGCACGAATTATTAGTAAATCATAAGATTTTCATTAAAGAAAATAAAAGGTTATGCCTCATTCATTATGATTTAATATCTCTCTATATATATTTCTTCATTCGCTTTCTTTTTTAGTCCGATAAACCTCTTAACTTTAACTCTTAGAAAATCATAGACTATTTAAATAAGGGAGCATTAGGTTTCCGCTTCATTATGCTCTAATCACTGTCTTTTCTCTTATATTTTTTGTAGTCTGATAAGCCCTTAAATTTAATGGATTGGGAAATTGCATATATTCTCTTGCCGCGGTGGACTAGTGGTTATGATCCTTGCCTCTGGTCCCGACGGTCGCGGGTTCAAATCCGGCTGGGGTCGATGGATTTTTTTAGGATGGAAAAATCCAAGGAGCAAGCCCTCCGGGAGGGACTTTAAGCCGTGGGTCCCGAGTCTGAAGATTTTCAGGCTCGTAAAAGATCCCTAAGCCTGAATGAAAAGGCCTCTAAGCAAAATTTACCGATTTTTCCCGTCCTAGTACTACCTTGGTTTTCTAGATGTCAGTGTGAGGCGGAACGTTGACCACGGACTACTCAAGTGACATCTATACGAAAAGAAGTGTAACTAAATTAGTATGGTTCAAATTCTTCCCTGTAGGAGGAGAGCGCCTAAATTTCTGTTAAGGGAAACATGGGCTTACAAGATACAAGAAGATAAAGTCAATATCTGTTCAAATAAAATTATATTGAATGCAGTAGAGGTTTACTTTTATACATAAGAGTAAGAGACGTTTAATGTACTTTTTTGTGAGTTTTATTTCAACTTTATTAAACTCTAATCTTATGATATTTAATTCACCAATTTTCAGAATCTCTTCGTAAATAAAATTTTAGAAATATATTTTTTTACTGAGAATCTGATATATCAGTCGTCCTCAACTAAAATAAATTTGTTCGGAAAAATTTGTTAAGTTGTTAAAACTGTGAAGTCCTTTCTTCTTTTTTTTTAATAATACGATTTTTTCTCTTGTGGTTAGATTCGTGTGTTTTTTTCGTGATTTTTGTTATTACTCGGCAGCAGGCCGGTTACCTGCTACGAGGAAATATAAAAAAAAACTCGAACTCCCCAAAGCAATGTTCGGACACGACGAGGACCACAGCGAAACAGTTGCAGGTGTATCTTTAAGAGATCAAAAGAGAAATCAATATATCAGAAATGAATTACAAATATACAATATAAACGAGAGAATATACAGAAATAAACGTAATTAGTTGGAGCATATACAAATAATGCCAAATAATCGTTTATCAAAAGAGCTGCTTCATTATAAACCTGCAGGCCGAAGAAATGTAGGAAGACCAAAACGTCGTTTGAAGGACGAACTGCACCTGCAGCATATAGTGCACCGGGAAGCGGAACGGACCAACAGGCCCATACCTTGATCATGATGATGATGATGGATGATTTTTGTCTCTCTTTTTCGTTTATACTGTTTTTTTTGTTAACTTCCTTTTATTCTCACATATAGACACAAGGACATGACACGCATCCACAGACCCAATGTGGAATGTGGAGATTTAAAATCCCCTACCCCGCCGGGAATCGAAAGCGGGTCGCCGGAATGGATGGTAGTCGGTACCGACTAGGCCACGACGACGGGCAATATTTCAAAACCATGTTTCATATTCTGCATTTCATACTGATGTTGTATAAGTTGTAAAACGGGTTCGGCAGTTTTATGTAGTGTCAATTTATGATTAAAATATTTGTAGTAGATTTTTGCCTGGCTGGCCAACAACCAATATATCTAATATTAATTTTAAAGCAACATTGAGGTTATGTAATAAAATGTTAAAAATGTTATGTTACCTTTGATGTTGTATGTATATTTTAAAAATTGTATTACATAACCTAAACGGTGCTATAATTGAAATTTAAAAGTATTGACTTCATAAATTACAAAATAATTTTCATACATATTAATTAATATACAATTTTCTAGTACTGCATATGTTTATTTTCTACTGAATTATTTGAGAGAATGTGTGCTCAACTGCCATTGACTTAGAGAAAGTATATTATACATAAAACATATCTTAAACAGAAGAAATTGAGTTTACAAACTGGAATTATTTCTTAGTATGACAAGTGTTATTATCGCCGCGCTGTCTCGGTAATCGTGTGACTAGCGCGCGCATCTGCCACTGCCGGGATCTCGGGTTCGAATCCTGAATATTCCACACGGGTATTAATGGTAGGCCATACCGGAATTTCTCGGAGTTCTCTCGAAGTTCTCTCGATACCCGAATTCCATCCCGCTAACACTCTTACTTCCCTGCCTTTAATGCTATTCATGTCATATCGCCCGTCACCTCATTTCCTGATAGCAAAATTATTTTGGCTGGTACCCACAGATATTGGAAATATGTGACTGCGGAAATCTAGATGGACTCATGACTCCTAGCCTAAATAATAAAAAAAAAAGAGTATAAGGGGCTAACAGGAGGTTGTGGTCCCTCCTCGCGGTCACGGTCCCAACCCAAAAATGTGGTTATGGGTCATGAGAGAATAACCTGGTGTGCCGGACCTACAACTTACATGACCCGGTAGAATAGACTTGATTATTCCATTCATCCATAAGATTCTGGAATAGCTCAAAAAATGGTTCAGATCGGGTGATCAGGGCAGACTTCCTGCTCAGTCTGAATAAAGAACTAAAATAACTATACCCGAGCCGTCATATCCCCGACTCTGAAGTTTAGGTTATACGAGGGGTATAGGGAGAATTGGTCCTCTACTGCCAATAAGGATATGGTTGTAATGAGAGTAGATGTCTGCCAAACCAATCACTGCTCTTGGCGCAGCTATAGCACGTAGTAAGGTTTGAAAATTCTGAGATGTAGTCAGCTGTATATCTGCTAACCGCATACATAAAGCGGCCCCTCCCACTGAATATCCATATCGGCAACACTGTCGTGGAAACGTCAAGGCCGGAGTATAAACATGTTACTGTCATTGGGTAACATTTGTAGTTATATATTTTTTTTATATATAGACGATATTTTAAATAAATGGAAACTTTTAGTGAATCCAGGAATAAGAATGGATAATAAAGTGTGCATAAATAATCTTCTATTTGCTGACGATGTAATCATAATACAGAAAAATGAAGACGACTTACAGAAATTTATGCATGTATTAAATCAAAAATGTAAATTATATGATCTAAAGATTTCTGTAAGGAAAACGAAGACCATGGCTTTCAGAGGAAGAGATCCAGTGAGATCCAAATTTATTTTAGAAAATCAAAGTATAGAACAGGTTTCTAGTTTCAAATATTTGGGCTGTGATGTTGGCTACAATGTGGAAAGAGATATTGACTCCAAAATAAATAATTTTCAGACGGTGTGTGGAACAATACAGATAACATTCAAAAATAAAATTAGAAAAGAAACCAAGATAAAAATGTATAATGTTATGGCGGTTCCCACAATATTGTATGGATGTGAAACTTGGGCTCCAGTGAAAAAACAGAAGGATAGAATACAGACGGCGGAGATGAGGTTCCTAAGACAAGTAAAAGGATGTACAAGACTTGATAGAATAAGAAATGAGGATATAAGAGAAGAATTGAAAGTACAGCCTTTATTGGATAAAGTCACGAATTACAGACAGAAATGGATTGATCATATGGATGGAATGAGTAAGGAGAGATATCCACTGTTAGCAAGAAATTATCAAGGAAGAGGAAGACGTGATGTTGGAAGACCTAGAAGACGTTGGGCTGATGCATTATGAAGTCGGAACGGGCAATTGCCTAATCCCTGGAGTGATGAAGATGATATTTTTTTATTAAATGCTCCAGGTTGTCATTTCGACATTTCTGGTGTTCTCTCCTAGCATTGACTACATTGTAACCCACTTCTGAAGTTGGGGCGTCTAGAAGGCGGAGTTAGGTTATCCCGATGACGCGATGGGTGATAAATGATAATGAAGCGCCAGGAGAGTTCTTAACCTAAATTACAGACCATGGGAACCACAGGAATGATTCCCTTTAAGAAAAAAATCCTATGGTTTGACAGGGAATCGAACCGGGACTTCATGAACAGTAGTCAGAAACGCTGACCACTAGCCCACGAGGCTGGTCATTATGTAAATAAAGTTGTATTTTGATTGGTGTATTTTAATGTAACACCAACGCCATTTTCCTTGTTTAATAGAAAAAGAAAGCCAGATAGAATAACTCCATCAGTTAATAGACAAATAATTAACTCACTAGCACTATCGAACCCATAGGTACATTGCCGCGCTGACTTACGCATTCCGATCCTAAAGTAACGTTTTCCGATCATCCCCTGTATAATCAACTTCCCTCAAATCATGGTTGTTCTCACCCTTATTTTTGGTCTACCAAGTGGGCGTTATCCCTCTGGTTTTCCTACAAGAAGCTTCCATGCTTCTCTTTCATTTCCCATTCGTGCCACATGTCCTGTCCATCTCAGTCTACGAAACTTAACTGTTCTTACTATATCTCACTTAATGAACAAATGCTGAAAAAAATATGCACCATGTCGCATTTAAACCTCCCACATTTTAATTAATCATAACTCTCAAAGTAATGAGGATTATGAAATAAGGTTGGTATTAAAAGAAAGAGAAACTCAAAGAATTTTTGTTTACATTGTTGCCGTTAATTCTTCTGTCTCATGTTGGACAATAATGTCATGAAACAAAATGGCGACCCCCAGCAACGATCATAATCTGTTTTCTGGTATGTAAAAGACCGTGTGTTTGCGATTCCAGTACAAGATCTTCATGATTTACGAACCCGTATCCTTGACACAATTGCAACAGTACCAATGGACATGTTGGACAGAACGTGGCACGAAATCGACACGAAAATTAATACCGGACTCAGTTCATAATTCCGCATACTTTCTTAGTAACGATTCATTAAAGTGTGGGAGGTTTGAATGGGACACTCTGTATATAAGCTCTTAGAATGTGGAGAGCAAATAACAAAACTTGTTATGTGTAAATGAAATATAAAAAAAATACAATATGGAAATATCATCAGAAAAATAAAAAACAATGGCCTTCAAGGGCGCTCATTCAGTTCGGACAAAGATAATATTAGAAAATAAACCAATAGAAGAAGTGGTAAGATATAACTTCCTAGGTTGCGAAATATCATACACAGCGGAAACAGATATAAATAACAAACTGAATAAGTTTAATTATATAACAGGAACACTAAAAAGAACTTTGAAAAATAAAGCGAGGAAAGACTATATAATGAAATTATACAAGACAATGGCAGTGCCTATTATTACTTATGGATCCGAAACATGGACAGTGACAACACAACAATCTGCCAGAAAACAAGCTGCTGAAATGAAATTCCTCAGACCAATAGCAGGATATCAAAGAACTGACAAAAAACACAACACAGAAATAAAACAACTAAAAGTAGAGGAATTAAACACAACAATAGTGAAATACAGAACAAACTTGAAAGAACACTTGGCAAGGATGACTGAGAATAGAATACTAAAAGCAACATACAGCTATTCACCACGAGGAAGAAGAAGTTTGGGAAGACCAAGGAAAATATGGAAATAGCAGCAATTTGGAGCCGGAACAGGCTAGTAAATAAGCCTAAACCGTGAAGAAGAAGAAGAAGTTATGTGTGGATCTCTTTGTTCAGAGATAGAAACATTAAAAATGTAATTAGAAATTAATTTTAGGATTAATATATTTTGTTTTATAATTTATATACGTGGTCTATATTTCTTAATTAAGTGATAGGTGTGTGCATTTAATCTGTAACTTTTAAAATCATAGCATCTACATTAACGTGGACTATTTAACTCATGCCCCAAATGGGAGTCAATGACCAATCACGTTTCAATGATTTCTGTTTTACAACCAATCAGAGTCGTGTTTCACGAAATATTTATCAGTGTTATATTTACCATATTAAAGAAAGCTCCTCCTTTTTAATATTCTGAACAGGTCTGACCATTATTTTGCAGTGACTGAGCCTATGAGAAATACGGCTACCAGATTGTACATATAGTGAATAGATGTCAACACATAGCGCTTGCAGGAGTTAATATAAACATATTTGTAGCAATTTATTATACCACCAAAAAAAAAAAAAAAAAAGAAACCACTGTTTGCACTTTCTTAAATGTATTTTTTCCCAGGTAATAATCCAGAAAAATATAATTGTCATATTTACATCATACGACTTCAGAAATGAATTAATATACAGTTTGATGTGTTTCATTTTTTCTCCACTAGAGATCATTCTTACAATATTGCGTTCCTTTGGTAATAAATAGTATGATCTGGTTGCAATGATAAACAAAAGAAGCGGATGAAGCGCACCTATCGTTTCTCATTTGTTTTCAAACATCGCCGTTTACATTAAATATATAAATATTTTAAAATAATGATTTGTGAGTAAACAGCTTAATTTTATTCGTTTAATAGTCCTAACAAATGCCACTCTTGATTTCCAAATTCTCTAGATAAATTCACTCCTCACTTCGTGAGTCGTGAATTTATTGATAATTTGGAAATCACTCGTGGCATTACTTATGATAATTCGCAATCTCTTCTCCTTTTAAGGTATTTGCTTGCATAAGTGAAATTAATAAAATAATGTTATGTAAATATTATTCTATGTAAAGTTGACAAATGTGTTATCTCGACTAATGAGCAATTACCACAGTACTTCTAATAGATTTATTGTTGCATTAAAATTCAAGCCGGGGGCATTTGTTTGTGATGTGTGAGGTATACAAAGCAGACAATAAAAAACCATGCAGTGAAAATAGAAATGGAATAATAAAAAGCGTTAAAATTAGTAAGTATGTAGATCTACATTTAGGCTCTCATTTGTCAAAAGAACCGAATGGATAAGTATAGGGCAGTTATTTTAATGTTATTATTTTATGTGATGTTTAAGGATTCTGCAATTTTACACGCTTTATATTAGCTTGACCTGTATCTATCTATCTATCCTATATATCTATATATCTATATATCTATCTATCTATCTATCTATCTATCTATCTATCTATCTATCTATCTATCTATCTATCTATCTATCTATGTAACGGAATCTTTCAACGCCATTTTCACCCACTTAAAATCATTGGATCTACTTGAAACTTTGTATACTTGTAAAGGACCCGTGACAATACAATATTTTCATATTTTTTTCTAAAATCCTGGCCAGAATCATCACAAAATAAAAAAAAGTGTCTTTGTATCTATGTAACGGCATCTTTTAACACGATTTTCACCCACTTAGAAACATTGGATCAACTTGAAAATTGGTACGCTTGTGAAGGACCCGTGACAATACAATAATTTCATATTGTGTGTCTAAAATCCTGGCCGGAATCATCAGAAAAAAAAATAAAACTCGTATAATAGGTTGCGGACTTGACGACTTTTTAGTCAATCGTTGTAAGAGCTCAGTTGGTAGAACAGTGAAGTCTAGTGGTATATAATTTCGGTAATCCATAGGTCGCTGGTTCAAATCCGTCTGGGAGGATTTTTTTAGAAGAGTATTACTTTTAGCTCATACTGCAATAGTATCGAATTTAAAGATAGTTACATTTTTATCTTATTCTGTAAAATATTAAAACTAAAAAATAAAAATAAATAATAGTTTTAAAAAACTAAAACAACACGCTTTATTAGGAAATCGAACTAAAAAAATGAAAAATAATTTTAATTTCCAACACGCTTGGGATAAAATTAAAGTGGTCAACAAAAAAAATCATCTTCAACACATATAGAATAAAACTAGAGTTATCAACAAAAAAGAAAATAATTTTACCATCAAAAGCGTGGGGTGCTCTATATAAATTAATATATTTGATAATAAACAGATATTGGTAATAGTAAAGTCTCTAAGACGAAAATGTAAAAATCATAAAAAGCACCCCACGCTTTTGATGGTAAAATTATTTTCTTTTTGTTGATAACTCTAGTTTTATTCTATATGTGGGAGATGAATTTTTGTTGACCACTTTAATTTTATCCCAAGCGTGTTGGAAATTAAAATTATGTTTCATTTTTTTAGTTCGGTTTTCTAATAAAGCGTGTTGTTTCAGTTTTTTAAAACTATTATTTATTTTATTAATTTCCATCCAGTACATGTAACAAGTTGCCCCTTGGTTAAGTATTTAGTTCATTCCACTCCTATATTTATCGGTCGCGGTGGACTAGTGGTTATGCTCCTTGTCTCTGGTTTCGAGGGTCGCAGGTTCAAACCCGGCCGGGGTCGATGGATTTTTTAGCATGGAGAAATCCAAGGAGCAAGTCCTCCGGGAGGGATTTTAAGCCGTGGGTCCCGAGTCAGAAGATTTTCAGGCTCGTAAAAGATCTTTAAGCCTGGATGAAAAGGCCTCTAAGCAAAATTTACCGAATTTTCCCGTCCTAGTACTACCTTGTTTTCCTAGATGTCAGTATGAGGCGGAACACTGACCATGGACCACTCAAATGACATCTATACGAAAACAAGTGTAACTAAATTAGTATGGTTCAAATTCTTCCCTGTAGGGGAGAGCGCCTAAATCTCTGCTAAGGGAAACAAGAAGATTCCTATATTTGAGTTGGTAGACTGATGGCCTCTATAATAGCGCCGTTAAATAGAACATAATAGTATATTATGATGCGAGGTTGGAAAGTGGTTTTTACAGAAGCTAGGGAAAATTTTCGGGATTCTGTAAAACACTTCACAAACGTGCGTTGTACATTATTTTTTTGCGTGTTGGTGTTTTCAAAATAATAAATAATAGTAAAATAATATCTTTGGAAATATTTGCGTTCATTATAAACAACTGACTAACGTTAACAGTGTGGGCAATGTGTATTAATTGAAACTACAGGAGGCCGTGACACCAATCAGGAATAAAAGGGAGGCAAGTACGTATTTATTGTTTTATATTGTTTCAAATAAAGTTCAGTTAATTTAAAATTCAGTGATTTGTTACGTATAATGTATATTAACACTGCCTTTTGGATAATTTTTGTATATACAATGTACATAGTATACATAGAGGGCAGTGGTTTTACTCCCCACACGTGGTTTGTAAAATGTAATATTACAGTATAGTTATTTTATTACAGTATAGTTATTTAGGTTGGCAACTCCGAAATGTAGGAAGTTGAACTTTCAATCATGGTCGCCATTGCTGTAGATACGACAAAATGCACTATTGCGCAAAAAATATTCTTGACTGACAACTCATCATAGTTTCATTGCATAGTATTATTCCACTCTGCGAATGTCTTTCTGAAAACTATATTTAAAAAATAATTTACAAGATAATTAGCTCGGACTATAACATAAGAAATTTGTATTCAGAAGGCCGCGAATATAAATTTTATGAACTACTCAAGTATGCATAGAAATCCGCTGCGGGAAAGTACAGGTACATGCCTCAAAGAATACAGAGTGGCATGTTTTCTGTAGGAGTTGAATTTCACTTGGAAAAGTGCGCGCGCAGCTCACCACATTTTACGTCTCTGCCAATTAACAAAATCTTTAAGGCCGATATGTCTATTTATTCTGAGATATTATGTTTTCATTTAAAATAACGATGTATGAAGTGATTGAATAAACATGTTTGTAGCCTACTGCAACAGTAAATTTTTTTGTTAAATGCGATTCTTCTTCTTCTTCACGGTTTATGCTTATTTACTAGCCTTGTTCCGGCTCCAAATTGCTGTTCTTTCCATCTTTTTCTTGGTCTTCCCAAACTTATTCTTCCTCGTGGTGAATAGATGTATGCTGTTTTTGATATTCTATTCTCAGTCATCCTTGCCAAGTGTTCTTTCCAGTTTGTTCTGTATTTCTCTATTGTTGAGTTTAATTCCTGTATTTTTAGTTGTTGTCTTATTTCGTGTTATGTTTTTTGTCAGTTCTTTGATATCGTGCTGTTGGTCTGATGTGATTCTAACAAGTTAATTTAAACAATTTTAAATCAGTGTATGAACCTGGTGATTAACAAATGTTAATACAGTGAAACTTGTTTAATCCGGAACGTTATTAATGCGGAAGTCTGTCCAATGTGGACAAATGTATTGGTCCCGACAAAATAATAGTAATTTTACGTGTATTTATTTTGTATAAAATGGAATCTGTCCAACGCGGAAACGGAAGGATATTTCTACACAGTTCAAGAAAAAAATAATCAATTGAGTTGGTGTTTACTTGATCAAAATCCATATTTATTAATTAAATAAAAATAAAGCGTAGTTTTATTTGATTTTCATATTTATTATATAATTCAGTGACAACTGTTTCGGTACACTGTATCTATCTTCTTCGGACATGTTAACAAATTATGAATTGTGTTCCAACTGATCTAAGCAACAATCTTCTCAACTTGATTTGAATGAATCCCCTTTGTTAAATTAAAAAATTTAAATAAATATTGTTGTATTGTTGCTTAGATCAGTTGGAACACAATTCATAATTTGTTAATATGTCTGAAGAAGGTACAGTGTACCGAAAAAGCTGTCACTGAATTATATAATAAATATGAAAATCAAATAAAACTACGTTTTATTTTTATTTAATTAACAAGGAAAAAATGTTTATAAGGCGGAAATATTGAAATCCTGTTAGAAGAAATAACAATAAGTGATGATTCCTGCCGCAGGGTGAAGTAGAGTTTCTACCTGTATCTGTAATTTTCTTTCGGTCTCACTGCACACCCGTTTTTTTTTTTAAATACAGGTTCGTTTAACAAATATTTGTGTGTGATATCTGTCTTACAAATAACCAGTGCATTGTAAAATCTTAAATTAGTTTAAGTTCTAAGACCGACTGTGTACATGACCAGTGTTCTCAAAATTAACCCTAGAGTTGATAAGGCGGAAACTAAAATAATAATGGGATCTAATTTATTTTTATTTGTGGTTGAAATTCAACTTGAATCTCTTCTTGAAATAATGAAGGATGAATATGAAATTCGTAGATAATACTATAGTGTTACTATATTATTCACAGGAAGCGTTCTAAATTTACGGAATAAAGATGGCTAAGTCCTATGTATCATTGTCATTAAACGAAAAAGTGAAAGTGATTGAAGGTGAAGAAAAACAAACTCTGAGTACGCGAAATAGTGACTAAATTTAAATGTGGAAAAAGACAAGTTTATGAGATTCTAAAAAAAATGAATGAATGGATCCAAGGAAAAGGTCAAATGAAGAGAAAAAAAAAATGAAGAAATCAACAAAGTAGTGTGGGAGTGTTTTACAAGACGACGATAAAAAATCTCTAAATTTCCTGTCCGATGCTCCAAAGTCAAGTTCTAGCTGTTGCTATATCCGTAGAGAATAACGATTTCAAGGCATCTTCAGGTTAGCTGGACAGTTTTAGAAGACGACATAATGTAGCGTGGAATGAAATTTACGGGGAATCAAAGGATGTGGACGAAAATATAGTTAGTGAGTGGAAACCGAAACTGCATACTTAATTTCAGGATACGCGCCTAAGAGACATTTTTAACGCTGACGAAACGGAATTGTTTTTTCGCGCGTCACCGTCGAAGTAGCTCATACATACTATACTTCACTTTCCAACGGCAGCGGAACTGTGATTAATCCAAGGTACGTAAAAAGATATATACGGTACTCTACAATATAAGACTGTTTTATAATGCGGAATGTTGTCTAATGTGGAAAGAAAAATTGGTCCCGTGCGATTCCGCTTTGAACAAGTTTTACTGTATACATTTTGGAGAGATTAACAATAAAACAATAAGTATTCAAATGAATTTGATATGAATAGTGTCAATTTCGATCCATTATAATATTACATGATCGATTCTCTTCATTAATTTTCGAGGAGAAGATAAAGTTGAAGTTTAAAATAATTCGTCTTATTTACTACCGGTACTTATATTAATAATTTAAATCTTAACATTATTAATTTAGTATTTTTTTGTTATTCAAATGTACAAGAATAAGTTAATATTAATGGTACAATATGTGGCATACATAACAATTAGAGGAACTTAAAAGTCATGAAGGGCAGCTAATGACAAATGAGGGAAATTTTGAGGAAGTGTCTGAATTCAAATACCTAGGAACAATAATCACAAATAGGAATGAGATGCACTAAGTGATTAAAGGTGGGTTCAATTCTGGAAATGCGTGCTATTATGCATTGCAGAGAATCTTGACTTCCCAACTCCTTTCAAAAAACGTTAAACTAAAAACATATAAAGCTATTATTCTACCAGTCATATTAAATGGATGCGAAACATGGACTCTTACTTTAAAGAAGGAAAGGGGAATACTAGTGTTTGAGAATAAAATGCTTAGGACAAGTTTTAGACCATTGGGAGAAGAACAACCAGGTGAATGGTGAAGACTTACATAACAGTAAAATACGTGGTCTTTATAGGAAGTCAGATATAATAAGAACAGTTAAGTCTCGTAGACTGTGATGGGCAGGACATGTGGAATGAATGGGGAATGAAAACGTGCATGGAAGCTTCTTGTAGGAAAACCAGAGGGAAAACGCCCAGTTGATAGACCAAGTATGAGGTGGGAGAATAACATTAACTATGATTTGAGGGAAGTAGATTATACAGGGAATTATTGGAAAACATTAGCTCATGATAGGGATGTATGGAGAGCTTATGTCCGTGCGGCCATGAACCTACGGGTTCGATAGTACCAGAGAGTTAGTTAATTAGAAGTCATGAAAGCGAGGTAAGATAGTGATTAGGCCTATGTCTACCCAATTATGTTTCACCTTCCGCCACCGATCAATGTTCTGGCTGAAGACCTTGGATTTGCATTCACCAATGCAATGGTGAGATATTGTAACAATGGATCCTTTTCACTGGTGAGAAAAATGTTCAGCAATGAGGAGAGTTTTAATCGGCAAAATGACAGGGTGTGTGCTGCCTCAAATTCTTGGTAAGCTCATAAAATAGTTCCGATAATACAGTGGGCTCACTGCACCTATTCACTCATATTTTTATGAGAAGTGATTTATTGTTAGCAGCAGCCAGCTTCATTTCTGTAAGAGGGGGTTCCAAAAGTAAATAAATGAAAATGCAGGGGTAGCACCTGTAGTCGGAGATCATAACACTGCCTTGTTAAAGAATCGAAACTAATTCTAACTCACTGGCACTATCGAACTCGTAGGTTCATGGACGCACAGACAATAGCTCACCATACATCCCTATCCCGAGCTAATGTTTTCCAGTCAT
This sequence comes from Diploptera punctata, assembly GCA_030220185.1. Taxonomy (NCBI): domain Eukaryota; kingdom Metazoa; phylum Arthropoda; class Insecta; order Blattodea; family Blaberidae; genus Diploptera; species Diploptera punctata. Next base: position 1,554,693 of record JASPKZ010009352.1, on the reverse strand, counting down.
CCTCTGCATAATTTACTTCCCTCAAATAATAGTTAATGTTATTTTCCCATCTCATTATTGGTCTACCAACTGGGCGTTTTCCCTCAGTTTTTCCTACAAGAATAAAGTTCTGACGTTTCATGTAGGAATCGATACCGGATTTCCAAAAGGTTTTGCTATATAGCCTCCAAGGCACATTCCATACAAGTGTGACTCGAAGGTCGTATACCTAAATTTATCTCTGCCACTGAATGACCTTCTACCAGCCCAAACCTCAAACCTCTGGATAAGAAACTTATTACAATGACACTGATTTTTGTTTTAATAAGTCCAGCGCTGGAATGCGTTTTGACCCGTTCTGAGTTGTGATATATTTATTTTATGTTTCTTGCTGTGTTGTTAGTGTTAAAAGGTCTCCCTGGGATCGGATAAAGAATGAAGATATAAGAACAGAATTAAATATATATCCATTGAATAATAGAATCAAATAATATAGACAAAAACAGTTTAGAGATGTATAAAGAATGAATGTAACAAGGTTATCAAAATCAGCATTTAACTACAAGCCGAGGTTTAAGGAATGTAGGAAGGCCAGTGAAAAGATGGACAGAACAACTGTGAGGCGAAACAGGCAATTTTGCTTAGCCCGTGAAATGAAGAAGAAGAAGAAGAAGAAGAACAAAGAGAAGAAGAAGAAGGTCTCCCGATTTAACTTTTAATTTTGGTTTCTGTGTATTATGCTCTAGGCTTTGTCCTTTAACTGCTATTATATCAAGTCGTGTGGAGTTCTCTGGTTTAGGCCCTGTACATTGCGTTGTGGACCAATGACTCTAATTGGCGGGTTTTATAAACTTTGGTCAGTGTTAGAGGGCATTTGTTCTAAGAAGACGCACCCCACAATCGACAGCTTGAAATGTACCTTGTATTCGCAGTGGCGGATTTATCCATCGAGCTATGCATGCTACGATAGAAGAACAGCCCGAAAGAAATAGAGCCTGTGTACGTACTGGTGCTAAGCATGTGAAATATATTGAAATGCATATTCTAAAATTATATTAACATATCCCAAATATATATATATATATATATATATATACATATTTTAGTTTTTCGTTAAAAAGTTTATATGAGTGTATATGACCAGATAATGTACTATTTCAGTGAATTTCGTGGGTTAGATACGGTATGCTAAACAGTCAAACTTTATGAATATTTATAATGCGCTCCATTATTTGATGCTGTCACCCTTTAAGAAAAAATCCTACGGTCTCACTGGGAATCGAATCCAGGATCCCATGAACTGTAGTGAGAAGATCTGACCACTAACCCATGAGCTGTACTTGTTAATAATTTAAAAATAGAAATCTTCTTTGCTCTTCTTTTTGACCTCTCACCTTGTAGGTACTTTTACCTGACCACGCCAACCGGGTCTTACCTTATCGGTAGAGGGATTTTAACTTTGGTCCATTGGTCTCTTCAATTCTTCAGTTTGTAGTTATCTTATAAGCTATCACCGAAAGAGTATTTTAATTTTATAAACACATACTTCTTTGATCATACAAGGACATGGAGTGCCTCCCCGAATGAAAGATTACGATCCAGGGCTTGTTCCAAGATAACTCTAATATTTAAGACAAAACTCACTATTCACTCTACACATTGCGAATATGATAATGATGATTAAGATGGTCAGATGATAATCGGGGATGACCATTTGGGCCTTAAAGTTTCCTGGAATTTGACTTACAGGTGACAAAAAAACTCGGAAAAAAAACATAGATCATCGGTTGATTAATGTCTTTGACATCGTCCGATTCCTAATAGCTAATTTTGTCGGTCCATCCAATCTTCTAGTTGAAGATGTTTCTCCTTCATGTATAAAAATATTCCTTGACTCCAGGAGGTTTTAGGTCTTCCTCTGTCTCGTCTTGCCTCAGGTTTCCATTCTAAAACAGATTTTGGTAGTCGATCCTCTTCCATTCGCTGGACATGTCCGTACCATCTTAATTGCTGAGTTTTAATATAATCTAAAATAGTGTCTTCAATCTTCATTTTCTCCCTTATAACTGAGTTCCTAAATTTTTCTCTTCTTGAAATTCTTGCTGGCCTTCGTATAAAATCCATTTCCGTTGCCAAAAGATACTTATTTGTTTTTGTAGTTAATGGCCAAAGTTCTGCTCCATAAGTAATGATGCTTTTAACATTTGTATGATATATATTCATTTTATTTTTATTACTTATATTTTTATCCCACAATATTCCATTGAGGCAAGCAATGACAAATTTTCCTTTATTATTTCTATTTCTTATTTCCTCTTCATAACTCCCATTTTTATTTATTTTAATTCCTAAATATGTGATCTCACTACAAGATTTTACTGTTTCTCCAGTCTCCAAAATTAAATTTTGTTCTGGTTCACCAATTGATAAATATTTTGTATGATTAAATAAAAATTACGCAAGAAATTTGTCCCGACTAAGATCGAACCAGGGCCCGCATCTACGAGGCAACGACGCTACACTGAAATCGCATACATCGGACAAAAGAATAAATAAATAAATAAATAAATAAACAATAAACAATAGTTTCATATTACTTTAATTAAATGAATTATTAAATTCAATTAAGTACCAGATACATCGGTTGTCCTCAACTAAAATGTATTTGTAAGCCCATGTTTTCCCTTTACAGAGATTTAGGCGCTCTCCCCCTACAGGGAAGAATTTGAACCATAGTAATTTTAGTTACACTTTTTTTGTATAATATCATTTTGAGTGGTCCGTGGTCAGCGTTCCGCCTCATACTGACATCTAGGAAACCAAGGTAGTACTAGGACGGGAAAATTCGGTAAATTTTGCTTAGAGGCCTTTCATTCAGGCTTAAGGATTTTTTACGAGCCTGAAAATCTTCAGACTCGGGACCCATGGCTTTAAAGTCCCTCCCGGAGGACTTTCTCCTTGGATTTTCCTGTCCTAAAAAATCCATCGACTCCGGCCGGGATTGAACCCGCGACCCTCGGGATCAGAGGCAAGGAGCATAACCACTAGTCCACCGCGGCCGATCAACTAAAATATACATGTTTTAAGACTTGGTCAAATAACAGAAGCACATTTTAGTTGAGGACGACTGAGGTATCAGGTACTTATTTTAAGGTTTTATCACTTCATAACCTCAACGGTGATTCACTTTCTTCTTCTTCTTCTTCTTCTTCTTCTTCTTCTTCTTCTTCACTTCACGGGCTATACAAATCGCCTGTTACGTCTCACAGTTCTTCTGTCCATCTTTACACTGGCCTTCCTATATTCATTGAACCTCTTGGCTTGTAGTTAAATGCTGCTTTTGGTAACCTTGTTACATCCATTCTTTCTACATGTCTAAACCATTTATCTCTATATTATTTGATTCTACCATTCAATGGATATATACTTAACTCTGTTCTTAAATCGTCATTCTTTATCCGATCCAATCTTGTGCAGCCTTTTGTTTTCTAGGAAGTTTATTTCTTGTATTCTACTTTGTAATTTTTTGGTCGGGGCACGCCGTAGCGTAATGGTTAAGGCACTGAGCTACAAGACAGAGGGTCGAGGGTTCAAGTCCCGTTGGGGTCAGGATTTTTAAACTGATCCAAACCCGGCACTATGGCCCTGAGGTTGACTCAGCCTCTAACAGAAATGAGCATCAGACGCTTGTTCTGGGGGTAAAGGCGGCCGTCACGCAGGGCTGACAACCCGGCTGACATAAAGTGCCGAATGTCTAGAAAAAGTGGGAGCCTTAACCTCCTACTACCCCAAGGGCCACCGGGCCTGTTGTGGCATCAAAACAAATATTTTTGGTCATTCCGAGTTTCACTCCCATTAAGTAAAGTAGGAACTGCCAATGTTTCATAAAACTTCAATTTAGTATATATATCTTCTTGCTTTGTTCTTTAATTTTGACAGTTTCGTATTTATGTCTCTCTCAGTTTTTGTGTTTATAGTAACATTACAACCTAAATAATTAAAATGTCTTACTTGTTCTAGAGGTTTGTTTTCTATTATGATTTTTGATCTTACATGTTCATTTCCCCAAAATACCGCAATTTTTGTTTTTTCTTTTGTTATTTTAAAATTATATCCTTGGCACAACTGATTTAATTGGTGTACAGAGTACCTATTGCAAATGACGGTGATTCACCATGACTGTATTGATTTAATTAAATGTATACATAAATACCTTATATACACGCTCAGAACCATATTAGAAAGTTGCGAATTTTATGAAAACTGGTTGAAAACGTTGAAACTCAGGATATGACAACAGATTCCAACGATTGATAAAGCATTACAGGAATGAAGTGTTTTGTGTTTACAGCATTTCTTTATTACATATCCTCTGTTCTCAAGAACATATCCGAATTTCATCTAGATTTCATTTTCTTATTGCACAAGGACTCTATACAATTTTTCCAATATGAATAAATGCAAGAAAATTATGTTAAATAAATTTGCTAGAGGGCTAAATTAAACAAAGTCCTATAACAGTAGATTTTTTTTTCATCTTGAATTAAAATGACTCACTTCAATGTGTGACACCTTATTTTTAATATTATTATTACGTATATTAATTAATAATTATATTATTGTTATTAATATGTTTTAAAGTTTAATATAATACTAAGTTGATTTTACTCGTATGTTTCAAGAATTATAATTGTATTTCTTTATTATCCTTTTTGTAGATACGTACTTTAATGGAGATAATATATAGAATAGATTTTTTAGATTTATTTAGCCTGGTGGAGGTTATATATATATATATATATATATATATATATCCATAGTAATTCTGCCCGAAGGCAGGTCCTTCACTGCAATCATAGCATTTTCATGCTGTGCTTGCACCTTTACTAGGGAATTGTAGGTGTGTAGCTTATATATTAGGGGCCTATATATTGACAACATAAAGACATAGAGATAGAAAACATGATCATTAGATATCGAAATATTAAATTAACTACAATCATAACAGAAAATTCAATAATAATAAATTTAAAACTAATTATATTTTGAATTTGTTAATTAGCTTTTATTACATTTTACGGCCCCTTCTATAGTGCCATGTCCCACGCCGTAGCCGGTGGTTAAGGAAAGATGCCTAGGCGCAGAGCTACGGGACTTATGCTGGTTCGAGTCCCCGTAGAGGAAGAAATTTTCTCATGGAATTTCGGCCAGTATGGAACCGGTGACCACCCCAGCATCGTGAGGCATTTGGGTAGCTGCAATAAGTAGCGACTCCATGTTCAGAAGACCAGGTATATCGGCAGGAGGACCCGACATGCTGACCACATGTCACCCCTACACTGACCTATGATCGTCTACCTCTGTGATTATCACATGTGGATGTGAGGACAGCAGCCGGCTTGTAGGCCAAGAGCCTTCTAGGATTGTCGTGCTTGGAGTTGGAGTTTCTATAGCACTACAGAAGAAACTTCCGTATTTAACATACAAAGAGCACTGTTTATTATGATAGTGTGAGTGACTGGTGAAGTATAAACAGTGTCAAACTATGAATGGCGTATGTTGCATCATGCATGACTTTATAAAACATTATTATTGTAAGAATATAAAATTGTATAAGAACAATAAGACGATTACACATGTCAATATACATTTTACCAATAATTCTAAATACTTACTTACTTACTTACTCACTGGCACTATCGAACCCGTAGGTTCATGGCCGCGCGGACATAAGCTCTCCATACATCCCTATCCTGAGCTAATGCTTTCCAATCATTCCCTGTATAATCTACTTCCCTCAAATCATAGTTAATGTTGTTCTCCCACCTCATTCTTGGTCTACCAACTGGGCGTTTTCCTTCTGGCTTTCCTACAAGAAGTTTCCATGCACGTCTTTCATTCTCCATACGCGCAACATGTCCTGCCCATCGCAGTCTACGAGACTTAACTGTTCTTATTATATCTGGCTTCCTATAAAGACCATGTAGTTCATTGTTATGTAGTCTTCTCCATTCACCTGTCTGTTCATCTCTCTTTGGTCCAAAAATTTTCCTAAGAACTTTATTCTTAAATACTCGCAATCTCCTTTCCTCCCTTAAAGTAAGAGTCCATGTTTCGCACCCATATAATATAACTGGTAGAATAATAGTTTATATTATATTTTCAGCTTAACGTTTTTTGAAAGGAGTTGGGACATCAAAAGTCTCTGTAATGCATAATAGCACGCATTTCCAGAATTAAGCCTATGTTTAATTTCTTTGTGCATCTCATTCCTATTTGTGATTATTGTTCCTAGGTATTTGAATTCAGCCACTTCCTCAAAATTTCCCTCATTTGTCCTTAGCTGTCCATTTCCATTATATACTGAATTTCTACGTGTGACCATTTATTTAGTTTTATTGATATTTACTTCCAGTCCCAATTTCTTAGTGTTACTCAATAGTGTGTGCGTGTTGGCCTTTAGTATCTCCTCGCTATCGGCCAGTAGTACTACATCATCAGCATAAACTAACAGCTTATTAATACCATTGAGTTGTAAGCCTTCCTCATTCTCTAAAGATTTAATGGCATGCTCTAGTACAAAATTAAATAGTAGTGGAGATAGTGCATCTCCTTGCTTCAACCCATTCTGGATTTCAAAAGTGTCTGAAAACTGTTTGCCTACACGCACCCTACTCTTTGAGCCATTTAGACACATTCGTATAAGTCTAACTAACTTTTTAGGAATTCCGAACTCATACACAAATTGCAAATCGTAAATCCTTATTGTGTATAATCCTGGTCTCGTGACAAATTACATGTCTTGTTGGCGACACGATTGAATTTATCGTGAGTATACTACGAGTTTGTATTTATTTTTTAGTATGCAGTATTTCTTAAATTGTTAAAATATTAAAATATATAACATAAAAATATATGATATAAAATATACACCGCGTCCCATTTTAACCTCCCACATTTTAACTAATCATAACTCTCAAAGTATGCGGAATTGTGAAATGAGGTTGGTATTAAAAGAAAGAGAAACTCAAAAAATTGTTTTCATTGTTGCAGTTAATTCATCTGTCGCATGTTGGACAATAACGACATAAAACAAAATGGCGACTCCTCAGCAACGAGCACAAACTGTTTTCTGGTATGTAAAAGACCGTGTGTTTGCGACTCCAGTACAATTTTTTCATGATTTACGAACCCGTCTCCGTGACACAATTGCAACAGTACCAATGGACATGTTGGACAGAACGTGGCACGAAATCGAATACAGGCTTGATATTGTTCGTGCTACTAATGGTGCACATATAGAGGTGTTTTAGTGCTTGACAATGTGTGACAATGAACATTCTTTGAGTTTCTGTTTCGTTTAATACCGACCTCATTTCACAATTCCGCATAATTTGTTAGTTATGGTTAATTAAAACGTGGGAGGTTTGAATGGTACACCTGTATATCTGTTATATTAATCATCCTCGACTAAAATGGATTTCCGTTTTAAAAAAAACTTCATCAATTAGTTAAAAACCATGTAGGTCTTTCAGAAACATGTTCCATCTTCTTTTGGTAAATGACATGTCGAAGATGGAGCATGTTTGTGAAAGGTTTTAATTAATTGACGGAGTCTTTCTTACACGAAAATCCATTTTAATTGAGAACAACTGACATATCAGGTTTTTAATTTTAAAATGTTAACTTTTACTACATAATTAATATAAAGTTATGGAATATTCACCTGAAAGGTCTGTCTCCTCAACTTAATTAATCATTTAACTGTAGCGCTTTCGGGACTTGTCCCCATCATCGGCAGGATTCAAACTGGTGAAACACCAGTACAAACTGGTGAAACACCAGTCTTGAATCCTGCCGATGATGGGACAAGTCCCGAAAGCGCTACAGTTAAATGATTAATTAAGTTGAGGAGACGGACCTTTCAGGTGAATATTCCATAATTTTATATTAATTTTGAATAATACCTCAACGGAACATATCATGAACCTTATAAAAGTTGATTTTACTACATAACCTTAACTGTGATTTACAATTAATTTTAGGAGTATTGACAGTTTTTCTTAATATATAGTAATGTTTTATTACGTCTGAGCAGTCTGTTGTTTAGCTTTTTTGTGATACGGAAGATACCTTTGTTGCATTATAATAAATTCACTATTTATTAAAAGTGTTGAAAATTTCGTACCATTATTAATAAATATTGTAATTTGAGTTTGTGGTTAGATGATAATGCATTTACAGTTTTTAAGCTGTTTGGTGTTTTATCGAGTTTAAAATATAACTCATATCCTCCACGTGTAAAGTCTGGATCGAGCTTCAGAGAGATTATAATTTATTCAAGAATATCTGTTTAACTGTGTGGTAATAAAATCTTTCGTTTGCTTAGCTCTGTGATCGTGACATTGAGAATGACCCTGACATTTTAACTTAATAATATGTTGCTAATAATCATAACACACTACTATTTCAATGTACTGTTATTATTTTTCTGTCGCTATAGAATTCAGTACGTCTAACATAATTCAAATCACATCTTAGGGCACGCCGTAGCGTAGTGGTTAAGGCACTGAGCTACAAGCCGGAGGGTTGAAGTCCCGTTGGGGTCAGGATTTTTAAACTGACCCAAACCCTCTGGCGGCACTATGACCCTGGGGTCGACTCAGCCTCTAACGGAAATGAGTACCAGACGCTTGTTCTGGGGGTAAAGGCGGCCGTCACGCAGGGCTGACAACCCAGCTGACATAAAGTGCCGATTGTCTAGGAAAAGTGGGAGCCTTAACCTCCTACTACCCCAAGGGCTTCCGGGCCTGTTGTGGGATCACTTTACTTTACTTTACTTTACTTCTTACCAAAAATAATTCTTTGTAAATACAATGGAAGCAAATTGATCCACTATACTTATATATTAACGAACCATCTGCAAATTAATTACCGTTCCGATTGAGGGTCTTTCCACTTTTCAGCGGTTGCCCTTTTACCAGCCGGCTGCTGGCCCTTCACATCCACATGTGTCAATCACAGAGGTATGATCAACAGCCAGTGTAGGGGTGACATGTGGTTAGCATGTCGAGTCCCCCGGCCGTTATAGCTGGTTCCTCAACCTGGAGCCGCTACTTATTGTAGCTACCCAATTGCCTCACGATGCTGGGTGGGCACCGGTCCCATACTGGCCGAAAAACCATGAGAAAATTTTTTCCCCATGGAGACTCGAACCAGCGCAAGTCCCGTAGCTCTGCGCCAAGGCTTCCTACCTTAACCGCTCGGCTACGGCGCGGGACTAAATTAATTACAAAATTATTATTATTAGAAACCAAATCAAGAAACTGTCCCGATGGATTATTGGTTATCATGATCGCTCTTAGTTCCGGTATTCACAAGTTTAAACCCATTGGAGTCCACGGATTTCCAGGAGCATAACAAATATGAGGATGACTTCCTTCGGAAGCGAAGTAAAACTGTGGATTTCGAGTGGTGGGTGTGCATATATGCACGTAAAAGAATTTCAAGTCTGGTGTAAGAGGCCTCCGAGGAAAATTTCTCGGGCCTTTCACGTTCAGATTTGAACTGCGATAATAACGACCTGGAGTGATACAGAGCGTCGTTAAATAAAACGCTAATTGCAAGATATACTATTATCCTGTAATCTATATATTAATACGTGAAGGAAAAACTTTGCACCCCTTTTTAAGTCCATTGCGCGCACGGAGGAGTGTGATATTGGCATAATTAAAGTTCATATAGAGAAGGATGGGCTGAAGTCGGAACGGGTCAACAGACCTAATCCATGCATGCAGATGATGATGATGATAGAGAAGGAGTGCAGGAAAATAAAAGTTATGTATGCGTTACAAATAAATCAAATTAAACAAAATAAAATTAATTGTCTGTAAATAATGTGTGTATTATTCATTTGTGTACTCATTCATTTGTTTACGTTCATACTGAAAGTGCATTGTTGTAAAAAGAAAATTGTGCAGCAGCAATGTGAATTGACTTACTCTCGCGTATTTATTAATAGTAGTTTAAAAGTGAGTACATTTTATTATTTAAATTAAAATTAAACCCTGTCTAATCTTTGTTTCAGTAATTTCATTACATTTTTTTTATATTTACATATTTCACGTAGGCCCTACTTCCATTATGCCTTGACATGGAACATTGACGGGTTGGAGTGAGAGACAAAGAGGAAGGATATTTATTCCGATACACATAATAATAGGCCAAATGCAAATTTAAATAGTATACAAAGTCAAATGACCCGTTATTGTTTTTTAAATATGGCTTAGCCAAGTTATAACCACATATTCCCTATCGTTCGTATTTTTAAAATAAATCGAAAATTAATGCATAGTGACGTGTTTATGACAACATTTAATGAATTTTGGTTGAATTTCTACCGCTGGGCGACCACTAGTATAGCATAATGAAGTAATTCTAATTAGAAATTTAAGTGTACAAACCTACGTTAAAACAATTATTTTATACATTGACTTAGGCTTTCACGGCCGGAGTTATTATGATGATCTTGTAGAAGATTTCCGGGCTGTTGGCCATGGTCTTGAGGCTTGTAGTTACCCGACGTTACGCCAGAGACTGCGTCCGGCATCCTCAAGGGTTGTCTCAAGCCTCAAGACCACGGCCAACAGCCCGGAAATCTTGTAGAAGATCATCATAATTGTTTTATAATTTGAAAATAATTGTAAGTTGGAGTACTGTAAGGACTTTCATTTCATCCTCCTAGCGATTAAATTTATACAATTTTAATATAATACATTTTTTATATACAAACAAACGGTAAAATAAAACACATTCTCAACCAATCTTCAGATCCGAATTCAAGAAAAACAATGGAAAAACTCTATCCACTCTACGCCAGATGCACCTCGAAAGGAAGCTGTAGCATATTTTCGAATAAACACAGGACATGATTATCTTATAGCTCATCTTCACCGAATTGGATTTTACAGAAGTCCTCATTGCCCTCTGTGCTCCATTAACACCAACATGGACAGAAACCATCTGCTACAGTATCAAGCACTTCATTCTGATACTCTGAAGGATAGATACTGGGAAGAAAGAGCCTAACTTCGTTTTGCTATGATGTTTTATTGTTTTAATTTTTTTAGATTTATTTATTTAGCCTGGTGGAGTTAAGGCCATGTGACCTTCTCTTCCACTCACCAGGGCAAACATATATTACATCAGAATATAACAATTTGAATTAACTCTAATATTAAATACTGAATAAAAATTTGATCCAAAATATAATATCTATTATATTACGATTTAATTGCAACCAGTTAATGCTAGTTAAAATTAAGACTAAAACTAATAATAAAATGTATACAAGCAAAACGTATTAAATTGTCCCTGTCTAATGTATATAAAAAACAAAGAAAAATAATGTGATATAGAAAACTAATTTTACGATTATACAATATTTAAAACAAAACAAAAGAAAATATTTGTTATTCTTAATATTATTTTCATAACTAATTTAATTTATTAATGGTTAAAAGAATACTATCAGTGAGGTGTATAAGTTAGTTTGTTATTAAATAATTCTTTAGTTTGTTATCAGTTAGTTGTTTACTCATAATTATGGACAATGACTTCAGTCAAGTCCCCTGCAATTGTACAATTGTATAAATGAAATATATGTACAAAGATCTCCCCACGACAAATGTTCAGTCTTATATTTTCCTCTAACCTTCTCTCTTTTCCCATTCTCTCTCTCTCTCTCTCTCTCTCTCTCTCTCTCTCTTGTAAGTTTTTTTTTTCCCATTACTTCCTCACTTCCTGTAACCATGAGTTTTCTTCATCTCCTTCTTAATGCAATCATTTTCAAAAATTTCTTTAGCATTTTTTCATCCTCCATCCGTCTAAGATGTCCATATGCTATCATTCCAATTTTTATATTTATACAAAATTGAATATTGAATCCGCTTTATTCATTTCTTCTCTACTTTCTTATTTTCTTCAAGTATAGTGTGTGTTGCGTATCATTGTAAGAAATAACTTTCCAGTGTATAAATAAAGACTACATATATAAAAGAAAAGGTAATGTGATCACACTACACGTCATAGGAGGTCCTTTGGGTGGTAGGAAGTTAATGCTCCAACCTTTCTGGACAATCGACACTAGATGTCAGCCGGGTTGTCAGCCTAGATACCTTTACAGAACTTCCAGAACGGAGTCAGATACGCATTTTATATGAACTGAACTTTATTTGAAACAATATAAAACAAGAAATGCGTAATTGCCGCCATTTTATATCTGATTCGTGTCACGGCCTACTGTACTCTCAACTATGATTTTCGGCATTTAGCGTATATACATTGGTTAGACTGCTAACGTCGTGCAAAAAATAATGTACAACACTCGTTTGTGAAGTGTTTTACAGAATCTCGGAAATTGTTACTTCTGTAAAAACCACTTCCTAACCTCGCATTGTAATGTACTATTTCAATATTTGTATTAAATTTATTTGTAAAAATTGCATAGATTATCACGTAGTCATTCTAATTTGTGCAGATTTTTTTAAAAATTAGATAACCTTTGACGTACCTGAGTGATGCTTGAAGATGCTGACTGTAGCAAGTAGACGTGGTCAACTGTGAATAACGGGCGGCAAAACTTGTTTAAGTACTGTGTTGAAATAGCACAGTGTTAAGGCAAGTACGTGATATACTGGTAAATGAATAACTTGTAATTTATAGCAAAAATCTTGGAATTTTGATATAAACAGATTTTTCCTATGTTGTAACCGCGCATTGTATATTCATGATGAGTCTGGATGTTTATTTCCTTCTTCTAATTGTAAAATTTACGCAAGTCAAAAATTGTGATAATTTCATTGTGTTGGAATCATGTAGAGCAACTGTTCCCAACCTTTTTCGACTCGCGAACCCCTTCCACAACGATTTGAATTGGGTGAACCACTGACTTTAAATATACATATACAGTAGACATACATACAATTTAAATCCGAGCAAATAATAATAATGTCCACCGCTGTGGTCCCGAGGTAGCGTGCTGCCTTGTCACGCAGCGGGCCCGGAATCGATCCCCGGTCGGGGCAGTTTTTCTGGGTGAGGTTTTTATCGGGGGTTTTTCCTCGCCTGTAAGACAAATGTCAGGAAAACTTTAAGGCCAAAACGGTCCCCGAAATCATATGGTCATCATCATCATCATCGTCCTTCACCGGTGTGGAAAGCAATGGGAAGCTATCACACCTACAATTCCCTAGCAAAGCTGCAAGCATAGCATGAAAATGCTATGATTGCAGTGAAGGACCTGCCTTCGGGCAGAATTACTATGGATGGATAATAATAATAATAAGTATTATTACTATTGAATTATTATTATTATTGAATTATTATTATTATTGAATTATTATTATTGTTATTATTGAATTATTATTATTGTTATTGTTATTATTATTATTATTATTATTATTATTATTATTATTATTATTATTACAATGCCGCAGATATGAAGGAAATAATAACAAGCCTAACCTTGAAACCCGCCATTACAGAAACTTTTAGCGAACCCCTTGAATTATTTTTGCGAAACGTCTGGAGGTTCATGAACCACAGGTTGGGAACGATGATGTAGAGGATCTAAAATATGTATTAGGTCCTACTCGTTATTTAAAAGAGAATGGATATTCAAGTTTAAAACTTCATAGTATTTGAAATTATACTAATTACGATTTTTATTCCTTTGAAGTAAGTTACGTTTGTATATAGGGTGCAGCATACTTCAGTTAACCGAAAATGCAAATATAATATTTTCTGTAGCTTACAACATCTACACAAAAAACAAATTATATAAGTTAGCAAAGTAACTCAAGCAGTAGTGTTTGAGATTATATTCTGAAGGTCCCTATTCAAACCCCAGTTTCAACGAATCTAATTTTTTCCCCTTGCAACCATTTGCAGTGATGAACTGACTTATGCCGCACCTGTGTTATATAAGATAGTGATTAAAAAAATCCGGGCTGAATAGCAGTTCTAGTTATCCTTGATTTTTCAGTTTATTATTGTAAATTGTAGTCTTCTTCTGTATTTATTAACATTATTTAATATTTTAAACTTTTTCAAACATTTTTTATAACATTATTTGATAATTTTTAAGTATTTATTTTTAGTTTAATACAGGCTTTCCACTTTACAGCGGTTTGCCCTTGATTCCTGCTTTGCAGAGATTCCTATCTTCCCATTGACCATCTTCCATACCCCTCTTCATCATGGCATCATATATTTCCTCATACCATGCTCTTCTACTTCTCCCCCTCTTCCTTCTGCCTGGTACCATCCAATCCACCACCTGTTTAGGCCACTGGTCTTCTGACATTTATTTAAATATGCAAATCACAGCATTGTGACACTGTTAGACAATATTGTGTATAGACTTCAATTTTCTCCACAGAGTATATTACTTATTCTATGATTTTTCGATCGCTGGTTTGGGTTATCGCTAGTTGGAACGGCGTTAGGAAGTGATAAGTAAGTGTTTAAGTGAAGTTTAATAAACGTTTGTTAATTTTAATATTATCAATGTACACCGTGTCCCATTCAAACCTCCCACATTTAAATTAATCATAACTCTCAAAGTATGCGGAATTATGAAATGAGATTGGTATTAAAAGAAAGAGAAACTCAAAGAATTTTTGTTTTCATTATTGCAGTTAATTCATCTGTCGCATGTTGGACAATAATGACATAAAACAAAATGGCGACTCCCCAGCAATGAGCAAAAACCCTCTGGGGGTCTGTAAAATACCGTGTGTTTGCGACTCCAGTACAAGATCTTCATGATTTACGAACCGTTAACCTTGGCACAATTGCAACAGTACCAATAAACATGTTGGACAGAACGTGGCACGAAATGTAATACACACTTGATATTGTTCGTGCTACTAATGGTGCACATATAGAGGTGTTGTAGTGTGTGGCAATAAAAACATTCTTTGAGTTTCTGTTTCATTTAATACCGGCCTCATTTTATAATTCCGCATACTTTGTTAGTTATGATTAATTAAAATGTGGGGGGTTTGAATGGGAGACCTTGTATTTCTTTAACATAGATTTGGGGATTTATTGCAAGGATTGGTCGTTTAAATTTCAGAGCGACGTTCTGCCATCTATCGTGAGCTGTAGAAACTTTAGTACGATATCAATAATAATCTATATGTGTCAAGGATGATAATCGATACGTGGTTCAATGGTGGGTTATCGCTGGCTCTATAAACTCTGGCGCATGCGCACTGTTGTTCTATAGGACTTCGAAAATATAGCAGGTGACTTAAAGTGCTGTTTTTCGAAAATCCGATTATAATAAAACAATTCAAATACATCAATAATTTATGTAAAAAATGTCTTGTTTACATTACTCATGTAGACCTGAACTGTAAATTCATAACATGAAAATATTGTTTGGAAGGAAACGTACTATCCAGTGAATATCCTAACTTTCATCATCATCATCATCATTTCCATGCAAGTGTTAGGTCGTGTGGCCTGTTACGGTCTCAAAGAGGAATTTTCCATCCAGCGCTTTTTTGGACATCCCAGCGATCTTTTGCCTTGGGGCAATAGCGAAGTATGGCTTTTGGAATTCTAATAGATGGCATTCGTAGAAGATGGGCTTTCCAGTTGTTCTGGTAGTTTTGTATATGGTGAAGATTGGGTTCTACATCCAACTCTTCCATAATTTCCTCATTTCTTTTATGGTCCCACTTTGTATAGCCTGCTGTACGGCGCATAAATCGCATCTCATTTGTTGTTATTCGGCTTTCATTTCTTCTTCGTATTGTCCATGCTTCACTACCATATCTAATACTGGTCTTGCGAGAACCTTATAAAGCCGTAATCTTGTGTTCTTCTGTACTAAAGATGGTTTCATTATACTGTTAATTATCCCCGTTGTTTTTGTAAAATTTGTGATTTTCTTTGATATATCAGCTTCATTTTAAAATGTTAAATTATGACCCAAATAATTAAATTCGTTTACTCGTTCTAAAATTTCATCATCCAAAACAATTTTGCTAGGTATATGGTATTTCCCACAAAAGGCCTTCACTTTAGTTTTCTTTGTATTGATTTCCATATTGTACCTTTTTGCAATTATATTGAAATTGTGTATAGAATACTGTAAATCTGTTTCTGTTGGAGCTATTAATCCCAAATCATCTGCAAAAATCAAAGAGTTTATTTTATGCTTCCTATTATTTTGGATAGAACCGTGTCTCATCTGTCGCCTATCTTGGAGTATTCTATCCATGTATATGATAAAGAGCAAGGGGCGAGAGGCCACATCCTTGTCTTACGCCCCTATTAACTTCGGTCCATTCTGTTTGTGTGTTATTGACTCGAACTGAAATCAAATTTTATTTATAGATATTGTATAAATTTAAAATATGCTGTTGGTAGATTGTTATCAGCTAAAATTTCCAACAGTTTATTCCTTTTGATTTTGTCGAAGGCTTTTTGAAGTCCACAAAACCCTAAATGTGTTTCTACATTGAACTCCCTGTGTTTTTCTATTAAAGATTTCCAGAAAATTTACACTTGCTTTCAAGTCTGAAACCCTGACTTTCATACATTTTATTTCCCAAGAGACACGATATAAAGCGATTGTGCATCCGTTTGTAAAAATCACGAGTCATTGAGATAAATATAATGTTAAATTTAACTTATTTTGATTTATAAATTATGAATTTTAGTATCAGCAAAAGTATAATTTTAACGTACAATCCATTGTTCGGAGAACACTTTATATACGTGTCAATTTTTAACGCCAGATAAGCTTCTCTATGGTTGAGAGCTTGCTAAATCATACTCAGGACTCTACCTTCAGATGTTTCTGTTATTACAGAAGACGAATGAGTTTGAAATGTTTCAAGTCATATCAATTAAGAATTGAATTTTTGATCAGAATTTTTATTCCAATTTTATTCCGAGACGCTTCAACTGCTTGGGCCATATTGTATTTAATATACTTGTCTGTTTACCAACAGGTTGTGGATACATCTATTGTTATCTACAGAGTGCTCTAAAATTCCCCGTACAAACTTCTAGGACTTGTAGAGGGGACTGAGTTGATGATATTTAGAATTGGAAACCATGTCCGGAAACTTACCGTTTCCGTGCTACAGCCCTTTGAAAACATGTATTAAACGCGCCCGCTTTTATAAGTAATTTGTTATGAGGCGTGACACAGTACATAATTTATTTTACAATTCGACTCATTAATAACAAAAGAAACAAAATGGATACTGAATCGTGACTTGTATTAATAATCCCGATACACCCTCCACAATCAATTTTTGTAGTTTTCAAAATTTCGAAATATTTTGGGCATTAAAAAAACACGAAGTCTTGGAATACTCGATAGGGACATTTTCGATTTAGACGAATCTCGAAACTATTACATATTGAGACACTTGACGTACGTTCAGGCAATGCTTGTTTTCAAACGGCTGTAGCACGGAAACGGTAAGTTTCTGAACATGATTTCCAATTCTACATATTATCAACTCAGTCCCCTCTACAAGTCATAGAAGTTTGTAAGATAAATTTTAGAGCACCCTGTATATCGGAGACACTAACATAATAATTGTCTGAGGTATTGATCGTATTGTTTCCGTAAGTTTTAGAGTTAGTTTAGAAACCAGAACCTCCCGATCACACCACCAATGTGAGATTGTATGTTAGGGAGTCCCAAGACATACATTATTTTTTTTCGCAAAATCAAATACGTATATCCTCTATTTTTTTTCTGTTTGATCTTAACTAAAATAACATATATTATTACGATTGGATCATGACAACCCGTGCCGACTTCATGCCAAACATAAGACATGAACTTTGACACAGGCTTTCACGGCCGGAGTTACTATGATGATCTTGTCGAAGATTTCCGGGCTGTTAGCCGTGGTCTTGAGGCGTGTAGTTCCCCGACGTTTCGCCAGAGACTGCGTCCGGCATCCTCAACGGTTTTCTCCTGTTGCCCGTGGTCTTGAGGCTTGTAGTTCCCCGACGTTTGAAACGTCGGGGAACTACAAGCCTCAAGACCACGGCCAACAGCCCGGAAATCTTCGACAAGATCATCATAATAAGACATGAACATTTGTACTGGGTTAGTATAGAAGAACTTTAGAACTGAAAGTTTATTTTGTAAATAAAACATTAATACCCCCAAAACGTATAATGATTTACTAATTTACAATAAAAAACATTATTGTTCAAATTTCGTTCGCCTTAGTTAGCAAGTACTGAAATATTCCGAAGCAAATCGGCACGGGTTGCCGTGGGCATACGTACACCAAATTGTACTTACGATTGTATTAACATTCTATTTCTATTCTATAGTAATTCTGCCCGCGGGCAGGTCTTTCACTGCAATCATAGCATTTTCATGCTATACTTTGAAGCTTTAGTAAGGAATTTAGGTGTGGTAGCTTGCCGTTGCTTTCCACGCCGGTGAGGGATGATGATGATGGTAACGATAAGGCTGGTGATGATGGTTTGATGATTTTTGGGGACCGTTGGGCCTCTATATTCCTGATATTTGTCTTACAGGTGAGGAAAACCCCCGAAAAAAAACCTCACCCATGACCCTGTCACGACCGAGAATCGAACCTGGACCCGCTGCGTGATAAGACAGCACGCTACCTCCAGAACACGGCTGTGGACGTTTTACAGTTGTCCGTCGCCGTGTAGTAGTCGATAGAGTTCCTACCTTCCACTCCGCGGACCCGGATTCGATTCCTGGCGGGGTAGAGGATTTTAAATCTCCACCACGGTTCTGGGTGTGTGTGTCTGTCCTTGTATCTATGTGAGAATTGAAGAAAGTAAACAAACAGGTAAACAAAAAAGAAAAAAAAGGTAAAACGAGAAGGAAAACTAAACAAAAAAAAACATTATTCAAATAAATTAAGAGAATATGCGTTAAATATAATACTTCGATTTCTTTGCGAAACCCTATGTATGTATTTGTATGTATGTATGTATGTGAGAGAGACTTTGTTTCTATATCTGGATGACAAACAAATATGTTACAAAAGCCGAGAAAATACGCTGCATTTTCGTGCGCTCGAACTCGTTCATTTATTTATTTCCAGGAATCTTTCGTATTGTGTTGTGGAAAATTATTTGGAAATCCCATCATAATTAATCTGTTTACATTAAGTTTTGCCTCTCTAAAATTTTGTTTCTTTGTACTTCCGCAGGAAATGGATGGTTTAATCTGATATGCTAATATTTATTAAACATATTCATAGAAACATGTAATGTGTATTCATAACCCGAAAGGTAAACAGTAAACCCAACATGTGCGTAAAGACATTTACTTGGTAGTAAAAGGTTTATTCCAATTGCAATCAAATTAAAAAAAATCGATATATTTGTTACTTTAATAGATAAATATAATTAAATAATAAATAATTTGAAATGTATAATTAATATTAATCAACTTTTATAAGATTCATGATGTGTTCCGTTGAGGTATTATTTAAAATTAATATAAAATTCACGCAGAAGGGAAATCAAGCTATGCAAAACACGTTATCCATGAAGGACATCGCATGTTAAATATTGAAAACACCCTAACAGTAATGCACAGAGAAAATAATCCAGCGAAGATAAATGTACTCGAAGAGATGGAAATCATGAAAGCAGCTCACAACGACAGCCTGATAAACGAAAACGAACCCAATACATGCAACCCCCTCTACCAGATCTTCAGTGAAACACCAGTTTTGAATCCTGCCGATGATGCGACAAGTCCCGAAAGCGCTACAGTTAAATGATTAATTAAGTTGAGGACACGGACCTTTCAGGTGAATATTCCATAATTTTATATTAATTTTTAATATTAATCAGTACCGTTGGTTTAAAACAATAAAAATTGCACCTTAATTTAAAAATATTTTATCCGTAAGTGTTCTTAGGAAAATGTTTGGACCAAAGAGAGGTGAACAGACAGGTGACAGGAGAAAACTATATAACAGTGAACTCCATGGTCTTTATAGGAAGCCAGGTATAATAAGAACGCTTAAGTCTCTTATACTTCGATAAGCAGGACATGTGGCACGAATGGGGGGAATGAAAGACGTGCATAGAAGCTTCTTGTAGGAAAAAAAAACAGAAGAAAAACGCCCAGTTGGTGGGAGAATAACATACAATATGATTCGTGCGAAGTTGAATATACAGGCGATGATTGGAAAATATTAGCTCAGGAGAGGGATGTATGGAGAGTTTATGTCCGCGCGGTCATGATCCTACGGGTTCGATAGTGCCAGTGAGTTATTATTGCCTCACTCTGATGGTTAACAGTTTATATAAAAGCGGGTGCCGCGCGGCAATGCTTGACATGCGGTGTTGTCATGTTTCTCATAGCGCTATGGACAGAATATACACAAGGACAGAATACATTGATTATTTATGTTATTATTTAATTTGTATGTTATTTGGTATTGTTTAACTTTTAAAATTAAAATCATACATGCACTTATTTATCAAATAATTTAATTCCAACATTATATAGCTTGTAGGTCTACATAAATTTAATATTCATACAACATCGTGCTGAAAATAGTATTATTATTATCATTATTATTATTACGGTATTATTATTATTATTATTGTTATTATTATTATTATTATTATTATTATTATTATTATTATTATTATTATTATTATTAACTGTTCGATCTGAAATATTTTCCCATGGCCGCCAGATGTAATCACTTATATATTTAACTAATATAATATCTAGATATTGTATTATTATTCGAGCTACTTATCACAATAAATCACTCTTAATTATAACAAAATTACGGTATACAATTTTATAACTGGATCGACTGCTCCACGTTCCGGGTTTTAATTGAAACTAAGGGAAGAAGAGGAATATGGCAACGTCGTGGTAGTCGCGGGAGTCGAGATCTTTGTATTTTAATAACATAACAGCTGCGGGGAAACAAAGTGAGCCGCTTGTTAAGCATCATAGTGAGGTAATAATAATTATAAACTGAAGATGCATGTAAATTCAATGACTTAGCATATTAGTTGATAGTAAGAATCAAATAAACAGCGGTTATAAAAGTTATTGGTTATTGTCTTGATTTATACCTTAACGTCTCCTCTGGCTACAAATAACCTTACAGGACGTGATGAAAGTTTTTTTTTATTTCTTCAGAATAAATTAAAGGACGAGTTTATGTGATTTTCATAATAATATGGATATTCAGCATTTGTTACTTCTGACCTTCACGTATGTAAGCTTACACCTGTTTGAGATGATATCACATGTCATGTGTTTATTACGAGTTTTTAAGTTGGGTTTTTTATTTCATTGTTTTCAGTTCTTGCTTATATGAAACGTAGAACAGAGATTCTTCCCATTTCTAAAATACTGTTTCACGTCCAGTTTCATTAATACGACGGCCATTATTTGCCACCCATATATATAATTCCATCAATATTTTGGAAAATAATTTTTGTAGTCCTAAAATTTCCTTTAAAATCTCCGTAAATTTCTAATATTCTAAATTTTTCCTTAAAGCGGTGGATTAAACATAATTTAGAAATAACTCCCCTAGATTCTTGCCGATTATAACGCCTCCAGATACAATACCATCCATAGTAATTCTGCCGAGGGCAGGTCTTTCACTGCAATCATAGCATTTCCATACTATTCTTTGCAGCTTTAGTAAGGAATTTAGGTGTGGTAGCTTCCCGTTGCTTTCCTCACCGGTGAAGGATGACGATGATAATGATAAGGATGATGATGGCCGGATGAGTTTTTGGGGACCGTTGGGCCCTAAGCTTCCTGACATTTGTCATACAGGTAAGGAAAACCCCCGAAAAAACCTCACCCAAATGCCTGTCCTGACCGGGAATCGAACCCGGGCCCGCTGCGTGGCAAGGGAGCACGCTACCTCGAGACCAGCGGTGGACTCTCTCTCTCTCTCTCTCTCTCTATATATATTTTTTTTTTTCGGCACTGTCGTCAAGTAGATAAATAATCCCGAAATATATGTATTCAACATTCATCTCGGTATTTTGGACATTTTATTTTCCATACTTTTTCATTCCCGTGACAATAAAGGTGTTAAAAGGCATCAGGAGTATCGCTATTAATCTCAGCGTCCTGCCATAGCCTTTCCCAAGCCAGGTTGAAAAAAGTCGAGGAGAAGGAGTAACACCTCGTAAAAATACCTTGGTTCAACTTGCTCAGCTGATAGTACTTTGTGAGGACACCTTGCCAGGGTTACGGTGAAGACCTCAACGGCAGATACAGCGGAGAAGGAGTCCTTCGGTACGGTGTACCTGACGGAAGAGGCAATTTTACATCTACTGCCTTGTAGATTGACAAACGGGCGGATGGGGTTCGTTAGTCCTGCAAGACAACCCATCTAGGAGAGTCAATTCCGAAATAAAACAAGGCAGCCTGAGCTTTGGAGCTGGGTGAAGGCAATCGGCCTAGGGAGGAAACCCCGAATAATAAACCCGCCATGAAAACGGGCTAGCAACCCACTTCAAGGTGTATCTTATACATTGCTCGCAGTGCCAAGGATCAAACCTCGGATCAAATAATTAGGAACAAATGTCATTCAAGACATAACCAAATTTATTATAGATGGACGAAAATACTGGAATGGTCATATAGAAAGAATGGAAGACAACCGACTTGCAAAAAGAGCTAAAGAAGATAGACCACTGTACGGGAGAGGAACAAGAGAAAGACCAGCCAAGAGATGGATAGACAGTGAATGCATATCCAATACGTCTTCCTCCGAGGAATGATTTTGGAAACAAACAGGATGAAAATCCTACAAATTATGATTAAGCAGAAGAAGACCCTGAAAACTATGGATTCGACGCTAATATGGATTATTTTTTACTATTTAACTCATGCCCCAAATGGGAGTCAATGACCAATCACATTTCAATGATTTTTTATTTACAACCAATCACAGTCGTGTTTCGCCTAAAATTTACCAAATAAAGTTTATCATAATAAAGAAAGCACCTCCTTTTTAACATTCTGAATAGGTCATAGCATTATTTTGCAGTGACTGATCCTCCAAGTAATACGGCTACCAGATTGTATATACAGTGCATGAATGTCAACAGAAAGCGCATAAAATATATAATATAAAAACATTTGTAACAATTGATTATACCACAAAAAAAAAAAAAGAAACCCACGGTTTCAATTTTCTTAATCGAATTACTTTCCAGGAAATGATGTTGCAGAAAAATATAATTTACATATTTACATCATAGGACATCAAATTGATTAATACCTATAATGTTGGTTATAAATTTATCCACTAGGGTGCATTCGTACAACATCGCGATCCTTTGGCAATAAATAATATGATCTGGTTGCAGTGATGAACAAAAGAAGCAAATGAAGCGTACCAATCATTTCTCATTTGTTTTCAAACATCGCCGTTTACATTAAATATGTAAATATTTTAAAATAACTATAGTTAAATAATGATTTGTGAGTAAACACCTTAATTTTATTCGTTAAATAGTCCTAACAAATGC
This sequence comes from Diploptera punctata, assembly GCA_030220185.1. Taxonomy (NCBI): domain Eukaryota; kingdom Metazoa; phylum Arthropoda; class Insecta; order Blattodea; family Blaberidae; genus Diploptera; species Diploptera punctata. The sequence continues at coordinate 1,531,137 of JASPKZ010009352.1, read as the reverse complement.
CACTCTTGATTTCCAAATTCTCTAGATAAGTTGGAAATCACTCATGGAGGTCCCTTACGTCTCCCACAGCATTTTTTTTTTGTCTGATTGTAAGTCATATGTGTATCAAATTTAGTTCAAATTTCTCCAGGCGTTTCTGAGAATATACATACATTATATATATAAGTCCACCGCTGTGGTCTCGAGGTAGGGTGCTGCCTTCTCACGCAGCGGGTCCGGGTTCGATCCCCGGTTGGGGCAGTTTTTCAGGGTGAGGATTTTATCGGGGTTTTTCCTCACCTGTAAGACAAATGTCAGGAAACTTTAAGGCCCAAACGATCCTCGAAATCATATGGCCATCATTATCATCATAATCATCCATATCATTATATCCTTATTATCATCATCATTATCATCCTTCACCGGTGTGGAAAGCAACGGGAAGCTACCACACCTACAATTCCCTAGTAAAGCTGCAAAGCATAGCATGAAAATGCTATTATTGCAGTGAAAGACCTGCCCTCGGGCAGAATTACTATGGATGGATATATATGTGTGTGTGTGTGTGTCCACCACTGTGGTCTCGAGGTAGCGTGCTGCCTTGTCAAACAATGAATACGTGTTCGGTCCCCGGTCGGGACAAGTTTCCTGGTTGATGTTTTTTTTTGGGGGGGGGGGTTTCCTCACCTGTAAAACAAATGTCAGGAAACTTGAAGGCCCAAACGGTCTCCGAACATCATCTGGTCATCATTATCATCATTAACATATTCATTAAGTTTAGGATTAAGACCTCTCCTAGCACATCATTACCATCATCATCACTTATCATATATCATTGAGGCAGTGTAACTCCGCCTTCCAGGCGCCCCAACCTCAGAAGTGAGTTACAATAACGCCACGGCAGGAGAGAATATCAGAATGTCGAAATAACAACGTGGTGGCAATGAACAATATATATATATATATATATATATATATATATATATATATTATGTGTGTGTGTGTATATATATATAGTTTATATAAATTGTGTATGTGTAGGCCTCTATAAATATATAGAGTTATAGTTGAAGCATTTGAGGAAACATTCTTTAGGGAGCTCCTATCTACATAGGAGATAATATCTAGATATTGAAATTGATTAAGAATTAAGAATGCAGACTAGACACCTTTCACAGGTTATAAAATGTACGGAAATTATATAATTTTTTTTTTAATTCTACTTAAAATTATACTAAACAATTTGTATCCACTGTCCTAATAAGAACAGGTCTAAATACTTAATCGCAATTAAATTGTGCGGAGAGAGTTTATTCGCATTTGGGAGATTTTCGGGAGGTTCCGTGTAAAACACTGGCACCGGTCAGTCTCACTGAAATGTTTTTATAATTTTCTTCAGATGTCAAGGAAAATTCTAGATTGGAATTTCATTACCAGCACCCACTTAATCAAAATAGTTTTATAATATAATTAAACCAGTAAATTTCTACAGAAAAACAAGGCTGCTCCGTAGCACAAGCGGTGTCAAATATGTATCTGTTTTTGTGCTGGTTGAGTGGAAGAGAAGGCCTTATGGCCTTAACTCTGCCAATATAATTAAAAAATTATTGTTATTATTATATTATATTATTATTATTATTATTATTATTATTATTAATTAGACGCTCGCCTCTCAACGCTGACTTCCCGATATCGTGTCTCGGTCACTTCATATGGGTTTCGTAGTGGACGAAACCGAGCTTGGACAGGTTTTTCTCGGGGTTTCTCCCGTTTTCTCTGCCACAAATGTCATTCCACCATTTCTCCATACTCATTTCATTCATCCGCTCTTGTAACGATGCGTCAGGATTGTTCGGCTAGTACCGTCGTTCACAGACCTCTATAAATATAGGGGCTTCATCTCATCTCATTCCTCGACCTGACGTTGAGTTGGACACGGGTTGAGGATATTTATAATGTCTACAGAAAAACAAAACTTTGAAAACACGACATTAAGGATTGTACTGTAGCCTATACTTGATAGAACTGAATATTGTGCATGAAATTTGATCATACACGTTAAAATTAATATAATTAAAATTAAGTGATCTGATTTTGTTAAGTAGTGAGAATAAATATTATGCTATAATAAAATTTATAATTTAAATATGTATATACATATATCCATCCATAGTAATTCTGCCCGAGGGCAGGTCTTTCACTATAATCATAGCATTTTCATGGTGGCTTTTCAGCTTTACTAGGGGATTATAAGTGTGGTAGCTTCCCGTTGCTTTCCGCATCGGTGAAGGGTGATGATGATGGTGATAAGAATGATGATGATGGTTGGATAATTTTCGGGGACCATTGGGCCCTAAATGTCCTGACATTTGTCTTACAGGTGAGGAAAAACCCCGATAAAACCTCACCCAGGAGCCTGTCCCGTCCGAGAACCGAACCCGGGCCCGCTGCGTGACAAGGCAGCACGCCAGACCACAGCGGTAGACATACACACACACACACACACACACACACATATGTATATATATGTTCTCTTTAATTTGCTTACTTGTTATAGAAAGCTACTAGATGGCAGTGAAGACCGAGTTCTCGCGACATCTAGCAATAATGGAGAATTTAATACATATATAAGAAAAAATAAATGTTTGAATTGGATTCGCCTGGTTGTGTAATGGATATCACACTGAGGTACAGACTCAGAGATCCGGGTTCGAATCCCGTCCAGGCATTTATTTTTCTTATCATACCATAGGCCTATATATATATATATATATATATATATGTATGCCTTATGGAACAGACATATAACCAGAAAAAAATTACAAATATATAATTCAATACAAGTACTGTCACATATGGAGCTGAAGTTTGGAAATTCAACAAAAATGTAGAACAAAAACTTATGTCGATGGAAATGGATTTCTTGAAAAGAACAGCAAGATGCTCAAAATTAGAAAAAAAAAGTGTCACACGAGAAAAAATGAATATTAGTTATTCAATAGTAGATTATAATATAATATATAAGCAATTAAATTGGTATGGGCACGTAGGACAAATGCAAGAATAAAGATTACCCAGGAAAATATTGGAATGGTGTCCACCTGGAAGAAGGAGAGGAAGACCTCGAAACTCGTGGATGCAAGAAATAAGAACTGGAATGAGAACAAGAAGACTAGAGGACATGGAGTGGATGGATAGAGACGAGTGGGGAAGACAAATAAAACTTTAGGCACAGAAAGATGTGTAAACTTTAAAATTCTGTATATATATATATATATATATATGTGTGTGTGTGTGTGTGTGTGTGTGTGTGTGTGTGCGCGTATGTGTGTGCGTATGTGTGTGTGTGTGTGTTAAAGCAGTAAAATAAACAAAACTTTTTGTTTTTCTATTATATAAAACTTTCCTCATTAGAGGATTGCCTCAAGGACAAAGTGATACAGACAATTAATTTTTGTAATTTATTGATGAAATACATTTTGTAAACATATTTTTAAAAATTCAACTTATAGGCCTAATTAAAGTATACATACTATAAAGTAATTTTTAAAATATGGTTTCTGAAAATTGAAATTGATCCTCTAATGGCAGCGATGGCAATTCTAGAAAGATACACCCTGTCCTATCTAAGCAATAAGACAATACAGATAGAGTGTGATAATTTAATGTGGGCTACATAAAGTGTCTATGGATTTCCTAATGATTATATAAAAAACAAATGCTACTTTATGAAACTATTATTTTAATAATATATTATTATTGATGTGTTTTTGTTCCTTTCACCTGAAATTCACAAGGATTGTGTTATATAAGTGCTAAATTTAAAAGGCGTTTATGTGAAAATTTGTGATCGTGACTTACGAAGCACCAGGTTACGGTCAATGTTCTTCTCCTCAAGGTGGTCAAGTTTCTTTACGTCATCGTAAAAACAACCAAATTGCTCAGTAATAATTCACATGAAGATGCTAATCACACAAAACATGTTTAGTCCATTTCTTTCTGTTCATATCACTGAAAACGTCTAAAATAGAAATAATTAATAACTTGTTTCTAGTGGAAAATACAATACTGTTCTGGAAATAATTATAAATTCTGAGCCTAATGACATTGTTAATTTTATCTTACACTTGTTCTTCAAGTTTAAAGATGGTTCTAAAGATCGTTTCGCAGTTACATGGAGGATAACTAGCAGTAAACTAGAGGAAAAAATACTATCTTGAGAGTTTTAGACTTTTGGTATTGTAATATATGGAATATGAATCACTGCGCTTTTTTTTTCATGGTTATCTTATTAATTAAAAGAAAACATGTCATAAAATAAGTTAAAATATACCTTCTTAGGCAAGATCCATCGTCCTCAACTTATGAAGTATGTATTCTTTATGCCTGTAGGCCTTTCAGAACAACAGTTCCATCTTCAGCAGGTCCTTCTTCGGTACAATATCTAATATGAAAGATTTGCGTTTAGATCGGTACTTGCTCAGGTAGCTCAGTTGGTAGAGCACTTGGTCTAGAGAACCAAGGGTCCCGGGTTCAAGTCCCGGTCTGAGCGTATAATTTTTCTCTTCAAATATGATTTATCCATCATTGAGATGTACGAAATCAATAATAAAAACTTGGAAAAAGCCGTGCTGGCTGTAATGTATAATTCCCAAATATGTCTTCTTAATAAAGGAGCCGCCATTTGCAAGAGGGAAGCATGGCTTCACAGCATTTGGTGGATGGGAATTACAATGTATATAGAGAAAGATTTGCGTTTAGATCGGTACTTGCTCAGGTAGCTCAGTTGGTAGAGCACTTGGTCTAGAGAACCAAGGGTCCCGGGTTCAAGTCCCGGTCTGAGCGTATAATTTTTCTCTTCAAATCTAATATGATGGTTGATGCTGCTGGTCCTTATGTGGTGTTGTCGTGACTAAAGCTTCTTCCTGTCGATATAGTATAGTGGATTGTTTGGTCAGGGAGTTCTTTCATTTATTAAAAGGTTGTTGTCTACTTCCTTGATAATTTCCAGGTCTTCAATATTAGATATTGTTGCGAAGGACATGCTGAAGATGGAACGGATGTTCTGAAAGGCCTACAGACATAAAGGATACATATTTTATAAGTTGAGGACGACGGATCTTACCTAAGAAGGTATATTTTAACTTATTTTATTTTATGACTTTTCACCTCAACGGTTTTAACAATGAATTTTATTAGTATACAAAAAATGTATTTCACCAAATGTAGAAAGGTGTTATATGTCTTATACTTTTTCTTTTTCTTCTTCTTCTTCTTCTTCTTCTTCGGAACGGTTTAGGTTTATTTACTAGCCTGTTCCGGCTCCAAATTGCTGCTGTTTCCATATTCTCTTTGGTCTTCCCAGACTTCTTCTTCCTCGTGGTGAATAGCTATATGCTGCTTTTGGTATTCTATTCTGTCATCCTTGCCAAGTGTTTTTGTTCAGTTTGTTCTGTATTCCTCTACTTTTAGTTGTTGTCTTATTTATGTGTTATGTTTTTTGTCTCTTCTTTGATATCCTGCTATTGGTCTGAGGAATTTCATTTCAGCAGCTTGTATTCTGGCAGATTGTTGTGTTGTCACTGTCCATGTTTCGGATCCATAAGTAATAATAGGCACTTCCATTGTCTTGTATAATATCATTATAGAGTCTTTCCTGGCTTTATTTTTCAAAGTTATTTTTAATGTTCCTGTTATATAATTAAACTTATTTAGTTTGTTATTTATGTCTGTTTCCGCTGTGTATGATATTTCGTAACCTAGGAAGTTATATCTTACCACTTTTTTTTTTTATTTTCTAATATTATCTTTGTCCGAACTGGATGAGCGCCCTTGAAGGACATTGTTTTTTATTTTTCTGATGATATTTCCATTTGTATTTTTTTTATATTAGATGTCTTATACGTGGATGCAATTCTTTTTTATCAACAGTAATCTAACAAGAGGTTGTGATTTTGTCTAATGAAAAACTCAACCTCGCGTTGGATTTGGAGTGATTATTTAGTGAATAATACAACATCAGAAGTTAAAAATAATTATAATATTTCATATTTACCAAATGTGACGTTATGTATTCCGATCTTAATTCCAGGAGATTTCTAAGCCGGCTGTATAGTTATAAATAGCATATGTTTACTGTTAAATCTCTTTGTGCTTGGAAAAAAATAAATAACAGATGACTGTATGATAAATAACTATTAACAATAATGTAGATTCATTGTACAACATTTAATAAATTTTTAGAGCAACAGAACTGATAATTTGTTTGGTAACTTTTGAAGTTTTTTTTCTTTTAGCATTTCCTGCTGTACCATATCTATCGTACATTGTTGAATCGATATCCTTGTCAAATAAGTTAATTTTCGGAGATATCTCTCATTACGAACAGGAAGGGACAAAATTATCAACAGGAAAATGCAAGATTATCAATTGGAAGAGGCAAAATTATCGGTCTATGAGTTAAATAGTCTATTTAAAGGTATTCGGGAAATATTTGCCCAAAGAGTTTAAGAAATTATTGAACAGACATATTGAATGAAAAAGGATAGGACTGTTCTGTAATGATTCTATTGATCTAGGAAGTTCTAACGAAATATTTATAAACTTCTTACTGATTACACTGGTCAACATGATTTTTGTCTCATGTGTACCTATAGTTGTACTTAATGCAGTTTTTTTATCGTGTTTTCAAATATGTATTCGGAATTTCCCCATCACCCACAGTTTTTTTATTTCAATTTTAATTAATGGATTGAAATAATTATTTTTGAATAAACTTTTTTTTTCGTCCATTTGTCCATTGTAAAATTAAACCAAATGAGTTAACTCAAATGATTTCAGCTATGAAAAAGATATATCAAGGCAAATGGAATCCTAATATGCTGGCCGATTATTGTTGGACCATCAAGAGGGATGCTCCACAGATGAAATATAGCAGAAAATCGTCATTTCTTATTTTCTAGGCGAGTCCGAATGTTCGAATATTGTGCAGTTACGAATGTAGAAAATATGTGTTTGAAATTATAAATTCTTGTCTCTCGGAAACCTTGCGTGATGGAGAAAAACCGATATCATATTTGAATTCAGGAGAAAAAATAGTATCAGAATCACACATTTTTCTTTCTGAGACAAAAAAAAAAGTTTCTTTTTGTTGCTCAGTGTTGTTTTCTTAATTATATGTCCCGATTGTTGTACTTGAATAACAACATTTTGTTTTCTGAAATATATAAAAATTCAGGAGAAAAAAATACTATCAGAATCGCACATTTTTCTTTCTGAGACAAAAAAAAAGTTTCTTTTTTGTTGCTCACTGTTGTTTTATTAATTATATGTCCCGATTGTTGATCTTCAATAACAAAGTTTTGTTTACTGAATAATGAATGAAGAATTCATAAGGGGGCGTATCTTGAATTTATGAGCTTTACCAGATACAATATTAATTATTGCAACATTAATGTGTATTTTCATATCGTAACTGAATTTGATTTGATGACAATCCACTGATCGAGATGATCCGCTAACCCGGTCCTAGGAAATGCGGCGCAAGATATATTTTTACATGCTTTATTCGTATTAGCTTGACCTGTATCTATCTATGTAACGAAATCTTTCAACGCGATTTTCACCCACTTAAAATCATTGGATCGACTTGAAACTTTGTATACTTGTATACTTGTAAAGGACCCGTGACAATACAATAATTTCATATTTTGTTTCTAAAATCCTGGCCAGAATAATCAGAAAATAAAAAGAATGAAAACTGGTGATAATATGGGTGGCGGGAATTGTCGGATTCTTAGGTGTCCATCGTTGTAAGCTCTCCGTTGGTAGAGCGGTGAACTTTAGTGGTATATAATTTCAGTAATGCCTAGGTCGGCTGTTTTAAATCCAGCTGCGAGGATTTTTTTTAGAAGAGTATTACTTTTAGCTCATACTACAATAGTATCGAATTTAAAGATATTTACATTTTTATCTTATTCTGTAAAATATTAAATACAAACAATTAAAACTAAATAATAGTTTTAAAAAAACACGAAAACCACACGCTTTCGTTATGAACAACCGAAACTAAACGAAATGAAAATATTTTAAATCTCCAGCCCACTTGGGATACAATTAAAGTGGTCAATAAAAAAAGTCATCTCCAACACATATAGAATAAAACTAGAGTTATCAACAAAAAGAAAATAATTTTACCATCAAAAGCGTGGGGTGCTTTTTTATAATTTTTACATTTTCTTCTTATTTAGACTTTACTTTTACCAATATCTGTTTATTATCAAATATATTTATTGATATAGAGCACCACACGCTTTCGATGGTAAAATTATTTTCTTTTTGTAGATAACTCTAGTTTTATTCTATATGTGTTGGAGATGATTTTTTTTTTGTTGGCCACTTTAATTTTATCCCAAGCGTGTTGGAAATTAAAATTATTTTTAATTTTTCAGTTAGGTTGTTGTTTTAGTTTTTTTAAACTATTATTCACTTATCATTCCTTTTTGTTTCCTTCCTACGAGGACCATATTTTTTGGCTTATTTTCCGAAATTAAGTATGCAGAGTCCCGTATTTAATCGTTCAAATTAAAAAAGCTTGAATAGTATTCTCAAAATCGTTTTGATTATATATAGAAATCTAATTATATTCTTAATTTCTTACTTAATAGTTTTGGTAGCCTACTAATATTAGTAAGTCCATATTGTAGGAATGTGTTTGTTAATTTGATTTCAAAATTAGTAATTTCTAGTAGAAAAAATCTGTGATTAAATTATATATAAGAAATATAATGAAAGTTTCGCTGTTTTAATGAAAGGCTTCAATAAAATATAATCTTTCATCACCCGGAAGGATGTGGGAAGCTGTTTGTCAAAACAAGACGAGAAAAAATTAGGACAACTTAAAAATAGTTACTGTATCAGGCGATAGCGAGGATATACTAAATACCAATATAGAAGTTCCATTAAGTAGCCCTAACACTAAGAAATTGGATCTGGAAGTAAAAATATTTCACTAAAAAATTGGGGCTGGAAGTAAACATAAAAACTCAATATATAAGTCCCTTTTTTTACGCTTAAATAGCATAATCTGCCTAAACCATAACAAATACATAAAACTAATGTACACATAATTGAATATCTAAAAAAAATTCTACAGAAAAAGTCCGCGACAGCATATGTTTATCTTTTTACAGATAACTCACAATAGCCATTTTTGTCTTTCATTGATGCCAAGAAGATCGGGATAAGCATATTCCCGGGCAAATATGCGCTGCCATTATATTTATCCGATTGTGATGGGGATTTCTGCAAAAATGTTCAGGATTTTCGCGGGAACGTTATAGGCTATAAGAGAGTTTTAATGATCAAGCCCTTCAACCCTAAAAATCACCCTTTGTAGTGAAAAATGTAAAACAAATGTCGTTTTGTGCGCTTAAATGGCTTACTCTGCCTAAACCATAATAAATAAACCAAACCGATGTACAAATTGAATATCTCAAAAAAAAAAAAAACTCTACAAAAAAGTCCGCGACAGCATATGTTTATCTTTTACGGATAACTCACAATAACCATTTTTGTCTTTCATTGATACCAAGGAGATCGGAATAAGAAGATTCCCGGGCAAGCATAGCAGCGCACAGCGGATGTTCTTTTATGGATAACTCAAAATAACGAATTTAGTCTTCCAGCTCATTTATGCCTGACTACGTAGATTTCCGGCCAACGCCGGGTAAACAGCACGGGGTTTCTAAAAATAATTATGATATAAATAAATATATATATATATAATATAAATATAAATATAAATATATAAATATAAATATATTTATATCATAATTATTTTTAGAAACCCCGTGCTGTTTACCCGGCGTTGGCCGGAAATCTACGTATGTATATATATATATATATATATATATATATATATATGATGATGATGGCCATATAATTTCGGGGACCGTTTGGGCCATAAAGTTTTCCTGACATTTGTCTTACAGATGAGGAAAGTAATTCTGCCCGAAGGTCTTTCACTGCAATCGTAGCATTTTCATGCTATTCTTGCAGCTTTACTAGGGAATTGTAGGTGTGGTAGCTTCCCGTTGCTTTCCACACCGGTGAAGGATGATGATATTGATAAGGATGATGATGATGATGATGATCATATGATTTCGGGGACCGTTTGGGCCTTAAAGTTTTCCTGACATTTGTCTTACAGGTGAGGAAAACCCCCGATAAAAACGTCACCCAGAAAAACTGCCCCGACCGGAGATCGAACCCGGGCATATAAATATCCGCCGCTGTGGTCTCGAGATAGCGTTCTGCCTTGTCACGCAGCGGGGTCCGGGTTCGATGCCCGGTCGGGGCAGTTTTTCTGGGTGAAGTTTGTATCGGGGTTTTTCCTCACCTGTAAGACAAATATCAGGAAAACTTTAAGACCCAAACGGTCCCCGAAATCATATGACCACCATCATCATCATCATCCTTATCATTATCATAATCATCATTAACCTTCACCGATGTGGAAAGCAACGGGAAGCTACCACACCTACAATTCCCTAGTAAAGCTGCAAAGTATAGCATTAAAAATGCTATGATTGCAGTGAAAGACCTGCCCTCGGGCAGAATACGATGGATGGATATATATATATATATATATATTCCTTTTATCGACCGCGGTGGACTAGTGGTTATGCTCCTTGCCTCTGGTTCCGAGGGTCGCGGGTTCAAACCCGGCCGTGGTCGATGGCTTTTTTTGGACGGAAAAATCCAAGGAGCAAGTCCTTCTGGAGGGACTTTAAGCCGTGGGTCCCGAGTCTGAAGATTTTCAGGCTCGTAAAAAATCCTTAAGCCTGAATGGAAATGCCTCTAAGCAAAATTTACCGAATTTTCCCGTCCTAGTACTACCTTGGTTTCCTAGATGTCAGTATGAGGCGGAATGCTGATCACGGACCACTCAAAATGACATCTTTACGCAAACAAGTGTAACTAAATTAGTATGGTTCAAATTCTTCCCTGTAGGGGGAAACGCCTAAATCTCTGTAAAGGGAAAACATAGGCTTACAATACAATACAATATATTCCTTTTACTTGTTCAACTAAAGGTAAAAAACACATTATGGTTTATTTAGCCGAAGTTGCTATATGAATACACTTGTGTTAGTGAACTTGAGATGGTCGTGTGCCGAGATGAATCTAGACGTGATTACCGTTAACAATAGTTTCGTGCACAATACAATGGGATTCGCTTGATTGACTATGAAAAATGTAGGTATCTGTTTTTATTTCAGAATTAACAGTTATTTGTAATGAACATATTAATATGCTGAATCATTCAATTTGTGAATTTGTTTGTTTATCACGTTCTGCTGCGGATATTGGTAATTAAATATATGACCGAAATATTGGGTAACAGGTGAATGGAGACAAACTTAATAAATTAGCTGTACACGTACAATTAATAGTTATTTAGACGATTAGTTATAAACATCTGCTTTTGTAATATGTTTAAAATATTTGATCTACATTCAGATTATATTATTATATGTTGTATATTTAGTATATTTAATGAAATTTATTTATTGCGGAAACTATATGTTTAGAGAAAGAGTAATGTGGGCTTTAGGGGAAAGAAAACGATAAATCGACATACATTATTGTTATATTCTTCAATATAACCATTTATCATCATTAAAGTGTATTTTACATTTTGTTGAACCTGTATTTTATGTTTTGATAGCGTGTTTTGTTAGAATATAAAATATAGTTTTGTTTCCTAGTAACTGCGAACTGATTGTTATAGCAGTAGATAATTTTTTTATGTCCCATGTTTGTCCTTTTGGACATTTCTTGTGTTCTCTCCCGGCATTGGCGTAATTGTAACCTACTTCTGAGGTTGGGGCGCCTATAAGACGTGGTTACGTTGTCCCAATGATATGTTGGGTGATGATGATGATAGTGGTGCTCCAGGACAGTCCTTAATTCTAAGCTTAATCTTAGATGAGTTTGAATGATGATGATTGCGATGGCCATATGATGTTCGGGGACCGTTTGGGCCTTAAAGTTTCCTCACATTTATCTTACAGGTGAGGAAAAACACTGATAAAAGCCTCACCCAGGAAACTGTCCCGACCGGGGATCGAACCCGGGTCCGCTGCGTGATAAGGCAGCACGCTACCTCGAGACCACAGCGGTGGACGTAGATAAATTAATATTGCGATAATTATGATACTGCCTTGTTTTCCTTCTTATTCTTATTTTTATCCACCGTAGTTTAATCTCTCACCTTGAGTCACGTTTATACAATTGCTTGTTGTTAAATAATTACTTTTTTTCTCTAAAACTAAATTTATTCAAAGTTTTTAACATTTTTCTCATTTTCTATCTTGTACATTTTATATTTCATCCGTTGAATCTAGATTAAATCAAAATATATTGTAAACAATAATTATATTGTAGAAATACCATGAAATACTTTTGTTTATTGTAATTTAGATGTAAGAATATTTTATTTAACCTGGTTTAGTGGTAGACAAGGCCTTAATACCTTAACTCTGCAGATAAAATAAAGCCATTATTATTATTTTTTATTATTATTGTTATTTTTATCATTATTATTTTTATCACTATCATTATATATATATATATATATATATATATATATATATATATTATAGATAGTGTCTTTACGTTAGCACAAATCATAGAAAAACATAGAGAATTTAATATACCAACTTGTATGATATTCATTGATTATCATAAAGCCTTCGACACAGTAAACAGAATAAAATTATGGGATATCTTACATAATGCAGGAATACCCAAGCATTTAATTCAAGCGATTCAAAGCATGTATCATAACACACGAATTCGAATAAAAATAAATAATCAATTCAGCAAATCAGATAGACTAATATCCCAAGGTGTAAAACAAGGATGTCCACTTTCCCCTCTTCTATTTAATTTATATATGAATGAAATCATAAAATTATGGCAAACCGAATCACAATCACACTTTATGATTGATGGTCGACCCCTCAACACATTAATGTATGCAGATGATCAAGTAATATTGGCTACTTCTGAAGATCACCTACAAAGAGCAGTACATAGATTGTCAAATATAACCCAGGATTATAATTTACAAATTTCGGTGAGTAAGACAAAAACTATGGCGTTTCAAGGGAAATACCGATACGAACTAAAATTGTTATTAACAACAATATAATAGAACAAGTTAATAACTTTACTTATCTTGGCTGCAATCTTTCCTACGACACATGTAAAGACATAGACACAAAATTGGTCAAATTTCAAAAACTTCTAGGAACAATAAAAAGCATTCTTTTCCGAAAAGTACGTTCAGATACAATTCTAAAATTGTATAAAACAATGGCTCTTCCAACTCTACTTTATGGTTCTGAAACCTGGACTCTTGCTACAGGTAAATTAAATAGGATAGTAGCTGCAGAAATGAAGTTATACGCTTTATGATCACATGCGTAATGAAGATATCCGCAAAGCTCTCAACACACCATCAATAACTGAAATCATTCAAAAATATCAAAATAATTGGCATGAACACCTTCTGAGAATGCCAAACAATAAGACTACCTCTGCAGCTATTGAACTACAGACCCACAGAGCGAAGAGACCCAGGGGGAGACCTAAGAAGAGATGGAGGGATCAATTTCTTTCCTGAAGCGGAACAGGCCAATGGCCTAATCCATGACTGCCATTGATGATGATGATGATGATGATGATTATTATTATTATTATTATTATTATTATTATTATTATTATTATAAGAACTGGAATGAGAACAAAAGAACTGGAGGGCATGGAGTGGATGGATAGAGACGAGTGGAGAAAGAAAATAAAACTTTAGGCACAGGAAGTTGTGTAAACGTAAAAAATCGGTATATAAATTATTATTATTATTATTATTATTATTATTATTATTATTATTATTATTATTATTATAAGAACTGGAATGAGAACAAAAGAACTGGAGGGCATGGAGTGGATGGATAGAGACGAGTGGAGAAAGAAAATAAAACTTTAGGCACAGGAAGTTGTGTAAACGTAAAAAATCGGTATATAAATTATTATTATTATTATTATTATTATTATTATTATTATTATTATTATTATTATTATTATTATTATTATTATAAGAACTGGAATGAGAACAAAAGAACTGGAGGGCATGGAGTGGATGGATAGATACGAGTGGAGAAAGAAAATAAAACTTTAGGCACAGGAAGTTGTGTAAACGTAAAAAATCGGTATATAAATTATTATTATTATTATTATTATTATTATTATTATTATTATTATTATTATTATTATTATTATTATTATTATTATTATTATTAAAGGTACTTTCACGTCCCCACATCACCCTGACCTTACAGTAGCACGAACTGTCGGGATAGGGTGTCTAAACTTGGATAACACACATACTTTTTTTTTTACCATACAAGGACATGGAAGGTCTTCTCGAATGAGAGATCTGTTCAATCCAAGGCCTTCTCCGAGACAACACAAAATTTAAAAGAAACACACATTCACTCACACATATCATCTTCTTGGAAGCTCATATTAGGCCTATAATCCTATTTATCATGTTTGGTATTATGTATATATGATGGCCAGATGATGTTCGGGGATCCACATGGGCTTTAAATTTTCCTGACAATTATCTTAAAGATATGGAAAATCTCCGAAAAAAATCACAAAGCAAAAACATATCCCGACCGCACTGCGTACGAAGTATAGACAGAACCCTAATAATATGTTTAAGTATGTTTGAAAGAATAACAGTATATTACGATGCGAGGTTGGGAAGTGGATTTTACTGACTCTAAAACACTTCACAAACGTGTGTTGTACATTCTTTTTTGCGCGATGGTGTTTTCAAAATAATAAATAATAGTAAAATAATAACATCTTTGTTGGAAATATTTGCGTTCATTATAAACAATTGACTAACGTTAACAGTGTGGGCAATGTTTATTAGTTGAAACAACAGGAAGCCGTGAGATCAATTAGTGATAAAATAGTAGGAGGTCGTGAGACCTATTATTGATAAAATGGCGCAAGTACGTATGTATTGTTTTATATTGTTTGAAATAAAGTTCAGTTCTTTTAAAATGCAGTGATTTGTTTCGTATAATGTATATATTATATCGTATCATTATTGTTATTACCCTATAAAATGTTGTTTGTACATGACATTTACATTGCCATATTAACAGTACATTTTGTATAATTTTAGTATATACATTATAGCCTATATAGTATACCTAGAGGGCAGTGGTTTTACTTCCCACACGCGTGTTTATAATATGTAATATTTACAGTATAGTTATTTTATTACAGTATAGTTATTTAGGTTGGCAACCCCGAAATGTAGGAAGTTGAACTTTTAATCATGATCGCCATTGCTTTAAGTACGACAAAACGCAGTATCGTGTAAAAAATATTAATCTAATTATTAACAATAATATGATTATTAGAAACGATTTTAAAGTAATTCGTATGTTGGTATAACATTTATTTGAAAGATGTAAGATTTTGAATAACTGCTGATGAAAGAGTCAACATTTTATCGGCCCTATGTGACGCAATTGGCCTGCCTATGCTGTGATAGATCACGAAATCACCGCCTAATTTTAATTACATCATATTTACGTATAATATTTTGATGGATTATTTACGCAGAAGTGCCAGAAAGTCTAAATTAGAAAATGTTACAAATAAGGAAATTAGAAACATAATGGAAGCAGAAGAAAGCATAATTGAAAGAATTGAGGAGAAGGAATTAAAGTGGTTAGAACATGTTTTAAGAATGGAAGATGAGCGATGGCCGAAGCAACTATATGAATGGCATCCGAACAGAAAGAAGAAAATAGGGAGACCAAGGTTAACATGGAAGGAAAACATAAAGACAGTAATGCAAGCAAGAGGACCAAGCATCGAAAATGCCGAAGACCGTAGGCTTTGGAGGTTTGGCACGGGAAGACGGCAGCAGCTGTAAAAACCCGAAGATAGATAGATATTTTGATTAATTTTATTTGACACAGTGATATTATTTTATAAACAAACAATATTTAATTTAAATCTTTATTAGTGTGTTACCTTCAAACTTCATAGTTATGAAAAATGTAATAAAATAGAATTGAACCATAAAAATTAAATAATTTAAAGGGTTCCTGTGGTTGCCCATGGTCTGGAATTTAGTGTAAATTTAGGTAAGGACTCTCCTGGCGCTTCATTATCATTTATCACCTATCATACAATCGGGGTAACGTAACTCCGCCTTCCAGGTGCCCCAACCTAAGAAATGGATTAAAATTCGGCCAAAGCCAGGAACAAGGCCAGAAATGTCATAAGAGACAACCTAGTGGCATTGGACAAAAAATAATAATTTGGCATGTGAATGTAACAACATAAAGCAATATAGCACTAGAAAGGTAACAATTGATCGGATACTTGCTGATATCTTGTGATGTAATTACAAGCTCTTTATAGGATGTGCATATAAAAATATTATTTAATATACCTATAATTATTTATCTCTCAATTTCACTCAATTATACAATGTGTTATATTATCATGTTCTTCCCCATATAATTTTAGAAGAATGTAGATAGAACATGTGTCTGATTTCAGTTACAGACTGAATTTCACGCTTTCATGAACATTACACCGATTTTCAAGCACAAACAGATATAATTCCGAAAGATAAGGGGAATTTATGAAAATGTAAAACTATTGTTTAATTAATACCATTCGTACAGTATGTTTTAACTTAATTATAATTAATATTTCCTCTAGTCTGTACCCACACATCCCCACATGTAGACCGGTACTTTCTCGCTACTGTTATACAGTAAAAACTCCTTATTCGCGGGGGATATGTTCTGCAAATATGCCGCGAATACAGAAACCGCGAATATGGAATGGTAATTTTTATGGGTATATAGGGGAAGGAAAATGGAGAGGAAAATCTTAGGCATAACTCTGAAGGACAGAATCTCGAATACAACACTTCAAGCCATATCCTCAACAACTGATCCCGCACAACAAGCCATCAGGAAAAAATGGAAGTGGGGAGGCCACGTCGCAAGAATACAGGACGACAGGTGGACAATAAAAACAACCATGTGGGACCCGTACACAGGCAAGAGACAGCGCGGAAGACCAAGACGACGATGGGCTGACATCTTCAAAGAACGAGCAGGGGCGCAATGGTCCATAGTCGCCAGATGCAGGAAAAGCTGGAGAACGATGGAGAGCCAACTGTGTATTAACTAATCACAGAACAGACAGTGTATACAAACCAAGTGCTACATCCAAGTCAACTTCTCACCACGGAGTAGCTCACCGGGTGACACTCTCATAGAGCTTAACCCCTGTACAGGGAGGCCTTTGCCCTAAAGGGACATATCAGGCTTTATTTATATTTATATTATTTATTATATAGGGGAAATATTCCAAGGTTCCGAAATCATCATCATCATCTGCATTCATGGATTAGGTTCTGTTGACCCGTTCCGACTTCAGCCCATCTCTTTCTAGGTCTGCCCACATCTCGGGTGCCTTTAGGTTTGTATTTTGTTATTTGTTTTTGATATCTATCTTCATTTATTCTGTCTATGTGTTGCTTCCATTTTTGTCTATATGTATCTATTTTATCAGTTATAGGTTCCGAAATAAAAAAAAATATCAACTAACTCACTGGCACAGTCAAACCCATAGGTACATGGCCGTGTGGACATAAGCTCACCATACATCCCTATCCTGAGCTAATGTTTTCCAATCTTGATTGTTATTTTCCCACCTCATTCTTGGTCTACCAACTGGGCGTTTTCCCTCTGGTTTTCCTACAAGAAACTTCCATGCACGTCTTTCATTACCCATTCATGCCACATGTCCTGCCCATCGCAGTCTACGAGACTTAACTATTCTTATTATAGTAGTTCACTGTTTAAATAATTGACTAATAAAATATGTGTAAATTATTATTCTGACCTAGAACAAAATTTTATAATTTTACAATGTTGTTATAATTGCTGTAACGATAAAAATAAATTATATTTTAATTTGTTTACAAAGAATTTGTAAAATGTGATCAAAAATATAACTCAGGGGTCACCAATTGGCGGACCGCGGTCCGGATCCGGACCCTGGGACTTTGGTTTCCGGACCGGTTAAATATCGAATTAATACAAATAATTTTTAAAACTAGTTAAACATCGAATACAGCCAGTTGTACTAAATTTCATGTCATGATAGTATTATTGTTGGCTCGGTTGGCAGTACTGCTTATGGTCGGAGATTTGACTGAAAATGAACGGGATTCCGTTTGGAACCTGGTATCGTGAAGAATACGAAATTTGTGAAGTGAGATATTTAAATATTACTCTGACCATATGTTAAGTTTATCATAAACTTATTAATAATTATTAGAATTAATAACACTGTACTATTGTGCTATACCCTTTTAGTATTTACCATGTGTTCTGTTCAATTTGTGCAATTCATACCCATAACACATTTAAATAATTTCCTTGTAACATTAATCTAATATATAAAAAGTAATGTTTGTTTGTTGGTTTGTTTGTTTGTACTTTATGCGCGGCCATACTGTTGATCCGATTGTGATGAGGTTTTTTGCAAAATGTTCAGGAGATTCTCGGGATGAACATAGGCTATAAGAGAGTTGAGAAACTCAACTCCTACAGTAAAAAAGTAAAGTAAAGTGATCCCACAACAGGCCCGGAGGCCCTAGGGGTAATAGGAGGTTAAGGCTCCCACTTTTTCTAGTAAATCGGCATTTTATGTCAGCCGGGTTGTCAGCCCTGCGTGACGGCCGCCTTTACTCCCAGAACAAGTGCCTGGTACTCATTTCCGTTGGAGGCTGAGTAGACCCCAGGGCCATAGTGCCGCCAGAGAGTTTGGGTCAGTTTAAAAATCCTGGCCCCAACGGGACTTGAACCCTCGACACTCTGGCTTGTAGCTCAGTGCCTTAACCACTATGCTACGGCGTGCCCCACTCAACTCCTACACCCTTAGAAAACACCCTTTGTAGTGAAAAACGTGAAGAAGTCCCTTTTTTTCCCTTAAATGGCATACGCTGGCTAAACCATAACAAATTTACAAAATCAATGTACACAGAATTGAATATCTCAAAAATCTCTACAATACAGTTCGCAACAGCATATGTTTATTGTTTTACAGATAACACACAATAGCCATTTTTGTCTTTCATCGATGCCAAGAAGATCGGGATAGGTAGATTCCCGGGCAAGCATAACAGTGCACGGCGGGAATTCTTTTATGGATAACTAAAAAATAACGAATTTTGTCTTTCAGCTCATTAATGCCAAGTACATCAGGATGTGTAGATTCCCGGGCAACGCCGGGTAATCAGCATGGGGTATCTAAAAATAATAACAATATAAATTTATATTTAATATTTCCTTTTACTTATTCAACTAAATGCAAAAACACATCATTTATTTAGGTGTAGCAACTCACGCCGGGTATTAGCTAGTTACTTAATAAAAGCTTCGTATGTTTAATGAACTGTGGTTCCGGACCTCGACTTAATTTACTACTTTGAAAATTGATTTCCATGAAATCTAATTGGTGACCCCTGGTATAACTACTAATAACTTCAGATTCCATATTAAAATTTGGTAACATTGAAAATCTTAAATATTTACTCACCTGTTCAATAATTTGAAGCACAAGAATTTGCTGAACTTTCGGAGACAAATTATAAATCAAATCTCAAGATGCATGATGATGTTTTTTTTTTTCCTCTTCCGTAGTTAAACTGATTCTGTATTTTACTGGCCATTCTCTCTAAGTTAGAACTACAGCTGGCACGCGTGCATTGCCACCACAGCTTAATGTAATTTGAATACGAAGCAGAGAAAGGCATTACCGGTATTACTACGTTATTTGAAAGGTGGAAATAAATGACAAGTGAATGAAAGGGGAATGCGTAAGGCAGTCACCAACAGAAATATTTAACGCTCTTTCTTATCCTGTTGACAGTCTGAATACACACGCGGACGTATTTAATGTGTTTTACATATTTGCCTCATTTGTGTTAGAGAGAGTGACTAATATACGTAACAAACAGGTATGTGTCAGATTGTTTAACTCATCTGTTATCTATAGTTTTGCTACTTAAACCGATCGACACCTATTAAAAATAATGCGCTTTCCTACTTATATGCGTCTGGATTTCTTGGACTTCATTTAAAATAGAAATTCCATAACTTTTTATAACTTCAAGTATCTTACTCTTTCAAAATTAACTATTTTTTCTATTTAATCTAATATATAAAAATGAATGTTTGTTTGTTCGTATTTTATGCGCTGCCATACCGTTCATCCGATTGTGATGGGGCTTTTTGCAAAATGTTCAAAGATTCCCGGGATGAAAATAGGCTATAAGAGAGTTGTGATACTCCACTCTTTCACCCTAAAAAATCACCCTTTGTAGTGAAAGACGTGAAAAAATTTTTTTTTGAAGCTTAAATGGCTTACATTGGCTAAACCTAAACCATAACAAATACACAACATTAATGTACACAGAATTGAATATCTCAAAAAAAAACCTACAAAAAAGTCCGCGACAGCATATGTTTATCTTTTACGGATAACTCACAATAGCCATTTTTATCTTTCATTGACGCCAAGAAGATCGGATAAGTAGATTCCCGGACAAGCGTGCACTGCCGTACCGTTTCTATTTTATATATTTATTTATTTTACCTGGTATTTACATAAGGTCTTCTCTTCTACTTCACCAGGGTTAAATTATACATACAGTAAGAATTATGATAAAAGATACATAATAGATAATTATAGACTACACAATATAAAATTGACAAGGGAAAGAAAGAATAATAATAATAATAATAATAATAATAACAATAATAATAATAATAATAATAATAATAACAGAAATAACAACAAAAAATAACCTATAATTAGATTAAGAAATTGGCTTGGTAAAGATAGTTTAAAATATAAAGAAATAATACAAGTAGGCCTATAGCCTATATGAAACACGATTATATATTACATTGTCTAAGGAAATATGAAGTGAGTTTACCGTTCATCCGATTGGGATGGACCTTTTTGCAAAGTGTTCAGGATTATCCCGGAAAGGATATGGGCTATAAGAGAGTTTTAATGTTCAAGCCCTTCACCCTTAAAAATCACCCTTTGTGGTGAAAAAGGAAAATAAAAGTGACTTTTTGTACGCTTAAATGGCTTACGCTGCCTAAACCATAACAAATACACCAAATTAATGTACACAGAATTTAATATCTCAAAAAAACTACAAAAAAGCCCGCGACAGCATATGTTTACCTTTTACGGATGACTCACCATAACCATTTTTGTCATTCATTGGTGCCAAGAAGATCGGGATAAGTAGATTCCCGGGGAAGCAAAACAGCAGCATGGATAACTCAAAATAACGAATTTTGTCTTTCAGTTCATTTATGCCAAATACACCGGGATACGTAGATTCCCGAGCAACGCCGGGTAATCAGCGCGGGGTATCTAAAAATAATGATGTAAATTTATAATTATTTTCCTCTTACTTATTCAACTAAACATAAAAACACACCATTTATTTAGGCGGAGTAGCGCACGCCGGGTATTAGCTAGTAATAATATAGAATTAAGTTAATGCATATTGGAATTAAATTAAATTTTCTCATAATATGTTTTAAAATGTGTTCTTGTCTAACTCATAACAGACGGTAAGTTTGAATTTCTTATTTAGGAAGTAACAGAGTAAGAGAGTTCATATCCCAGTATAACCGATATTTTTCTCGGTTTTACTCAGTCATCAAGGCAAACGTTGAGTTTCAATTTCATTGCTATGTTCCATTCATGACAATCCGGCTGATTTCCATTTATGAAATATGTAAATTATACGATCTAAAGATTTCTGTAAGGAAAACGAAGACCATGGCTTTTAGAGGAAGAGATTCAGTGAGATCCAAAATTATTTTAGAAAATCAAAGTATAGAACAGGTGTCTACTTTCAAATATTTGGGCTGTGATGTTAGCTACAATGTGGAAAGAGATATTGACTCCAAAATAAATAAATTTCAGACGGTGTGTGGAACAATACAGAGAACATTCAAAATAAAATTAGAAAAGATACCAAGATAAAAATGTATAATGTTATGGCGGTTCCCACAATATTGTATGGATGTGAAACTTGGGCTCCAGTGAAAAGACAGAAGGATAGAATACAGACGGCAGAGATGCGGTTCCTAAGACAAGTAAAAGGATGTACAAGACTTGATAGAATAAGAAATGAGGATATAAGAGAAGAATTGAAAGTACAGCCTTTATTGGATAAAGTCACGAATTACAGACAGAAATGGATTGATCACATGGATGGAATGAGTAAGGAGAGATATCCATTATTAGCAAGAAATTATCAAGCAAGAGGAAGGCGTGATGTTGGAAGACCTAGAAGACGTTGGGCTGATGCAATATGAAGTCGGAACGGGCAATTGCCTAATCCCTGGAGTGATGATGATGATGATCCATTTATTCATTTAACTCTATTTGATAATTTATTAAAATCAATATATGTTACATTTTGACACCAATTGATAAAGTTAACAATATGCAGCCTGATGAAAAGTATTATCCAAAAGATTCTAAGTTTTCAAACGTATTAAAATCAAATTTAAATAAAAATTAATACCCAAATCCAGTATATATTAAATTTCATTCCATCTATTTCGAGCATCTGGAGTTAGAATAATAAACTAACTAACTCACTGGCATTATCGAACCCGTAGGTTCAAGCCCGCGCGGATATAAGCTCTCCATATACTGTATCCCTATCCTGAGGTAAAGTTTTCCAATCATCCTCTGTATAATCTACTTCTCTCAAATCATAGTTAATGTTATTATCCCACCTCATTATTGGTCTACCAACTGGACGTTTTTCCTCTGTTTTTCTACAAGAAGCTTCCATGCACGTCTTTCATTCCCCATTCGTGCCACATGTCCTGCCCATCGCAGACTACGAGACTTGCCTGTTCTTATTATTGCTGGCTTCCTATAAAGACTATTTAGTTCGCTGTTATGTTCTCCATTCACCAGTGTCTTCATCTCTCTTTGGTAAAAAACATTTCCTAAGAACTTTATTCTTAAATACTCGTAATCTCCTTTCCTCCTTTAAAGTAAGAGTCCATTCTGGAGATAGAATACCATATAAAATATATAATGAAGTTCCTTTAAATGTAATTAGCAATTAGGCCTGATAAATCGAAGTACATGAAAAATAAAAGTTTAAAATGACTATTTAACTCATGCCCCAAATGGGACTCAATGGCCAATCACGTTTCAATGATTTCTGTTTTACAACCAATCAGAGTCGTGTTTCACGAAATATTCATCAGTGTCATAATTACCATATTAAAGAAGGCTCCTCATTTTTAATATTCTGAACAGGTCTGACCATTATTTTGCAGTGACTGAGCCTGTGACAAATACGGCTACCATATTGTATATATAGTGCATGAATAGCAACACATGCCGCATGCGGGAGTTAATATAAAAACATTTGTAGCAATTGATTATACCACCAAAAAAAGAAACCACTGTTTGCACTTTCTTAAATGTATTTTTTCCCAGGTAACAATCCAGAAAAATATAATTGTCATATTTACATCATACGACATCAGAAATGAATTAATATACAGTTTGATGTGTTTCATTTTTTTCTCCACTAGAGAGCATTCTTACAATATTGCGTTCCTTTGGCAATAAATAGTATGATCTGGTTGCAGTGATAAACAAAAGAAGCAGATGAAGCGTACCTACCGTTTCTCATTTGTTTTCAAACATCGCCGTTTACATTAAATATATAAATATTTTAAATAACTATAGTTAAATAATGATTTGTGAGTAAACAGCTTAATTTTATTCGTTAAATAGTCCTAACAAATGCCACTCTTGATTTCCAAATTCTCTAGATAAATTTGGAAATCACTGGTGGCATTACTGATGATAAAGAATAAAAAGACTAGATTCGAAAATAACTGAAACATTATATTTCTTAGAAAGTACTGTTTAAAATATTGATCATTTAAAAACTTACATTTTGGATGTGAAAACAAAGAAAGGTAAACTAACTCACTGGCACTTTCAAACCAGCGGTCACAAGCTCTTCGTACATTCCTATCCTGATCTAATGTCATCCAATCATCTCCTGTATAATCTATTTCCTTCAAATCATGGTTAATGTTACTCTCCCACCTCATACTTGGTCTACCAACTGGGGGTTTTCCTACAAGAAGTTTCCATGCCCCTCTTTTATTTCCCATCCGTGCCATATGTCCTGCCTTCGCAAACTAATGCCTAGTTAAATAATTCCCGGCAATGGAGTATCTGAGCCCCACATGGGGATATACGGGTACAGACAGAAATAAAGTTGCAACCAATTTATTTTCTTCTGGTTTATTATTATAATTAATTATTTCAATTCATTTGGACGAGCCTCTTTCTCCCTAATCATATTAAACAATCTGGGTCTCTTGTCTTTATACTTTCATTATTTCTGCTGGGATTTAATCTGAATCTGATGCTTTTTACATTTTTTAAATATTTTATCATCATTTCAACTTTTAATTTACCCGAATATGGGACCAATAGTTCTGATGTCTGTAAATCGTGTTCTTCATTATCCTACTCTCCAAGTACATTTAATAGCTGATAAATGTAATCTTACCATATGTTCTCA
Source organism: Diploptera punctata (assembly GCA_030220185.1). Taxonomy (NCBI): domain Eukaryota; kingdom Metazoa; phylum Arthropoda; class Insecta; order Blattodea; family Blaberidae; genus Diploptera; species Diploptera punctata. The sequence continues at coordinate 1,506,356 of JASPKZ010009352.1, read as the reverse complement.
AAATCTACAATCGTATTATCTTTTCATTTCTTTATTACATTTGTTCTAGCCTAAAACTGTTTCCTATCTATCCTAATTCTCTGATATAATATCAGATGTTTATATTTTTTACGTTAATTTCAAGATCATTAATCTCTCTTCTCATATGTACCATACTTTACTTTTTTAAAACTAATGTTTTCCAGTCCGATCTACCCAAAATTTCAAAATTTACTTAAATTTGCTCATGCACCGAATTAATTTTTGCTGCCTTTTCTTTTGCAATTTCAACACATTTTTCATCATCATTCTATTTTTTTTTTGTTGCCTCTGTTAAAAAACTTATTTTTTATTCTGACAATTTAATAGTATCTCATAGTTTCCCATCCCTTATTTATATAGTTCACACTTCGGTCCCCACATTTTCATCTGAAAATTCCAACGATTCAAATGAATTAGCAAATTTGACTTGCTGTTCTTGCCTCATCATTTCTCAAATATTTCATTCAAAATTTTCAGGGTCAACTTTAGGGTTTGCACCTTACTTGAGCGATAAACTTTATCTGATTTTAATAATAATAATAATAATAATTATAATAATAATAATAATAATAATAATAATAACAATAATACTAATAATAATTTTTTTTTCAATTTTGAGAATTTTCCTCATCATTGAGGGTTTTTTTTCCAACCAATCTTAGTAATTAACATGAATTTAAAAAAATAAATATAAATGACTACAGACTTATAGACTATCAGTTTGCAACAAACATTCACAAATTTCCCTTAATTAAAGTTCTCCATCGTTCTCTGACCTCTGTGTCTTCATCTGTTACACCAAATTTCCTCATTGAATTTTCAATGTTGTTCTTCCAGGTTGTTCTTGGTCTTCCTTTCCTGTTCCCTCTTTCAATTTTCCAATGCATAGACGGCCTTTGGTAGTCTTTCATCCTGCATTGTTCTTACGTGTCCATACCATTTTAGCCTTCTGTGTTCAATCTCATTCATTATATTTCTTTCTACATTCATTCATTTTCTAATTTCTGATTTTTCTATTTTTTTCCATAATAATAATAATAATAATAATAATAATAATAATAATAATAATAATAATAATAATAATAATAATAATAATAATAGTATTATTATTAAATAATAATAATAATAATAATAATAATAATCTTCTTCTTCTTCTTCTTCTTCTTCTTCTTCTTCTTCTTCTTCTTCTTGCAAGGACTTTTGGTTCGTTCCGGCTCCAAGTATTATAGCTGCTGTGTTCAGCTCTTTCGTGGGCGTCCCCGATCTCTTTTTCCTCCTCTTGGTTGATAGTTTAGACTTTTCCTAGGTAATCTGTTGGTATCCATTCTGCAGACATGTTCATACCATTTTCTCCTGTACTCTTCTATTTTATCTGTCAAACTGAATATATGTAGTTCTTTACGAATATCTTCACTTCGTTTTTATCCATTAAAGTACATCCTGCCACAGATCGTAAATATTTCACTTCTGCTGCTTCCATTCTTTTGATTAATAATAATAATAATAATAATAATAATAATAATAATAATAATAATAATAATAATACTTACTTACTCACTGGCACTATCGAACCCGTAGGTTCATGGCCGCACGGACATAAGCTCTCCATACATCCCTATCCTGATCTAATGCTTTCCAATCATTCCCTGTATAATCTACTTCCCTCAAATCATAGTTAATGTTATTCTCCCACCTCATTCTTGGTCTACCAACTGGGCGTTTTCCCTCTGGCTTTCCTACAAGAAGCTTCCATGCAAGTCTTTCATTTCCCATACGTGCAACATGTCCTGCCCAACGCAGTCTACGAGACTTAACTGTTCTTATTATATCTGGCTTCCTATAAAGACCATGTAGTTCATTGTTATGTAGTCTTCTCCATTCACCTGTCTGTTCATCTCTCTTTGGTCCAAAAATTTTCCTAAGTACTTTATTCTCAAATACTTGTAATCTCCTTTCCTCTCTTAAAGTAAGAGTCCATGTTTCGCACCCATATAATATAACTGGTAGAATAATAGTTTTATATATTTTCAGCTTAACGTTTTTTGAAAGGAGTTGGGACATCAAGAGCCTCTGCAATGAATAATAGCCTGCATTTCCAGAATTGAGCCTATGTTTAATTTCTTTGTGCATCTCATTCCTATTTGTGATCATTGTTCCTAGGTATTTGAATTCAGCCACTTCCTCAAAATTTCCCTCATTTGTCATTAGCTGTCCATTTCCATTATATAATGAATTTCTACGTGTGACCATATATTTAGTTTTATTGATATTTACTTCCAGTCCTAATTTCTTAGTGTTACTCAATAGTGTGTGCGTGTTGGCCTTTAGTATCTCCTCGCTATCGGCCAGTAGTACTACATCATCAGCATAAACTAACAGCTTATTAATACCATTCAGTTGTAAGCCTTCCTCATTCTCTAAAGATTTAATGGCATGCTCTAGTACAAAATTAAATAGTAGAGGAGATAGTGCATCTCCTTGCTTCAACCCATTCTGGATTTCAAAAGTGTCCGAAAACTCTTTGCCTACACGCACCCTACTCTTTGTGTCATTTAGACACATTCGTATAAGTCTAACTAACTTTTTAGGAATTCCGAACTCCAGCAGGATACTATATAACTTCTCCCTCTTAATTGAATCATATGCTTTTTTGGAGTCTACATACAGTTGATGTACAGTACCATTATATTCCCATTTCTTTTCTAAAATTTGTCTTATACTAAAAATCTGATCTGTTGTAGACCTGTTTCTTCTAAATGCACATTGATGATCTCCTAGAATGTCATCAATAGGCTATAGGGACTAAGTCTGCTTACTAATATATTTGTTAGAATTTTGTACGAAGTTGAAAGTAATGAGATGCCCCTGTAGTTGTTGCAATCAGTTTTATCTCCTTTCTTATAAATTGGTACGATAATTGACTCCTTCCATTCATCTGGAAGAGCTTCTTTTTCCTAAATCATACTAAGCAACCAGCGTATCTTGTCCATCAATTTTTCTCCCCCTGATTTTATCAGTTCTGCTGGGATCTCATCTGAACCTGATGCTTTATACATCTTCAATTTTTCAATTGCCATTTCAACCTCTAATGCACTTGGCTCTGCGATTAGCATTTCTGCTGTCTGTAACTTATCCTCCTCAATGTCCTGTTCTGTATGTACATTTAATAGCTGATTAAAGTAACTTTTCCATCTATTTAATATACTCCTGGAATCTGCAATCATATCCCCATTTTCATTCCGAATTATGTTTGTTCTAGCCTGAAACCCTTTCTTCTCTATACTAATTCCCTGATATAATTCTCTAATGTTCCTATTTTTTGCATTCATTTCAAGATCATTAATCTTCTCTCTCAAATATTCCCACTTTTTACTCTTTACTAGCTTGGTGGTTTCCCGTCTAATACTACCCAATATAATAATAATAATAATAATAATAATAATAATAATAACTTAATGATAATAATAATGATAATGATAATAATAATAATAATAATAATTTGTCTGGCAGAACTAAGATCCAAATAGCAGTTTTTCTCCTTGACTGGCCTAACGTGGATGATGCTTATATCTGCTAATACTATCTGGTTTCGCATTTCATCTTCTGGGTATGTCGAAGTATATTTTTGAATATCCCTGGAATGCTGTGCTCTTAAAAAAGAGTTTCTTAACGTGGAAAAAGTTATTGATCTAATTCAGTTGTCGTTATCTTCTTTAAAACCGAATTTGCCTATTTTTGGCCCGGTATGTGTTCACGTCCCATTTGCATCATTAAAACTCCTAAGACCATTTTCATGTTTCATATGATACAGCGATTACCTAAGACTTGCCAAATACGCATTTTAAATGTTTACAGAACTCGTCCTTGATCTTATCAACCTTCTCTTCTATAGACATTTAGAATTAAGAAATCATATCGTTTACTCTTTTCAGTCACGCATGAAATTCTATCGCTAAGAAACCTGGCATCTGTGACATTGAGAGATCCTTTTAGATAGATCATCGGTTGATTAATGTCTTTGACATCGTCCGATTCCTAATAGCCAATTTTGTCGGTCTATTCAATCTCCTGATTGTAGACGTTTTTCCTTCATGTATAATCATATTCCCTGACTCCAGGAGGTTTTAGGTCTTCCTCTGCCTCGTCTTCCCTCAGGTTTCCATTCCAAAACAGATTTTGGTAGCCGATCCTCTTCCATTCGCTGGACATGTCCGTACCATCTTAATTGCTGAGTTTTAATATAATCTAAAATAGTGTCTTCAATCTTCATTTTCTCCCTTATAACTGAGTTCCTAATTTTTTCTCTTCTTGAAATTCTTGCTGCCCTTCGTATAAAATCCACTTCCGTTGCCAAAATATACTTATTTGTTTTTGTTGTTAATGGCCAAAGTTCTGCTCCATAAGTAATGATGCTTTTAATAATTGTATGATATATATTCATTTTATTTTTATTACTTATATTTTTATCCCATAATATTCTATTGAGGCAAGCAATTGCAAATTTTCCTTTATTATTTATATTTCTTATTTCCTCTTCATAACTCCCATTTTTATTTATTTTAATTCCTAAATATGTAATCTCACTACAAGATTTTATTGTTTCTCCAATCTCCAAAATTAAATTTTATTCTGGTACACCAATTGATAAATATTTTGTTTCTTTCATGTTCAAAATTAATTCCCATTTTTCGTATTCTTCTATTAATTTTCTAGTCATATATTCTAAATCTTCATAATCTTGTGCAATTAACAATTGATCATCTGCAAAATGTAAGTTGTATAAAGTTTTGTTGTTTGAAATAGGAATTCCCATGCTTGAACAATTTCCCCTCCAATTATTTAATATTTCATGTACAAATATTTTAAACAGAGTCGGTATAGACAACAACCTTGACGAAGACCTTTATTTATCGTAAAATCATGTGACAATTTACTGCCAATTTTAATTTTAGATATGCAATTGTCATATACATTTTGTATAGCTTTAATTATTATAGTCTTAATTCCCATACGTCTTAAAGCAATCCATAGTTCCTCTATAGGGACATTGTCGTATGCTGAGATCCTTTTTCGGATTAAAATTCCATTCCGAATTGTGGTCTCGCAGCACCCCTATCCAGTATAAAAATGGTTTTAAATTGACATAAAATGGTTTCAGACCTTCATTGAAATCGAATTAAGTTCATTTATTGAGAATTATTTTCGAATTTAACTTTTAAAGAATCTGTGAAAACGTGGACAAATCATGGACATTGTTAGAGATTCCATAAATACTAAACATAGAAAAAAAGAGAATTTTCCAGCTTCTTCTAATCCTTAATGAAAGTTAAAATTATACAATTTCATGTTTAATACGGAATTATTAGAAGGCCTATAATGTACAAGTCCACCGCTGTGGTCTCGAGGTAGCGTGCTGCCTTGTCACGCAGCGGGCCCGGGATCGATTCCAGGTTGGGACAGGCTACTGGATGAGGTTTTCTCGGGGTTTTTCCTCACCTGTAAGACAAATGTCGGGCCCAACGGTCCCCGAAAATAATTCGGTCATCACAATCATCATTATCATCTTCCTTGCCCGGTGTGGAAAGCAACGGGAAGCTTCCACACCTATAATTCCCTAGTAAAGCTGCAAAGCATAGCATGAAAATGCTATGATTGCAGTGTAAGACCTGCCCTCGGGCAGAATTATTATGTATGGATGGATCATATATAAATAACTTTAATAACTAATGACTAGGGTATTTTTCGTCTCTAATCCTGGATTGCAAATCGCAAACAGATTATCTGCAGCTCGTCTTAACCAAATACATATATTTGGTTTAATTAATTTACAACCTGTATTTAATTCACAATTATAAATAAACTTATATTTAGTAAAACAAGAAAAGGGATTCATGCAGCTATTGTTACTTCTAATCACTATATCTCTCGATCAAAAATATATATATTCCTGCAGTCTCTTAAGTCGAAAGTCAAAAAGCGAATAAAGATGGACAACACTGAATGCAGCTGATTTTTCGGCTACTGTGTTAAAGTTTTAAGAATTGTAAAACAATACCTGATATCTTAGTCGTCCTCAATAATTTGCAGTGTTGTTTTATAGAAGGCCTTTTGATAACTTAAGTATCATCTTCTGCTTTCATTTTGGTACTGACTGTTGTTGATAATTATTTTGTACAGAGGGTTTATGTTGCTGGGTACGTTCTCGTTTAGCAGGTGTTTATTTGTGGTTTCCTTGATAATTTCTAATTCTTCGAGAACGTTGATTTTCGATGTATCGTTTTCTCTATGCAGGATCGATAATACATTGTCTATTGTGTTGAACGGATGTCCTGCTTCTACTATGTGTTTTGAAAAATTGGATTTACCCTCATTCTTCACGTAATGTATTTTAAAAATCTTGGTTACTATGTTGCCTGATAGCTTCAAAAGAAGCTGACAAGGGGACTAAGACTGAGTCCAATAAACCTAAAATGTTTTGTGTATTGCCGAAGCAAGTACAATTTAATATAATAAAACCCTGATGGAATCATTGGCTCCATGGTTGAAGACTAATAAGCTCCGTTATATTGGCTCCGTATAATCTGTTAAGGTATATATTTATGTACTGATGTTAGTTTCCGAGGTTCGGGATGTTTAATATAATTGTGTATTGATTATAGAAGAAAAGGATGTAAATACAAAAATATCTAAATTTTTAAGAATTTTAGGGTTAATAAATTCTATCTTCAAGTCACAGTTAGTCCAAAAGCATTCAAGACTGAAAGTGTATAAAACACTGGCTCTTCCAACTCTTTTGTATGGTAGCGAAGTATAGACGTTGAAACAGAAGGATATACAAAGGCTTAGATCTGCTGAAATGAGATATCTTCGGAGGACTGCAGGATACACACTACTAGATCACAAAAAAAATGAAGACATCTTAGAAGAATTACACATGGAATCTTTAGAAAACAAAATTTCTGATTATAAGTCAAGATGGATGCAACATGTTCATCGAATGGAAGATCACAGAATACCCAAACAAATGTTAAGATATCAACCTGCAGGAAGAAGAAGACCAGGACGTCCACTCAAAAGACTTTTGGATGGTGTTTCTCTTGAGGCCGAAACAGGTCAACAAATGGCCTAAATTCGTGAATGTACTATGATGATGATGATGATGTGTATTGATTATTAATAATTGCAAAACACAAATTTCTCAGCGGACCGCAGTGAAAACGAAATCGTGTATAACTGTTATTATTAGGTATATCGCATAATTCGACACACATTTAAGTAATTTGGTTTTCTTCACTTTTATTAAAAATATATAATATACCAAAACAATCGATGTATCCTGTATGATACATTGCGAATTGCTTGCAGTCTCTTTGCAGAGATTATCTCTCTTATTCTCTCATAACATGTTCTCCGGGGTCTACAATGAGAATAAGAATAAATTTTATTTACAAATAAATGTTATACACAGTATTGACACCCGAATTAGCAAGTTCTCGTACCCGGGTGCAGTTCAGTTACATGAATAATACAAATAGAATATATACATTTAAAGTTAGGGGCCAGTTTCATTTTTACATAAATTATGGCACATACAAATAAAAAATAATAATGTATTGGGAATAAGACTTATTCTAACAAGAGAATTAATGAAATGGAGAACGATATACTTAAAATAATATAAATCATATAATGTAATGGATTAATAATACAGAAGAAATTAATTAGTTATATATTGATTTATAATAATATAAGCAAAAATAGATGCTTTATGTTTATTATTTTAAAATATTCAAATGATTAATTTTATTCACTTAATTAATTAAAAATTATTAATTTAATTGCTTTTTTTAAAACTGATTCAATGATCCTTTGTTTCATTTGACATCCAATAGAATATATTTATGGGCCTTCGTTATTCACTAAATTTCGTAACATGACCAAATCATTTCAATTATCTTTCCCTCCCCCCTACTTTTTATCCTATTTGACTACGTGCAGTATGTAAAAATGAAAACATATATTTACAGTATATTTTAATACGTGCTTATTGTGTATAAGATCTCAGTTTCATTAGTAATATATAGCTAGAACTTACCTGTTCTGCGCGCGAAGTGTGTTGAACGGATGACACCGTGCCGGTGTTTGCAGATCAACTACCAAGGAACCGCGCCCCGTGTAGATAGACTCCATGCGAAGCGGTGGGGATACCGTAATGTAGAGGAGAGGCAGGAACAATGTTGTGGTTGTAGGTGTATAGATTTTTTTAAAGAAAGTTGCTCTATTTATTGTTATTTGTTTTAAAAGGGATGTGGATTATGCAGGAAGTGGTTCATGTGGCCGGATTTGGTATCCCGGCACTTATAAAATGACCTTGATCTTGATTAAGTGTTTATATATTTATAATTTAAGTCAGATGACAGATTCTAAAAGGAAAATAAGTTATTAAATTTATGGACAATTACAAAAATAATTATATTCGTAATTGAAACGCTGAGTTGAAAAGGGAAGATACTCCACTGCCTTCGAAGAGCGATAAAACACGTATGCAACACAGAAATTATGAATTCTTGCTATATTTGCATTCCGTGTAAGCAGAGGATCAATATTGTAATTGGTCAAAAATTTATTAGAGCAAGCTGTAAAAAGTTACGTAGTTTTTTAAGGTTTTCTCAAAAGTAGTGCACTTGGAGTTTCTTCCCTTTTCAACACAGCCATTCAATTGTCCTCCACCAGGGCAGAAATGGGGAGCTTCTCTCTTTAGAGTGCAAACAAATGCACCTCTACTATACGCACTCCCATGCCTAAATAATTGTTTACAAGATGAATGACAACATAGTTTTGTTCCATCATGACTTATGCAACGCTTAGATATACATTTAATGAGGGATGGGGAATTGATTATTTCTGCATTCATAACGGAAAAAACCCAAGCGTGTATTGTGTTCTAAACAGTTCTGCAATGTGACACATTATAACATCAGACTTTATTTCAATTCTTCACATTCTGCTGAGCATGGATTATAATAAACGTTCTGGTATAATTAAAAAAGTATGTTAGTAATAATATTATGTTAATGCGCTTCACTTGACGTGAATTAAATGTAATTAATTAGTAGTAGGCTATATTACTTGTTATAAAAACCAGGAACGAAGAATAGAAACGTCAGAAATGAGTTTTCTGAGGAGTGTGGCTGGCTATACAAGAACAGATAGAAAACGAAACAAAAATATACGAAGTTAACTAAATATATTCAAACTATTAGATAGAATTGCACAAAACAGAGATGAATGGATGGACCACATCAATAGAATGGATAACAATAGATTTCCAAAACAGATTATTCATTACGAACAACTAGGACGAAGAAATGTTGGAAGACCCAGTGAAAGATGGACAGACCAATTCCAGCATGAGACCGGAACAGACTTTAAGGTCTAATACTTGATGCTGATGATTACTTTATTCATCATTATCATCCGGTATCATGGCAGCTGCCGCCGTCTTCCGGAAACCAAACGCCATTGCTCTCTATCCATCCATTGATCTTCCTCCATTCCTCTGATATTCATAGCTGCTTGTACCCCTTCTATCCAAGTATTCTTCGGTCTTCCTCTCTTCCTCCTTTCCATTGGGATCCATTCCATAACAATTTTTGGCGATCTTTGCTCTGGCATTCGTTTGACATGACCATACCACTGCAATTTTTTCTTTTCTATGATGTCTATAATGTCCGGCTCCTCTTGCACACCCATAATTTCCCTTATTTCTTTATTTCGTATTCTATCCATTCTAGATTTTCCAGCTGATCTTCTTAAAACATCAATTTCTGTACTTAAAATCCATTACTTATTATTATTATTATTATTATTATTATTATTATTATTATTATTATTATTTTATTTTATTCAATTCCCCAGGTTGTTAGTTTGACATTTCTGGTTTTCTCTTCTTACATGCCTAATTGTAACCCACTTTTGAGGTTGTGGCGCCTGAAAGGCGGGGTTACGGCTGCCCGGATTACACCTATATGATGGAGTGATGATGATGATGGTGCGCCAGGAGAGTCCTTATTCCTAAATTTAATCTAAGGCAAATGTGAATGATGATTATTATGATGGCCGTTTGGGCCTTAAGGTTTGCTGACATTTGTCTTACAAGTGAGAAAAAAACCGAAAAAAACTAACCCAGGAAACTTGTCCCAACCGGGGATCGAACCCCGGCCTGCTGCGTGTCAAGGCAGCACGCTACCTCGACACCATAGGGGTATTATTATTATTATTATTATTATTATTATTATTATTATTATTATTATTATTATTCATCCGGTATCATGGCAGCTGCCGCCGTCTTCCGGAATCCAAACGCCATTCCTCTCTATCCATCCATTGATCTTCCTCCATTCCTCTGATATTTATAGCTGCTTGTACCCCTTCTATCCAAGTTTTCTTCGGTCTTCCTCTCTTCCTCCTTTCCATTGGGATCCATTCCATAACAATTTTTGGCAATCTTTGCTCTGTCATTCGTTTGACATGACCATACCACTGCAATCTTTTCTTTTCTATGATGTCCGGCTCCTCTTGTGCACCCATCATTTCCCTTATTTCTTTATTTCGTATTCTATCCATTCTCGATTTTCCAGCTGATCTTCTTAAAACATCCATTTCTGTACTTAAAATTCTTTTCATTTCCCTGGTAGGAATTTGCCAGACTTCAGCACCATATGTTAAAATGCTCTGAATTATGGTTTGAATTATTATTATTATTATTATTATTATTATTATTATTATTATTATTATTAATATTATTATTATTAAGACTTTTTTTTTTGCATGGTCACTAGTTCCCTCTCCCACTTGGCAATGTTCCCTCCTGCCACACGCTTTCGTTTTACAAGACGGCTACAGTTACAGAACTGGACTATAATTACTAGAGACCGGATTATATGCATTTGCATGTTACATATGCATTTTTAGACCTATTTCATCTGTTATTGCATATTTTAACTAAAACCTAGCGATGACGCGTATTTTCGCCCTATATTTACATATTAAAAACGCTGTTGCCCAATCAGGGGTCCTCACATCTCAGGGGAATAATGGGAATGGCGACCCCACAAGGTGCTCAAGCTGTGACAAACATTTCTTCTCACTTACTTGGTTTTTGGCCTCTTTTAACTTTACTATCGTAACCTCTCCTTGGTTAACTCTTGTTTTTTTTTTTGACGCCAATGCTATTAGGGATAACTCCGAGGCCTAGGGAGTCTTTCATTTCTTCCATTTCTTCTTTCCATTTATTTTCTTTTCTTCTCGAGAAAGCCCTGACCAGAGGCTAATAAAGATGGCAGCCCACATCAACTGGTAATCTTGCCTTCCCTTTGCACCAGCAACCAATCGAAGGGCATATATTATGCATTTCAATGATTCCAAGTCTTAATATGAGAATTTCCCTCAAACGCTGGAGGGAAAATTTTCTATAGGATCGTAACAGGCCTTGGCCTAATATTTGGAAGGAAGAAGAAGAAGAAGAAAAATCTGTTGTTTACAATGAACATTTCGAGGCCAACAAAAGCGTAGCAAACTATTTCGATAGTGCAGAGTCTTTGGCAGTTTGTCAGCGCTGCAAGGAAGCATTTAATGATTCCAGTATTTAAAAAAACTGTGATTAACGCTCATTCTTCTATATACCTGCAACTATTAAAAAGCTTGAAACTCAAGTTTTGGCGTTGATTGATAAAACCCGTCAACTGAACTCCTTATTGCTGGAGGTATTCCCAAGCAAACTTATGGAAAAGCAGGCTTTTTGACCTTTGTGTTAAATTAATAGTTTTATAAATGGGACGGGCGAGCTATTGCCAGAATTAATATGCGCCAAAACAGCACCCAAATTCAAGTACTCCCTAATTACTTCAGTTGACGAAGAACGGTCCTTTTCTGTTTTTAAACATATTTTGAGCGATCGAAGACACAACCTTACTTCCGAACATTTGGAACAGTACCTGATGGTTTCTGTTCACAATAGTAGCAAACTGTAGAATATTTTAATTTGTAAACAATACTTTTGCCCGATATTATTGATAATAATGTATCATTTATCACCTGATAAATGATAATATAATATTCATTTTAACACGATTTATCACTGGCCATGGAGAATTTGGAAGTAATTTAAGAAGATTTAATATTAACCCAGACAGTGATCATAATTGTAAATGTCAAGAATCAATACAATCTGTAAAACATGTTTTATTTGATTGTCCTGTATTCGAAAGACAACGATTCTGGGTAAACTTACTTTTAAATGATGATGAGGCTTCTGCCTCAATGTGCGAAGTGATTTTTCCGATTCCGATTGAGGGTCTTTCCATTTTTCAGCGGTTGCCCTTTTTCCAGCCGGCTGCTGGCCCTTCACATCCACATGTGTCAATCACAGAGGTAGATGATCAACATCCAGTGACATGTGGTTAGCATGTCGAGTCCCCCAGCCGTTATAGCTGGTTCTTCAACCTGGAGCCGCTACTTATTTTAGCTACCCAATTGCCTCACGATGCTGGGTGGACACCGGTCCCATACTGGCCGAAATACCATGAGAAAATTTCTTCCCCCATGCAGACTCGAACCAGCGCAAGTCCCGTAGCTCTGCGCCAAGGCTTCCTACCTTAACCGCTCGGCTACGGCGCGGGACTCGGAAGTGATTTTTAAGAACCAAAATTATTATAAACGTTTTATGAAATTCATAACACATATTCATAACAATATGTAGTATTTTTCTGAGACACTTATAGACGGTTTATGTAATTCATAACACTCATTCAAAACCATAGATAATATTTCTATTTTGCAATGTATAGTATAATATTATTATAATAAGCTAGAACCCTAACATGCCTTTGTGGCGAAATAGGGTTTCAAAATATTTGGAGATTGAATAATAATAATAAATTAATATTATAATTTTGTTTGGTTTTGTTAAGAGTTTCGTTATATTAATGTTTTGTCCCAGTGGCGTCCATTCAATCCCAGCACTGTTGGAGTAATTAGTATAATCATAATTTTGGATTAAAATAATGAATTTGCCAAATTTTATTCAAATCTATTACGTGTGAACATTAAAATTCAAATTTTCCTCCGCGCCATAAGGCGTGCTGGCATTATGTTTGACGGTCCCCTATTCTCACAATATCTTCTCAGATTGTAGGTTACATATGTGGACTGAGTTTCGTTGAAATCGCTCCAGTCATTCCAGAAACTTATATCGGTGGTTGTCGATATTATTTTACGTCATCCGTTCTCACCCCTTAAGGGTGATAGTGGAATCGGCATCTTAAACTTTATTACCGCATATTTTTTTTTAGATTGTAATTTGTATTTGTCGCAAGCTCGGTTAGTCCACCGCTATGGTCTCGAGGTAGCGTGCTGCCTTGTCACATAGCGGGCCCGGGTTTGATCCCCGGTCGGGACAGGCACCTGGGTGAGATTTTATCGGGGTATTTCCTCACCTGTAAGACAAATGTCAGGAAACTTTAAGGCCCAAACGGTCCCCGGACATCATATGGCCATCGAAATCATCCATCATTTATATTAATTTTAGATTAAGTTTAGGATTAAGGACTCTCCGGCGCACCATTATCATCATCATCGCCCATCATATCATTAGGGCAACGTAATCCCGTCTTTCAGGCGCCCCAACCTCAGAATTTGGTTACAATTACACCAATGCCAGGACAGAACACCAGAAATATCCAAAAGCACAACCTGGGGCATTTAAAAAATACTGACACACACACACACACACACACATATATATATATATATATATATAATATATATATATATATATATATATACAGGGTGGACCGCTCGAATGGACCTAATTTCAATTGCTTGTTACTGGCAAACGGTTGAAGATAGAAACTTAAAACAACGTTCATAGTACAGAAAAACTCACCAAGTTTCGAATCCTGTCGGTAGATGGCACAAAGATACGTTTCTCGTTCTTAGATTTAATTGTTTGTGGAAATGGCGACTCCGCAGATGAAAGCGCACGCTGTTTTGTGGTATGCGGAGTTTAAATCAATCATTAGAGTTCAAAGGGAGTTCCGGCGTGTGTTTAACCGTGATGCGCCAACTGCTAGAAGCATAAAGAAGTGGCGTGATACATTATTAGCTACAGGATCTGTGTTGAAGAAGCATGGTGGTGGTCGCAGAGCATCCGATGAAATGGTAGCAAATGTTCAAGCCGCATTTGAGCGAAGCCCCCGGAAGTCATTAAGAAGAGCTTCGCGGGAACTTCAAATACCAAAATCGACATTACAACGGATTGTCCACAAACGCCTCAAACTGCACGCATATAAAGTGCAGTTAGTGCAACGTCTGGAGCCGAATGACATGCCGAAACGAATGGAATTCGCCAATACGATGCTGGACCGTCTCGGCGCTGATCCTGACTTCATGACCAAGATTTTCTTCTCGGACGAAGCCACTTTCCATTTGTCAGGCAAGGTAAACCGGCATAATGTGCGGATCTGGGGATCGGAGAATCCTCACGCTATTCAAGAGCATGTTCGTGATAGTCCGAAGATGAATGTTTGGTGCAGTTTGTCACATAATAAGGTCATTGGACCGTTTTTCTTCGCCGAGAAAACTGTTCGTGGTACCACATATCTTGACATGCTGGAGCAGTTCTTCTTTCCACAAATTGAACAACTGCAGCCTAACATCGTTTTCCAGCAAGATGGTGCTCCTCCCCACTGGTCCAATGAAGTTCGTACGAGTTTGGACAACATTTTCCCTGGCCGTTGGATTGGTAGGGGAGGACCAATCGCGTGGCCCCCGAGATCTCCCGATTTAACACCACTGGATTTCTTTCTCTGGGGCTATGTCAAAGATAAAGTTTACACCACCCCAGTCAAAGACCTTCGTGATCTTCGTGAGCGCATCATAGAGGCTATTGAGAACATTCCAGAAGACATACTCCAACGTACTTGGCAAGAAATTGTTCATCGCTTTGATATCGTCACAGTGACTGCTGGGGCTCATATAGAGATGTGGTGATCTGGATATCAAAACTTGGTGAGTTTTTCTGTAATATGAACGTTGTTTTAAGTTTCTATCTTCAACCGTTTGCCAGTAACAAGCAATTGAAATTAGGTCCATTCGAGCGGTCCACCCTGTATATATATATATATATATATATATATATATATATATAATCATCCTCTTCTACAGCCTTTTCTTGGATATACATTTAATGGGTGATTAAAGTATTTTTTTCCTTCGTATAAAATGTTCTCGGAATCTGCGAATATGTCTCACTTTCGTCCTTAATAATTGATATTTGTTATAGCTTAAAAACCTTTTCCTTTCGATCCTAATATACTGTCGTATGAGTTCCTATTTTTTGAGTTCAATAATATTTTCTCTCAAATGTTCCTCCATCTTACTTTTTAAAAACCTGGTGATTCATGTCCGATGTAAACGAAATTTTCTAAATTTACTTCATTTGGCTCACGTTGATCTGGTATAGTTACCATAGTTTAGTAATTTAAAAGAAAATAATTCACATATTTCAGAGTAATATTTATTATTTGGATCTCTCATAAGTGAAAACAGTTTTTTTTCCTGATTTTTCTCCCTATCCAGACATTGATCCGAATTGTAAAATATTTCCCTTAACTGGCCTAACATCTATGATATTCTAGTATGTTTAATACAACATGGTTTCTCTGGTTTCGTGTTTCACCATCTAGAGATGCCCAGGTGTATTTATGGATATCATGCTGGAATGTTACGTTCTAATAAGATATATTGAAAATGTGACTAATCTAATCTTATTTTCATTACTATCTTCAGAAAACTGAATATAGACCTACCTATTGTTACGTTTTTTGTATTAAAATATCCTAACAATTCTCATATGATATCACGAAAATTTATCTTCACAGAACTAGTCCTTGATTACACCATTTTTATTTTAAAGCTTATATACTTTTACAATTATGAAATAATGTTGTTTGAAATCATATCGCTAAAAAAAAAAAGAAGAAGAAAGCATGGCATCTGCGATAGTTGAGTGTATCCTTCTTCAAATTAAAAACCCGTTGCCAACTTTGTTCTTGCTGCACACGCATGGTATAACGTAATAGTATATTACGACGCGAGGTTAGGAAGTGGTTTTTACAGAAGCGAGATAATTTCCGAGATTCTGTAAAACACTTCATAAACGTGCGTTGTGCATTAATTTTTGCGGATGGTGTTTTCAAAATAATAAATAATAGTAAAAAAATACATCTTTATAGGAAATATTTGCGTTCATTATAAACAATTGATTAACATTAACACTGTGAGCAATGTTCATTAGTTGAAACTACAGAAGGCTATGACACCAATCAGTGATGAAATGACGGCAAGTACGTATTTGTTGTTTTATATTGTTTCAAATATAGTTCAGTTAATTTAAAATACAGTGATTTGTTTCCTTTAATGTATGTTAACACTACGTTTTGGATATTTTTTTGTATATACATTGTACATAGTATACATAGAGGGCAGTAGTTTTACTTCCGACACGTGGTTTTGTAATATGTAATATTTTTTACAGTATAGTTATTTAGGTTGGCAACCCTGAAATGTAAGAAGTTAAACGTTCAATCATGGTCGCCATTGCTGTAAGTACGACAAAACGAACTATTGCGCAAAAGTTTTCTGATTCCTGGCTACCTTCTTCTGGCCATCTAAATTCCTGCAAGGTGACTAATATCCAAAGGAAGTTTATCTTATTCCTGAGTCATTATTTTTATGTTATATTACTGTATTATGTTTTCTGGCATTCCATGTTCTTAAGAACATATTATGTCTCTAAGTTTATACCTTTATCATGGTATTCGCATTTCTAGACAGTTGTACTTTTACAGTGAAATATCGTTATTCTTCCGATCAAGGAATCAATTTTAGATTGGCTTTTTGCCTTTGACCTGTGTATGAAAGACCCTTTTGGTAGAAATGCCATCGCCGGAATAGCTCTAGGGGTCATTTATGCACGCAATCCTTTCCACCTCGAAAAAGGTAAAGATACCATCCGAGGAAACATCCATCCATAGTAATTCTGCCCGAGGGCAGGTCTTTTACTGCAATAATATCATTTTCATGCTATGCTTTGCAGCTTTACTAGGGAATTATAGGTGTGGTAGCTTCCCGTTGCTTTCCACACCGTGAAGGATGATGATGGCCAGATGATTTTCGGGGACCGTTGGGCCCTAAGCTTACTGGCATTTGTCTTACAGGTGAGGAGAAACCCCGAAAAAACCTCACTCAGGAGCCTGACAAGGCAGTACGCTACCTCGAGACCACAGCGGTGGACCCGAGGAAACATAAACAAAAAAATTTTTCTGCGCTAAGTTATAAATGGATGCAAGAATATATTAAACGTAATAATGGAGTAACCTCGGAATATTTCCATGCGTTAGTGTCATTGCCAAGTGAACACAGCACTAGAATTTCCAGTTCTTATTCAACCAGCTGACTCATGTCTGTGTTTCATACAAGGAAACTTTCAATAACATTGTTAGGAGATGAAAATGTGCACTATTTGCGTTGGGAATCCCATTGCAGTGAATTTGGGATAAGCATATTCTTGAAGTTTACAAATCTATGAAGCTCACAGATGTACTACAGTTCTAGAACCCATGGGAATTGATTATCTATATTTTAATATAAAAGGAATATAGAAATGGATGTAAATAAAGATATTGAGATAAAATAGAAATCTGGAAGTATAAGGATAAATGGTAACTACTATCTAAAACTCGGTTCTCTAATAGAGGCCAAGAATATAGATGATGTGAAAGGCGAAACACCAATGTAAAAAAAAGTTGAATTTTTTTAACCAAAGAGAGATGAACAGACAGCTAATGGAGAAGACTGCATAACAATGAGCTACATGGTCTTTATAGGAAACCAGATAAATAACAGTTACTTCTCGTAGACTGTGATGGGCAGGTCATGTGGTACGAACGGGGAATGGAAGGGGGGCATGGAAGTTTCTTGAAGGAAAACGAGAGGGGAAAACGCCCAGTTGATAGACCAAGAATGAGGTGGGAGAGTAACATTAACCATGATTTGAGGGAAGTGGATTATACAGGGGATGATTGCAAAACATTAGCTCAGGATAGGGATGTGTGAAGAGCTTATAACATGATAGTGCCAGTGAGTTAGTTAGTTTGAAGAGTGTTTCGCCATATATCAGTTTTCAGCTTACATTTTTAATACAGAGAATTCCTCAATTTTTTTTATCACACTTGTTTATTTTTTAAATATTATTACGTTTGTGCATTTCCGTGTAGAAATAATGTTCTGCTCAAGTAATGAAAGAATAATATGTCCGATTGAGGGTCTTTCCACTTTTCAGCGGTTGCCCTTTTACCAGCCGGCTGCTGGCCCTTCACATCCACATGTATCAATCACAGAGGTAGATGATCAACAGCCAGTGTAGGGGTGACATGTGGTTAGCATGTCGAGTCCCACAGCCGTTATAGCTGGTTCCTCAACCTGGAGCCGCTACTTATTGTAGCTACCCAATTGCCTCACGATGCTGGGTGGGCACCGGTCCCATACTGGCCGAAATACCATGAGAAAATTCCTTCCCCCATGGAGACTCGAACCAGCGCAAGTCCCGTAGCTCTGCGCCAAGGCTTCCTACCTTAACCACTCGGCTACGGCGCGGGACAAGAATAATATGTAAAATATATAAATAATATTTTTTGCGCGATAGTGCGTTTTGTCGTACTTACAGCAATGGCGACCATGATTGAAAGTTCAACTTCCTACATTTCGGGGTTGCCAACCTAAATAACTATTCTATAATAAAATAACTGTACTGTACTATTACATATAACAAACCACGAGTGGGAAGTAAAACCACTAACCTTTATGTACACAACGTGCAATGTATATACAAAAATATCCAAACGATAATATTAATATACATTATACTAAACAAATCAGTGTATTTTAAATGAATCGAACTTTATTTGAAACAATATAAAACAATAAATACGTACTTGCCGCCATTTTATGACTAGATTGGTCTCAAGGTCTCCTGTTGTTTCAACTAATAAACTTTGCCCACACTGTTAACGTTAGTCAATTGTTTATAATGAACGCAAATATTTCCAACAAAGATATTATTTTACTGTTATTTATTATTTTGAAGTCCTCCGCTGTGGTCTCGAGGTAGCGTGCTGCCTTGTCACGCAGCGGGCCCGGGTTCGATCCCCGGTCGGAACAGTATTTCTGGGTGAGGTTTTTATCGGGGTTTTTCCTCACCTGTAAGACAAATGTCAGGAAAACTTTAACGCCCAGACGGTCCCCGAAATCATATGGAAATCATCGTTATCATTATCATAAGTAATGCCACGAGTGATTTACAAATTATCGATACATTTATCTAGAGAATTTGGAAATCAAGAGTGGCATTTGTTAGGACTATTTAACGAATAAAATTAAGCTGTTTACTCACAAATCATTATTTAACTATAGTTATTTTAAAATATTTATATATTTAATGCAAACGGCGATGTTTGAAAACAAATGAGAAGCGATAGGTACGCTTCATCTGCTTCTTTTGTTTATCACTGCAACCAGACCATACTATTTATTGCCAAAGGAACGCAATATTGTAAGAATGCTCTCTAGTGGATAAAAAATGAAACACATCAAACTGTTTATTAATTCATTTCTGATGTATGATGTAAATATGACAATTATATTTTTCTGGATTGTTACCTGGGAAAAAATACATTTAAGAATGCGGCATGTGTTGACATTCATGCACTATATATACAATCTGGTAGCCGTATTTCTCACATGCTGTCACTGCAAAATAATTGTCAGACCTGTTCAGAATATTAAAAAGGAGGAGTTTCCTTTAATATGGTAATTATAGCACTGATAAATATTTCGTGAAACACGACTCTGATTGGTTGTAAAACAGAAATCATTGAAACGTGATTGGCCATTGAGTCCCATTTGGGGCATGAGTTAAATAGTCATCATCATCCTTCACCGGTGTGGAAAGCAACGGGAAGCTACCACACCTACAATTCCCTAGTTAAGCTGCAGTGAAAGACCTGCACTCGGGCAGAATTACTATGGATGGATTATTTTGAAAACACTATCGCGCACAATGCACGTTTGTGAAGTGTCTTACAGAATCTAGGAAATAAAAATCCTCACTACCGCTCGGTTTTTTAACATTTTCCTCGATTCTGTAAAACCCACTTCCCAACCTCGCTTATTATAACAATTCACCTCAAGATATCAAATGGAATGTGTTATATGTGTATGTGGTTAAGGATGTGGGCCTATAATTTACCGGGGATACCGATTTGATTTTTTATTCAATTACATTATTTGAAATAGGATTAGTTTCACTAATACCCGGAAGGTTTATGAAAGTAGACATGTAATTTGCCGACTATTTAATATTGTTAACTTGGAGAATGAATGAATGAATGTTAGCCAGAGCACATTAACATTTTTGTGGTATATTTTTTAGTGTTGCTGCAAGATGTTATTGTATTGTAAGAAGCTTTATGATACATTGTGTAAATGTATATACATAATTCAGAAAGTTTAAAAATGGGTCACGAATTGCAGAATATCTAGCTTGGTTTATCCCCTTTACAAATATCTGTATCATAAGTAATGCCATGAGTGATTTCCATTATCGATAAATTCACGACTCAGGAAGTAAGGAGTGAATTTATCTAGAGAATTTGGAAATCAAGAGCGGCATTTGTTAGGACAATTTAACGAATAAAATTAAGCTGTTTACTCACAAATCATTATTTAAATATAGTTATTTTAAAATATGTATATGTTTAATGTAAACGGCGATGTTTGAAAACAAATTAGGTACGCTTCATTTGCTTCTTTTGTTCGTCACTGCAACCAGATCATATTATTTATTGCCAAAGGAACGCAATATTGTAAGAATGCACTCTAGTGGATAAACAATGAAACACATCAAACTATATATTAATTCATTTATGATGTCCTATGATGTAAATATGACAATTATATTTTTCTGTGAAAAAATACATTTAAGAAAGTGCAAACAGTGGTTTCTTTTTTTGGTGGTATAATCAATTGCTACAAATGTTTTTATATTAACTCCCGGATGCGGTATGTGTTGACATTCATGCACTATATATAAAATCTGGTAGCCGTATTTCTTAGTGAGTCAGTCACTGCTAAATAATGCTATGACCTATTCAGAATGTTAAAAAGGAGATGCTTTCTTTATTATGATAAACTTTAGTTGGTAAATTCTAGCGAAACACGACTGTGATTGGTTGTAAATCAAAAATCATTGTAACGTGATTGGTCATTGACTCCCATTTGGGGCATGAGTTAAATAGTCATAAGTAATGCCATGAGTGATTTCCAAATCATCGCTAAATTCACGACTTCGTGAGTCGTGAATTTATCTAGAGAATTTGGAAATCAATAATGGCATTTGTTAGGACTATTTAACGAATAAAATTAAGCTGTTCACTCAAAAGTCATTATTTAAATATAGTTACCGGCATTTTAAAATATTTACGTACTAAATGTAAACGGCGTTTGAAAACAAATCAGAAATTTTAGGTTATGTATATTCACTGCAGCTTGATCATATTATTTTTTTCCAAATAGGATCGCAATATTATTAGAATGCACCCTAGTGGAGAAGTAATGAAACACGTCAAACTTTACATTATAATCAACATTATAGGCTATTACTTTATTTTTTTAGTAAACAACTCCGTAAAATCAAGGAATCTGTTCATTGTTTGCTATATTCAATGTATGTGTTGGAAAAATGTAATGCTCTGAGCTGTTCAGAATATTAAAAAGGAGAAGCTTTCTTTATCCCGAAAGCAAGAGCTGAAAAGAGAAATCGTTAAAGAGCTATGTGAAACACGACTGTCATTGGTTGTAAAACAAATTCCATTGAAACGTGATTGGTCATTGACTATTGAAACAATATAAAACAATAAATACTTGCTGCCATTTTATGCCTGATTGGTGTCACGACCTACTGTAGTCTCAACTACTGTAATAAACATTGCCCACACTATTAACATTAGTCAGTTGTTTATAATGAACGCAAATATTTCCAACAAAGATATAATTATTTTACTATTATTTATTTATTTTGAAAACACCATCGCGCAAAAAACAATGTACAACGCACGTTTGTGAAGTGTTTTACAGAATCTCGGAAATCAAAAACCTCGCTATGCTCTGTTTTTAAACATTTCCTCGCTTCTGTTAAAATTGCTTCCGAACCTCGCATCATAATATACTGTTATGCTAGCAACACTGCAATAAATAATTGTAAAGTTCATGGTAAATTAAATACATTTTTAATTATATAGGCCGTAAATTTGTTCATTATTCACAATTGGATAATCAACTTTGCACTGTGTTATGACTATAAGTTATTATTTAGTTCAATTGGGTGGCAATTTTTTGGCCTTTCTATTTCGAGGCCAACATTTGGTAGTCGTTTTCATTCAGCATCCTCTTATAATTACAAGGTTAGCTCAGCAATGATCTCTGGCAGTATCTGACCGCCAAAGGCAAAATAGCAAATATAAATAAATAAAAAAGTAGGTAATAAAAGATTTATTGCAATTAGCAATCTTATATGAAGTTGTTTAATGATTATAAATTATTTCAGGTTACTTTTGGCGAAGTGATTTAATTTCACATTTTAAAAATAATGTGCAATTGTATTTAATTTTATGAAAAGAGAAAGTAGTTTTGTTATTTAACAACTTAATTGTACAAAACACAGATGACAATATTATGTCACGTGCATTAAACAGAATGTTGACTACAAATATTTATAGCCCTACGATTAGCATTCTACACTAAGGCACGCTGTAAATTTCGTGAACCAAACATAACAGTAATATAATATATATTTTTTGCGCGATACTACGTTTGTCGTACTTACAGCAATGGCGACCATGATTGAAAGTTAAACCTTCACAATTTTATTAATAAACTAGCTACGCCTAAATAAATGGCATATCAAGGTTTAATTAAATTATATATATATATATATATATATATATATATATATATATATATATATATATAATGGTATGATAAGAAAAATAAATGCCTGGACGGGATTCGAACCCGGATCTCTGAGTCTGTACCTCAGCGTGATATCCATTACACTACCAGGCGAATCCAATTCAAACACTTATTTTTCTTATATATGTATTATACTCTCCATTATTACTAGATGTCGCGAGAACACTGTCTTCACTGCCATCTAGTAGCTGACTATATCAAGTAAGCAAATTAAAGAGAATATTTATTTTACTTTATAGCAGTGACGCTTTATCGATGTTATAATTAAATCTTTAACATTGAGCAATGCAAGCTTAATATGGTATGATAAGAAAAATAAATAAATAAATAAATATATATATATATATATATATATATATGTGTGTGTGTGTGTGTGTGTGTGTGTGTATACTGCAACGAACAAACAATGGTTACCAGAATCCATTTTTTAATTTCGAATTTCAGGTAAATCCCCACCTCTAATAGTCGGATTTCGCTCATTTTTGGATGATACCCATCTCTGTGTATTTTAATAGAATATACTGAGTTTCGTTGTGAAACATCGAAAATTATGATCGCTGGGACGATATTTAAATTTCATTTTCTGGTGAACTCTTACACCTAATGGCTTTAGAACATAATAGTTAGCGGCAAAATACTCGTCGTATATGAAAACTTGTATGTACAAATTTTCTAGTCAATAGACCGCCTACTTTTCCAGTTTTGCGAGCACAAACACATGGATGCTAATTTTTATAGGCCTATGTATAAGGGTATAATTTATATCCAGAACATTAAATTCTGAGAAAATTGAATTCATAGGATAAGCTTAATGCAAAGGTTTACTGGAATGTATTTTAATATATTTTATATTTTTTAGAATATAATTAATAGATTAAGAGTGGTTCTTGAAAATACTCTCAATATATCATACTGGAATAATTGACTGAACAAAGGTAATCTTATTTTATTCAAAGCCACAAACTTGTCATTTCGACATTCTGATATTCTCTCCTGGCCTGGCGTTATTGTAACCCACTTCTGAGGTCGGGGTTTACTCACTTCTCACACAATAACTGGTATAAAAGGGATTTTAAAAGGTATGTTCTAAAAAACTATCTACAGGGCACTTCATTTATAACCTAACCGGCACACGGCGTTTTGCCTATGCACGGTTGGGTGTGCCACATCCGGCTTTGCTGCTACATAAACTCCGCGCGTAAAGCATGTATAAAAATCTTACTTTATACAGTGGTGTTAGCGCTAGACGCATAATCGGTCCAATATTTTACGAGCAGATTGTAAATGCAGAGAGGTACCGAAATGACATTTTGATCCCATTTTTTCGTGAACTGACAGAAGAAGAAAAATCATATGAGTGGTTTCAACAAGATTTTGCTACTGTTCATACAGCAGAGGAGTCCATGAATAAAATTAGGGAAGTATTTCATGGTAGAGTGATTAGTGCTTGTGTATGGCCCTCTCACTCCCTTGATCTAACAGTGTGCGATTTTTACTTGTGGGGTAACCTGAAAACCCTCAGGGGTCCTCATCTAGAGGATATGTGGATGGCGACCACAAGGTGCCCAAGCTGAGCAAAACATTTCTTCCACTTACTTGTGTTTTGCACTCTTTTAACTTTACTATCTAACCTCCCTTGGTTAACTCTTGTTTTTTCGACCCCGACGCTATTAGGACATCCGAGGGCTAGGGAGTCTTTCCTTTCTTCCATTTCTTCTTTCCTTTATTTTCTTTTCTTCTCCAGAAAAGCCTGACCAGAGGCTATAAGATGGCAGCCCCATCACTGGTCTTGCCTTCTTTTGGCCAGCAACCAATCGAAGGGACTATTATTATGCTTTCAAATCTTATATGAGAATTTTCCGGAAGGATCAAACTATTTACGCTGGAGGGAAAATTTAACTATAGGATCGTAACAGGCCTTGGCCTAATACTTGGAAGGAAGAAGAAGAAGGTAACCTGAAGGAGAAAGTTTACGAGACAAATTCTCATACATTGGAAGAACTAAAACAAAATATTAGAAATGAAATCCAATACATTGCAGTGGCCCAACTTAATCAAGTGAATCAAAATGTGTTTTCCCGATATAATGTCTGTTTAGCCGAGGGTGGACATTTCCAGCATCTTCTATAAGGTCAGATTTTTATACATGTTTTACGCGCGGAGTTTATGTAGGAGCAAAGCCGGCTGTGGCACTCCCAACTGCGCACAGGCAAAACGCCGTGTGCCCGTTAGATCATAAATGAAGAACTCTGTATATAGAGTCAATTATTCCTAACCCGTTTAGAAGTAAAAAAAAAAAAAACCTGTCTCGGATTTCAGTAAACAGAGAGCATGTATTGTGTAGGTTGGATGGAATATATCCCTATAAGAGAAATCAAACATTTTTTCATGATTAAATTCGTAGCTATATCTTAGAAGAGCTTTAAATTCATAACGCGTTATCATATTTAGATTTGATTGGAAATGCAATGTAAAGAGAAAAGTAATTTGGTTTCGGTGGAATTGATGCGTGACGCCTTAACCATTGCCGTCTCGTCACGTAATCGATGTATCCAGAATTGTAACAGCAGCCACACGTGTAACGGCGTTTGTAATTCACTATTATTCCTTGTAAATGTGTGTTGATATTTTCACTTTATTAAAAGTATTTGAGACATTTAATTTTTATTATATCATCTGTATTGCAAACATCGTTTATTCGCAGACGATATGCAGATCTACGTTCATTCACGCACACAAATATTCTTTAAATGACGCGGTAATCAAATTTAATGAGGACCTTGTTTCGCTAACGGCATGGACAGAGAAATATGGACTTCAATTAAATCCTAGAAAGTCTCAAGCAATCATCAGAGACTATTATCCTCAATTAACGCAAATACAGTATTACATGTGTCACTTGATGGGGTTCAAATTCCTTATAGTGAGACAGTAAAAAATCTAGGAGTATTTATGGATGAAAATATAAATTGGAATAAACGAATAAACAACATTTGCAAAACAATCTTCTCAATAATACACTCATTGACCACCGCTGTGGTCTCGGGGTAGCGTGCTGCCTTGTCACGCAGCGGGCCCGGGTTCGATCCCCGGTCAGGACAGTTTTTCTGGGTGAGGTTTTTATCGGGGTTTTTTCCTCACCTGTAAGACAAATGTCAGGAAAACTTTAAGGCCCAAACGGTCCCCGAAATCATACGGCCATCGCAATCATCATCATTCATATTCATCTTAGGTTAAGCTTAGGATTAGGGACTCTCCTGGCGCACCATTATCATCATCATCACCTATCATATCATCGGGGCAACGTAACCCCGCCTTCCAGGCGCCCCAACCTCAGAAGTGGGTTACAAGTACGCCATGCCAGGAGAGAAACCAGAAATGTCGAAAGACAAACCTGGGGCATTTGAAAAAAAAAAATGCACTCATTAAATCGTATAAGAAATTGTTTACCATTTGCTCTAAGGAAAATGTTATTAGAAACACTTGCAATGCCCCATTTTGATTATTGTGATACTCTTTTTACTGACCTAAATACTGCTCTTACCCAAAGACTTCAACGTGTTCATAATTCTTGCATACGTTTGATTTGTGGTATTCGCAGATTTGATCATGATGGAGCAATTGTCGTGGCTTCGTCTACAAGATCGTAGAACCATCCATTCCCTATCTCTTGTCTATAAAATATTACACACATCATTACCTTATTATTTATCACTCCGCTTCACTAGACTCTCTGATACACAAATTAGATACCCGATCCCATCAGCACATTGTCCATTATATCCCTCCTCATCACACTACCTATTACTCGAAATCTTTTACAGTTCCTCTTGCTAGAATATGGAATTCTCTCCCATCTTATGTCAGAGACTGCCAAACTTTACCATCTTTCAGAAACAAAATTGAAAATAGCCTAAAATTATTAATAGAAACATCTCACTAATATTACTTTTTTAACTAGTAATAATTTGTTTGTTTGTTTTTTCATTATTTAATAAAAAATAGTATTAAGATTTGACAATATATTTATCTAATATCTTATATAGGCTATAAGCGATAGGTTAATTCATTAGAGTTTATTACTAGTTGAATGCAGGCTTTCACGGCCGGTATTCATAATGTTGAGTGATTCCGGGTTACGTGGCCGTGGTCCATAGTTGGTGTTGATACCAGACGTTTCGCCCTCAACTGCGGAGGGCATCTTCAGTGGCGAGTGCTTCTAGGCGTGTTTCCTGGTCGGAAGATCTACTGAGAGTGAGCGCTGTGGACGTAGAGGACGTTGTATTAGTGGAGGGTGCAGGGTGAGTGGGCGTGGCTCTTGCTGATTGGCTAATGATCGTCTCCTTGTTGTCACTGGTGTTAATGCATTTATTTTCTAGTGTATGAAACCAGGCCTTAGGCAGTTTGATACCTTCCTCTTTTCTGTTAATATTTCCCTTATGCTTGTATATTTCTATAGCCTCTCGGTATAATCTAGGGAAATAGTAGGAAGTTGTGGCTAAAACTTGTGTATCGTCGAATAGAATCTGGTGTCCATTCATAATGGCATGTTCTGCTACAGCTGATTTATCCATTTCTCCTTGTCTGCAGTTACTTTTATGTTCTGATAAACGGGTGGCTATACTTCGTTTCGTGGTCCCTATATATGATTTACCACACGAACAAGGAAGTCGATATACGCCGCAAGTGGAGAGAGGTGGCCGAGGATCCTTAGCTGAGCGAAGGCAGTCTTCTATTTTTCTTGTAGGTCTGTAAACTGTTTTTATGTTGTATTTTGGTAGGAGTTTTCCGATACGATCTGTGACTCTTTGTACATATGGTAAGTACGCTATGCTGGTTGAGGGTGTGTTATCCATTCTGACGTGAAAAATGGCTACACATCCAAGGAAATAAGACAAACCATACATCCACGAAGACAGCACGGTCAGAATGGATAACACACCCTCAACCAGCATAGCCTACTTACCATATGTACAAAGAGTCACAGATCGTATCGGAAAACTCCTACCAAAATACAACATAAAAACAGTTTACAGACCTACAAGAAAAATAGAAGACTGCCTTCGCTCAGCTAAGGATCCTCGGCCACCTCTCTCCACTTGCGGCGTATATCGACTTCCTTGTTCGTGTGGTAAATCATATATAGGGACCACGAAACGAAGTATAGCCACCCGTTTATCAGAACATAAAAGTAACTGCAGACAAGGAGAAATGGATAAATCAGCTGTAGCAGAACATGCCATTATGAATGGACACCAGATTCTATTCGACGATACACAAGTTTTAGCCACAACTTCCTACTATTTCCCTAGATTATACCGAGAGGCTATAGAAATATACAAGCACAATTATTATAATAAGTTCCAGTATAAAATCATGATTAATTATTAGCCTTATATTTTTAATAATTCTTATTATTGGGCTATTCCACGAAAGGGAAATATTAACAGAAAAGAGGAAGGTATCAAACTGTCTAAGGCCTGGTTTCATACACTAGAAAATAAATGCATTAACACCAGTGACAACAAGGAGACGATCATTAGCCAATCAGCAAGAGCCACGCCCACTCACCCTGCACCCTCCACCAATACAACGTCCTCTACATCCACAGCGCTCACTCTCAGTAGATCTTCCGACCAGGAAACACGCCTAGAAGCACTCGCCACTGAAGATGCCCTCCGCAGTTGAGGGCGAAACGTCTGGTATCAACACCAACTATGGACCACGGCCACGTAACCCGGAATCACTCAACATTAAGAGTTTATTACTTCCTATGTATAATTTTTTCATTTATTTTAAGTATAGTATATTTGAGCCGTTATTCCTTTGAGTATACATTATTCCATTAGTTTAATTTTAATTCTATTTAATTTTATTGTATTATTAGACATTATTTTCATTATTGTTAGGTTTGACCAGATAATTAATTGTTTAGTACGTGCTGTTATTGTAACTTTTTTGTATTTAAATGTAACATATGTTTGTCCTGGTGAGTGGAAGAGAAGACCACGTGGCCTTAACTCCACCAGGCAAATCTATTCTATTCTGTACAGTAAGACTATAAAATATCTTCTTTCACACCTCTAAATTAAGGTACTCAAAACCGTAAGGAGATATTTAGAGATTAGTTTTAACTATATATAAGCGTTTATGATAAAAAATTCATCACTATTATTAAACGCTATTCTTGAAATTAGCCATAAAAATTAGAATTTCGATGACTAATTTTACGTATTTGAAGGAATGTTTATTCCTAACAAAGCAGTAAATGATGCAGGCCTAATTTAGTTTTGTTAGTTGAAATTTCTAAGTTATATATTTTTATTATATTATCTAAATTATGTCCACCGTTGTGGTCTCGAGGTAGCGTGCTGCCTTCTTATGCAGCGGGCCCGGGTTCGATCCCCGTTCGGGGGTGATGTTTCTTTTCTGGGTTTTTTCGCACCTGTAAGACAAATGTCAGGAAACTTTAAGGCCCAAACGGTCCCCGAACATTATATGGCCATCATTATCATCATTAACATATTCATTAAGTTTAGGATTAAGGCCTCTCCTGGTGCATAATTACTGTCATTACCTATCATATATCATCGGGACAGCGTAACTCCGCCTTTTAGGCGCCCTAGCCTCAGACGTGGGTTACAATAACGCCATGCTAGGAGAAATACCAGGATGTCAAAATAACAACATGGTGGCATTGAAGAAACATATTTTATCTAAATTATGTTTCTTTTTTCATTGTTATACAGTCCACAGATGAAATGAACGAAAGCGCGGGACGAAGGGAGAAGAGGGAATTGGCAGGCGATAGAATACCAAACACATCCACTAATACAGAACAGTCATATATACATCTCGCATCTGTGTGGTTTATATCTATGTTTTATACTTGAAACTAGCACGCCAGCTTAGCGACTAATGGTAAGGTAAGTTATAGTACAATCCCTCATGATATGATATGCTGAATAATGAATACCTCATACTTGCTTTCTTTTTATCTGTGAACTGTACAAAGCCAAAGGTCAGAGGAGTCAAGGACACCAAGGACAAGATGCATGGATCAAAGCATATTGTAAGTTTCGTGCTGATACAGGGAAAGCTAGAAGAAGAATTTCTATTTAAAAAATAATTTAATATTTAAATGTCATTTATTGCTTTTGAAAAAGCATGAACCTATCGCAAGCCAAGTAAAAAAGCTGCAGTACTTAAAACCTTACTTTTATATTTTGCATTGTTCTGTTAAAAAAATTATGAACTGATCATAAGGCAATAATTTAATTTATATGTTTGTTATTTCACTTCTACAATTTCTAAAAATCATACATTTATAATTAATAATTTCATAACAGGCCCTAAAAAAGTTTACAAAAGGTAATAAAAGCAACTTATGTTAAAAGGGCAGAAAAAGACAAAATATAAACTGCGCTATTTCAATCACAAAGAAGTAATTAGTTCAGATTAAAATTTGGCATAGATCTACCGTATTTTACGGACTATAAGACGCTACCGACTATAATACGCACCTTAATTTTTTATGCAATCTTCTTCTTCTTTCTTCTTCTTAAACTTAATTTGTAGGATTTTCATCCTGTGTATTTCCAAAATCACTCCTCGGAGGAAGACGTAGTGGATGTACATTCACTGTCTATCCATCTCTTGGCAGGTCTTCCTCTTGTTCTTCTCCCGTCCATGGTCTATCTTCTTTAGCTCTTTTTGCAAGCCGGTTTTCTTCCATTCTTTCTATATGACCCTTCCAATATTTTCGTCTATCTATAATAAATGTGAGGAATGAGATGCACAAAGAAATTGAACATAGGCTCAATTCTGGAAATGCGTGTTATTATGCATTGCAGAGACTCTTGATGTCCCAACTCCTTTCAAAAAACGTTAAACTGAAAATATATAAAACTATTATTCTACCAGTTATACTATATGGGTGCGAAACATGGACTCTTACTTTAAGGGAGGAAAGGAGATTACAAGTATTTGAGAATAAAGTACTTAGGAAAATTTTCGGACCAAAGAGAGATGAACAGACAGGTGAATGGAGAATACTACATAACAGTGAACTACATGATCTTTATAGGAAGCCAGATATAATAAGAACAGTTAAGTCTCGTAGACTGCGTTGGGCAGGACATGTTGCACGGATGGGGAATGAAAGACTTGCATTGGAAGCTTCTTGTAGGAAAGCCAGAGGGAAAACGCCCAGTTGGTAGACCAAGAATGAGGTGGGAGAATAACATTAACTATGATTTGAGGGAAGTAGATTATACAGGGAATGATTGGAAAACATTGGCTCAGGATAGGGATGTATGGAGAGCTTATGTCCGCGCGGCCATGTACCTACGGGTTCGATAGTGCCAGTGAGTATGTAAGTAAGTATCTATAATAAATTTGGTTATGTCTTGAATATGGCAGTTGTCCCTAATTTCTGTGTTGTGTATTTTATCAAATAATGTTTTCCCCTGAATAGTTCTTAAGATTTTCATTTCACATGTGCTTATTATTTTATGCAATATTTTTTAAAAAATACATTTTTACCATTTTTATTATTAGATTGCTAAGCCAGACTAAAAAAAAAAATCTTAATTTATAAAACCGTTCTGATCTTTAAAATCCCTGAAAATCGTCAATTGAACGTTCTTCTTCTCCTTTTTCGTCATCGTTGTTCTCTTCATATATAGGGTGGTATTCACTGCCATCGAGAACGTTACTTACGCCTCACTTCTTGAAAGATTTAACAATAATATATATATATATATATATATATATATATATATATATGGTATGATAAGAAAAATAAATGCCTGGACGGGATTCGAACCCGGATCTCTGAGTCTGTACCTCAGCGTGATATCCATTACACTACCAGGCGAATCCAATTCAAACACTTATTTTTCTTATATATGTATTATACTCTCCATTATTACTAGATGTCGCGAGAACACTGTCTTCACTGCCATCTAGTAGCTGACTATATCAAGTAAGCAAATTAAAGAGAATATTTATTTTACTTTATAGCAGTGACGCTTTATCGATGTTATAATTAAATCTTTAACATTGAGCAATGCAAGCTTAATATGGTATGATAAGAAAAATAAATGCCTGGACGGGATTCGAACCCGGATCTCTGAGACTGTACCTCAGCGTGATATCCATTACACTACCAGGCGAATCCAATTCAAACACTTATTTTTCTTATATATGTATTTTACTCTCCATTATTACTAGATGTCGCGAGAACACTGTCTTCACTGCCATCTAGTAGCTGACTATATCAAGTAAGCAAATTAAAGAGAATATTTATTTTACTTTATAGCAGCGACGCTTTATCGATGTTATAATTAAATCTTTAACATTGAGCAATGCAAGCTTAATATGGTATGATAAGAAAAATAAATGCCTGGACGGGATTCGAACCCGGATCTCTGAGTCTGTACCTCAGCGTGATATCCATTACACTACCAGGCGAATCCAATTCAAACACTTATTTTTCTTATATATGTATTATACTCTCCATTATTACTAGATGTCGCGAGAACACTGTCTTCACTGCCATCTAGTAGCTGACTATATCAAGTAAGCTTGCATTGCTCAATGTTAAAGATTTAATTATAACATATATATATATATATATATATATATATATATATATATATATATATATATATCTGTCTCTAAACCACGACTTTTTTATACACTGACACACTTGTTTGATTGCATGTTGATTTGAAGTTCCCTTCGGCAGGAATTCATGTTGAGTTTCATTCATCATCCATTTGTTCAAGTTCACTGGCATCGTAGACTGCAATGACGCATCGCAGGCTAGATAGTGTACTAGGTTTGTGATGGGGCGGGGCGAGATGGAGACAGTGTTAACAAGCTTGTGAATCCCCGCAACTCATGTTCGTCGCATCGGTGCACTGCAGCTGTCAGTTGAATCCAATGTTGCTAGATAGAGATAATTCCCGCGGTATCGAATATATGGCCTTTTTTAAGACAGGTGGGAATTTTAAATCAAACTCTGGACATTTTTATATTAATTTCGAGTATAAGACGCACCTGAATTTTGGAGGTAATTTTTCGAGAAAAAAAGTCTTATAGTCTGTAAAATACGGTAATGCATTTACCGCTGGTTTAAGTCCCCATTGAGGAATTTTTTCTCATGAAATTCGGCCAGTATAGGGCCGGTGTCCACGCAGCATTCTGAAGCATTAGGGTAGTGCGGCTCTAAATTGAGAAAATCAGCTATAACTGCTGGAGAAACCGACATGATAATTACATGTCACCCATCAACTGGCTGGTTAACCATCCAAATATATGATTGAATGTGGATGTGAGGCCAGCACTCTAAATTTAATGTAAACTAAATTGAAAAGTTACGTTAATAGTTTTTGGATACTACATATTTTTCAACTGACGATAAAATACATTCAGAATATATGAGCCGTCAATGAACTTTGAAAGTAAATATTTTATATCTCAAATATCAGTTCCGCCAAACACATAAATGTACTTTCCAAGGTTAATGGTGCGAATAGTATTTGTTTACCTCCATATTTGTTTAACATTGAGACGAAAATCACAGTTTGTGTGTTAAATATTTTAATGATGTCGGAATCCCCATTCTACAGATTCTTTTTTTATTGTCAATGCCATTACTAGGCCGATACTTCTTCATCAGAGAAATCAATGAAAGCATTCCTGCTTTCAACAGAGTCTATAATAATTTAAAAATACAACCATCTCGGAATTATTCAACAATTCATAAAAGTAATTGTGGCATAATATTCCTCCTCTAGATGGTACTTGTGTCGTTGAGTGCCTGTCCCAAGCCTGGATAAAGGAGTGTAAATGGCCGGTTGATAAGCCTTGAGGGGTGTATCAATGTCGAGTAGATATATTGCCCGTTTAAGGAGTAAGTGCAGTTGTTGACGGAGGGCACTGCAGTCGTGTTTATGCAGGAATAGAACACGTGACACTGATATCTATGAGCGCAGAGGGGAATGAGACGTGGGACGCTGACAGTATACACTGCCTTATATGACGTCACGTGTAGCAACAAACACAGCTTCGTAATTCTTCCGCCTGCAGAGATATTTTGAATAACTAATAACTGTCAAAACCTTCTTCTTCTTCTTCTTCCGTATGCAGTATTGGGTGATGATGCCCGTTCTGCGACTACAAAAACTGATCTTTCCATCGGTTGAAGGGTCTTCCGAGGTCTCTTTTGCCTTTAGGGTTGAGGTGGTAAATCATCTTTGGTAAACGGGAATTTGACATTCTCTGGACGTGTTGGAACCATTTAATCTGATAATTTTGTATAGGCCCTATGTTCCACCATTTACCTACTATTTCACTGCATCCTTATCTCATCACTCTTCATTCTATCCCTTAAAGTTACTCCTGTTAGTGATCGGAGGAATCTCATTTGTGAACTATTAATGCGGGATTTAATTTCTTGTAGTCTTACGAGTATTTAAAGTTGTCCCCATTATAGGTTACCAGCCTATAGTTGGGTAAGTCCAGTGGTGGGGTTGCCACCTCAATGCCACTTGGACAGGCATGCTTTTCTGTAGGGGATGCTCCCTTAGCCTTTGAAGTTTCTCCTTCTCCGCAAGGCAGCGGTTCCTCTCTCTTTCCCTGAGTGAGGGTAGGGTGTCTCTTCCGCCAAATCTGCCGTATTAAGGGTATCCCTCTCCGCCTTCATTGCCGTTGAGGTCTTCACCGTTCCCTGGCAAGGGGCCCTCACATGGTACTATCAGCCGGGCCAGCTGAACCAAGGTTTTTTTACGAGGTGTTACTCCTCCCTTCCTCCTTTCTCATCCGGGCTTGGGACCGGCAATGGCGGAGTTACTGTCAAAACCTAAGAATGATAAAGTTTCAGTTTATCTGACAATGCTATAAGCAAATCCTATCCCTTAAGGGGAAGGGTGGGGGCGAGTACTTGACGTCTAAAAACTGGGCCCTCTCGGCTAAGGCGTGGTAACCCTTACAAAAGAATCTCTCGTCCTCCAGTTTGGGAACTGATATTTGGAGTGACTATCTCACCCTGTAAAAAAAAACAAAATAACCACTGAGAAGCCAAAAGATAATCAGGACGGACTGATCACAGTGTGAGAAAAAAATCAAGGAAATGATGGTGACATTAACATACGAAATTGATGAACAGTAGCCAGAGATATAGACGTCTGGTGGAGAATTCTTAAGGAGGCTGTGGCTCGACCTGGGTTTTTTATGCCAAATATGATGATGATTATTGTGACCTAAAAACAGTTAATAATATAATTCGTTATTTTTAATTACCTAGGTCCGTAAAGCAGATGTTAGCAATGGCAAAAGAAGCTTTTAACAGGAAGAGAAGCATTTTCTACGGACCTTTGGCAAAATAATTACTGAAGAGGCTAGTGAAGTGCTTTGTAGCACTGTGTGGTGTAGCATTGTATGGTGCAGAGACTTGGATATTACGACGGAATTAGGAAAAGCGACTGGAAGCTTTTGACATGTGGATATGGAGAAGGGTGGAACGTATAAAATGCCAGACAAAATAAAAAATGAAGATGTGCTAGGCAGAGTGGATGAAGGAAGAACAATGCTGAAATTCATAAAGAAGAGGAAAATAAATTAGATTGGCCACTGGCTATGAAGAAACTGCCTGCTGACGGATGCCCTAGAAGGAATGGTCAACGGAAAGAAAGTTAGAGGCAGAAAAATGCATCAGATGATAGACAATATTAAAATAAGTCGTTAGAGTGCGGATACAAAAAGGAAAGCTGAGTTAAGGATGAAGAAGTAATTGCTTTGTCCCACGTTGCGGTGACATTTTGACTCAGTAATTCTCTTCATGCCCGATGTTGTAGTAACATTTTGAAGAAGGATTTGTGTCCCAAAAAGAATTACTGGTTGAGGTTGGGTTTAATTTTCGGTAGAGCCGGATTCTCTTCTCAAGGTCGGAAGTTGGTACACTGGATAGGAAAACACTTTAAAATAATTGTTAGCATTATGTATTACATTGAAGTTGTAATAATATTAATTATTTTAATATGGTCAGCCTCATGGACTTGTGCCAGAGCTTCTGATTATAATTTATGAGGTCTCGGTTCGATTGTTGCTCAGAAAACAGGTATTTTACTTTGTAGGGAATTACTCCTATAGTCGACCATGATCTGGAATTTAAGTTCAGTTCAGATTTAAGGGCTCTCATGTCGCTTCGTTATCATTTATCACACATATCATTGAGTAACATAACTCCACCTGTCTGTTCATCTCTCTTTGGTCCAAGAGAGATGAACAGACAGGTGAATGGAGAAGACTACATAACAATGAACTACATGGTCTTTATAGGAAGCCAGATATAATAAGAACAGTTAAGTCTCGTAGATTGCGATGGGCAGGACATGTTGCACGTATGGGGAATAAAAAACTTGCATGGAAGCTTCTTGTAGGGAAGCCAGAGGGAAAACGCCCAGTTGGTAGACCAAGAATGAGGTGGGAGAATAACATTAACTACGATTTGAGGGAAGTAGATTATACAGGGAATGATTGGAAAGCATTAGCTCAGGATAGGGATGTATGGAGAGCGTATGTCCGCGCGGCCATGAACCTACGGGTTCGATAGTGCCAGTGAGTGAGTAAGTAACTCCTCCTTCCAAACACTGCAACCCCAAAAGTTGGTTACAATTCAGCCAAAGTCAGGAGAGAATAGCAGAAATCTCCATTAGATGTGCTAGCACTGGGCAAAAAGTAATATTCTACTAGTCTTATATTCAGAACAGTTCAGAACAGTAAAGGTTTAGGGTTATCGATAGGTATCATAGAGCATAGAGAACATCATAGAGAAGATAAATGTATATCCAAGCTTCGCCGGTAATCCATTTAAATGTCAGCTTTAATATAAAGCTGCCATCTGCTGCATTTTATTTGAACTTTCTTTTACTTTGTGGACTCTTCGCCAGATGGCATATGTTGCATCTTACCATACAAAGTGCAGGCAATGTAATATACGTAGAGGATTGTCTTATAAATAAATTATTATTATTATTATTATTGATTATTATATTATTATTATTTTTATAATCATTATTATTATTATCATTATTAAAGAAAAGGGGATCCCACAACAGACCCGGAGGCCCTTGGGGTAGTAGGAGGTTAAGGTTCCCACTTTTTCTAGACAATCGGCACTTTATGTCAGCCGGGTTGTCAGCCCTGCGTGACGGCCGCCTTTACCCCCAGAACTAGCGTCTGGTACTCATTTAAGTTAGAGGCTGAGTCGACCCCAGGACCATAGTGCCGCCAGAGGGTTTGGGTCAGTTTAAAAATCCTGACCTCAACGGGACTTGAACCCTCGACCCTCCGGCTTGTAGCTCAGTGCCTTAACCACTACGCTGCGGCGTGCCCCTATTATTATTATTATTATTATTATTATTATTATTATTATTATTATTATTATTATTATTATATAGTCAACTAAAGTTAGAATGGGAACAGATATAATCGATGATATTGTGAACTAATGCACTACCGCTCTACTACATTACGTATATATATATATATATATATATATATATATATATATATATATCATTATCATCCAGGGATTAAGCCTGTTGGCTCGTTCCGGTTTCATGAAAGCTAGAATTGTTAAAATTGTTCAGACCATCTTCTGTGTGGGCGTCCAACATTTCTCCTTCCGTGTGATTTATAATTTAGCAGTAATTTTGGAAATCTTCCTTCTGGCATTCTATCAATATGTTCTTTCCAGCCGTTCCTATTTTTAATTATTCGGCCTGTAAGTTTAAAAATATTTAGTTCCTTTCTTATATCTTCAATTCTTTTCTTATCCAGCAGAGTATATCCTGCTATATTTCTTAAAAATCGCATCTCAGCTGCTTCCAATCTTTGTTTTTGTCTTTTAGTGATCATCCAACATTCTGATCCATACATCATTATGTGTGATATATATATATATATATAGGCTATATATAGTGGAAAGCAACGGGAAGTTACCACACATATAATTCCCTAGTAAAACTGCAAAGCATAGCATGAAAATGCTATGATTGCAGTGAAAGACCTGCCCTCGGGCAGAATTATTATGGAGATATATATATATATATATATATAATAAGCCGTTAGTTTAAGCTGATGCTGTACTACTATTGGGCGATAGCGAAGAGATAGCCTACTAAAGGCCAACACGCACACACTATTGAGTGATACTAAGAAATTGGGACTGGAAGTAAATATCAATAAAACTAAATATATGGTCACACATAGAAATACATTATTTAATGGAAATGGACACCTAATGACAAATGGGGAAAATTTTGAGAAAGTGGATGAATTCAAATACCTAGGAACAATAATCACAAATAGGAATGAGATGCACAAGGAAATTAAACAGACTCAATTCTGGAAATGCATGCTATTATGCATTACAGAGACTCTTGACGTCCCAACTCCTTTGAAAAAAGACGTTAAACTGAAAAAAAAAAAAATGTAAAGCAATAATTCTACCAGTTATATTAGGCCTATATGGATGCGAAACAAGGACTCTTACTTTAAGGGAGGAAAGGGGATTAGGAGTATTTGAGAATAAAGTACTTAGGAAAATGTTTGGACCAAAAAGAGATGAACAGACAGGTGAATGGGGAAGACTACATAACAGTGAACCACATGCCCTTTATAGGAAGCCAGATATAAGAACAGTTAAGTCTCGTAGACTGCGATGGGCAGGACATGTGGCATGAAAGGGGAATAAAAGACGTGCATGGAAGCTTCTTGTAGGAAAACCAGAGGGAAAACGCCCAGTTAGTAGACCAAGAATGAGGTAGGAGAATAACACTATGATTTGAGGGAAGTAGATTATACAGAGGATGATTGGAAAACATTAGCTCAGGATAGGGATGTATGGAGAGCTTAGGGATTCGATAGTGCCCGTGAGTTATATATATACATATATATATACATATATATATATATATACATATATATATACATATATATATATATATATATAGGCCTTAACTCTGCCAGGTAAAATAAAGCTATTATTAAAATAAAG
Organism: Diploptera punctata; assembly: GCA_030220185.1. Taxonomy (NCBI): domain Eukaryota; kingdom Metazoa; phylum Arthropoda; class Insecta; order Blattodea; family Blaberidae; genus Diploptera; species Diploptera punctata. The sequence goes on along the minus strand of JASPKZ010009352.1, from coordinate 1,467,118 downwards.
CTATTATTATTATATATATTTATATATATATATATACTGTATATGTGACCGCAATGGCCGGTTCCAAGCCCGGATGAGAAAGGAGGAGGGGGAGGAGTAACAACCTCGTTAAAAAACCAGAGTTCAGTTGGCTCCGACTGAGAGTACTCTAAGGGCACCTAGCCAGAGTTACGGTGAAGACCTGAACAGCAGAGTCGGCGCAGGAGTCCTTCAACACGGCGTATCTGGCGGAAGAGGCAACCCTATCTCTACGGAAAATAGAGAAACGCTGCCTTACGGTGAAGAGGAATCTTCAAAGGCTGTGGAAGAAAACCCAGACTGAAATCTGGTCCTCCAGGTTGGGGATTTATGTTGTGGGCCAGCTCCCCATACATTAGGAAAAAAAAAACACAAGATGCTAAAAGATAAAATCAGTCTAAGCCGAACATGAAGACAGTAATGCAAGCAAGAGGACTAAGCATTGAAGATGCCCAAGATCGTAAGCTTTGTAGGTTTGACACGGGAAGATGGCAGCAGCTGTAAAAACCCGAAGATAGATAGATATGTGATAATTAAATTTTGACATTTAGCAATGAAGATCAAATATGACATGAAAAGAAAAATAAACACCTGAACCGGGATTTGAACCCGATACCCCTAACTTGCGCTATGAGTTACACTATCCAGGCATCCTAGCACAAACATTTATTTTTCCTTTATACATATTATCTATCATGAGAGATAGCTGGAACTCGGTCTCACTGCCCTCTCGTGGCTATTATAATAAGTAAGTAAATTAAAGAGAATTTTTACTTTATAGCAGTGACGCTTCTCCTTCAAATAATAATATTATATATTTTTTAATGCCACAGGTTGCCCCTTTGGACATTTCTGGTGTTCTCTCCTGGCATTGGCGTAATTGTAACCCACTTCCGAGATTGAGGCGCCTAGAAGGCGGGGTTACGTTGCTCCGATGATATGATGGGCGATGATGATAGTGGTGCGCAAGGAGAGTCCTTAATCCTAAGCTTAATCTAAGATCAATGTGAATGATGATGATTGAGATAACCATATGATGTTCGGGGACCGTTTGGGCCTTAAAGTTTCCTGACATTTGTCTTACAGGTGAGGAAATACCCCGATAAAAACCTCACCCTGGAAATTGCTCCGACCGGGGATCTAACCCGTCCACTGCGTGACAAGAACAGCACGCTACCTCGATACCACAGCGGTGAACTAATATTATAATATTAACATATGTAAAATTATGTACTATGCGTTAAATATGTATTATAGCTTTTTTTTTTATTATAAGAGTCTTCATATGACAGCATGCTCCACTACAGTTTTCTGCAGTACTACATGCTTTGGTTTAGCAATATTAAAATATCTCTATCATTTTATGTGTGTTGATGTTCCTGACTATGCATTTATAGTGTTATTTACTAGTTCTAATGTGTGAAAATATTTTTCTATTTTCGATTCCTTAAAATATAATTTTGAGTTATTGTGACGCTAAATTGTTCTATTTCGTTGTGGTTGTTATTTGCATTTCAAACAATGCTCTCTGTTAATTATACTTAAGCAAGTTATGGTTCCTCTTGGCACTAACAAGTTATGATTAATATTTACAGTTGCTTGATATTGTTCCTATTAGCACTTACTTAACCTTAAATTGGCGAAACAATACTTTCTAGTGCCCGTCATTCAAGTGTTTCGGACCGCAAAGAAAATAAAATCATGTAAAAGTAAGTTATTACTGTATTTTTAACGTAATTTGACACAATCTTAGGTAATGTATGATAATTTGTTTTATTTTTACTGTTTAATAAACTATAACAAATAAATTAAATCAATGTTTCTTATAGATACATTGTAGTTAAGGGTTAAATTAGTGCATTCTTCATTACTATTCCTAACAAAATATGGTTCCTATTTACATTTAAATTGACTAATCCTATCAAGCTATAATCTATATTTACACGCTAAGTTAATATTCTATCCATTACTAATCTAAGAAGATATAGCTCCTATTTACACTTAAGTTACGGACTAATTCTAACATTTTATGAGTAATCTACTATTGAAAAATATTTTACTGTCCTTACAAGTTCTAAAAAATTAGGCTATTAGGTTCCTATTTACACTTATAGCACTGACTAATCCTAACAAGTCATGATCAATATTTACACTTCCTTAAAATAATGTTCTTATCCTAACACTTATTATCTAGTTCTATCACTTTATGATTTACAGTTCCTTAAAGTATACTGTCCAAGTAATGTTCTATTGTAATTTTTTTAAGTCTATGCTATTTGCGAATTTGGTGAATTGTTTAGTATACTTAAAAGCTAATTTACTCTTATTTATGGGCCACCTTTCACTACCTCTATTTATGTATTATAGCTAAAAATATGTAAGTTAAAACATTGGAATGAAGGTCCTTTCAGTGTAATTCATCGACATTTTAGCTGTTCCTGTAACTACATATACAGGAATAGAATATGTAATTATATTCAATCCGGGTTCTAGAGATGACCATTGACATATTTATGTGAGGATACCAAATATATTGCGAACTTCTAAAATTACTACTTTAATTCGTGTATTTTTTTGTACAGCACTTTATTACAATGTACAAACATACAACAATACCTTACATATACATAAGAATATTTGTACAACCATTGTACTCTCAATATTCACAACGTCTCCTCAAGTTCCCATTGGGTTGCTGAGCACCTGGCTTAGTATATCTCACATCGTCATTTGTAATCATCTATAAATAATAATTAAATAAAAATTACGATGTTCAAAATTAACTTTTCTTCTCTCTGTAAAATTTTATTTTATTTTTATTTTTTATACTTAGGCCTCGAGGAGATACTAAAGGCCAACACGCACACACTATTGAGTAACACTAAGAAATTAGGACTGGAAGTAAATATCAGTAAAACTTAATATATGGTCACACGTAGAAATTCAGTATATAATGGAAATGGACAGCTAATGACAAATGAGGGAAATTTTGAGGAAGTGGGTGAATTCAAATACCTAGGAACAATAATCACAAATAGGAATGAGATGCACAAAAAAATTAAACATAGGCTCAATTCTGGAAATGTGTGCTATTATGCATTGCAAAGACTTTTGATGTCCCAACTCCTTTCAAAAAACGTTAAGCTGAAAATATATAAAACTATTATTCTACCAGTATAAGGGTGCAAAACATGGACTCTTACTTTAAGGGAGGAAAGGACATTACGAGTATTTGTGAATAAAGTTCTTAGGAAAATTTTTGGACCAAAGAGAGGTGAACAGACAGGTGAATGGAGAAGACTACATAACAATGAACTACATGGTCTTTATAGGAAGCCAGATATAATAAGAACAGTTAAGTCTCGTAGACTGCGATGGGCAGGACATGTTGCGCGTATGGGGAATGAAAGATGTGCATGGAAACTTCTTGTAGGAAAGCCAGAAGGAAAACGCCCAGTTGGTAGACCAAGAATGAGGTGGGAGAACAACATTAACTATGATTTGAGGGAAGTAGATTATACAGGGAATGATTGGAAAGCATTAGCTCAGGATAGGGATGTATGGAGAGCTTATGTCCGCACGGCCATGAACCTACGGGTTCGATAGTGCCAGTGAGTAAGTAAGAGTAAGTACTTAGGCCTACATATTTTTTTAAGAAAAGTTAGGATATGCATTTTTGGTTGTTCATTTCTATAACATAGGCCTATACTATATATGTACAAAAAACATGCAAGTAAATAACCAATATCATCTTGCAATGATACAACGATGTGCTGTACGTATAATACAGTGTTGTTCGCTGACGAGTCGCCCGGGGCGCGGTGGCCGGTGGTGGCGGCGGACGATAGTCCAGCTCCAGGCACTGCGGCCGACTTGAATTCTCTTCGTAAGAACTTGGGAATCTCGTAACGATTCTGTTCCAGCGTGGTCCTGCTTTAAAATGCTTCATATGAAATATTATTTTCTTTATTAGTGCTGCAAGTGTTTTTTGTGTTTGGTTTTTAATGTGCTTTCTGTATTATTGCTCTGCTGAAGTTTGCATATTACCTCCACATATTTACGCATTGCAACAAAGAATTTTTATGTATGATTCGTATGTGTTAGCACATTCTTGCAGGAAAGTTAATGGCGATTTTTAACCGAATATCCAGTAATATATCCAACATCTCAAGTGATAAAGTACATGATTTGTTTTATTTGTTATTTTACTTAATAGTACATGGTCATTTTCATTGTGCATTGTATATTTGAGCTGAATTGGTTGCCGGTGGTATCATTGATTGCTTTCGCTTGCGGTCGAACAGCAGGATTTTTGCCTTCGATTTTCCGGAACTGGGCTATCATCGGCCGCAACCGGGCGATTCGACAGCGAAAGACACTTATAATGCGTTTAGGAAGATGAGACTACGAAAAAAAAAACTTTTTTGCGCGATAGTGCGTTTTGTCGTACTTACAGCAATGGAGACCATGATTGAAAGTTCAACTTCCTATATTTCGGGGTTGCCAACCTAAATAACTATACTGTAATATTACATATTACAAACCACGTTGCTAAGCCTATGGCCAATTGGACAAACTGTGGGGTCACAGGAGATGAGCACCCGGACGTACTAAAGTCTCACACTGTGGGGATTGAGGATTCAAGCCCTAACCGGTCTCACAACGGCTGCAGGATGCGTCCCTGGAGGTAGAACAGGGGAACGGTCGGTGGATCTGTGACAGCAGTCCTCCCGGCTAGACTCGAGGAGCCCGTGGACCAACTGTGGGGATGTCAGGAATGAGCGACCTGACGTACTATGTAGCTCAGCAATTTCCCTGAAGTTGCGACTCCCAACACCTTCTCCATGAGGTGTTGGTTTAAGGCCGAGAACTTAAACGTGGACGCGAGATAGATAGGGAGGACAAGATTCTGAGACTTGGGAGTATGCTCTTTGACCGAGGTATCCCAATGGGTGGAGGCACGGGTCCAGATGCAGGAAGTAAAACCACTGCCCTATATGTATACTACGTACAATGTATATACAAAATATATCCAAAAGGTAGTGTAGTGTTTATATACATTATACGAAACAAATCACTGCATTTTAAATTAACGAACTTTATTTGAAGCAATATAAAACAATAATTACGTACTTGCCGCCATTTTATCAGTAGTTGGTGTCATGGCCTGTTGTAGTTTCAACTAATAAACATTGCCCATATTGTTAACGTTAGTCAGTTGTTTATAATGAACGCAAATATTTCCAACAAAGATGTTATTAATATATACTATTATTTATTATTTTGAAAAGACCATCGCGCAAAAAATAATGTACAACGCACGTTTGTGAAGTGTTTTACAGAATCTCGGAAATTAAAAACCTCGTTATTGCTGGGTTTTTAACATTTTCCTCGCTTCTGTAAAAAAACGTTTCCCAACCTCTGATTGTAATATACTATTCTAAAACTTGTGTTTTTTTTACTTAATAATTACTGTAGTCAATTTTTTTTTTCATTTACAGTTTATAATTAATTCACGATCAAATATGCAATGGAAACCTACATGATATGAGATTTATTAACATTAGGGTAACTCATTGAAATTTGATGTAAGGACACTTGTAACTCATGGAAGTAGGTATTAACGGTCTTCCATTTAATAATTATTTATTCCTTCTTCTTCTTCCTTCCAAGTATTAGGCCAAGGGCTGTTACGATCCTACAGAACATTTTCTCTCCAGCGTTTCATAGGACGGCCCAGAGATCATCGTCCTCTTGGTATATAATTATAAACAGCTTTGGGGATCCGATTTGAACTCATTCTTTCTAGATGGCGTTTCCAATTTAGTTGGTACTGTTTAATATATTCCAAAATTGGCGTAGTCTTCAATTCTTTTAAGATATCGGTGTTCCTTTTCCGATCCCTTCTGGTGTAACCCGCTGTTCTGCGCATGAATCTCATTTCACAAGCCGTTATTCTGCTTTCATGTTGTCTTTTTAGTGTCCATGCTTCACTACCATAGGTCAACACTGGTCTAGCCAAAGTGTTATATAAACGTAATGTGTTTTTTTTGTACAAGGGACGGTTTCATAACGATTAATAATTCCCAAACTTTTATTATAACTAGTAATTTTTTTCAGGGATATCCTTTTCATCCCAGATAGAGAGGTAATATCCAATATATTTAAATTGATTAGATCTCTCTAAAATTTTATTTTGGAGACATATTTTACTTTGTATGGAGTCCTTCCCAAGAAATGCCATAATTTTAATTTTGTTAATTATTTATTCCTTATTATAAAAGTTAATGTTAGGCCTAATTAATTTGAGTTGAAAGTGGTCAAGCGCTCATCTCTTCAAGTATTAACATAAACCATATCAAATATGATAAATGTAATTCTCGCCAAAATAGAATTGTGATAAGATGATAGGTTATTAAAAAATATATAAAGAAACAAAACTGTCTTTAAAATAATCAGAATATTTGTATACGATTTTCTTCTCTAAATTTGGTAATTTCAGTAATATTATATGTTGGAACCGCTGTGGCCTCGAGGTACAGTGCTGCCTTTTCACGCAGCGGGCCCGGGTTCGATTCCTGATCGGGACAGGCTTTTTCGGGGTTTTTCCTCACCTGTAAGACAAATGTCAGGAAGCTTAGGGCCCAACGGTCCCCGAAAATCATCCGGCCATCATCATCATCATCCGTATCATTATCATCACCATCCTTCACCGGTGTGGAAAGCCACGGGAAGCTACCACACCTACAATTTCCTAGTAAAGCTGCAAATCATAGCATGAAAATGCTATGATTGCAATGAAAGACTTGCCCTCGGGCAGAATTACTATGGATGGATATGTTGGAAATGAACTTCATTTCAATTTGTAAAATAACTTTTTTAATCTGATTTAGGGGATGTCCTGCGCATTTTAACGAGAAAATCATTATTATTCTCGAATTTTTTAGATAATGATTTTTATCTTCAAATTAACATTTAACACAATCAGACTATTATTTGTTTATTTGTAATACAATTATTAAATAATAATGTAATATATTATTATTGTTAATAATACCTAATGCATCAAAATTCTATGTTTGAAGTATGAATTTATTAATCGTGTTGTTATATATCATCTTTTTCTCTTTAATCTCTATTAAATCTATATAATAATTATATTTGAAGAGAAAAATTATACGCTCAGACCGGGACTTGAACCGGGACCCTTGGTTCTCTAGACCAAGTGCTCTACCAACTGAGCTACCTGAGCAAGTACCGATCTAAACGCAAATCTTTCTCTATATATACATTGTAACTCCCATCCACCAAATGCTGGCTTCACAGCATTTGGTGGATGGGAGTTACAATGTATATATAGAGAAAGATTTGCGTTTAGATCGGTACTTGCTCAGGTAGCTCAGTTGGTAGAGCACTTGGTCTAGAGAACCAAGGGTCCCGGGTTCAAGTCCCGGTCTGAGCGTATAATTTTTCTCTTCAAATATGATTTATCCATCATTGAGATGTACGAAATCAATAATAAAAACTTGGAAAAAGCCGTACTGGCTGTAATGTAATATTCCCAAATATGTCTTCTTAATAAAGGAGCCGCCATTTGCAAGATAGAAGCATGGCTTCACAGCATTTGGTGGATGTGAGTTACAATGTATATATAGAGAAAGATTTGCGTTTAGATCGGTACTTGCTCAGGTAGCTCAGTTGGTAGAGCACTTGGTCTAGAGAACCAAGGGTCCCGGGTTCAAGTCCCGGTCTGAGCGTATAATTTTTCTCTTCAAATATGATTTATCCATCATTGAGATGTACGAAATCAATAATAAAAAAATATATATAATAATTGTTCAATTAACACTCCAATTGCTTGCCTCAATGGAATATCGTGAGATAAAAATATAAGTAATAAAAATAAAATGAATATATATCATACAATTGTTAAAAACATCATTATTTATGGAGCCTTAATTATAATAACAGAGCTTATTAAATGATTCCATCTCTGTAATCAAGAATTAATATTCCAGAACTTTGGCCATTAACAACAAAAACAAATAAGTATATTTTGGCAACGGAAATGGATTTTATACGAAGGGCAGCAAGAATTTTAAGAAGAGAAAATATTAGGAACTCGGTTATAAGGGAAAAAATGAAGATTGAAGACACTATTTTAGATTATATTAAAACTCAGCAATTGAGATGGTACGGACATGTCCAACGAATGTAAGAAGATCGGCTACCAAAATCTGTTTTGGAATGGAAGCCTGAAGGAAGACGAGGCAGAGGAAGACCTAAAACCTCCTGGAGTCAGGGAATATGTTTGTACATGAAGGAGAAACATCTACAACCAGGAGATTTCATGGACCGACAAAATTGGCTATTAGGAATCGGACGATGTCAAAGACATTAATCAATCGATGATCTATCTATCTATTAACACTCCATATATTAAAACCATCAAATGGTTTAGCTCCTATTTTAAGGGTAAGTATTTGTCCACCTTTTCTTGAAGTACCAAAACTTAAAATCCAATGAAGCATAGGCCCTATATGGAATCGAAGATCAATGATACCGTACATTCATGGTAATTAGAATCAATTAGGATTTTGTAAATTATTTGTTATTTGAAAATCAGAAAATGTTGATATCTGTCTATAAAATATATTCAGATAATAAAGGAGAGAAATAATGTGCGTTTAAATCGGAATGCCTGAAGCTTAGCGGTCAGAAGCGCTGGTGAACAGAAGCGAGACATCGGGTTCAATTTCCGATTCAAGCAGAGTACCCCTGTGAGTCCGTCGCCTTGGCATGGTCGGTAGAGTCCGTACCTTCCACTCCGGCGACCCGGGTTCGATTCCCGGCGGGGTAGTTGATTTTTAATCTCCAACTTGGGTCTGGGCGTGTGTCTTGTCCTTGTGTCTATATGTGAGAATAACAGAAAGTTAACAAAAAAGGTAAAAACAACAAGGAAAACAGTGTAAACGAAAAGAGGGGAAAAAAGTATGAACGTAAACAAATAAAAAAAAGCATATTTATTTCTCTTCACATGAATTATAAAATATAAATTTAAATAACTTAAACGAAAAATTCGAAAGGTAAATATACCCTTGTTTCTTTGATATATATATCTTCAAATAAATTATAAAAGATAAATTTGAATAACTAAAAGACAAAATTCGAAAGATGAATATACCCTTGTTTCTTTAATATATATATATATATATATATATATATATATATATGTACTAGCGGACCCAGCAGACGTTGTCCTGCCCGAACTTTAATTTCTTGTGTAATGGCCGGACGATAAAAATATGTTACTTTTTACCATAAAATACATTGATTAATAAGTTTGCAAGAAAACTCCTCACTGGCATCTGTTATGGCTCAAGAAGCGTGCATTATGACGTCACATTGTTGTCGCGCGGGATATGTCGGTAATGCAGACGACTACACATTCGACATAAAAATTCCTATAACCCGATCGGAGCGCCATCTACCGGGTCCAATTGTGAATCTAAACCATCCAGGGATTCACTCAAATACACACAACAATTTCATCAAAATCGGTCCAGTCTTTTAGGCAGTTTTTTAATTTCGGATTTCAAGTAAACCTCCACTTCTAATTGTCTGATTTCGCTCATTTTTTGACAATACCTGCCTCGGCTTGTTTTAATAGGATATACTCAGTTTCGTTGTGAAAAATCTAAAATTATGACTGCTAGAGCGATTTTTAAATTTTCACTTCAGGTGAACTCCTACATCTAATGGTTTTAGAGAGTCCAATTGTGAATATAAACCATCGAGGGAACTAATCAAACACACACACACACAAAATTTCATCAAAATCGATCCAGTCGCTTAGGAGCAGTAGAGTGACAAACACACGTACAGAAGAATTATATAAAAGATATGTCAATTTTTTAGTTATATTTACGTATTTTTAGAATAACTTAAAAAGAAGTCAGTGATTCTGGTATTTAATTAAAATAAAATAGTAGGGTACCGTCTTAAACTACACTGTTAATTTCTTGAGAGAATTTTAAATGTTTAAAATATCCTTGTTTAGTTATTAAATAACATAAAACTGTTAGTTTTATACGATTTCAATATTTATTTTAATACAAAGTACTGAAACAGCTGTAACTTTAACAGTTATATTTTATTTTTATTTAATCACTAAACATAATAGATTTTCATCAAGTAAACACCAAATCAATTGATTACACTGGTCAACAGTGGTTTTGTTGCCCTTGATATAAGATTAATTTTGGATATATTTATGCTCACAATTCATGAAACTGTCAATGATTTTGGAAGGTTTGCTCTGGATTTTTTATCATTATTTTCATTCTACACTACAAAAATCGGAAAATATAACAAATATATTTATAATGTCAATTGTTTTTTTGAAAAATTAGTATACACCGACGTAAATAGAAAGAAAACCCCCAAGTTATACTTCTATGAAACGCCTTTTATAAGATTTTCTTCTATAATTTTTTAGGGGACAAAATCTTTTTAAAGACCAGCAGTAATCTGCCATCATGTGACTGTCCCATCTACCCTAATAACTTTCCTCCATTACTTTTATATCCCAGTGAAAGCGCACTCCCTATTCGTCGCTACAATTTCCTAAATTATCCGGAAATCTATCCAGGTGATTGTGGAGAAAGCGTAACTTTATACTCATATTTGCTCCTATAATCTTGATGCTTGTCAACATGTTTTGCACAATTTCTTCATAATTTGGTGCTTTATAGTTACCTTGTCCACCGCTGTGGTCTCGAGGTAGCGTGCTGCCTTATCACGCAGCGGGCCCGGGTTCGATCCCCGGTCGGGGCAGTTTTTCTGGATGAGGCTTTTATCGGGGTTTTTCCTCACCTGTAAGACAAATGTCAGAAAAACTTTAAGTCCCAAATGGTCTCCGAAATCATATGGTCATCATCATCATCCTTATCATTATCACCATCATCATTATCAGTATCATCCTTCACCGGTGTGGAAAGCAACGGGAAGCTACCACACCTACAATTCCCTAGTAAAGCTGCAAGAATAGCATGAAAATGCCATGATTGCAGTGAAGGACCTGCCTTCGGGCAGAATTACTATGGATTGATGGATAGTTACCTTGGAAATGTTGTACTACCAATTTCCGGAACTTTCCGGAACAGTCATAACTTTGATAAAATTTACATCTTTCATCAATTGCCGCATTTGAGGACCATCAAATATTCCGCCTTTTAACTTTTACGTACTGAGCTTAGGAACTTTTCTACAAATGTATTTGAAACATTTGTCTTCCTTGTCCAACGCTTTGACGAATTGTTTTAACATATCCAGATGCACGTCGTGTGTACTTTAATTTTGTCAAATAACTGAGATCACGGTCGATGTGCGGAGTGAGGGGTGTGAGAGTGGGGATCACGTGATATTTGTATACGCGAAAAAAATGCGCAGAAATCAAATCATGACTGGAAATATAAATTTTATTAGTAACAAGCCGTTTACTGTTTAAGATATAAGATACGCAAAAATCTTAAAAACTAGAGCACATTCAGCACTTTCATGAATATATTCGTAAACTGTGCACTTGAAAACTTAGAAATTCGCTGAGATATCCAGGGCAACAATTTTTTTAGAGCTGTGTTATTTAAAATAGCCTTTGTACGAAATTAACAATTTTTACTCTATAATAAAAAAAAAACAAAATCCTTTTCAACTCTATAAATGGTTCACGATATGAACAAATTGACATGCTGTTAAGGCGTATCGGTTGTTCTCTGATCTAATAAAAGAAAAGTGAATTTTTGTAAGATGTTTGAGGTGCTGCTGTGGTAAGTGACTGGACGATCGGAGTCTGAAGAACAGGTGTGTGTGTCTGTGCAATCCTCATGATGCGGAAATTGATGACATGTGGATCATATGTCTGACGGAAAAACTTTTGGAATTTGGACGAGACGAACCATACATTGTAGTTATCTCTGGGCGTCACAAGGATATCTGATGAAAACTGCAATCTGTCAGGATCTTGTATGATGAGTTGAGCTTGTGTTGATCCTGGTTTCAGAGTTGCCAAAGCCAATTCCGTAACTGGGTTGAAGTATATGGTTCCATCACTATAAAATTAAAATAATTTTCTTAAGTCTCATTGATGGTATCTTACAAGTACAGTACTTACCTTGTTAGCCTCATCCTCAGTAATTACAGTCTGTAACTACTGAGGATGAGCCTAACAAGCCTTAAAACATATGTCTAACAGAAACAACGATATGAGGTAAGAATTATGCAGGCAACAGTTTTTATTTAGCTACTATCATACCTAAGCTGTTTTAGATAGCTTATATGTTGGACTGGACATTGTTTTATTCTGAAGTTACCACTATTGGCCACATGTTCCACTTCATGTGACAATGTAACAATGGCATTTCCAGGTGCTGAGAAAGCGAATTGTCATAACTGCCAAATTTGGGGGACCCAGAATTTACACAGATTCACTGAATATGAATGAAATTCAACCGAGCTGAATGTTTTCTGTTCCATGTCATATCGCAAGTTGCACAATTCATATGTCTGACACTGACGATGGTAAATCTTACCTTAACATGTTAAACTTTGGTTAATGCCATAACTGAATAATGCTTCAGTTTATTATCTGTTCCAGCAAGATGGAATACTGCCTCATCATCAATGTCAGGTTCGCAACTATCTTGAACAGTGTTTTCGGTACATTGGTAGGACAAACAGGACCTCTTGAAAATGTCTTACGAAATGGTCTACACAGTTTCCAGATTTAACCCCATGTAATTTGTTGCTCTGTGAAGTTACATTAAGGATAGTGTTTACATCCCTCCTCTACCACACGATCGCACTGATGTATTTTGTATCCAGCGCTTCCTTGGACAGCCCAGACATCTATCCCCTTTTGGAAAATAACGACGCAGGTTTTGGGAACTCTATTAGAACTCTTTCGTTGCTAATGTTTCATTCAGTTATTCCGGTATTCATGTATGTACTTTATGGCTGGTTCTACACTGAGTTCCTTCAAGACGTCATCATTGCATTTTTAATCCCATTTGGTGCACCCTGCTGTGCATGAATCTCACTGCACTAGAAGTTTTCAAAAACAGTTAATATATATATATATATATATATATAGTCCACCGCTGTGGTCTCGAGGTAGCGTGCTGCCTTGTCACGCAGCGGGCTCGGGTTCGATCCCCGGTCGGGGGCAGTTTTTCTGGGTGAGGTTTCTATCGGGGGTTTTCCTCACCTGTAAAACAAATATCAGGAAAACTTTAAAGCCCAAACGGTCCTCGAAATCATATGGCCATCATCATCGTCCTTATCATCATCATCATCCTTCACCGGTGTGGAAAGCAACGGGAAGCTACCACATCTACAATTCCCTAGTAAATCTGCAAGCATAGCATGCCTTCGGGCAGAATTACTATGGATGGAGATATATATATATATATATATATATATGTGTGTGTGTGTGTGTGTATATGTGTGGGGGGGTGCGTGCGTGGAGAAAAATGGAATGTGTGAAATAGATAGACCTTGAGAAATGAAGTTCTACTAAGATGAGAGGTTGAAAGATGAATGATGATGTAAGCGATAAACAGAAAAAGAAATTGGCTGGGACATTGACCCGTTTTTAAAAAGCACTTGAAGTAATAGTGAACAAGATAAATACTCAGGGAAGAAGAAGGTATAAGATGATAGATAACATGAAGGTAAATGGATTGTATGGAGATGCAAATACAAAAGCAGAACAGAAGAAGAGTGGAGAATGCTGATTTTTCAGTAAAAGATCTACCCAATATAGAACACTATGATTGATAAAATTATTTTACTTGTTGTTATCTTTGTGATTGTCTTGAGTTAATAGGAGGTGAACTTAAATTTTAATTCTTCTCTTACTTGGGGTCGGTAGCGAGGGATGCAGACTGCGAAGTTTTCTCAAACACGACGCCGATCTGGAGGTCTGTATCTATGTCTGGTGGAGTTTGCAATACAGACGTAGGCATGGAAAATAGACGAATGCCTGCAAACGGCTGGAAGTACAGAAGTCTCTGCTGACGGTAACCATATGGGTCCAGGCTGTGCTGAGAGCTGGTCTCTGGAGACAGAGCAATTCCTACTATGGCATCAGGCAGGGTGAAATTCTCTCCAGCAATCTGATAAAATAAAATCAAGCATCTTCAGAATAGCTATTATAACTTTACTAAATTGTATTTCGTAATCGAAACTATAAGTTCACTTGTTTTTGCAAATTTATTTAACTTAATTTAAGAAAAAAATTAACGCTCAAATCGGGGCTTGAACCCTGGATTTCTGAATCTGTACATCATTACAATACCAGTTGCACTGATGTACAGAATCAGAGATCCAGGGTTCAAGCCCCGATTCGAGCGTTAATTTTTTTTTAATTAAATTGAATCCAGGATTAGAAATGTTAATTTAAAATAAAAAAACATGTAAAATTGCTTTATTAATTTTAAATTTGTTTGAATATTTAGGAAAAATAATATATACAAGTATATACTGTATTTTAAAACGTTTATTATTATTATTATTATTATTATTATTATTATTATTATTATTATTATTATTATTATTATTATTATTATTTTATGGCGGCTCCATTGTGCAAGCTGTTAGACGCTCGCCTCTCACCGCTAGGATCCCGAGATCGAGTCTCGGTCAGTCCAAGTGGGATTCGTGGTGGACGAAACGGAGCTTGGGTAGGTTTTTCTTCGGGTTTCGCCCGTTTTCCCCTGCTACAAATTTAATTCCATTATTTTCTCCATACTCATCTCATCTATTTCGTTTCATTCCATTCATCCGCCCCTGTGACGGTGCGTCAGGAGTGGTCGGCCGGCACCCTTGTAGTTCACAGACCTCTATAAATATAGGGGGATTCATCTCATCTCGTCCTTCGACCCGACCCTAAGTTGGAAACGAGTTGCAGATATTTATTTCTACCATTATTTTAAAATCATAGAATTATTGATGATATCAGAAAAAAATATAATTTATATGGCATTTCTAAAAAATAATTCAGTATTTGATTTCTGTAAATATCACACATATTTAAAATTGTATAGATAATTTATTAATATCCTGGAAATTAACATTCAATTTCATAGTAACTATTGACACCTCTATTGGTGCGTCGGTCCCAGATGAAATTTATCATAAGTAATGCCACGAGTGATTTCCAAATTATCGATAAATTCACGACTCACGAAGTGAGGAGTGAATTTATCTAGAGAATTTGGAAATCAAGAGTGGCATTTGTTAGGACTATTTAACGAATAAAATTAAGCTGTTTACTCACAAATCATTATTTAACTATAGTTATTTTAAAATATGTATATATTTAATGTAAACGGCGATGTTTGAAAACAAATGAGAAGCAATAGGTACGCTTCTACTGCTTCTTTTGTTTATCACTGCAACCAAATCATACTATTTATTACCAAAGGAACAAAAGGAGGAGCTTTCTTTAATATGGTAATTATAACACTGATAAATATTTAGTGAAACGCGACTCTGATTGGTTGTAAAACAGAAATAATTGAAACGTGATTGGTCATTGACTCCCATTTGGGGCATGAGTTAAATAGTCTGAATAAACACACATATGTTCACAGAAAATTGTCAAACAGACATTATTTGCTTCACAAAATTTCACTAATTCTTCACAAATAACTTACTGCTAACAAAATGTCTTGCTTCACAATTTATACACAACACAATTCTTTACACTCGCTGACGGTTCCACTTAACATTTTCTTGTCTTCACTTTTGATATCACTTCATTGTGTTCTCTGATGTACCCCTTCCGACCTTCCTAATTACTTATATGTGTGAGGATGGAGAGAGAAGGGGTCGCGTATGTGGAGCATTCTCCCCGGGCTTTCCCATTCCTCACGAATCATTCTCAACCATACAACCCGACTCTCGCCGTAACCCGCGAATTTCAAAACTAGTCTAACAATGCGTTACATAATATATACTGTGTATAGGAAAAACAAATTGTTTATTTTACTATTTCACTAAAGTTGTGAAGTTTTATCTTTAATTCAATCAGTACGTCTGTAAGTATGCATAGCCTATAAGAAATACATAAATCGTTTAGGCCTGTCTTACATAAACTAAATATATATATATACATTCGCTGTTATAAATTAAAAAAAAAAGTAAAATTATAACTAACATTGTAAACAATTGTAATTTTTTGATTGATTAGAATTAAACAAAAGCATAATAGTAAACAAATGATATTAGTAATTTTCTAAGAAGAATTTAATTTATATTTTATATAGTCGACTGACCTAATTCATAATTCTATCTCGTAATTAAAAAAGTAAAGTAGAAACCCTTAGTAAAGTATAAAAGACATTTAACTATTTTATGAAGTGTTATATTTAGCATTTTTTTTCACTTATGCATAAGTAGTGATGTAAGAAAATACGGGGTTTAAAGTTTATCTCATACGTACTATAGGGAAGGTTATTGAAGAAATTTATATAGGCCTAATACAGAACTAGCTAATACCCGATGTGCGCTGCTACGCCTAAATAAATGAAAATTAATGTGCTTTTATGTTTAGTTAAATAAGTAAAAGGAAAAATTTATATCGTAATTATTTTTAGATACGCCGTGTTGTTTACCCGGCGTTGTCCGGGAATCTACTCATCCCGATCTTCTTGACATAATTGAGCTGAAAGACAAATTATCCGAGAGTTAAACATACTGTATGCTACCGCGGACTTTTTTGCAGAGCTTTTTGAGATATTCAATTCTGTGTACATTAATTTTGTGTATTTCTTATGGTTTAGGCAGCGTAAGCCATTTAAGCATCTAAAGAGTTACTTTTTTTCACGTTTTCCACTACAAAGGGCGATTTTAAGGGTGTAGGAGTTGAGTATCACAACTCTCTTATAGCCTATGTTCATCCCGGGAATCTCCTGAACATTTTGCAAAAATCCCATCACAATCGGATCAACGGTATGGCCGCGCATAAAGTACGAACAAACAAACATCCGATTGAGGGTCTTTCCACTTTTCATCGGTTGCCCTTTTACCAGCCGGCTGCTGGCCCTTCACATCCACATGTGTCAATCACAGAGCTAGATGATCAACAGCCAGTGTAGGGGTGACATGTGGTTAGCATGTCGAGTCCCCAAGCCGTTATAGCTGGTTCCTCAACCTGGAGCCGCTACTTACATACATTTTTATATATTAGCAGGAAGAAGAAGACCAGGACGTCCACTCAAAAGACTTTTGGATGGTGTTTCTCTTGAGGCCGAAACAGGTCAACAAATGACCTAAATTCGTGAATGTACTATGATGATGATGATGATGATGATGAGATTTAACAAATAGGAAGATGCGTCAACATTATTAAACCAGTTTGGATAGGTAGAACGTTCACCTCATTTGAGTAGTACATACACTGAAATGCCTAATTTTTATTTAGTTTTTCAATATCTTAAAAATATATTAAGATGTAACCTGTAAATGTTTAACTTACATGATAAGTACAGTAATCGGGGTGCGGCAACATGCTTGGATGGAAGACTCTCCAGGACTGATCATTCCTTATATCGTAGACAACAATACCAGCATTTGCAGTGTCAGTCATGTAAAGGAATGCATCATCACATGATTCCTGAGGTATCGGAACTCCAAAGTAAGTGTCGCCTCGACTTCCACCTACGATTTCATAGTCGATCACAAGGTTGGTCAGTAAAGTGTTCGGTCTCACAACCTGCAAACGAACCAACAAAATATTAACAAACTACACACTGCTTGGAACGAATGAAATATATATTGATATCGAAATAAAAAGGAGGAAATGGAGATGGACTGGCCATACTCTTATGAAAAATTAGGATCCTCTTGAGAAATAACCTTTTTTTCGAAACTCTCAAGGCCAGAGGAAAAGAGAAATACCACGACTGTAATGGGGAAAAAGTGCGCAAGATTAACCAACTAATTCACTGGCACTATCGAACCGGTAGGTTCATGGCCGCGCGGAAATAAGCTCTCCATATATCCCTATCCTGAGCCATTGTTTTCCAATCATCCCCTGTATAATCTACTTCCCTCAAATCATAGTTAATGTTATTCTCCCACCTCATTCTTGGTCTACCAACTGGGCGTTTTCCCTCTGGTTTTCCTATAAGAAGCTTCCATGCACGTCTTTCATTCTCCAGTCGTGCCACATGTCCTGCCCATCGCAGTCTACGAGACTTAACTGTTCTTATTATATCTGGCTTCCTATAAAGACCATATAATTCGTGTACGCACTCTTCTCCATTCACCTGTCTGTTCATCTCTCTTTGAACCAAAAATTTTCCTAAGAACTTTATTCTCAAATACCATTCTACAGTTCCAACTTCCGAAGAATTCAATTTTACCCTATTCACCAAACTATATTCTGAACCATAGTAAACACAGTAATTTTATTAACATGAATCGGAGCACGACCCGTTGAAGATCCTTATATCGTTATAGGACAACTATTAACAGTATTATATTTCCTATACTATGTTATTAATCCCCTGACTACTAAAATATGGGATACCTTAATTAAATAAGGTTAAATCTAGAGAGTACTGTGTTTTGAAAGCACTAATTAGAGGTTAAATTCCTCTTTTAACTTCATTTTAATTTTATTGACCACTTAAATATGTTCACTAAATAATAAGAGAAATAAAAAAAGCTCCCTTAAAGTAAGAGTCCAAAGATTAACAAAGTAAAATATTAAAATATATACCTGGCAGGTCCCGACGTCCTCAACTAAGTTAACATTTTAAAAAAAATAACTAAAGGCCTTTCGGAAATCGGGTTCCATCTTCAACAGAACTATATGAGCTACTGATTGTTGTTGTTGCTATTTGGCGACGCTTCTGACATCAGCAGAAGATTAAGCCAGAAATGAAAGACATGGAAAGAAATTAAGGTTTCAGTGGAGAGTGAAGTTACTTTGTTAATGCCCTATGCGTTTCTAACTACAGTTCATAAGGTCCCGGGTTCGATTCACGGTCAGACTAAGGAATGTTTCTTTAAAAGGAATTATTCCTGTGGACTCCCTTCCAGATGCCCCAACCTAAGAAACTGATTACAATTCCGCCAATGCCAGGGAAGAAAGTCAGAAATGCCATAAAATACAACCTGGTGGGATGGCAAATAAAAAGTTTACAACGAAATTGATGTTTGGTGCATTAAGTAACCTGTAATGGGTCAGAATTCAATACAGAAAGCAACTGGAGTAAAAAAAAAAAAACAAGGTGGCATACTTTTTGAAGATCCTTAAGCCTCAATAAAAAGGCATCTAAGGAAAATTTACCAATCTCAACGTCCTAGTAATACCTTACTTGCCTGTTAGAGGTCTCATTGAGTCCGTATGTTGATGCCATTCACGACATCTACGTGCAAATAAGGTAACTAAAAATTAACTTGGCCTAGTAACTCCTAACAAAGGAGAGGCTATGGCTCAACAATGGGCTACGTCATTAATAAGTAAGTATAAAAGTAAAAAGTAAAGTATTCCCACTACAGGCCTCAGGAGGCCCTTGGGGTAGTGGTAGGTTAAGGCTCCCACTTTTTCTGGACAATCAGCACTTGATGTCAGTCGGGTTGTCAGCCCTGCGTGACGGCCGCCTTTACCCCCAGAACAAGCGTCTGGTACTCATTTCCGTTAGAGGCTGAGTCGACCCCAGGACCATAGTGCCGCCAGAAGGTTTGGGTCAGTTTAAAAATCCTGACCCCAACGGAACTTGAACTCTCGACCTTCCGGCTTGTAGCGCAATGCCTTAACCATTACGCTACGGCGTGCCCCAATAAGTAAGTATACGTTTTAAAACCTAACATAAATATATCACATAACATTACATAAAACATAATTGTCTACACAAAACATAAAAATGGTTGGAAATGAAATTCACAGCATAACGTTTCTCGAAAAAAAAAACAGTTTAAGTGTTACAGGAAAATCAATTCAAGAACCTAAAGTTCAGCCGCTGAATCCAGGCTCTGACGTTTAGGTTGTACGAGGGGTAAACAGAGAAACTCGCCCTCTACTGCCAATAAGGATATAGTTGAGTGGGAGCTGACGTCTGCCACAACCGATCACTGCTCTTGACTATAGCGCGCTAGTAAGGTTTGAAATTGCTGAGATGTTGTCAGCTGTATGTCTGCTAACCGCATACATAAAGCGGCCCCTCCCACTGAATATCCATATCGGCAACACTGTCGTGGAAACGTCAGAGCCGGAGATTCAATGACTGGACTATAGAAATGTATCACCACGACATCAACAGAAAACTCACATCTTTAGGAAGGACGATATTGCGGACCAGTCTGTCAGTCTTGAGGTCGAACACGAGTATCTTTGGTGGACATGCCGGTGTGAAATTGTCTAAGGTAGTGATGACCCCGCTGTCCAGTACCCACAGTCTATCACAGCGGTCAATCCTCATTCTGTACACAGACACCAGTCCGGAGCAATTCCCAGCGGTTCCCTGCCATCCTAAACTCGGATAAGGCTGTAAAACAAGTTTTATTTAGAATAATTTCAAGTCTATGCATAACAAATATCATATGTCCTAGTAAAAAAATTAAAACACATTTTTGTTAAAAGGGAATCCAGAATATTCATCGTTAATATTAAAATCTAATATAATATCCTCAACTCGTATCCAACTCAGGGTCAGGTCGAGGGATGAGATGAGATGAATCCCCTATATTTGTATAGATCTGTAAACGACAAGGGTGCCTGCCGACCACGCCTGAAACACCGTCTCAGGGGCGTGTGAACGAAATTAAACGAAATGTTTGAAATGAATACGGAGAAATGGTGGAATGACATTTTGGCAGGGTAAAACGGGAGAAATCCCCGAGAAAACCTGCCCAAGCTACATTTCGTCCACCACGAAACCCACACGGAGCGACCGAGACTCGATCTCGGGACCCCAGCGGCGAGAGACGAGCGTCTAATCGCTTGCGCCATGGAGCCGCCACTAATATTAAAATACTGCATATGAAATACACGTTTTTCATCATCTTCTGAGTATATTTGCAATATTCTTTTCTTTTTTATGTAAATGAGTTGGAAAAAATATTTTAATATCTCACCTCATAAAGTTCCGTATTTTCAACGATACCGGTTTCAAAAGAAACTCCAAGTTCATAAAATAGGCAACATATGGCAGTTCGCAATATGATCTTAACGGCAAAATGTCAACTGTTAGAGTTTGACTGAAGATGAAGGTGAAATAACCTTTGAAAACGGTAATGTAAAAATATGGAACATTGTGAACTTTATGAGGTAAGATATTAAAAAAAAATTCTCCAACTCATTTATAAATTGAAAATGCATCATAGTGTTACTTCCCACTTTAATTTTGATTAAAATATTTGCTGATCTTCATCGGGTTAAAAAAAAACTTGTGCACTTTTTAACTTGAGCAGTTCTTTTATAAGTTAATATTATTGAGCTTGCATATAAAATCCGTGTTACTAGAACAAAATAACATTTACAATACAATAATAAGAAATTCGTTACTAACTTATAAAGCTTTTGTTCATATCATAAATGATTGTTACGAATACATAGATTATTTTACATAGATATTTAATTATTTCACAGATTATTTTAATTATTCCAAATAAAACAGCTGTTGGAATATCAAGCATTTAGTCATATTATATTTCAGGACAGAATTTTGACTTATGGCAGGAACAAAGTTTTCAAGGCTAACTGTAAATCTCTGCATTTAGACTATTGGTATGTTAGTACAGTTAGTTATAGCTGGGAGGATAGAAGCTTAGTATATAAACCTTGCAAAATATGGGACTCGTGTTTGTTGAAGCAGTAGCTGATGGGTAAGTCTGCATACCATTTTTCTTAATAAAATTTAGGACAGTTAGAAATGAAATCAAGTATCTTAAATATTTTAATACTATATTTCAAAGTGTAAGAGTTATTAGATAATTATTAAAATGTAAATTAGGGTAGATTTATAAACCCCCATCTCCCTCTCTCGAAACTCAAAGTTAGAGTGTAGGTTATCTTAATATAAGGTTAGATTAGTTATTTTGTGTTAGAATTACTTAAGGTTATTCTAATCATTATACGCTAGAAATAAATTAGTTAAATTAAGAATTCATTTATTTATGTTCGAAAACACGTATGGCTTTATAACTAATACATCCACATACTAACGCTCGGCTAGAACCTCATGCTACCAAAAATCCAAGTCCCAAAGGTCCTTTTAGCCTTAAGAAAACCAAGAGTTCGTAACAATGATATAATAAATTCCATCTTCCTATTATAAAGAGACTCTGAGAAAACGTGCATCAGATGAATAGAATTTCATATTAGCGTGAAATGGTGAACATTAATACCAATTCACTGGCTTAACATTTTCTACAGTACGCACATCCCTTATAAGACACAATTTCTAGCATGTTCATTATTAAAAAAAGTTCAATGGCTATTCTTTACAACCTGTGACGCGACTTTTTTTAAATTCCTTCATAAACTCCTGTCAAATTTTATTCTTACGGTTCCATTTTGGAAATTATTTCCCACCATTTACAATGATTTTTACATTTTTAGCGATTATTTTAATATATTTTTCTATATTTAACTACATTCGTAGCATGAAGACGTGGCAGCCATATTGATTTTAACGAATATTCTAAGCAAAAACAAAGTCGTGTTTCAGTGCAACCAACATAGAGTATGTACTAATTAACTGTACACATGTTGTTCAGAATTTCAGAACTTACTATTTATTTTTGGGCGTTACATTCTTTCACAGGTTAGAGTACTTAAATTGCGTTAGGTTAGCTGTTAGGTTCGTTAAATATCGTATATATGTTGGCTGCATCCCGTGTTTCCATAGAGTGCAAACCGCTTCGCGGTTGTTGGCGCATGCACATGGTGTATGATTGGAACTTAGAAACATTTTTCGCGTCACGTGTTGTAAAGAATCCCCCATTCAATTCATTTTTTCACTGATTAAATAAGAAATGAATGGATCGCAGTGTTTTCGTCATTTTGTAACATATATGCATAGGGAGAAATTTATCTTAGTTACCTCGATTAAAAATTGTTATTCTTTCGTATTTAATCCTTTCTGTAACTATTCATTTGTATATCTGAATTATTATTTAGCGTCTTCTGGAAGACAATGTTTTGGAAATGCGTGGCTGACCTGTAAAGCGGGCGATTGGCCAATGAAAGCGGCTCCTGGTTGGTCAGGACGTGGTAGCCAGGCTAGGGTAGCAGGTACTCCACTCTTGAGGTTAGGCAGTGCCAAGAAAATACGGTCCCAGTATATTTCAAGACCCGTAAAGAGATTATTTTCTGGCACGAAACTGCCGTATGGAAGGTCAAAGTTGATCAGGTTCCATTCATATAGAGTTTCAAAAACTCGTCTAGATGTGGTGGTTCCCGTCAAGAGCAGCACAAGTGACAAAACTGATGCGACGGTCATCCTGAAACATTCCAAATAAAAATTAGGGTTTTAGATGTATTGATTATACAGTGTGTTCACAAACTCTGCTACTATAAAAATGTAACTTAGCTTGTAAATTATTTGAGATTCAGACATGCGGTTTTTTTTACAATGTATTCTACATGTATCAATGTTTTGTTTACATTTGTTGCAGATTTTGATTTAAACGACAATGACTACACCATAGGAAAATACCCAATGTGTATGGTGGTATGCTGAGTCTGGTAAATCACCAGTACCCACATATCCGAACTTTATGACGGTTGACATGTCCAGACACAAAGAATGTCGCTTCATCAGATAACATCACCCTCTGCAGGTACCCATTATCTTCGTCAATTGCGTTCAGCATGGAATCAGCAAATTCCGCACGCCGAGGGAAGTCAGTTGGCAGCAACACTTAACGTAATTTGCACTTTGTAGGCCTGAAAATGTTGCCCCTTGTGGAGGACTTTATGAGTGTTTGATTTTGGTAAATGCACTTCTCGTGAAGCACGACGAACCGATTTTTGAGGTCTGAGTTGAAAAGCAAATTGCACATTGTAGATAGTTTCTTGGCTCACATCTGGGCGTTCACTCCGTGAAATTTCGCTAGAAATGTCTCGATCCATCTAATTATGGATGATTTAGATGGAGGACATCTTCCATATTACCGGTAGAAATTTCGCTGAACAGTTACTGGTGATTTACCCGCCTAAGCATACGACCATACACTTGGGTCTTTTCCTGTTGTGTCGTCATTGTCGTTTAAATCACAATCTGCAACAAATGTAAACAAAGCTTTGAGAGATGTAGAATACGTTGCAAAAAACCGCATGTCTCTATCTCAAATAGTTTACGAGCTAAATTACATTTGCATTGGTAGCAGGACTTTGTGGACACTGTATTTTTGATGTAGTCTGATCTTCATTACTTTATTAAGTAGTTTATCTCATATTAATATTCTCGTAATTATTATTCCTGTAATAAATATATTTTAGTGATAACTGCTCTAACTCACTGGCTCTATTGAACAAGTAGGTTCATGGCCGTGTGGACATAATCTTTCCATACATCCCTATCCTGAGCTAATGTTTCCAATCATCCTCTGTATAATATATTTCCCTCAAATAATGATTAATGTTATTTTCCCACTTCATTCTTGGTCCACCAACTGGGCGTTTTCCCTCTGGTTTTCCTACAAGAAATGTCTATGCCCTCTTTAATTTCACATTCGTGCCATATTTCCTGCCCATCGCAGTCTACGCTACTTAACTGTTCTTATTAGGCCTATATCTGGTTTCCCGTAAAGGTCGTGTAGCTCATCGTTATGTAGTCTTCTTCATTCGCCTGTGTGTTCATCTCTCTCTGATCCAAAAAGTTCCTAAGAACTTTATTCTCAAATACCCGGCACGTGAATCAAAATTTATATCCAGGATATATATATATATATTTTTTTTGCTGAAAAATAGGTCAAATGGGTGTACTTTTTTAAAATGATTGATTCAATTGTAATTTTGTTAAAGTATTTTTGCTATCTGAATAATCGAATTAAGGTCATAATAAGGATCAGGTAATCGTATATGGATAAGAATTAGAAATCGTCGAATTGATGTAAATTCGTAATGGCGATTTTTCAAAAAGAGAAGAAGAAAAAACGATCGGTCTACAATAATTGTAGCCAATTATTGGCTTTCGTATTTTGAATTTACTTTAATACAATAGTAGGATCTTCTTGGTGATAAATTCGTATTATAAGGAGTCAATAAAATACACAAATCACCAATTTAAAATTTAAAAGGGCCAACTAGTTTCAATAGCGAAGCTATCATTTTCAATTCAATAATTAGTCTTGTAAATGATAGCTTCGCTATTAAAATTGGTTCGCTCTTTTAAATTTAAATCTGGTGATTTGGGTATTTTATTGACTACTTATAATTTAAATTTACTGTTAAATATATGGAAACCGAAATGGATGAAACTAAAATTCCTATCAAGTTTTCTAAAGAAATGTGTAATTTTTTTTCCCTCGTCCTTGCGTGAATTTCTTTATTAGCCAGTACATTACTATATTAGTAAACATTTCACATATAGTCTAAGGTTGACGTATTTATCATAAGTAATGCCACGAGTGATTTCCAATTTATCTAGAGAATTTGGAAATCAAGAGTGTAATTTGTTAGGACTATTTAACGAATAAAATTAAGCTGTTTACTCACAAATCATTATTTAACTATAGTTATTTTAACATATGTATATATTTAATGTAAACGGCGATGTTTGAAAACAAATGAGAAGCGATAGGTACGCTTCATCTGCTTCTTTTGTTTATCACTGCAATCAGATCATACTATTTATTGCCAAAGGAACGCAGTATTGCAAGAATGCTCTCTAGTGGAGAAAAAATTAAACACATCAAACTGTATATTAATTAATTTCTGATGTCGTATGATGTAAATATGACAATTATATTTTTCTGGATTATTACTTGGGAAAAAATGCATTTAAGAAAGTGCAAACAGTGGTTTATTTTTTTGGTGGTATAATAAATTGCTACAAATGTTTTTATATTAACTCCTGCAAGCGCTATGTGTTGACTATATATGCACTATATATACAATCAGGTATCCGTATTTCTCACAGGCTCAGTCACTGCAAAATAATGGTCAGACCTGTTCAGAATATTAAAAAGGAGGAGCTTTCTTTAATATGGTAAAACTGATAAATATTTCGTGAAACACGACTCTGATTGGTTGTAAAACAGAAATCATTGAAACGTGATTGGTCATTGACTCCCATTTGGGGCACGAGTTAAATAGTCATTGGAATTAAGTTTTTAAACCAATATTTGTACAAAAATTGAGGCAGATCTGAAAACGGAATTCCCAATTTGTTGAATAAATGTTATATGTCCACTAAAATGTAAAATCTGTGTTATTCTGTGACAATAACATACAAAAATCACAACACACAAATAAGACTACAACTAAAAGTAGAGGAATTAAACACAAATACAAAACTAACTGGAAAGAACAGTTAGCAAGGATGACTGAGAATAGAATACCAAAAGCAGCAATACCACGAGGAAGAAGAAGTTTGGAAAGACCAAAGAACCATGGAAACAGCAGCAATTTGGAGCCGGAACAGGCCAGTAAATAAATATAAAACGTGACGAAGAAGAAGAAGAAGATTCTGTGACAATGGACCAAACCTATTTTTTAATGTATTATTATTATTATTATTATTATTATTATTATTATTATTATTATTATTATTATTATTATTATTATTATTATTATTATTTATTTCGGTTCCGTGGCGCAAGTGGTTAGTCACTTCTGGGCTCCAAGTTCACGTCTCAGTTACTCCACGTGGGGTTTGTGTTGAAAGAATCGAGGTCGTGTCAGATTTTTCTCGGGGTTCCTCCAGTTTTTTTATTCTGAAACTTGATTCCACTACTTCGTATGTCATCTATTACATTCCATTTCATTTCATCTCCCCTTCGATGGTATGACAGGCTTGGGGCATCCGTATATATCACAAACCTTAAATATTAGGGGATTTATCTCATTCCATCCCTCGATCTGGCATTATGCCGGTGAAGAATAGAAGTTTTATATATCTCATCTTTATTCTTATTAAAATTGATTCATCATACCTACTGTTAGGAATATTTTCTGAATATCTTCTATTAACCGAAACAATTTTTAAATTAATTATACAGAGCTCTTCAGAAAGAAGGAACAGACTTCAAACATTTATTGTTTATTTATTACAAACTACAAAAAATAGAAACACAATTCCAACGTTCCTGTAAAGAAAAAAGTTTTGAAGTTCCGATCACCGCCGCATTTCTCTAACCACGTCCTACGTTGCCTGAATACACCATTTCAGGACGTTGAATTGGAAGAGGAGGAGCAGAAGATCAATTTCATCACCAGTGGCCTCCCAGGTCACGAGACCTACCCCATTTGATTTTTATCTCTGGGTTACGTAAAAGACCGTGTTTTTATCCTCCCCGTATGCCTGACACTTGAAAATCTGCGACATCGAATTGTTGAAGCTGTGAATTCCGTAAACAGAGACCAGCTGAATCGTATGTGGCAAGAAATGAGCCACCGTTTTGATAGACCTATTTGTCGTGTAACACATGGTGTTTATTGAATTGCATTAAATAAGTGAAATGTGAACTTTTCTCTTTCCAGGAACGTTGGAATTGTTTCTATTTTCTTTTTGTAGTATGGAATAAAGAAATGTTTTCCGTCGCCGTGGCGTAGTCGGTGGAGTCCCTACCTTCCACTCCGGCGACCCAGGTTCGCTTCCCGCCGCGGTGGGGATTTTAAAAAATCTCCACTTTGGGTCTGGGTGTGTGTATTGTCCCTAATGCTCAACTGAGTGCACATTTCCTATTAAGTAATAAATAAATGTTTGAAGTTTATTCCTTCTTTCTGAATAGCGCTGTATTACTCTAAATTAATTTTGCAAAATTTGCATCCCTGTTTATGGATGAAGGTTTGTTTTCAATAAATTACAATTGTTTATTATTTGTTTCCATAAAACTAGTGAGCGAAGAAAGTAGCGATTGTTTATTCACAGTCCGTTCGCAGCACATTTATTTAGGTTAACATAAATTTATACCTCAACATAGCCAAGTTCACTTTCTGTCGATTGAAATCTCTTTATCACGAGTTACACTACCTAATTATGACGTACAAATATAATAAATTCCTTTAATTGAGGACAGTATCGTAATAAATCAGTAAAATGAAAGTGCTCTTTATAAGATAATGTGAATATGTTTTTATCTTGTAAGGCCTCTAGCTTTAACTGAGATGTCTGGAACCAAAAATATCTAAAACAAATTTTGGTCAATGGCCTACTTACATTCTAGCTTACATTTCTTCTTGCGATAACTGTAGGACGTATGCTAAAGCATCGTCTTCTTCTTCTATGGCGCTACAGCCCGATGTCGGGCCTTTGTCTCCTGTATTAAGCCTCTCCAAATCCAGTGACTTCCTTTTCAAATTCCTCACTCCTAGAATTATCTTTGCATTCTCGTCCACAACATCAATCCATTTGTTCTTCGGTCTTCCCACCCTTTTCCTGCCCCCTATAGTTATATAGAGATTATTCTTTGGGATAGGGCCTACGTCTATTCCCCATGCCAAATCATCTACATCGACATAATTTCTTGCGCGATAGTGTATTTTATCATACTTACAGCAATGGCGACCATGATTAAAAGTTCCCATGATTGGGGGAGTAAAACCACTGCCCTCTATGTATACTACATACAATGTATATACAAAAAATATCCAAAAGATAGTGTTAATATACATTAGACGAAACAAATCACTGCATTTTAAATGAACTGATCTTTATTTGAAACAATAAAATATGTACTTGTCATTTTATCATCAATATTGTCTCACGGCCTCCTGTAGTTTCAACTAATAAACGTTGCCTTCACTGTTAACGTTAGTCAGTTGTTTATAATGAACGCAAATATTTCCAACAAAGATGTTATTATTTTACTATTGTTTATTATTTTGAAAACACCATCGTACAAAAAATAATGTACAACGCACGTTTGTGAAGTGTTTTACAGAATCTCGGAAATTAAAAACCTTCCTATCGCTCGGTTTTTAAAATTTCCTCGGTTCTGTAAAAACCACTTCCCAACCTCGCATCGTAATATAGCACTGTTATCTGTGTATGTGATATTATATAAGTGTTACAGTTAATTCTGATGTAAACAAACATGGATTAGAATTTAAAATAAATGAATATCTCTGTACCTTAGTTTTAATTTTGAGGAAGTGGCTGAATTCAAGTACCTAGGAACAATAATCACAAATAGGAATGAGATGCCCAAAGAAATTAAACATAGGCTCAATTCTGGAAATGCGTGCTATGATGCATTGCAGAGACTCTTGATGTCCCAACTCCTTTCAAAAAATGTTAAACTGAAAATATATAAAACTATTATTTTACCAGTTATACTATATGGGTGCGAAACATGGACTCTTACCTTAAGGGAGGGAAAGGAAATTGCGAGTATTTGAGAATAAAGTACTTAGGAACATTTTTGGACCAAAGAGAGATGAACAGACAGGTGAATGGAGAAGACTACATAACAATGAACTACATGGTCTTTATAAGAAGCCAGATATAATAAGAACAGTTAAGTCTCGTAGACTGCGATAGGCAGGACATGTTGCACGTATGGGGAATGAAAGACGTGCATGGAAGCTTCTTGTGGGAAAGCCAGAGGGAAAACGCCCAATTGGTAGATCAAGAATGAGGTGCGAGAATAGCATTGACTATGATTTGAGGGAAGTAGATTATACAGGGAATGATTGGAAAACATTAGCTCAGTATAGGGATGTATGGAGAGCTTATGTCCTCACGGCCATGAACCTACGGGTTCGATAGTGCCAGTAAGTAAGTAAGTACCTTAGTTTTAATTTTGGGTTTGAAAAGTAAATAAAAGCTCCTCCATTAACAAATAAAAGTTTGTCTTGACGGAGGAGCTTATCACCCGATGATCCAGCTGCTGAGTGAGTTCCATCTACATTCAGCTACAGGAGAGGGAAAGCAAAGAATATTCCAAAATGTAGCGTCTGACTTCAAGTGTGGAGTGTCTAGACAGGTGTGTGAGCTCCTGAAGGTCGCAATTTTAGGGACAAAGACGCACTGTTACAGAGAGTTACAATGATTTAATTAAATGGCCGCAGTATTTTGATCATGCAAATGTGGCATAATCATTAGCGGCACAAATAACGCACCCACGAGAATCATCAAATATTATATGAACACCAGGACTACCGTTCATGGCCTCCCGAACATAAGCTCTCCATACATCCCTATCCTGAGCCAATGTTTTCCAATCATCCCCTGTATAATCTACTTCCCTCAAATCATAGATAATGTTATTCTCCCACCTCATTCTTGATCTACCAACTGGGCGTTTTCCCCTCTGGTTTTCCTACAAGAAGCTTCCATGCACATATTTTATTCCCCATTCGTGCCACATGTCCTGCCCATCGCAGTCTATGAGACTTAACTATTCTTATTATATGTAGCTTCCTATAAAGACCATGTAGTTCACTGTTATGTAGTCTTCTCCATTCACCTGTCTGTTCACCTCTCTTTGGTCCAAAAATGTTCCTAAGAACTTTATTCTCAAATACTCGTAATTTCCTTTCCCTCCCTTAAAGTAAGAGTTCATGTTACGCATCCGTATAATATAACTGGTAGAATAACTGTTTTATATTATATTTTCAGTTTAACGTTTTTTGAAAGGAGTTGGGACATCAAGAGTCTCTGCAATGCATAATAGCATGCATTTCCAGAATTGAGTTATGTTTAATTTCTTTGTTCATCTCATTTCTATTTGTGATTATTGTTCCTAGGTATTTGAATTTAGCCACTTCCTCAAAATTTCCCTCATTTGTCATTAGCTGTCCATTTCCATTATATAATGTAGGCCTATTTATACGTGTGACCATATATTTAGTTTTACTGAATTGCACTACAGCAAACAAAACAAAACGGAAATGAAATGTACAAAGATCTTGAAGTAGGCCTACTATCCCACACAGTAGAGCATTTACCTGTTTCGTTTGTGGATGATTTGCAAATTAGTGCCGTGTCATCCCGCGTACACTCGCTTCACGCCAGAATGTGGCGAGGGTGTGGAGCAGCTATTACCCTAAGTAAGCTGGGTAAGTGCTTCGTTTTCTATTTGTTCCTGACTATACATGATTAGTGTACGTCCGTGCTACGCAGCAATAGTGCTGCTATGGCTGGAGGTAAATGTTCCTCTGTGTCGTATAATACAGTCGCGGAAGTGAATGGCTGGTTATTGTAAACAGAGTGTGTCTACAACACATAATATAGGTTTTATACGACACAGCAGAACGTTTATCTCCAGTCATAGCAGCACTGTCGCATTGACGTAGATACCAACCATGTATAGTCAGGAACAAATGCAAATGAAGCACTTTCCCAGATTACTTAGGGTATTGCACTGCAGTCCTCGACGCCACAGACTGACGTGAAGCTAGCATCCGCGGGATGACGGGGCATTAGTTCGCAAATCAACCACAAACGAAGCAGATCCATGTTCTGCTGTGTCGGATAATTGGGCGGAGTGGTGTCGTAGGCTTTGTTTACAATAACCAACCATCCACTGTGGAATGGGAAAATGTGAAAGAATTAGTAAGAAATAAAAAGTATTTTTTTAAGGGCTGATAATAATGATTCCGTTCAAAATAATAAATTCCTAATTTTTGTTTATACAGGGTGTTATCGAAATGAGTGCAGATTTTCCGTGTGGTTGTAAGGAACATCCATACAAGTATTTTAACACAATG
Organism: Diploptera punctata; assembly: GCA_030220185.1. NCBI lineage: Eukaryota > Metazoa > Arthropoda > Insecta > Blattodea > Blaberidae > Diploptera > Diploptera punctata. The sequence continues at coordinate 1,435,206 of JASPKZ010009352.1, read as the reverse complement.
AACCTTGAGTCGGAAATGCATTGTTGTGGGTCTACAGAATAAAACAGCATTTCAAATTGTTGAACACATTGTTGTTTATTTATTAATTCTGAGAAAAATGGAAGGTATTACATGTTACTTTACAGTAATTGTTGGAAATGGCGACCATTAACCTGGATGCACAGCTCCTCGCGTCTCACCTCGGACTGACTGACGAACTCCAAGAAGCATATCTGGATGTTCCCTGATTTCCGCAGCCGCTGCCACGATCCTTGCTACAAGCTCTGGAGCTGTGCATCCAGGTCAATGGTCGCCATTTCCAACAATTACTGTAAAATAACATGTAATACCTTCAATTTTTCTTAGAATTAATAAATAAACAACTATGTGTTCAACAAATTGAAATGCTGTTTTATTCTGTAGACCCACAACAATACATTTCCGGCCCAAGGTTCATTGTGTTAAAATACTTGTATGGATGTTCCCAACCAGCACACGAAAAATCTGCACTCATTTCGGTAACATCCTGTATACAGACAAATGCACATAAGGGCTAATAGAATTTGCGCTATTTTCTTTCAACTTGTGCCCAGATTGAAGTGTAAATTTAGTCCTGCACTATATATTTTTTGTTTTCTAATACTTGTTCGTGCCATGATCCTTGCAAGTATATAATTCATTTTCCACTCCACTGGAGCCATTCAGTATCTGTGTCATTTAAGATATTAGCATGTTGCAATTACAGCGGTTATTTTAATTCTATGACATTCTATGTAGTTTTTAGTTCTATAAATATTGTTTTTATGATTTATTACCAAATTCCATTAACTATCTTATACTTAATATTTGTATTATAATTTTTATTTTAATATTTTAAATTTTGAAATTTAAATACTTAATTTAGAAAAAAAAATACTAATTTCATTTAGTAAATTATATTTTTGTATTGTAAGCCTATGTTTTCCCTTTACAGAGATTTAGGCGCTCTCCCCCTACAGGGAAGAATTTGAACCATACTAATTTAGTTACACTTGCTTTCGTATAGATGTCATTTTGAGTGGTACGTGGTCAGCGTCTCGCATCATACTGACATCTAGGAAACCAAGGTAGTACTAGGACGGGAAAATTCGGTAAATTTTGCTTAGAGGCCTTTTCATTCAGGCTTAAGGATTTTTTACGAGCCTGAAAATCTTCAGACTCGAGACCCACGGTTTAAAGTCCCTCCCGGAGGACTTGCTCCTTGGATTTTTCCGTCCTAAAAAATCCATCGACCCCGGCCGGGTTGATTTATATAATTTTGTAAATTCGAATAGTTCGTATTTTTAATAATTAAGAAGTGGGATTGAACTGGTATTGTATTGTAAGATAAATTTTATCATAATCACATTTCTGTACTTAACTTAGTTAAACATAGTTCATTTTTTAAATAATAAACATCTGTTTTATTTCAGTATTTTTCTAAGGTGGCTACGAAAAATACAGTAGGCCTACTGTAAAAAATTAAGTGAGTTCAAAACTTATGTAGGCCTACATTAAATAACTAGAAAAAGGTTATTTAGAAGTTTCTGTTTTATTAAAAATATATAAATATAACGTCAAAATTAGATGTGTTATATTTATCTCCATACTATCAATTTACTATGGAGTTAAACATTTTAAATACAATTATATCGTAAATAATTTCAGAATGAAGAACAACTAACCAAAGGGTCTGCTCTAATGATCTAGTGATTACCATATTCGGCTTCTGGATTCGACATTCGCGGATTCAAACCTGGTTGTGGTTAATGTGTTTTTAAGTAAGTTATTTGTTTCATAATAATAATAATAATAATAATAATAATAATAATAATGCTTTATTTTAGCTGGCAGAGTTAAGGCCATAAGGCCTTCTCTTCCACTCAACCAGCGAATAGTAAAATTATACAAAAAATTACATACATATTACAATTTTAAGATATTAAAATACAGACTAAACAAAATACAAACATGATGTGATCTAATACTAGCTAATACTAACAAAAACATAGAATATAATAAAATTTAAATTATGTAAATGTAAAGCTGTAGATCCTAGATTTATGACCTCAACATGAAATGAAAAACTTTCTGGATAATTTAAAAAATGTTTTTCTCCTTTTTCGAGCTAATTATCTTAGAGCAATACTAATAAAATTCTTATCAAATTCCATTGAGGTGAATAGTCATAAAATTAAAATTAAAATAAAAATATATACATGTTGGCAGGTACCGTCGTCCTGACCTGTGTTAAAATGTATTATATTCTTCTTCTTCTTCCTTTCCAGGATTAGGTCTCTTTTGGGTTCCGGTCTCAAGTCTATCGTTTCCTTGGCCGTCCCAAAGATCTTTTTTCCAAGCGGTTTGTTTGTGTTGATCGTTTTGGGTAATGTTGTATTGTCCATTCTGTCTAAATGTTTTTCCATCGGTATTCGTACTCTTCTAGTTTATCGAGTATTGAAAATATTTCCAGTTCATTTCTTATTGATCCAAACGGTCCCCGAAATCATATGGCCATCATCATCATCATCATCATCATCCTTCACCAGTGTGGAAAGCAACGGGAAGCTACCACACCTACAATTCCCTAGTAAAGCTGCAAGCATAGCATGAAAATACTATGATTGCAATGAAAGACCTGCCCTCAGACAGAATTGCTATGGATGGATGGATGGATTCATCATCATCATCCTTATCATTATCATATCATCATCATCATCATCATCATCATCCTTCACCAGTGTGGAAAGCAACGGGAAGCTACCACACCTACAATTCCCTAGTAAAGCTGCAAGCATAGCATGAAAATACTATGATTGCAATGAAAGACCTGCCCTCAGACAGAATTGCTATGGATGGATGGATGGATTCATCATATCATCCTTATCATTATCATATCATCATCAACATCATCATCCTTCACCAGTGTGGAAAGCAACGGGAAGCTACCACACCTACAATTCCCTAATAAAGCTGCAAGCATAGCATGAAAATACTATGATTGCAATGAAAGACCTGCCCTCAGACAGAATTGCTATGGATGGATGGATGGATTCATCATCATCCTTATCATTATCATATCATCATCATCATCATCATCATCATCATCATCCTTCACCAGTGTGGAAAGCAACGGGAAGCTACCACACCTACAATTCCCTAGTAAAGCTGCAAGCATATCATGAAAATGCTATGATTGCAATGAAAGACCTGCCCTCAGATAGAATTGCTATGGATGGATGGATTCGTATTGATTCATTATATAATCTATCCATGCGTGTACATCCTTTTACGGATCATAAAAAATTAATTTCAGTGAATTGAATGTGTGAGATATTTTTTTAAGTACCCAAGATTCAGATCCATATAAAAGAACAGGAACAGCCATAATTGTATAAAACCTGAGCTGAGTTTCTCTTCGAGTCTTTCAGAGGATTCTTCTTATGGTGCCACACATAATTTGATATCGGTTTAATTTATTACGTATATCCCAATCATAGCTATATGTTATATCTGAACCAGAATAGTTAAAGTGTGCTATTATTTCATTATAGATTAAAATGCTGTAATTAAAATATTAATTGGAGGTCTTTCGGAAGTTAACTTCCATCATCAGCTGGATGAGTATGTGCTACTACCTGTTGTGTTTTACGACGTTGTAGACGTCGATGCAAGTTAACTTCGGAAAGACCTCCAGTTAATATTTTAAATACAACATTTTAACATATTTGAGGACGACAGCACCTGCCAACAGGTATATATTTTAATTTTTATCTAATTATCTTAGATGTTAAATAATATGCTATTTCCTAATAACCTTGTGAATAAATCCCAAAAAGTAATGCAGTTAATTTCAAAAACTAGATAAATCAATTTGTTTCGCAGATATAAAGCTGAGAGGTTGTATATTTTCACACTCATATAAATTTTAATTTACATAGATAGATAGAATCAGAAACGCGGGCATGGGTTCCACTGAGGTAAAATTTTCCGGAGGTAAATTAGTCCCCCATTCGGATATTTAGGCGGGGACAACTTCAGGGAATCGATGACAAAGGCTTTAACATTATATATAACGCTTTCACGGCCGGCGTCTTGATCCATATTTGGTTCGTCTTCCGGGCTTATAGGCCGTGGTCTGGTTGTCTTCTTACTCGACGTTTCGTCTACTGCTGCGGTAGACATCATCAGGAGATACTGCGTGCTCTCTGTGAACTCCTCAACAGTCGGCTGCAGACTGGCTGGTCGTTGGAAACTGTCTCTCTGTTTCACGATAGGGAAGTTTGGAGAGCTTATGTCCGCGCATCCATGAAGCTCCAAGTTTTTTTTGTTTATATCAAATCATCATCATCATCATCATAGTACATTCACGAATTTAGGCCATTTGTTGACCTGCTTCGGCTTCAAGAGAAACACCATCCAAAAGTCTTTTGAGTGGACGTCCTGGTCTTCTTCTTCCTGCAGGTTGATATCTTAACATTTGTTTGGGTATTCTGTGATCTTCCATTCGATGAAGATGTTGCATCCATCTTGACTTATAATCAGAAATTTTGTTTTCTAAAGGTTCCATGTGTAATTCTTGTAAGATGTATTTTTTTTTTTTTTGTGATCTAGTAGTGTGTATCCTGCAGTCCTCCGAAGGTATCTCATTTCAGCAGATCTATATATATCAAATCAATATTTCATTTCGATGCTTACTGAAATATTATAATTTCTTGTAATTGACCTTTATAAAATTATCATAAGTAATGCCACGAGTGATTTCCAAATTATCGATAAATTCACGACTCACGAAGTGAGGAGTGAATTTATCTAGAGAATTTGGAAATCAAGAGTGGCATTTGTTAGGACTATTTAACGAATAAAATTAAGCTGTTTACTCACAAATCATTATTTAACTATAGTTATTTTAAAATATTTATATATTTAATGTAAACGGCGAAGTTTGAAAACAAATGAGAAACGATAGGTACGCTTCACTGCTTCATTTGTTTATCACTGCAACCAGATCATACTATTTATTGCCAAAGGAACGCAATATTGTAAGGAGGAGCTTTCTTTAATATGGTAATTATAACACTGATAAATATTTGGTGAAACACGACTCTGATTGGTTGTAAAACAGAAATCATTGAAACGTGATTGGTCATTGACTCCCATTTGGGGCATGAGTTAAATAGTCATAAAAATCTTGCATGACAATTAAGTGCGACTGTATTCTTAAAAATATAAAAATTTTATCAAGCTTAGCTCTGGCTGGAAAGAATGTTCATTGAAGTGTTTCGGAATCTTCCAAGGCTAGCGGTGACACGAACACACATGCGTTTTCTAGTGATTTACTTCCTTCAGTGAAAGTAACTGACCATTGTTTGATCTGGTTCAGCGAGCTTAACAGTATACAAGCTCTCTGTGATCCGAAAGTTGAACATTGTTTAAAAGGTTAAATTACACTGGTCAACATGATGTTTGTCTCATGAGCACCAATAGTTGTATTTAATGCAGTTTTTTATCGTGTTTTCAAATATGTATTTGGAATTTCCCCATCACCCACAGTTTTTTTATTTCAATTTAAGTTAATGTATTTAAATAATTATTTTTAATAAACGTTTTATCGTCCATTTGTCCATTTGACGCAGTGAGCGATGAGCACGGAGAACACTTTAATCAGGAGATTTCAGCTAAGGAAAAGAGATATCAAGGCAAATGGAATCCTAACATGCTGGTCGATTATTGTTGGACCATCAACACAGGCGAAATATAGCAGAAAATCGTAATTTCTTACTTTCTATGTGAGTCCGAATGTTCTAATATTGTGTTGTTACGAATGTAGAAAATATTAAAGTGTTCGAAATTATAAATGCATGTCTCTCGGAAACCTTACGTGATGGAGAAAAACCCGATATCATATTTGAATTCACGAGAAAAAATACTGTCACTTTTTTTTTCTGAGACAAAAAAAAAGTTTATTTTTTTGTTGCTCAGTGAAATTACCTTGACTATTTAACTCATGCCCCAAATGGGAGTCAATGACCAATCACGTTTCAATGATTTCTGTTTTACAACCAATCAGAGTCGTGTTTCACGAAATATTTATCAGTGTTATAATTACCATATTAAAGAAAGCTCCTCCTTTTTAATATTCTGAACAGGTCTGAACATTATTTTGCAATGACTCACACAATAAGAAATACGGCTACCAGATTGTGTATATAGTGCATGAATGTCAACACATACGGGAGTTAATATAAAAATATTTGTAGGAATTGATTATACCACCAAAAAAAGAAACCACTGTTTGCACTTTCTTAAATGTATTTTTTCCCACGTAACAATCCAGAAAAATATAATTGTCATATTTACATCATACGACATCAGACATGAATTAATATACAGTTTGATGTGTTTCATTTTTTCTCCACTAGAGAGCATTCTTACAATATTGTGTTCCTTTGGCAATAAATAGTATGATCTGGTTGCAGTCATAAACAAAAGAAGCAGATGAAGCGTACCTATCGTTTTTCATTTGTTTTCAAACATCGCCGTTTACATTAAATATATAAATATTTTAAAATAACTATAGTTAAATAATGGTTTGTGAGCTTAATTTTATTCGTTAAATAGTCCTAACAAATGCCACTCTTGATTTCCAAATTATCTAGATAAATTGGAAATCACTCGTGGTATTACTTATGAAAACAAATCAGTGTCCATTTAATCGTTGCCAATAACAGTCGTTATTCCATATGAATTAGAAAATATTGTTGAGAAAATAATAAATTATTGAAATATAGTTATAAAAATGAGAAAATTATATATATATATATATATATACACATATATATATATATATATATATAATATATATACACGCATATACACACACACACACACATATATATATATATATATATATACACACGCATATACACACACACACACATATATATATACACGCATATACACACACACACATATATATATATACACACGCATATACACACACACATATATATATATATATATATATACTAGCGTACCCGGCACATGTCCTGCTAGAACGTCCAATTCTCGTGTCATGGCCGGTCGATAAAATTATTAGTTTTTTTTACCATACAATTCACTAATTAAGACGATTATTAAATAAGTTCGCAAGAAACCCTCTCACAGCCATCTGTTGTGGCTCAAGAAGCGTGCATGATGATGTCACATTGTTGTCGCGCGGAATATGTTCATCTGCTTATCCCGAACTTCTTGGAATAAATGAGCTCAAAGACAAAAATCCATGATTTATCCTTAAAACAATACGTCATGCCCGAACGTTTGCTTGCCTACTATTATAAAGTAAAGTAAAGTGATCCCACAACAGGCCTCAGGAGGCCCTTGGGGTAGTAGGAGATTAAGCCTCCCACTTTTTCTAGACAATCGGCACTTTATGTCAGCCGGGTTGTCAGCCCTGCGTGACGGCCGCCTTTACCCCAGAACAAGCGTTTGGTACTCATTTCAGTTAGAGGCGGAGTCGACCCCAGGGCCATAGTATCGCCAGAGGGTTTGGGTCAGTTTAAAAATCCTGACCCCAACGGGACTTGAACCCTCGACCCTCCGGCTTGTAGCTCAGTGCCTTAACCACTACGCTACGGCGTGCCCCTGCCTACTATTATAGGATTCATAAAACGTTTTCTCGATATTCGAATTATCGATAAACCATATGTATGCTAAGTGACATTTTACATTGAGTTGGACATTTCAGCCTTTTCGTTTCGTTATTGTGTGATAGACTACTTTTTTTTCATAAAATTTACTAATCAAGACGTAATTAGATATTATTAAATAAGTTTTGCAAAATACTCCTGTCATCTGTTGTAGCCCAAGAAGTGTAGATGATGACTTCTCGTTGTCGCGCGGAATATGTCGATAATGCAGATGACTATTCATCTGACATAAAACAATCCTATAACTCGATCGCAGCGCCACCTACCGAGTCCAATTGTGAATCTAAACCATCCAGGGACCCACTCAAACACACGCAAAAAAAATGCATCAAAATCGGTCCAGTCCTTCAGGTAGTTTTTAATTTCGGATTTCAAGTAAACCTCCACTTCTAATTTTCGGATTTCATTCATTTTTTGACAATACATACCTCTGTTTATTTTAATGGGATATACTGAGTTTCGTTGTGAAATATCGAAAAATGTGACAGCTAAATCTTCTTCTTCTTAAACATAATTTGTAGGATTTTCATCCTGTTTATTTCCAAAATCACTCCTCGGAGGAAGACGTATTAGATGTGCATTCACTCTCTATCCATCTCTTGGCTGGTCTTCCTCTTGTTCTTCTCCCGTCCATTGGTCTATCTTCTTTAGCTCTTTTTGCAAGTCGGTTTTCTTCCATTTTTTCTATATGACCCTTCCAATATTTTCGTCTCTCTATAATAAATTTAGTAATGTCTTGAATATGACATTTGTCCCTAATTTCTGTGTTGTGTATTTTATCAAATAATGTTTTCCCCTGAATAGTTCTTAAGATTTTCATTTCACATGTGCTTATTATTTGTTTAGTTTTTGTTGTATCAGCCCTAGATTCTGCTCCATGTACGATGACTGGTCGAACTATCGTTTTGTATATGTGGATTTTGCTTTCTATCGACATATGTTTGTTGCGCCAAATTAAATCTTTCATATACCCTGATATTTGCGCTGCTTTATCAGCTTGTTTCTTTACTTCTTTTATTAAATGGTTAGCGTTTGTTATTAATACATCTAAATAATTCAATTCTGATACTTGTTCTATAATTTTTCTTTTCACTTCTAATTTGCATCTTACTGGTTCTTTTGATATTGTTAAGCATTTTGTCTTATTCGTGTTAATTTCCATATTGTATTTTCTGGCATTTATATTAAATTGATGTAAAGATCTTAGTAAATTATCTTCAGATTCTGAAAGGAGAACGACATCATCTCCGATTCCGATTGAGGGTCTTTCCACTTTTCAGCGGTTGCCCTTTTACCAGCCGGCTGCTGGCCCTTCACATCCACATGTGTCAATCACAGAGGTAGATGATCAACAGCCAGTGTAGGGGTGACATGTGGTTAGCATGTCGAGTCCCCCAGCCCTTATAGCTGGTTCCTCAACCTGGAGCCGCTACTTATTGTAGCTACCCAATTGCCTCACGATGCTGGGTGGGCACCGGTCCCATACTGGTCGAAATACCATGAGAAAATGTCTTCCCCCATGGAGACTCTAACCAGCGCAAGTCCCGTAACCCTGCGCCAAGGCTTCCTACCTTAACCGCTCGGCTACGGCGCGGGACACATCATCTGCGTAACATATTAAGTGAAATCTAGTGTTTCCCATTTTATAACCCAAACGTGGTGGTATGTTTTCAATAATTTTATCCATTACAATATTAAATAAGAATGGACTTAAAGAGTCACCTTGTCTGATGCCCTTTGTGATCGTTATTTCTTCAGTTTGCTGTTCTTTTACCGCTAAAGCGATTTTTCAATTTTCACTTCAGGTGAACTCCTGCACCAATTGTGAATCTAAACCATCGAGGAACCCAACCAGACACACGCACAAAAAAATCATCAAAATCGGTCCAGTCGTTTAGGAGAAGAAGAATGACAAACACACGTACAGAAGAATTCTTCTTCTTCCTTCCAAGTATTAGGCCAAGGCCTGTTACGATCCTGTAGATAATTTTCCCTCCAGCGTTTCATAGGACGGCCCAGTAATCTTCGTCCTCTTGGTATATAATTATAAACAGCTTTGGGGATCCGATTTCAACTCATTCTTTCTAGATGGTGTTTCCAATTTAGTTGGTACTGTTTAATATATTCCAAAATTGGCGTAGTCTTCAATTCTTTTAAGATATCGGTTTCCTTTAGTCCCGCGCCGTAGCCGAGTGGTTAAGGTAGGAAGCCTTGGCGCAGAGCTACGGGACTTGCGCTGGTTCGAGTCTCCATGGGGGAAGAAATTTTCTCATGGTATTTCGGACAGTATGGGACCGGTGCCCACCCAGCATCGTGAGGCAATTGGGTAGCTACAATACGTAGCGGCTCCAGGTTGAGGAACCAGCTATAACGGCTGGGAGACTCGACATGCTAACCACATGTCACCCCTAAACTGGCTGATGATCATCTACCTCTGTCATTGACACATGTGGATGTGAGGCCAGCAGCCGGCTAGTAGGCTAAGGGCTTTTGAGCCTGTCGCGCCAGGAGTTAGTCCCGCGCCGTAGCCGAGCGGTTAAGGTAGGAAGCCTTGGCGCAGAGCTACGGGACTTGCGCTGGTTCGAGTCTCCATGGGGGAAGAAATTTTCTCATGGTATTTCAGCCAGTATGGGACCGGTGCCCACCCAGCATCGTGAGGCAATTGGGTAGCTACAATAAGTAGCGGCTCCAGGTTGAGGAACCAGCTATAACGGCTGGGGGACTCGACATGCTAACCACATGTCACCCCTACACTGGCTGTTGATCATCTACCTCTGTGATTGACACATGTGGATGTGAAGGGCCAGCAGCCGGCTGGTAAAAGTGCAACTGCTGAAAAGTGGAAAGACCCTCAATCGGAATCGGTTTCCTTTACCGATCCCATCTGGTGTAACCCGCTGTTCTGCTCATGAATCTCATTTCACAAGCCGTTATTCTACTTTCATGTTGTCTTTTTAGTGTCCATGCTTCACTACCATAGGTCAACACTGGTATAGCCAAAGTGTTTTTTTTTTTGTACAAGGGATGGTTTCATAAATATACAGTGTATATATATATATATATATATATATATATATACATATATATATATATTTATATTTATGTTATAACTATATTTTTGTCATTTAGAAATGAAGGCAAATATGACATGAAAAGAAAAATAAATGCCTGAGTCGGGATTTGAACCCGAGTTTCCAAATTCTGTACGTTTAGCTCTCTAACCATCTGAGCTACTCAGGAATCCTAACACATACATTTATTTTTTTTTAACAGCACCACCCCTACGGTGTCTAGGTCCGTTAGCATAATGGTACATTTGTTCATAAATATAAGTGCTATTACTATCCTTTGCCCGGGCCCATAAGAGGCAAAGATTGATTCATCTTTCCTATGCTGTTTGTTTAACATATATTAACTGTTACCATGAAATCTTAAATACTTACTTACTCACTGACACTATCGAACCCGTAGGTGCATGGCCGCGCGGACATAAGCTCTCCATACATCCCTATCCTGAGCTAATGCTTTCCAATCATTCCCTGTATAATCTACTTCCCTCAAATCATAGTTAATGTTATTCTCCCACCTCATTCTTGTCTACCAACTGGGCGTTTTCCCTCTGGCTTTCCTACAAGAAACTTCCATCCAAGTCTTTCATTCCCCATACGTTCGACATGTCCTGCCCATCGCAGTCTACGAGACGAGACTTAACTGTTCTTATTATATCTGGCTTCCTATAAAGACCATGTAGTTAATTATTATGTAGTCTTCTCCATTCACCCGTCTGTTCATCTCTCTTTGGTCCAAAAATTTTCCTAAGTACTTTGTTCTCAAATACTCGTAATCTCCTTTCCTCCCAAAAGTAAGAGTCCATGTTTCGCACCCATATAATATAACTGGTAGAATAATAGTTTTATATATTTTCAGTTTAACGTTTTTTGAAAGGAGTTGGGACGTCAAGAGTCTCTGCAATGCATAATAGCACGCATTTCCAGAATTGAGCCTATGTTTAATTAATCTTAAATACACTGTAGTAATTTATATAGTTCCTATCTAACTCTGAATAGTACTTCCATCATGAAAGCTAGAAGGAAAAGGGAGAGCTAACTTGACTTGAGAAAGCTTTAGAATAGAAATTAACATGAAGCACCAATATCATAACTAGTTAAACAGTGATTAAACATTATTTTGCTAAAATATAAATTTAATATTTAAATTATTAGTCGGATCTTGAAATACAAATTGATTAAACATAAATGACCTTTTGGACCATAGTATGAATTTAAAGAAAAATATGAACACACAAATAATAGTTACTTTATGCAGTAACGCTTGTATATTTATATATTAAAACTATATTTTTGACAGTGACATTGTTAGGATTCCTGAATAGCACAGATGGTTGGAGCGCTAAACGTACAGAGTTTTAGAAACTCGGGTTCAAATCCCGACTAAGACATTTATTTTCTTTTCATGTCATATATATAAGTAGTAAACAAAATATAAAGGCCTAATAACAAACTGAATGTCATTTAATATGGCAAATATAATGGAAATAAAAACATAAGCGAAACTGTCTTAATGTAATAGCATGTCTAATAAGTAGACCTCGGATTTTTAGGTTCTAAAATAAGTTATGATCACATGCAAAATAGGTTCTGAAAATATTTTTTTGGCCATTCAGGTTTACTAATTTTAGTACACATTTATCAATTAATAATATATTACAGTAAACAAGCCAACAAGCTGTTAGCAGTAGAAATGTATGAATATGAAAGTTTTCTTGGGTTTTCCGCGTCTTGGATTCAAGTTCGGCCTCTGGTCAATGATTCATATTCGTACTTATATCCGCGAAAATCTGCAATATAACACACACACACAGATATATATATATATATATATATATATATATATATATGTATATATATATATTTAACAGAGGAAAGCTATGTGGTATAGGTTGGCTAAGACACCTGAAAACCAATAAGGCGTCATTTGGCATTTGTATATTATTTATACTGTTTGCACTTGGCCTATTATTATGTATACGGGAATACATATATGACATGATAAGAAAAATAAATGCCTGAACGGGATTTGAACCCGGACATCTGGGTTGGTACCCAGCATACTATATATATATATATATATATATATGTTCTCCATTATTACTAGATGTCGCGAGAACTCTGTCTTCACTGCCACCTAGTAGCTGACTATAACAAGTAAGCGAATTAAAGAGAATATTTTTACTTTTATAGCAGTGACGCTTTATCGTGTGTATGTATATATATAAAGTAAAGTGATCCCACAACAGGCCTCAGGAGACCCTTGGGGTAGTAGGAGGTTAAGACTCCCACTTTTTCTAGACAATCGGCACTTGATGTCAGCCGGGTTGTCAGCCCTGCGTGACGGCCGCCTTTACCCCTGAACAGGCGTCCGGTACTCATTTCCGTTAGAGGCTGAGTCGACCCCAGGGCCATAGTGCCGCCAGAGGGTTTTGGTCAGTTTAAAAATCCTGACCCCAACGGGACTTGAACCCTCGACCCTCCGGCTTGTATATATATATATATCCCTTCTCTTTGTCTCTCGCAACCGACCCGTCAATGTTCTATATCGAGACATAATGGAAGTAGTTGCAATATGTAAATATAAAAAAAATTAATGAAATTACTAAAACCAAGATTAGACAGGGTTGTAATTTAAATTTAAATAATAAAATGTACTCACTTTTTTAAAACACTAATAATAAACCACTAATAATAAATACGCGAGAGTAAGTCAATTCACATTTATATAAGAATAATTAGTATTATACTAAAGGTCACACACTATTGAGTAACACAAAGAAATTGGGACTGGAAGTAAATAGCAATAAAACTAAATATATGGTCACACATAGAAATACATTATATAATGGAATTGGACGGCTAATGACAAGTGAAGGAAATTTTGAGGAAGTCGCTGAATTCAAATACCTAGGAACAATAATCACAAATAGGAATGAGTTGAAAAAAAAATTAAATACAGGTAAATTCTGGAAATGCATGCTATTATGCATTACAGAGACTCTTGACGTCCTAACTCCTATCAAAAAAACATTAAACTGAAAATATATAAAACTGTTATTCTACCAGTTATATTACATGGATGCGAAACATGGATTCTTACTTTAAGGGAAGAAAGCAGATTACAAGTATTTGAGAATAAAGTTCTTAGGAAAATATTTGGACCAAAGAGAGATGAACAGACAGGTGAATGGAGAAGACTACATAACAATGAACTACATGGTCTTTATAGGAAGCCAGATACAATAAGAACAGTTAAGTCTTGTAGACTACGATGAGTAGGACATGTGGCACGAATAGGGAATGAAAGACCTGCATGGTAGCTTCTGGTAGGAAAACCAGAGGGAAAACGCCCAGTTGGTAGACTAACAATGAGGTGGGAGAATAACATTAACTATGATTTGAGGGAAGTAGATTATACAGGGAATGATTGGCAAACATTAGCTCAGGATAGGGATGTATGGAGTGTCTGCGCGGCCATGAATTTACAGGTTCGATAGTGCCAATGGGGTTAGTTAATAATAATAATAATAATAATAATAACAGGTAATTAAAATCAGGGGTTGAAGTATTTAATTTGGAACTACTTTTACCCTCCTTCATAACAGTCTCCCCTTAAAGATCAGATACAAATGGATGGAAGACATCTTGCAAATTGCATGACTGTGCAGTGAAATTGACCCATATTGGGAATGCACGAGAGTATTAATGGCACAGTTCCAAATAAAAGTGCCGTTTGAAAGAAAAATAATACGTATTTCAACAATCACTAGGGACATACATCACTAACTTTCGACATTCCGTATTGGAACCAGTTATGACGACATAAAATTGAGAACAAATGGCTATAAAATAATAATGACAAGTTTACTTTTATGAAAATAAACACACATAAATTATTTTCCGGCAATTAGTAATAAATGTATACGGCTCTATAAATATATTATAATAAACCTAATTTGGATGAGCTCGTAAAATTTCCAATTATATAATATTGGAGAATCATCATTCATTTCCTGACTCAAATATATTCTCTTAACTACTCTGGCTTATGGAACCCGTTAATGCAATACCGCACTCCATTTGGTTCCCATCCTTAGCCAATCCAGGTCATATTTCCGATTATGTAACTCATGTCGCAAATGGTAGTCAATGACCAATCACGTTTCAATGAATTCTGTTTTACACCAATGACAGTCGTGTTTCACCTCGTTCTTTATCGATTTCTCTTTATCAGCTCCTGCTTTTGTGATAAAGAAAGCTCCTCCTTTTTTAATATTCTGAACAGGTTAGACCATTATTTTTCTCCAACAAATACATTGAATATAGCAAATAATGAATAGATTCAGTGATTTTACTGAGTTGTTTATTCAAAATATAAATGATTAACCTATAATGTTGATTATAATAGTTTGATGTGTTTCATTATTTCTCCACTAGAGTGCATTCTTACAATATTGCGATCCTATTTGGCAATAAATAATATGATCGAGTTGCAGTGAATATACATAACCTCACATTTCTTATTTGTTTTCAAACATCGCCGTTTACATTAACTATATAAATATTTTAAAACAGTGCATTCAATAACCTCTCCTACTTAAATCCCAACCTCACCTTCACGTGGTGCAACCTGTTTATAACAAACGAGGCTCTGGAGACCGAGTCACAGCGGTATAACTGTTACATCAGAATTGGAGTAAATGCTAATCCTCCTTCATGCCTGTCCAGAGGCTTTAGGTGGCAGCCCCACCACTAGACTTACTACTTTTCGGCTAGCAACCGACTGGTAGGAAATCAACTTGCTTTCAAGTCTCCAAAGATTTAAAACCGGAAGGATCGTAACGGGCCACTGGGCCTAATACTTGAAAGGACGATGATGATATTTTAAAACACCGGTAACTATATTCAAATAATTATTTTTTAGTAAAGAGCTTAATTTTATTCGTTAAATAGTCCTAACAAATGCCAGTCTTGATTTCCAAATTCTCTAGATAAATTTGAAATCACTCGTGGCATTACTTATGATAATATTTTCTTTCTTCATTACATATGTCCAGCCTTAGCTGATGATATGATTCCATTGCGTAGTTAACTCTACTTGAAAAGTTATATGAAGACTCCATACCATGTGTTTGTTGCAGTGGGGCTGCATTAAGTGTATTTGCAACTTATGTGGGCATTTCTTGAAATTTTGGTAACAACTTAAATCCTCTCATCCCATCAAGGTGAGTGCCCACGATGTTGCTACCAGTATTTTCTAAAGAAAAGATAGATGTAGAGAAGAGAAAGTTGGAAAAGATCTCCTAGGACTTGACTGCTCTAATACAATCGGAGTCGAAGAAAACAAGAGTTAGCCAAGAGAGGCTACATAGTTACTCAGAATTACCTACTATTACATTTTAAAAATTATTAATTCTAATAGGAGAGATGATAAGGAAGGGAGACTGACACTGAAAAGAAATGAAACAGTCTCGATCAATAATTCATCAAGCTGACCGTTTTATCAGACACTAAACTTATAATTTTTCTTGGAAAAGAATATTTACATCAGAAGAGATATAAGAAATTTGAGGAAGCGCTCTTTTTCTCTGCTACAGGTATTTAATTCGCTAATTTCTATCCGAATATTATCCACCCTAGACCTCCGCCTTTCTAATAGTATTTTCTATAAGAATTTTTCCAATAACAAATTTGTAAATATTTCTACTGTCGCCCGTTCGAACTACATGACTAGCTCATCTCAGTTTCCTAGCCTTAAAAACTCTGATAATAATGACAATAAATAATTACATTATTATATTTATATATAGATTTTCAATGTTCATGCATATTTCTGTGCCTAATTTTTTATTTTACTTCTCCGTTCGTCCCTATCCATCCACCCCATATCCCCCAGACATCTTGTTCTCATTCCAGTTCTTATTTCTTGCATCCATGAGTTTCGAGGTCTTTCTTTCTTCTTCCAGGTGGACACAATTCCAATGTTGTTTCTGGTACCTGTCTTTTTTGCATTTGTCGTAGGTGTCCATACTAATTTAAGTGCTTATATCTTATGTATTATCCATCCATAGTAATTCTGCCCGAAGGCAGGTCCTTCACTGCAATCATAGCATTTTCATGCTATGCTTCCAGCTTTACTAGGGAATTGTAGGTGTGGTAGCTTCCCGTTGCTTTCCACACCGGTGATGAATGACGATGAAGATGATAATGATAAGGATGATGTTGATTATGATGGCCATATGATGTTCGGGGACCGTTTGGGCCTTAAAGTTTTCCTGACATTTGTCTTACAGGTGAGGAAAAACCCCGATAAAAACCTCACCCAGAAAAACTGCCGCGACCGGGGATCGAACCCGGGCCCGCTGCGTGACAAGGCAGCACGCTACCTCGAGACCACAGCGGTGGACATTTATGTATTATATTATTCAATAAGTACGAGTAATATTAATTTTTTTCTCATAAGCCTATGACATTACTTCTTATGACATTACTTCTTATGACATTACTTCTTATGACATTACTTCTTATGACATTACTTCTTATGACATTACTTCTTATGACATTACTTCTTATGACATTACTTCTTATGACATTACTTCTTATGACATTACTTCTTATGACATTACTTCTTATGACATTACTTCTTATGACATTACTTCTTATGACATACTTCTTATGACATTACTTCTTATGACATTACTTCTTATGACATTACTTCTTATGACATTACTTCTTATGACATTACTTCTTATGACATTACTTCTTATGACATTACTTCTTATGACATTACTTCTTATGACATTACTTCTTATGACATTACTTCTTATGACATTACTTCTTATGACATTACTTCTTATGACATTACTTCTTATGACATTACTTCTTATGACATTACTTCTTATGACATTACTTCTTATGACATTACTTCTTATGACATTACTTCTTATGACATTACTTCTTATGACATTACTTCTTATGACATTACTTCTTATGACATTACTTCTTATGACATTACTTCTTATGACATTACTTCTTATGACATTACTTCTTATGACATTACTTCTTATGACATTACTTCTTATGACATTACTTCTTATGACATTACTTCTTATGACATTACTTCTTATGACATTACTTCTTATGACATTACTTCTTATGACATTACTTCTTATGACATTACTTCTTATGACATTACTTCTTATGACATTACTTCTTATGACATTACTTCTTATGACATTACTTCTTATGACATTACTTCTTATGACATTACTTCTTATGACATTACTTCTTATGACATTACTTCTTATGACATTACTTCTTATGACATTACTTCTTATGACATACTTCTTATGACATTACTTCTTATGACATTACTTCTTATGACATTACTTCTTATGACATTACTTCTTATGACATTACTTCTTATGACATTACTTCTTATGACATTACTTCTTATGACATTACTTCTTATGACATTACTTCTTATGACATTACTTCTTATGACATTACTTCTTATGACATTACTTCTTATGACATTACTTCTTATGACATTACTTCTTATGACATTACTTCTTATGACATTACTTCTTATGACATTACTTCTTATGACATTACTTCTTATGACATTACTTCTTATGACATTACTTCTTATGACATTACTTCTTATGACATTACTTCTTATGACATTACTTCTTATGACATTACTTCTTATGACATTACTTCTTATGACATTACTTCTTATGACATTACTTCTATGACATTACTTCTTATGACATTACTTCTTATGACATTACTTCCTATGACATTACTTCTATGACATTACTTCTTATGACATTACTTCTTATGACATTACTTCTTATGACATTACTTCTTATGACATTACTTCTTATGACATTACTTCTTATGACATTACTTCTTATGACATTACTTCTTATGACATTACTTCTTATGACATTACTTCTTATGACATTACTTCTTATGACATTACTTCTTATGACATTACTTCTTATGACATTACTTCTTATGACATTACTTCTTATGACATTACTTCTTATGACATTACTTCTTATGACATTACTTCTTATGACATTACTTCTTATGACATTACTTCTTATGACATTACTTCTTATGACATTACTTCTTATGACATTACTTCTTATGACATTACTTCTTATGACATTACTTCTTATGACATTACTTCTTATGACATTACTTCTTATGACATTACTCTTATGACATTACTTCTTATGACATTACTTCTTATGACATTACTTCTTATGACATTACTTCTTATGACATTACTCTTATGACATTACTTCTTATGACATTACTTCTTATGACATTACTTCTTATGACATTACTTCTTATGACATTACTTTTATGACATTACTTCTTATGACATTACTTCTTATGACATTACTTCTTATGACATTACTTCTTATGACATTACTTCTTATGACATTACTTCTTATGACATACTTCTTATGACATTACTTCTTATGACATTCTTCTTATGACATTACTTCTTATGACATTACTTCTTATGACATTACTTCTTATGACATTACTTCTTATGACATTACTTCTTATGACATTACTTCTTATGACATTACTTCTTATGACATTACTTCTTATGACATTACTTCTTATGACATTACTTCTTATGACATTACTTCTTATGACATTACTTTTATGACATTACTTCTTATGACATTACTTCTTATGACATTACTTCTTATGACATTACTTCTTATGACATTACTTCTTATGACATTACTTCTTATGACATTACTTCTTATGACATTACTTCTTATGACATTACTTCTTATGACATTACTTCTTATGACATTACTTCTTATGACATTACTTCTTATGACATTACTTCTTATGCATTACTTCTTATGACATTACTTCTTATGACATTACTTCTTATGACATTACTTCTTATGACATTACTTCTTATGACATTACTTCTTATGACATTACTTCTTATGACATTACTTCCTATGACATTACTTCCTATGACATTACTTCTTATGACATTACTTCTTATGACATTACTTCTTATGACATTACTTCTTATGACATTACTTCTATGACATTACTTCTATGACATTACTTCTTATGACATTACTTCTTATGACATTACTTCTTATGACATTACTTCTTATGACATTACTTCTTATGACATTACTTCTTATGACATTACTTCTTATGACATTACTTCTTATGACATTACTTCTTATGACATTACTTCTTATGACATTACTTCTTATGACATTACTTCTTATGACATTACTTCTTATGACATACTTCTTATTAGACATTACTTCTTATGACATTACTTCTTATGACATTACTTCTTATGACATTACTTCTTATGACATTACTTCTTATGACATTACTTCTTATGACATTACTTCTTATGACATTACTTCTTATGACATTACTTCTTATGACATTACTTCTTATGACATTACTTCTTATGACATTACTTCTTATGACATTACTTCTTATGACATTACTTCTTATGACATTACTTCTTATGACATTACTTCTTATGACATTACTTCTTATGACATTACTTCTTATGACATTACTTCTTATGACATTACTTCTTATGACATTACTTCTTATGACATTACTTCTTATGACATTACTTCTTATGACATTACTTCTTATGACATTACTTCTTATGACATTACTTCCTATGACATTACTTCTTATGACATTACTTCTTATGACATTACTTCTTATGACATTACTTCTTATGACATTACTTCTTATGACATTACTTCTTATGACATTACTTCTTATGACATTACTTCTTATGACATTACTTCTTATGACATTACTTCTTATGACATTACTTCTTATGACATTACTTCTTATGACATTACTTCTTATGACATTACTTCTTATGACATTACTTCTTATGACATTACTTCTTATGACATTACTTCTTATGACATTACTTCTTATGACATTACTTCTTATGACATTACTTCTTATGACATTACTTCTTATGACATTACTTCTTATGACATTACTTCTTATGACATTACTTCTTTGACATTACTTCTTATGACATTACTTCTTATGACATTACTTCTTATGACATTACTTCTTATGACATTACTTCTTATGACATTACTTCTTATGACATTACTTCTTATGACATTACTTCTTATGACATTACTTCTTATGACATTACTTCTTATGACATTACTTCTTATGACATTACTTCTTATGACATTACTTCTTATGACATTACTTCTTATGACATTACTTCTTATGACATTACTTCTTATGACATTACTTCTTATGACATTACTTCTTATGACATTACTTCTTATGACATTACTTCTTATGACATTACTTCTTATGACATTACTCTTATGACATACTTCTTATGACATTACTTCTTATGACATTACTTCTTATGACATTACTTCTTATGACATTACTTCTTATGACATTACTTCTTATGACATTACTTCTTTGACATTACTTCTTATGACATTACTTCTTATGACATTACTTCTTATGACATTACTTCTTATGACATTACTTCTTATGACATTACTTCTTATGACATTACTTCTTATGACATTACTTCTTATGACATTACTTCTATGACATTACTTCCTATGACATTACTTCTTATGACATTACTTCTTATGACATTACTTCTTATGACATTACTTCTTATGACATTACTTCTTATGACATTACTTCTTATGACATTACTTCTTATGACATTACTTCTTATGACATTACTTCTTATGACATTACTTCTTATGACATTACTTCTTATGACATTACTTCTTATGACATTACTTCTTATGACATTACTTCTTATGACATTACTTCTTATGACATTACTTCTTATGACATTACTTCTTATGACATTACTTCTTATGACATTACTTCTTATGACATTACTTCTTATGACATTACTTCTTATGACATTACTTCTTATGACATTACTTCTTATGACATTACTTCTTATGACATTACTTCTTATGACATTACTTCTTATGACATTACTTCTTATGACATTACTTCTTATGACATTACTTCTTATGACATTACTTCTTATGACATTACTTCTTATGACATTACTTCTTATGACATTACTTCTTATGACATTACTTCTTATGACATTACTTCTTATGACATTACTTCTTATGACATTACTTCTTATGACATTACTTCTTATGACATTACTTCCTATGACATTACTTCTTATGACATTACTTCTTATGACATTACTTCTTATGACATTACTTCTTATGACATTACTTCTTATGACATTACTTCTTATGACATTACTTCTTATGACATTACTTCTTATGACATTACTTCTTATGACATTACTTCTTATGACATTACTTCTTATGACATTACTTCTTATGACATTACTTCTTATGACATTACTTCTTATGACATTACTTCTTATGACATTACTTCTTATGACATTACTTCTTATGACATTACTTCTTATGACATTACTTCTTATGACATTACTTCCTATGACATTACTTCCTATGACATTACTTCTTATGACATTACTTCTTATGACATTACTTCTTATGACATTACTTCTTATGACATTACTTCTTATGACATTACTTCTTATGACATTACTTCTTATGACATTACTTCTTATGACATTACTTCTTATGACATTACTTCTTATGACATTACTTCTTATGACATTACTTCTTATGACATTACTTCTTATGACATACTTCTTATGACATTACTTCTTATGACATTACTTCTTATGACATTACTTCTTATGACATTACTTCTTATGACATTACTTCTTATGACATTACTTCTTATGACATTACTTCTTATGACATTACTTCTTATGACATTACTTCTTATGACATTACTTCTTATGACATTACTTCTTATGACATTACTTCTTATGACATTACTTCTTATGACATTACTTCTTATGACATTACTTCTTATGACATTACTTCTTATGACATTACTTCTTATGACATTACTTCTTATGACATTACTTCTTATGACATTACTTCTTATGACATTACTTCTTATGACATTACTTCTTATGACATTACTTCTTATGACATTACTTCTTATGACATTACTTCTTATGACATTACTTCTTATGACATTACTTCTTATGACATTACTTCTTATGACATTACTTCTTATGACATTACTTCTTATGACATTACTTCTTATGACATTACTTCTTATGACATTACTTCTTATGACATTACTTCTTATGACATTACTTCTTATGACATTACTTCTTATGACATTACTTCTTATGACATTATTCTTATGACATTACTTCTTATGACATTACTTCTTATGACATTACTTCTTATGACATTACTTCTTATGACATTACTTCTTATGACATTACTTCTTATGACATTACTTCTTATGACATTACTTCTTATGACATTACTTCTTATGACATTACTTCTTATGACATTACTTCTTATGACATTACTTCTTATGACATTACTTCTTATGACATTACTTCTTATGACATTACTTCTTATGACATTACTTCTTATGACATTACTTCTTATGACATTACTTCTTATGACATTACTTCTTATGACATTACTTCTTATGACATTACTTCTTATGACATTACTTCTTATGACATTACTTCTTATGACATTACTTTTATGACATTACTTCTTATGACATTACTTCTTATGACATTACTTCTTATGACATTACTTCTTATGACATTACTTCTTATGACATTACTTCTTATGACATTACTTCTTATGACATTACTTCTTATGACATTACTTCTTATGACATTACTTCTTATGACATTACTTCTTATGACATTACTTCTTATGACATTACTTCTTATGACATTACTTCTTATGACATTACTTCTTATGACATTACTCTTATGACATTACTTCTTATGACATTACTTCTTATGACATTACTTCTTATGACATTACTTCTTATGACATTACTTCTTATGACATTACTTCTTATGACATTACTTCTTATGACATTACTTCTTATGACATTACTTCTTATGACATTACTTCTTATTTTTTTCCAATTTACTGCTCTTCTCAATAAATCAGTTCACACTGACATAAGTTTTCATTATTATTTTTTTAGTCTATGACCCAGATTGTCATTTCGACATTTCTGGTGTTGAGTTACGCTACCCCGATGATATGATGGGTGATGATGAAGTTAGTGGTGCGCCAGGAGAGTACTTAATCCTAAACATAATCTAAGATGAATATGAATTATGATTATTATGGTGGCTATATGATGTTCGAGGACTGTTTGGGCCTTAAATTTCTTCTTGATATCTGTCTTACCAGTAAGCAAAAACCCCTGAAAAAAGGCCTCACCCATGAAACTTTACCCGTCCGGGATCGAACCCGGGCCCGCTGCGTGACAAGGTAGCACGCTACCTCAAGACGATAGCGGTGGATTTAATGTAATTATATGATTATTATTATTATTATTATTATTATTATTATTATTATTATTATTATTATTATTATTATTATTATTATTATTATTATTATATTCCCTGAAGAAGACTGAAGTTTTTTTAATTCTATTTTATTACGTACAAATTACATAAATACAATAATTACTAGTTATCTACAATCAAATCAGTAATAAGCCCACTTAGTGCACAATA
This sequence comes from Diploptera punctata, assembly GCA_030220185.1. Lineage (NCBI taxonomy): Eukaryota > Metazoa > Arthropoda > Insecta > Blattodea > Blaberidae > Diploptera > Diploptera punctata. The sequence continues at coordinate 1,410,739 of JASPKZ010009352.1, read as the reverse complement.
TTAACTTAATAATAAAAATATAATAACTAGAAGATTCAATATAATGCATATATGGTAGAAACATGACTAGAATTTAATTATATATTTATATTTTATTGTCTAAGAAAGCATAATAAACTTAAAAATGTTGACTTTCTCAAGATGATGTGAGTGACAGGTAAATATCTAACCAAAGTAACTTGGATTATAATTAAAATGGACAGATAAACGCAACCTTCTCTTTCATGAAAGTAAGATGAGATAAAAAAATAGTAGGTATATTTAAAAAATGATTATTACATAATATAACTTATTTGAAGGACCTTCAGTCGTTACTTAGACTTTCATGACCATGATTACGTCTACTGATAAAACACGAATTTCCAAACGAGTATCAAAGTATGCGTTAATATTTTGGTGCAAATTCTTCCCTTTCACCGAATTACAAGGATGAACAATAGCATAGGCATGAGATCAAGCAGCTGTAGAAAGCTCTGTATTATCCCATTATTAAAGCGAGTTATTATAAAATGCCTTATTTAGGACCTATTCGTTTGTTTCCTAGAATTATCCTTATAACTTAATTATATACAGAGTGATTCAAAAGGTTGCGCACGCATTTCAAGAGCTTGTAGAGGGGTCGAAATACAACAAGTTTTGATTAGTAATTTATGGTCTTGAAAGTAATCCTGGGTCAGTTCAAGCCTGGGAACGTCGGGAACTTCAAGGCGGGTTTAAGCTTATATTTCACAGAGGCACTGGGTTCGATACACTACTTTATAAATTTATGAAGACGCTTCGTCTGTTGTCATACAGTTTAGTGCAGTTCAGTAGAAGGGTCTAACTGCAAAACTCATTCAACTAAAATTCTTTTCATAACCACATTAAATAGTGGCCTCTTTATTACAATCTCATCAAGTTCTTGACTTGGGGCATGGATAGGGTTAGAAATTACTTTATCCACTTTTTAAAAGTTTAAATAAACAGCAAAAACTCATACCAATAAAAAAAGACATTAATTTTAATTTATTTTGTAATTTTCATGAAGAATGAGTCTTAAATAAATGTTTCCGCGCATGAAAAAATCTAGCTGTTAGATCGATAGAAAAATATCATCAAATATTGGAGAATGTGAGTTTTGCAATATGGCGATTTGGGGAATATTATTTTGATGCCAGGAATATTAAGATTTAACAGTTTAGATAAGGTAATAACACTACTAGGCAGGTGTGTCGGTGAAATAATTTTAATACTGTGTCAATAAAATCACTTTAATATAAATATTAGCACTACCACAGATTCATACGCAGAAGTAAAATGAAACAGTCTTTCCTAAATGTGTAAAACAGGTAGGTCTTCTACAATATAGTTATTTAGGTTGGCAACCCCGAAATGTAGGAAGTTGAACTTTCAATGATGGTCGCCATTGCTGTAAGTACGACAAAATGCTCTATCGCGCAAAAACTGGTTCTTAACATGAGCAATATGGAGTATTCTCATTATATTTAACTCTTAAAAGTAAACCACGGAGAGAAACTGGGTGTGACCACGGCCATGGAAAGTTTTTTTATCACACCCATATATAAGTCAAGTTTCCATGTCACCGGATTCCTACATAGTGTAAAATAATGAAACACTTGCTTAATGAAATTCACGATGTTCGACTGTCCATTGTAAGTGAGAGTTACTCTAATGTAGAAACAACTTCCTTTGTGTATTTTATGATATAAATTTACTATAAAATTATTCGCCACTTTATATAGCGTACCACACGTCTATTCAACTGCCACCAGGCATTCTCTTTTATCTTGACATAAATGTTCATTTTTGGAATGTAGATAACTGCAATAACTTTAAAATTTCATTGCAAAAATGTATAATATATATTTTTGCGCAATAGTGCGTTTTGTCGCACTTACCAGCAACGGCGACCATTATTGAAAGTTCAACTTCCTACATTTCGGGGTTGCCAACCTAAATAACTATACTGTAATATTACATTTACACCCACGTGCGGGAAGTAAAACCACTGTCCAAAAGGTAGTGTTAATATACATTATACGAAACAAATCACTGCATTTTAAATGAACTGAACTTTATTTGAAACAATATAAAACAATAAATACGTACTTGCGGCCAAGTTATCAATAATTGTTCTCAAGGCCTCCTGTTGTTTCAACTAATAAACATTGCCCACACTGTTAACGTTAGTCAATTGTTTATAATGAACGCAAATATTGCCAACAAATATGTTATTATTTTACTATTATTTATTATTTTGAAAACACCATCGCGCAAAAAGCAATGTACAACGCACGTTATTGAAGCGTTTTACAGAATCTCGGAAATTAAAAACCTCGCTCTCGCTCGGTTTTTAAACATGTTTCCTCGATTGTGTAAATACCACTTCCCAATCTCGCATCGTAATACACTATTTCATAATATTTTTCTCCTAGTAGATTTTAAGGCATCATAAAGTACAGTTTCATGCCGAAAGAACTGTAAATATATATATATATATATATATATATATATATATATATATATATATATAGAGTACTGTGTATCTCTACATCATTGTTTCCATTATATGTTTTATTGTTGTTATTATTATTGTTGTTATTGTTATAATAAATATAATAATAATAATTATTATTATTATTATTATTATTATTATTATTATCATCATCATTAAGAGTAAGGTGCATGTAGGCAAACAGTTTTCGGACAGTTTTGATATCCAGAATGGGTTCAATCAAGGAGATGCACTATCTCCTCTACTATTTAATTTTTGTACTAGAGCATGCCACTAAATCTTTAGAGAATGAGGAAGGCTTACAACTCAATGGTATTAATAAGCTGTTAGTTTATGCTGATGATGTAGTATTATTGGCCGATAGCGAGGAGATACTAAAGGACAACATGCACACACTATTGTGTAACATTAAGGAATTAGGACTGGAAGTAAATATCAATAAAAATAAATATATGGTCACACGTAGAAATACATTATACGTATAATGGAAATGGACAGTTAATGACAAATGAGGGAAATTTTGAGGAAGTGGCTGAATTCAAATACCTAGGAACAATAATCACAAATAGGAATGAGATGCACAAAGAAATTAAACATAGGCTCAATTCTGGAAATGCGTGCTATTATGCATTGCCGAGACTCTTGATGTCCCAACTTCTTTCAAAAAACGTTAAACTGAAAATATATTAAACTATTATTCTACCAGTTATGTTATATGGGTGCGAAACATGGACCCTTACTTTAAGGGAGGAAAGGAGATTACAAGTATTTGAGAATAAAGTACTTAGGAAAATTTTTGGATCAAAGAGAGATGAACAGACAGGTGAATGGAAAAGACTACATAACAATGAACTACATGGTCTTTACAGGAAGCCAGATATAATAAGAGCAGTTAAGTCTCGTAGACTGCGATGGGCAGGACATGTTGCACGTATGGGGAATGAAAGACTTGCATGGAAGCTTCTTGCAGGAAAGCCAGAGGGAAAACGCCCAGTTGGTAGACCAAGAATGAGGTGGGAGAATAACATTAACTATGATTTGAGGGAAGTAGATTATATAGGGAATGATTGGAAAGGATTAGCTCAGGAGAGGGACGTATGGAGAGCTTATGTCCGCGCGGTCATGAACCTACTGGTTCGGTAGTGCCAGTGAGTAAGTAAGTATTATTATTAAAGCTCTCCACACATCACTTTCCTGAGGTACCGTTTTCCAGTCACCTCCTGTATAATCTGCTTCTCTCAAATCAAAGTTAATATTATTTTTCCACCTCATACTTGGTCTACCAACTGGGCGTTTTCCATCTGGTTTGCCTACAAGAAGCTTCCATATCCCTCTTTCATTCCCCATTCATGCCACATGTCCCCCATCCCAGTCTACGAGACTCAGCTGTTCTCATTATATCCGCTTTCCTGTAAAGATCGTTTAGCTAATTGTTAAGAAGACTTCTCCATTCACTTGTCTGTTCATCTCTCTTTGGTCCAAAAATTTTCCTAAGAACTTTATTCTCAAATACTAGTTATCTTCTTTCTCCCTTATAGAAAGAGTCAATGTTTCACATCAATATTTGTTATTATATGTCCACCGCTGTGGTCTCGGGGTAGCATGCTGTCTTGTCAAGCAACGGTCCCGCGTTCGATCCCTGGTCGGGAGAAGTTTTCTGGTTTTTTTTCGGGGTTTTTCCCTCATCTGTAAGACAAATCTCAGGATACTTTAAGGCCCAAACGGTCTCTGGCCATCATTATCATCATTAAAATACTCATTTAATTTAGGATTAAGGCCTCTTCTGGCTCATCATTTCCTATCATATATCATCGGGGCTGCGTAACTCCACCTTCCAGGCGCCCCAACCTCAGAAGTGAGTTACAATAACATCATGCCAGGAGAGAATAACAGAATGTCGAAATGACAACATGGTGGCATTAAATAAAAAATATTTATATTTGTATTGTTATTATTATTACTAATATTATTTTTATACCTAGGAACAATAATCACAAATAGGAATGAGATGCACAAAGAAATTAAACATAGGCTCAATTCTGGAAATGCGTGCTATTATGCATTGCAGAGACTCTTGATGTCCCAACTCCTTTCAAAAAACGTTAAACTGAAAATATATAAAACTATTATTCTACCAGTTATATTATATGGGTGCGAAACATGGACTCTTACTTTAAGAGAGGAAAGGAGATTACAAGTATTTGAGAATAAAGTACTTAGGAAAATTTTTGGGCCAAAGAGAGATGAACAGACAGGTGAATGGAGAAGACTATATAACAATGAACTACATGGTCTTTACAGGAAGCCAGATATAATAAGAACAGTTAAGTCTCGTAGACTGCGATGGGCAGGACATGTTGCACGTATGGGGAATAAAAGACTTGCATGGAAGCTTCTTGTAGCAAAGCCAGAGGGAGGACGACCAGTTGGTAGACCAAGAATGAGGTGGGAGAATAACATTAACTATGATTTGAGGGAGGTAGATTATACAGGGAATGATTGGAAAGCATCAGCTCAGGATAGGGATGTATGGAGAGCTTATGTCCGTGCGGTCATGAACCTACGGGTTCGATAGTGCCAGTGAGTAAGTAAGTAAGTAATATTATTTTTATTGTAGTATTATAGTAGAACGTTCAAGTTCCTAAGGTCTCCGACTTTTTCCCAGCGCTAGGAGCAAGTTAGAAACATGTGGTTTGCCTTAAAATGTGTTTGCACTCTTTGTGAATGCGTGACAGAAATGGAAACACCGTAACTCTCAAAGACTCCACAGCTAGATGAGGAGTTTTCCATTTTTAATGGCAGCGTTCTGATTACAGAAATAGCGAGCTATCATTCGTTTTCTCCACTTGCGTGGTGTGACAACTGTTGAAATTTATCACCAGTTGAATGAGACTTGATGGAGTCATGAATACGAAAAATGTGCATTCGAGGGAGTGAGAATTCAAAGAAGACGGAAAGAACCGTGACAACTTCGGCTTCGCATCAACCGATTATACATCATGTTTACACGAGTAGAGAAAGCTGTTTTGGAGGACTGCCGATTAAGTGCGGAAGATATCGCCTTCAGAGTTGGTATTTCCATGGATTCAGTACACACAATCCTGCATGAAGATCTAAAAATGCAGAAAGTGTTCTTTAGGTGGGTGCCGCAGAAGTTTCTTCTTGAAAACAACTTTGAAGCAGTTGCTCATGCACTCTAGTTATCTGGCCTGACTTCTCGTGATATTTTTACTTTTTTTTTTCGAAGTATAAAAGACACTTTCCATTGTCGCGCAATTCTCAATTCAGGCCGGTATTGCACCTTCGATTTTCATTCGATGTACTGAGAGATTATATTGGGAAGTGACACAAGTTTCAAAATTTGGTGCAAAAAGTTTTGTGAAAAAAAAGATACTTTAGAACGTAAGCGCATCTCTTATAATAATAATAATAATAATAATAATAATAATAATAATAATAATAATAATAATAATAATTATAATCCATCCATGGTATCTTTACCTTGTCGTGATGGAGTAGCTTGCGTGCTTAAATGATCCTGAGAGCTATGCCGGCGGTAGCATTGCTGCCGATAGGGTTACCCATGCCGGACTGGTCGAACGTGATAAGCCAGACGAAAAAAGTACCTTGGTCGAAAGTGTGACAATCTTTCACCGTAAAAATACAACCGTCAAGAAATGCGGACATGGGTTCAACTGGGGTAAAATTTTCCGGAGGTCAAATAGTCCCCCATTCGGTTCTCCGGGCGGGGACTACTTCAGGGAACCCATGCTAAAGGCTCAAACACAGGGACATGTTCCTAGGAACATGGAATGTTAGGACTTTATACAATAGCGGGGCACTAGAGATATTAACGCGGGAATTGGATAAATCGCCCTTGGATATAGTCGCTTTACAGGAAGTTAGGTGGCCAGGGGAAGGTAGTCAGGAATCAGGAAGCTTTTCATTATAGTATGGGGGTGCAGAAAGACCTGCATTTGGAACGGGTTTTTTAGTCAGGAGGAGGATCCTATCCGCTATCCGAGATATTAAGTTTGTTAGTGATAGGATATCATACATAATTCTAAAGGGTAAACGACATGATTTTATAATTGTAAATGTACATGCCCCCACAGAAGATAAAGATGACAAGATCAAGGATGAGTTCTATGAAGAATTAGAATGCGTATTTGATAGCCTTTCACGATATCATATGAAAATTGTCTTAGGAGATTTTAATGCAAAAGTGGGACAGGAAGATATATTCAAACCAACAATAGGCTAATTCAGTCTTCATGAAGATAGTAACGACAATGGGGTTAGATTAGTCACATTCGCCACATCAAAGAATCTCATTGTTAAGAGTACAACATTTCAGCATAAGGATGTTCATAAATACACCTGGACATCTCTAGATGAAGAAACCGGGAATCGATGTTAGATCAGTTAGAAGGGCAGACTGCAATTCGGATCGTCATCTGGTCAGAGTGAAAATCAGACAATAGCTATCGCTTATGAGAGGAACAAACGCTAAAGATCATTCTGAAAACTTTGAACTAAAAAAATTGAAAAATGATGAAATGCGGCAAAAATATCAAATCAAAATTGCTAATAGATTTGAAGTACTTGAAACTTCAGATAACAATGTGGTAAACGAAGAAGAAACTGATATAAATAAAGAATGGGAGGCTATAAGAGATACTATTAAATTGTCAGCATCAGAAAGCATTGGTTGTTTAAAAAAGAGGTAAAACAAGAAATGGTTTGATGAGGAATGTGCCGACATTGTAAAGAAAAGAAAGCGAGCAAAAATGAAATGGTTACACGAGCCAAATGAGGTAGGTAAATTTAGAGCAATTGGGTAGTAGCCTATTAGACGGGAAACCACCAAGTTACTAAAGAGTAAAAAGAGGGAATATTTGAGTGAGAAGATTAATGATCTTGAAATGAATGCAAAAAATAGGAACACTAGATAATTATATCAGGGGATTAGTATAGAGAAGAAAGGGTTTCAGACTAGAACAAACATAATTCGGAATGAAAATGGGGATATGATTGCAGATTCCAAGAGTATATTAAGTAGATGGAAAAGTTACTTTAATCAGCTATTAAATGTACATACAGAACAGGACATTGAGGAGGATAATTTACAGATAGCAGAAATGCTAGTCGCAGAACCAAGTGCATTAGAGGTTGAAATGGCGATTGAAAAAATTGAAGATGTATAAAGCATCAGGTTCAGATGAGATCCCAGCAGAACTGATAAAATCAGGGGGGAGAAAAATTGATGGACAAGATACGCTGGTTGCTTAGTATGATTTGGGAAAAGGAAGCTCTTCCAGATGAATGGAAAGAATCAATTATCGTACCAATTTATAAGAAAGGAGATAAAACTGATTGCAACTACTACAGGGGAATCTCATTACTTTCAACTTCGTACAAAATTCTAACAAATATATTAGTAGGCCTAGCAGACTTACTCCCTATATTGATGACATTCTAGGAGATCATCAATGTGGATTTAGTAGAAACAGGTCTACAACATATCAGATTTTTAGTATAAGACAGATTTTAGAAAATAAATGGGAATATAATGGTACTGTACATCAACTAACTATAGCCTATGTAGACTTCAAAAAAGCATATGATTCAATTAAGAGGGAGAAGTTATATAGGTATCCTGCTGGAGTTTGGAATTCCTAAAAAGTTAGTTAGACTTATACGAATGTGTCTAAATGGCACAAAGAGTAGGGTGCGTGTAGGCAAACAGTTTTCGGACACTTTTGAAATCCAGAATGGGTTGAAGCAAGGAGATGCTCTATCTCCTCTATTATTTAATTTTGTACTAGAGCATGCCATTAAATCTTTAGAGAATGAGGAAGGCTTACAACTCAATGGTATTAATAAGCTGTTAGTTTATGCTGATGATGTAGTACTATTGGCCGATAGCGAGGAGATACTAAAGGACAACACGCACACACTATTGAGTAACACTAAGAAATTAGGACTGGAAGTAAATATCAATAAAACTAAATATATGGTCACACGTAGAAATAAATTATATAATGGAAATGGACAGCTAATGACAAATGAGGGAAATTTTGAGGAAGTGGCTGAATTCAAATACCTAGGAACAATAATCACAAATAGGAATGAGATGCACAAAGAAATTAAACATAGGCTCAATTCTGGAAATGCGTGCTATTATGCATTGCAGAGACTCTTGATGTCCCAACTCCTTTCAAAAAACGTTAAACTGAAACTATATAAAACTATTATTCTACCAGTTATATTATATGGGTGCGAAACATGGACTCTTACTTTAAAGGAGGTTAGGAGCCTACAAGTATTTGAGAATAAAGTACTTGGGAAAATTTTTGGACCAAAGAGAGATGAACAGACAGGTGAATGGAGAAGAGTACAAAGCAATGAACTACATGGTCTTTATAGGAAGCCAGATATGAGAACAATTAAGTCTCCTAGACTGCGATGGGCAGGACATGTGGCAAGAATGGGGAATGAAAGACTTGCATGGGAGCTTCTTGTAGGAAAGCCAGAGGGAAAACGCCCAGTTGGTAGACCAAGAATGAGGTGAGAGAATAACATTAACTATGATTTTAGGAAGTAGATTATACAGGGAATGATTGGAAAGCATTAGCTCAGGATAGGGATGTATGGAGAGCTTATGTCCGTGCGGCCATGAACCTACGGGTTCGATAGTGACAGTGGGTAAGTAAGTAAGTAAGTATAGTAATATTAATAATAGTAGTAGTAGTAGTAGTAGTAGTAGTAGTAGTAACAGTAATAATAATATATGTAATAGTGAACTACATGGTCTGTATAGGAAGCCAGATATAAAAAGAACAGTTAAGTCTCGTAGACTGCGATGGGCAAGACATGTGGCACGTATGGGGAATGAAAGACGTGCATGGAAGCTTCTTGTAGGAAAGCAGAGGGAAAACACCCAGTTGGTAGACCAAGAATGAGGTGGGAGAATAACATTCACCTTGATTTGAGGGAAGTAGATTATACAGGGAATGATTGGAAAACATTAGCTCAGGATAGGCATGTATGGAGATCGAATGTACCCGCGGCCATGAACCTACCTGTTCAATAGTGCCAGTGAGTTAGTTAGTTAGTTGTTATTATTATTATTATTATTATTATTATTATTATTACTATTTATTATGGGGCACGCCCTAGCGTAGTGGTTAAGGCACTGTGCTACAAGCCAGAAGGTCGAGGGTTCAAGTCCCGGTGGGGTCAGGATTTTTAAACTGTACCAAACCTTCTGGCTACACTATGGCCCTGTGGTCGACTCAGCCTCTAACGGAAATGAGTACTAGACGCTTGTTCTGGGGTAAAGGCGGCCGTCACGCAGGGCTGACAACCCGGCTGACATCAAGTGCCGATTGTCTAGAAATAGTGGGAGCCTTAACCTCACAGTACCCCAAGGGCCTTCTGAGGCCTGTAGTGGGAATACTTTACTTACTCACTATTTATTATTATTTATTAACCAGCTAACGAACTCACTGGCACTATCTAATTCGTAGGTTCATGGTCACACGGACATAAGCTCTCCATACATCCCTATCTTGAAATAATGTCTTCCATATTATCATTATTATTATTATTATTATTATTATTATTATTATTATTATTATTATTATTACTATTTATTATGGGGCACGCCCTAGCGTAGTGGTTAAGGCACTGTGCTACAAGCCAGAAGGTCGAGGGTTCAAGTCCCGGTGGGGTCAGGATTTTTAAACTGTACCAAACCTTCTGGCTACACTATGGCCCTGTGGTCGACTCAGCCTCTAACGGAAATGAGTACTAGACGCTTGTTCTGGGGTAAAGGCGGCCGTCACGCAGGGCTGACAACCCGGCTGACCTCAAGTGCCGATTGTCTAGAAATAGTGGGAGCCTTAACCTCACAGTACCCCAAGGGCCTTCTGAGGCCTGTAGTGGGAATACTTTACTTACTCACTATTTATTATTATTTATTAACCAGCTAACGAACTCACTGGCACTATCTAATTCGTAGGTTCATGGTCACACGGACATAAGCTCTCCATACATCCCTATCTTGAACTAATGTCTTCCATATTATTATTATTATTATTATTATTATTATTATTATTATTATTATTATTATTGTTGTTATTGTTATTATTATTATTATTATTATTATTATTATTATTATTATTATTATTATTATTATTATTATTATTATTATTATTATTATTATTATTTCCATTATTACAAACTCAGAATCATTATTATTAGTTCCAGAATAATTTATTTGTGAAACTTACGGAATTTTTTTTTCAGAAACATTAAGGTAATATTGTTCAAGGTTAAAGGATTTTTTACTATCGCTGAGGAAGTTGGTTCGATGAGAAATCAATTGAATGCATAAAATCTTTAATCGGATAAGGAAGTATGGTGTTTTTGCTGATTCATTGTTGTGGAAGGAGATTACTGTGCAAATAATCTATTGTATTCTGTGGTCACTTTATACACCTTTAATTGAGTGTTATTTAACTATTTACAGGAGTAAAACCAGTTGGCACATTATTTTCATGTCGTAACAAGTCTCTTTTACAATTCATCTTAATTGAACGGTACCACACTGGTTGTTAACCATTACAGTCTGCGTCATCTTCATATTCTGAATAGTTTTCTCACTCCTTAGACATTACATTGTTATATAACATCAAAATGTTAATTTATTCTCATCTTTAAGGATTACCTGAAACCTCCAAAGTTTAATGTTTTATTCCATCCCTCCATCCATCCATCCGTAGTAATTCTGCCGAGGGCAGGTATTTCACTGCAATCATAGCATTTTTCATGCTATACTTTGCACCTTTACTAGGGAATTATAGGTGTGGTAGCTTCCCGTTGCTTTCCACACCGATGATGGATGATGATGATAATGATAAGGATGATGATGATGATGATGGCCGGAAAATTTTCGGGGACCGTTGGGCCCTAAGCTTCCTGACATTTGCCTTACAGGTGAGAAAAATCCCCAGGAGCCTGTCCCGACCGGGAATCGAACCCGGGCCCGCTGCGTGACAAGGCAGCACGCTACCTCGAGACCACAGCGGAATTTTTTTATTAATGACTATTTAACTCATGCCCAAAATGGGAGTTAATGACCAATCACATTTCAATGTATTTTGATTTACAACCAAGCACAGTCGTGTTTCACCTGGATTTTATCAATTTAATTTTATCATATTAAAGAAGGCTCCTCCTTTTTAACATTCTGAATGACCAGAGCATTATTTTGCAGTGACTGACTCTCTAAGAAATACGTTGAATATAACAATTTATATATTAAAATGTAAGAATCCTAGAAAGCAAGGCTCCCAGATTGTATATATAATGCATCAATGTAACCAGATACTGCTTGCGGGATATAATAGAAAACATTTTTAGCAATTTGATTATACGACAAAAAAATGAAACCACTGTTTGCACTTTCTTAAACGTATTATTTCCCAGGTATTTACGTTCCAGAAAAATGTAATTGACGTATTTACATCATAGGACATCAGAAATATTAATTAATAATCTATAATGTTGGTTATAAACAGTTTGATATATTTAATTTCTTCTCCACTAGGGTACATTCATACAATATTGCGATCCTTTGGTATTAAGGAATATGATCTAGTTGCAGTGATGAAGAAATGAAACATAATAAACTTTTCTATTTTTTTTTTCAAACATCGCCGTTTACATTAAATATATAAATATTTTAAAATAACTATAGTTAAATAATGATTTGCGAGTAAACAGCTTAATTTTATTCGTTAAATAGTCCTAACAAATGCCACTCTTGATTTCCAAATTCTCTAGATAAATTTATCGATAATTTGGGAAATCACTCGTGGCATTACTTATGATATTTTTTATTTGCCATTTGAATAGCTGCTGAACTACAATATCGTTATAAAAATACACAATATTACGAGAGTTCAGTTAGCTGGATAAATTATTTTAAAATTTATCATAAGTAATGCCACGAGTGATTTCCAATTTATCTAGAGAATTTGGAAATCAAGAGTGGCATTTGTTAGGACTATTTAACGAATAAAATTAAGCTGTTTACTCGCAAATCATTATTTAACTATAGTTATTTTAAAATATTTATATATTTAATGTAAACGGCGATGTTTGAAAACAAATGAGAAACGATAGGTTCGCTTCATCTGCTTCTTTTGTTTATCACTGCAACCAGATCATACTATTTATTGCCAAAGGAAAGCAATATTGTAAGAATGCTTAGTTAATTAAATTTCCTTGTTATCAGGCTGAACTTATTCATGAACATGGCTTCTAATTCCAGAATTGTTTAACAAGAAGTTGAAGTAAAAGCTATTTTTTATGGTATTAATACAGTACTGAAGGTGCCTGAAGTAAACGTTACGGGAAATTCAATTAATGAATTGGCTCGAGCTCATATGCCTATATTAAGTTGACAATAATGTTTAAGACTCATTCTCTGGTAATATCGAATCCGTAGGTTCATGGCCGCCCGGACTTCAGCTCTCCATACATTCCTATCCTGGGCTAAAGTTTTCCAATCATTTCCTTCATTGTTAATGTTATTCGTCCACCTCACTAGGCGTTTTCCCTCTGATTTTCCTAACTTTTCGCGCCCTTCTTCCATTCCCCATTTGTGCCATATGTCCTGCTCGTCACAGTCTACGGAACTTAAATGTTCTCATTACATTTGGTTTCACATAAAGATTATGTAGCTCACTGTTATGAAATCTTCTCCATTCGCCCGTCTGTTCATAACCAAAAATTCGTAATATTTCGTCGCGTTCATAATTGCATAAATTGTTACGAAGTGCATTGGATATTTTCATTCTGATATCAAAACATGAAATGTGTATAGACACCGAAAAGTGCTTTCTTTACCCTCATGAGTAAGTAAATCCGTGGCAAGAGAGTTCTGAAGACCAAAAATCTACCGAAGTGGTCGCTGATACTAGTAAATGAGAGTACGGAGTACATTAACTTGGCACAATCATGTAAATTTAGTTCAGTTTTCTTAACCATATTACTCTACTTCTCAATTGACATAGTCACTTAGTTGTCCTATCGAAAGTGGAGATTCTACCAAATTCCGGACATTGTAATCACTGATTAATTTATATGTCTATATGTCGTAGCTGAGAATCGAACCGGAGACCCTTGAGACAGTACTCAGACATTCTGTTACATTGTAGAGAGGGACAGGTCTCTTTTACATGAAAATATAATAAATATGAAAATTTTCCTTATGCAAAGAAAATTTCAGTTTTAAAAGTCGCCATAGTAATATGCAGAAAAAAAATATAGAAGTATTTTGTTTAGTCTATATATTAATAATATTTTAAAATTGTAATAGTATGTCATTTTTGTATAATTTTACTATTCGCTGGTTGAGTGGAAGAGAAGGCCCTATAACCTTAACTGTGGAAGCTAAAATACGGCATTATTATTATTATTATTATTATTATTAGTATTATTATTATTAATATTATTATTATTAATGTTAATATTATTGTTATTAATTTTGATATTATTGTTATTAATTTTGATATTATTGTTATTAATATTAATATTATTATTATTGTTATTATTATTATTATTATTATTATTATTATTATTATTTTATAAACAAGTTTACACCATTTCTTGTCGTATTTTTGAGATTTCATCACGAAGTTGTCACATCAATAGATGTACATATATCGTTTTCATCGATTTTAATAAAACTCACAAAGATTTTTATTTTATTTCATGCGGAAATATAAAATATATATTAAGAAATTAATCCGGGTTATCCTAGTGGTGTTATTCCCACGTTCTGCAAGTGAAATTCACGACCTGACACTTTTTATATAATATCTTAACAATGTGGCAGCACTGGTTATCACATGACACTGAGGTGTTAAATCACTCACACACACACAAACGCACCTGAAACTTTGGAAGTCCCGTCGTAACTGTTCACTTGCTGTAGGTACCACGAGTGTTTGGTGTACTTAAAATGTCCCTGAGTTTATACGAGCTTGAAATGCCTTTCCCCTTTCAGTGCCACCTCCACTTTCCCACCACTCCGTCCAACAATATACAACAATTATACCTAAAAATATTATCTACTTATGTGTATATATATATATATATATATATATATATATATATTATTCCGGCTTTTACAATGAATATACATTTTTCCGGTACCCATGTTCACAGTTAACTACACATTTGATTCAACACATTTTTCCATTCTTGTCTGTTCATCCATATATCTTCTTCTATTTCCCATTCCCTCTTAGTTTCATTGATTCCCTGAATCCACGTAATATTTGGTCTACCCTTCTTTTTTCTTCCCTGTGGTTCCCAATCCATGATTATCTTAGGTAGTCTTCCTTCTTCCATCCTTCTAATGTATCCGTACCAATTTACTTGTTTCTTCTTTATAAAATCTAATATTGAATATTGTACCTGCATTTTTTTCTTTTATATATGAATTTCGGATTTTATCCTTCCTGGATATTCTTGAAGCACGTCTCCAGTAGTCCATTTCAGTGGCGAGTAATTTTTTTTTCTTTGTGCATTTAAAACCCACACATCAGCTCCATAGGTAATAATGCTTCTGATTATTGTATTAAATATATATATATATATTTATACAATATACAATATTTTTTAGGTATAATTATTTATATTGTTGGACGGAGAGTATATATATATATATATACTCCAAAAACCGCTAGGCCTAGAAGGCGCTTGACCTACTAGTCGGATACGGGCCTCACATCCATATTTATTAATGCAGAGGAGGGCGATCATCTAGCCAGTACACGGTTTGATATGTGGTCAGCATTTCGGACACCCAGCCGTTTTAGCTGGTTTTCTTAACCTAGAGCTGCCACTTATTGTAGCTACCCAAATTCCTCACAACGCTAGGTGGGCATCAATCCGATATATATACATTTTTTTTCAAATGCTCCAGGTTTGTCTTTCGACATTCTTGGTTTCTCTCCTGGCATGGCGTACTTGTAACCCACTTCTGAGGTTGGGGCGCCTGGAAGGCGGGATTACGTTGCCCCGAGATATGATGGGTGATTATGATGATAATGGTGCGCCAGGAGATTCCCTAATCCTAAGCTTAACCTAAGATGAATATGAATGATGATGATGATTGCGATGACCATATGATTTCGGGGACCGTTTGGGCCTTAAAGTTTTCCCGACATTTGTCTTACAGGTGAGGTAAAACCCCGATAAAAACTTCACCCAGAAAAACTGTCGCGACCGGGGATCGAACCCGGGCCCGCTGAGTGACAAGGCAGCACGCTACCCCGAGACCACAGCGGTGGACATATATATATATATATATATATATATATATATATATATATATAAAAGAGAAATTAAAAACAGGAATGAGGTGCACAATGAAATTAAATATAGGCTTAATTCTGGAAATGCAAGCTATTTTGCATTGCAAGGGATCTCGTCGTCTCGACTTCTCTTTAAAAAATTAAACAGGAAATATATAAAACTGTTATTCTCCCAGTTATTTGGTGCGAAACATGGATTCTTACTTTAAGGGAGGAAAGGGGATAGAAGTATTTGAGAATAAAGTTCTTAGTAAAATATTTGGACTAAAGAGAGATAAACAGGCGAATGGAGAAGCATCCTTAACAAATGGCTACGTGATATTTATGGGAAACCAGATATAATAAGAACAATTAAGTCCCATAGACTGCAATGGGCAGGACATGTGGCAAGAATGGGGAATGAAAAGAGGAGTATGAAAACTCCATGTAGGAAAGCCAGAGGAAAAACGCCCAGTAGGTAGGCCAAGAAATGTTGGGAGAATAACATTAACCATGATTTCAAAGAATTATAATATACAGGGGATGGTTTGAAAATATTAGCTCATGATAAGGATGTATGGAGAGATTATGTCTGCGCGGCCATGTACCTAGTGGCAGTGAGTTGGTTACGTAGGTATGACGGATGTCAACATACTTGAAGTGAAAACGTCTTGCGTAGTGTGACATTTGTAACGTATGTTTAGGTGTGCCATATTGTTGCTCATGTTGACTTGCAGTTTCTAGGGTTTTCACGTATCCGGGACTGTACCGGAACTCACTGTGTTTATAAATTAATTACACTGGCCAACGTGATTTTTGTCTCATGAGTACCAATAGTTATACTTAATGCAGTTTAGTATCGTGTTTTCAACTATGTAAGGCCTATTCGGAATTTCTCCATCACCCACAGTATTTTTGTATTTTAATTTCAATTAACGGATTTGTATTGTATTGTAACCCTTTGTTTTCCCTTTACAGAGATTTGGACGCTCTCCCCCTAGAGGGAAGAATTTGAACCATACTAATTTAGTTACACTTGTTTTCGTTTAGATGTCATTTTGAGTGGTCCATGGTCAGCGTTCCGCCTCATACTGATATCTAGGAAACCAAGGTAGTACTAGGACGGGAAAAATTCGGTAAATTTTGCTTAGAGGCCTTTTCATTCAGGTTTAAGGATTTTTTACGAGCCTGAAAATTTTCAGACTCGGGGCCCACGGCTTAAAGTCCCTCCCGGAGGACTTGCTCCTTAGATTTTTCCTTCCTAAAAAATCCATCGACCCCGACCGGCTTTGAACCCGCGACCCTCGGGACCAGAGACAAGGAGCATAACCACTAGTCCACCGCGGCCGATTAAATAATTATTTTTAATAACAAATATTAAAGGGATTACGTCAAAATCAAAATATACAGTGCTGTACTCTGATTTGCAATCTACAATGAGACCAGTTCCACACTTCGAAGAATTGCCCATACCAAAGCCTCCAGAACATGTGACATTAGATGAAGAGAGCTCAGATTCTGATGGAAGTAAGGAAGAAAAAGAAACAGATTTTGGTGATACAACTTTTGAACAAAACTGTTCATCTGAGCCTCATTTATTGACTCAAGAAGATCTTAACGATCTCGTACGAGATTTAAAGTTATCCAAAAACCAGTCTAAAATGCTTGGTCCCCCGCTAAAAGGATGGAATATTCTTCAAACCTTGCGTGATGGAGAAAAGCCGATATCATATTTGAATTCAGGACAAAAAAATACTATCAGAATCACATATTTTTCTTTCTGAGACAAAAAAAAGTTTCAGAAAAGAAACTATTAGGCTATAAGTATTTTCCGCAAATTTACAAATAATAAGCTCAACCATTAACAACAAATCCAGACATCCATTCCAACAAAAAATCAGCACATTGAATAGTTTAATTAAGGGAATCTTAAAACTACTCTTAAACAAAATAAATTACAACAAAGAATTGCAATATATTTAAAACATGGCAAAAAGTAACGGTTTCAATAAACAAGTCATAGATAAACTGTTAAAAAAAAAACAAAAACAAAATTACATACATAATATAACGAAACTCGAAAGAGAATCTGTCAATAATAAAACATGGATAACTTTAACATATACAGGCAATGAAACTGCAAAACTAGCTAGAACTTTGAAAAAAAATAAACAAAAACATAAACATAGCTTACAAAACCGAAAATAAATTAAACAACATGATATACAATGGCATAGAAGAACACAACAAATTTAAAAACAAGAGTATTTATAAATTAACATGTAAAGATTGCAATATGTTTTATATAGGCAGGACGAGTAGAAACTTCAACACAAGATACAAGGAACATCTCAAAGATTTTATGTACGCCGGTGGTAAATTATGCTATGCCAAACATAAATATATTGGAAAACCATGAAATTATAAAAGAAATAAACAATACCTTACTAATGAATGAGAACACACCCCAGTCGTACTACTCACTCCACGAGATCGTTAAAAACAAGTCACTTGCTACTAACGACACTACAATTCTACATCGTCGTAAACAACAACAGCTAGTAGCAGACTCAACCTGCTGATTATGGAAGTTAACTTCCGAAAGGCCTCCAGATAATATTTTAACACAGTTGACGATAGTTATAATTATAACTATGATACACACTAATTGACAATAGTTCTACTCACTAAAATGTTTTGCTCACTTATAATTGTGAAATTACTTTCATATTTGACTAACTAATGCCCGGCGTGCGCTGCTACGCCTAAATAAATTAAATGTGTTTTTATGTTTATTTGAATAAGTAAGAAAGGAACATAACTATAAATTTATATCGTAATTACTTTTAGATACCACGTGCTGATTACCTGGCGTTTCCCGGAAATCTACTTATCCCGATCTTCTTGTCTTAAATGAGCTGAAGGACAAAAATGAGTTATCCGTAAAAGATATACATATGCTATCACAGACTTTGTTGTAGTTTTTTTAAGATATTCAATTCTGTGTACATTAATTTGGTGTATTAGACCAGTCTCATGGGTTAGTGGTCAGCGTTTCTGATTACTGTTCATGAGGTCCCGGGTTCTATTCCCAGTCAAACCATAGGAATTTTTCCTTAAGGGGAATTATTCCTGTAGTTGCCCATGGTCTGGAATTTAGGTTAAGTTTAGGTTAAGAACTCTCCTGGCGCTTCATTTTCATTTGTCATCCATCATATCATCGGGGTAACGTAACTCCACCTTCCAGGCGCCCCAACTTCAGAAATGGGTTACAATTACGCCAATGCCAGGAAACAAAAACCAGAATTGTCGAAATGACAATCTGGGGCATTGAAAAAAATGGCGCATTTGTTATGGTTTAGGCAGCGTGAGCCATTTAAGCGTCCAAAAAGCTACTCTTTTAGTGCACCGATTCCTTTTTTTTTTTTTTAGCTCCGACCCTATAGTACGTACGATAATATGTTATACTATATGTTAATTGTCCCATAAAAATGCTCTAAATGATGGTAAAATCCAATTAAAGTTTTTGAGTCCATAAGAAACATACAGCCTCACACTCATTTATTTATATATGCATATATATATATATATATATATATATATATATATATATATAGTGTAAAGATCTTAATAAAAATTCATTTTTTTAAATTAGGCCTACTATACCATATGAATCAGAAAAATATGTTTTTAATATTCGACATAATAAGAAAATAGTACCAACATTTCTACTTTCCTTTGAAGCATATTTTTCTTATCCCCAGAATGCAATATGTCCGCCGGGCTAACTTAGGTGACAGCATGCCCGCTTCTTGACTAACGGGTCGGAGTTCGAAATTCAGCGGAACTGGAAATTTTAATTTAAAATGCTCAATCTCGAGACTAGAAGGTGTGGCGGTGTTCAGTTTTTATTCGCTAGATTGTGCACCAGATGCCTGGAGTAACTTCCAAACCCCTCCCCCTCTGGTTTCAACATGATGGCGCACCGCCCTATTTTGCACATGCCGTTCGTGACCACCTTAACCGATGTTTCGGTCAAAGGTGGATAGGGCGAGACGCCCCAATTGCATGGTATCCACGACACCGCCGTATTTAAATCCACTAGACTTTTCTTTCTGATGGGGCTACATGAAGTCTCTCGTGTAACAGATCCATATAGACACTTTAGAAGATCTACTTGCACGAGTCCTCACCGCTGCACAAGAGATTCAACTGACACCGGGTTTAATGGAGCAAGTGTACCAACATGATTTGCAGGTACAGTGTGTGCATCGAGCTTGGTGGCTGCCGTTTCGAACCGTTATTGTAGTGAATAATTATTAACCGCAATGTTAAGTTCAGTGAAGACATTTGGTTAATTTGGGTATAAACAGTAAATAATTCTCCAGGGTTCTCCTAGGTTCCAGGGTGAAATGTAGGAATTAATGGTGGGATGTTTTGAGTGATGATTGCAAAATTCTGAGAATTATTCTAAATAAATCGAAAGAAGCAGGATAGATTAGTATGTTTTAACTGAAATATTATATTGAGCAGATCTTATAGGAAGCCAGATATAATAAGAACAGTTAAGTCTCGTAGACTGCGATGGGCAGGACATGTTGCACGTATGGGGAATGAAAGACTTGCACGGAAGCTTCTTGTAGGAAAGCCAGATGGAAAACGCCCAGTTGGTAGACTAAGAATGAGGTGTGAGAATAACATTAACTATGATTTGAGGGAAGTAGATTATACAGGCAATGATTGGAAAGCATTATCTTAGGATAGGGATGTATGAAGAGCTTATGTCCGCGTGGCCATGAACCTACGGGTTCGATAGTGCCAGTGAGTAAGTAAGTAAGTAAGATCTTATTAAATATAAGCAGAAATTAATTCAACAATTTTCGTTCCGCGTGCGACATTACATTTCTTCCTCAGAACACAACGTTCCCAATAGCATTTAACTTTTAGAATTTAGAATCATGTTGTATGAAATCGTATCGCTAACAAACCTATCTGATAGCTGAGATGGATACCTTTCGGATTAAAGAACCCGTTCCGAATTCTCGTCTCGCTGCCCCCCATGGTATATTAAGTTTCCTGATACCTAACTACTTTCTCCTGGATATCAAAATTCCTGAAATGCGACTAATCCAAGGGAGATTTATCTAATTCGTGCAAATATTTATAGTACACATCTACTGCATAATATCATAATGTTATACATTCCTAGGAGCCTGTCCTTATGTTGAAATCTTTGCCTTTCATAGGTACTAATTACATAGCAAAATGATAAAAGTGAATAGCATGAGAACATCCGTAGTTTAAAAGTGATTCTTAAAATTGGATCGTACGATTTAAAATTTTGCTTCGAATTAAACGTGCATAAAAAAATTAAATATATGCTACCCAATAGCAGATCTTTCACTGCAAACTCAGCATTCTCCACTCTTTCCTTTTTGTATATATATATATATATACTCATTCATAGTGTTCTCCCAAGAGCAAGTCTTTCACTGCAAACTCAGTATTCTCCACTCTTTCCTTAACTCAGTTTTCCTTTTTGTATCCGCATACAAACCATTTATTTTAATATATGACAAGATAAGAAAAATAAGTTCCTGGACGGGATATGAACCCGGACCTCTGAGTTGATATCTCAGTGCGCTACCACTTACGCTACCAGGCGAATCCAGAACAAACATTCATTTCTTCTTATACATATTCTCTATTATTACCAGATGTAGCGAGAACTCGGTCTCCATATATATCTATATGTATGTATATATATATATATATATATATATATATATATATATATATATAGTAAAGTGTTCCCACAACAGGCCCGGAGGCCCTTGGGGTAGTAGGAGGTTAAGGCTCCCACTTTTTCTAGACAATCGGCACTTTATGTCAGCCGGGTTGTCAGCCCTGCGTGACGGCCGCCTTTACCCCCAGAACAAGCGTCTGGTACTCATTTCCGTTAGAGGCTGAGTCGACCCCAGGGCCATAGTGCCGCCAGAGGGTTTGGGTCAGTTTAAAAATCCTGACCCCAACGGGACTTGAACCCTCGACCCTCCAGCTTGTAGCTCAGTGCCTTAACCACTGCGCTACGGCGTGCCCCTATATATATATATATATATATATATATATATATATATATATATGATCCCATAGTAATTCTGCCGAAGGCAGGTCCTTCACTGCAATCATAGCATTTTCATGCTATGCTTGCAGCTTTACTAGGGAATTGTGTAGGTATGGTAGCTTCCCGTTGCTTTCCACACCGGTGAAGGATGATGATGATGATAAAGATGATGGCCATATGATTTCGGGGACCGTTTGGGCTTTAGAGTTTTCCTGACATTTGTCTTACAGGTGAGGAAAAACCCCGGTAAAAACCTCACCCAGAAAAACTGCTCCGACCGGGGATCGAACCCGGGCCCGCTGCGTGACAAGGCAGCACGCTACCTCGAGACCACAACGGTGGACATATATATGATAAGAAAAATAAATGCCTGGACGGGATTCGAACCCGGAACTCTGAGTCTGTACCTCAGCGTGTTATCCGTTACACCACCAGGCGAATCCAATTCAAAACACTTATTTTTCTTATATATGTATTATATTCTCCATTATTACTAGATGTCGCGAGAATATATATATATATATATATATATATATATATACTATACCTTTATCTTGTCTCGCAGAGTTAAGGCCTTAAGGCCTTGTCTACCATTTAACCAGTTTAAAAAACACAAAAATAATCTCATATCTAAATTAGAATAAACAATATTATTACATTGTATATCTACAATATAATAATTATTTAAATATAATTTGATTTAATCTAGATTTAACGAATGTAATATAAAATGTACAAGATAGTAACATTTTAAAACATATTAGTGACACAATAAATTGAGTTGTCGTGAAAAATTAATTACTTAACAACAAATAATCGTATGAGCAATCCTGATATCTTATTAGAAGGAATTCCAGGAACGGGCAGAAACTACTGTGAAAGAAGTAGAATAAGAGAAAGTGCTATGGAGAGGAATTGTTATCAGACAGTTATCTTGTGGCCTAGTGTCAATGCTGTGGTAAGAAGATAACTTTTCAAATCTAGTAGCCAGGTAGCGAGGAGAGTAGGAATTCAGAAGCTTGAAGATAAATGAAAGAGAGTGCAATTTACGTCTGCCACTGAGATGGAGCCAAGAGAGATTATTGAAGTGTTCGGATATATGATCATAACGGCGGATATTGAAAATGAATCGAACACAAGCATTATGAACACGCTGTAGTATTATGAACACACTGCAGGTTATGAACTTCCGAAACTTTCATAAAGGTAGAAAAAATATGCTTGATTTGTTTGATGCGTTAACCGTAATCCGGTTCATTGTAAAGACTTGATCACGTATGGTTAAATTCATAACGCCTGGAGTCGTGATAAGCAGTAGAAACAAGTTCGTAACAATGACAATTGCAGTGCACAAATAAAGACATCGGAATATTACACTTGTTCATTGCATAAAAGCAATTAATCTCTCAACTACAACAGATTAACTGGAGTGAAAGTGGAGAGCTTCCTAACAGGAATATGTTATAACATCATATAGGACAAGTATTAATCTCTTCCTTTTGAGCAAGTCTTACCTCATGACATTTCCCTCTTCATCTCAATATATAAAAATTACGTGTCACGTTGTTTGTCCGCGATGGAATCCTAAACTACTGAACCGATTTTAATAAAATTTTGCACACTTTGTGCAGTTTGATCCAACTTGAAACTTAGGGAAGTTTATAACTAAATTTATAGTCAAATTATTTTTTATTGCAAATTATTTGTTTATTATTTAACAAAGAGTTATAATTGTCTGTGAGTTTCATACGATTCTAACAGATGGCCGTGTAAGGTAATTGGTTTATTATTTAACCAGGTGGCTGTGCTTTTTTGATGCAATCGCGAATTTCAATTGAATTACAAATATTGATTATTTCATAATTTAAGTGTGTTTGTGTTTATTTTATTTTCAATATATTGATAATAATATTAATTTCGTATGTAAATGTTAGTTTTAAGTAATCTGGCTGAAAGAGAGCAACTTAATTTAAATTTAACTGGACCGAGAAGAGACATTGAAGAATATGGCGAATCAGTTCTAGAGACCATGAATGATAAGATATCAAGTGAATTTCCGCAAATTGGTATAGGCCTACGTGACATAAATCTTACATTTAAGAAGAATGCCAATTTAAAAACATATGCAGGTCCTAAGAAACGGAATAACAGAACTGTAAGTAAGTATGTTAGTTATAATAATATGCCTAATATTACAGAAACAATCTCCATGCCTCAATTAAATGAAAAACAAGATGACTATAATATATCACATGATGATATTACTATACAGAGACTTCTTGATGATGATGAGAATCCAAACTGGCAACAAGTTTGTAGAAAAAAACGAAAGTATAATGAAATCAGCAAGCCTCCTCAAAATATTCCATCAATAAATGTATATAATCCTTATGATACACTTATGGATAATACTGAGAATGCAGACAACATAAATTCATCTCAATCAACAAAACCACTTCCACATAAACCACCACCCACATTTATACCGAGTGTAGTTAACGTACCAGAACTAAGATATTGTGTAAAACAAAAACTTTATGATTTAGATTTCTCACTTAGTTTACTACAACATAATTTAACATATACCTTAGCCACAGCAACTCGTGGCCGGGACATATATATATAACAAAGTCGGATTAGTAACACTATTTATAACTCAAGAATGGCTGGACCGATTTTTATGATCTTTGATTTGTTGGATTTGTTTCCGCCCTGAATAGCAGATAACTATTAAAACATCGGAAAAATTAACGTAAAAATATTTAAAGGCGATACGACGTTCGCCGGGCCAGCTAGTCTAATATATAAAAATGAATGTATGTTTGTTCGTATTTTATGCTCTGCCATACCGTTCATCCGACTGTGATGGCGTTTTTTGCAAAATGTTCAGGAGTTTCCCGGAGGTTATAGGCTATAAGAGAGTTGTAATACTCAACCCATTCACTCTTAAATCGCCCTTTGTAGTGAATGAAAAAAAAATGTTTTTTGGACGCTTAAATGACTTACGCTGCCTTAACCATAACATATACATAAAATTAATGTATACAGAATTGAAAATCCAAAAAAAAAAAAATCTACAAAATAGTCCGCGACAGCATGCTTATCTTTTACGGATAACTCACAATAACCATTTTTGCCTTTCATTGATGCCAAGAAGATCGGGATAAGTAGATTCCCAGGAAAGCGTTGCAGCGCACGGCGGGTATTCTTTTGCGGATAACTCACAATACCGAATTTTGTCTTTCACCTCTGTTATGCCAAGAAGATCGGGATAAGTAGTTTCCCTGGCAATACCGGGTAATCAGGACAGGGTATCTTAAAATAATTACGATATAAATGTATAATTATGTTCCCTTTTACTCATTCAATTGGACATAAAAACACATTAAATTTCGTCTTTCTGCTCACTTATGTCAAGAAGATCGGCATAAGTAGATTTCCACGCAACGTCGGGTAATCAGAACAGGGTATCTAAAAATAATTACGATATAAATGTTTACTTTCACTTATTCAACTAATCATAAAACGCATTAATTTTTTTTACCTTTCAGCTCATTTATGCCAAGATCGGGATGAGTAGATTCCCGGGTAACGCCGGGTAATCAGAAAATAATTACTATATACATTTTTCCCCTTACTTATTCAACTAGACATAAAAAACACATCAACTTTCGTCTTTCAGCTAATTTATGCCAAGAAGATCGCGATAAGTAGATTTCTGGGCAACGCCGGGTAATGAGTACCGGGTATCTAAAAAAGGCAGTTCTACGTGCCACACGCCAGCCGGGCCTTACAGTGGCACAACCTGTCGGGAGAGGTATTTTAACTATGGATCACATACAATTTTTTTTTGGACCTCACAAGGGCATGGAGGGCCTCCTCAGCTCAATGTCAGGGGCTCCTTCGAAACGACACAAATTAAGACGAAACACACACACACACATTTATACTAAACATGGTGAATATCATGATGATATGATGGCCATTAGATGTTCGGGGACCGTTTGGGCCTTTAAATTTCCTGGCATTTGTTTTACAGGTGAGGAAAAACACCGAAAAACCATCAATCGAACCCGGGCCCACTGCGTACAAGACAGCGACTCTACCTCGAGACCACAGCGCACAGTGGGACAGAATCCCAAAAAGCTAACCAAAACCTCAAAGCGTTGTCTAACGACTTTGAAATTTTCTACTCGAGGGTTTTCGGGGTCACTGATAACGAATCCTGTATCAGTTTTGGCAAAAACAAAATGGTGGATCCAATATGGCGACCGAGTATATTATAAAATTCTTATTTTTCGGTGAAATTTTGTATCTGGGGGATTTACATTGCGCTAATTACGAATAAGATGTTCGTTTTTGAATAAACAAAATAATATAATCGTAATTGCATCGGCAAAAAATTTCACCGAAAAATAAGAATTTTATAATTTCTTCTCGAATAACCTCTCTTCCTTCCGGGAGGCCTTTTTCCACATATCATGCAGTTTGAGGAATATATAAGAGAATTTTTTTCACTTCTTCAGTCATAAAGAAAACATGGCCCAATTGGCACGAGACGTTCGCTTCAAGAATGAGAGCTGCACGGCTTCATACAATAAATCATATCCCCGTCGCACAATGGTTAAACATTCAATTCATATTATCTGAGGACGGATCTTCTCAAAGTACTTCGCCGAAAAACGGAAAAACTGCGCGAAGAATATAGTTCAGAGGATCTCGCCTTTGCTACGCAGATAAGCCTTCGTACAAGCGACAAGGTTCACGCTGCGCAGGTACTGAAAATCGTTAGAAAGCATCGTCCAAACCATATTTTAAGAAATAAATGTTCAATCACTTCATTTTGTTAGTTTCCGATGGGTCAATTTAGTGTACATCAGATTAGTTTATAGTTTACTAAATAGTAACGGGCTTCCAATATAAAACCGGACCGGCCTTACGGAGTTTCACCCGGCACGCAGTGCTGTATCTTCCTCCCGCAATTCACCCTGCCTGCCACCCGTCCTTGAACTGTTTCTTACCTTATAGAAAATGCTGTAAATGTTGTCCTCCCGCAGTTAAACAGGCATTATATCGAGTAAACACATTTAGATTGACACGCTGTAGTTCGGGCACTGTCAAGTTTCTGATTTCATTTCTTATGTTGTTCTTCAGTTCTTCCAATGTGTGCGGATTTGTTTTGTACACTTTGTCTTTCAGGCTACCCCACAAATGAAAATCACACACTGTTAGATCTGGGGAGCGAGGGGGCCATACACCAGCACTAATCACTCTATCTTCAAACACTTCCCTAATTTTTCTTCGGTGAGAACCGTACGCCTTCGCGTGTGTTTCTTATTTTGTACTGAACCAGTGGTCTCAAATTTAGTCACAAGATCGTGGATTGTCGATCTGGAAGGAGATAATTGTCCAGGGAAGTTCCGAATAAATTCCTCACAAACGCGACGAGCTGATTCGTATTTATAATAACATTTACACACACAAATGCGCTGCTCTAATGTCAGCTGACGTCTCATCTTGTCGAACGATAGTAAACTAACTAGTTCAAGGACGAGCGGCTGGCAGAGTGAAATGCGGACGAGGAGAGAGCGCTGCCTGACGGGTGAAACCCCGTGAGGCCGGTCCGGATTTATATTGGAAGCCCGGGTATGTATGTAATTTATTTCATTGGGTTATGCAGGAACAGGTTTTTAAACAGTAATGTTTGTAAACACATTTGGAAATTTATTATGAACGTTGGTCATTTTGATTTCCCATATATGTGGTGCCATCTGGCGACAATTCTATAAACATAAGTGCTGTACCGTATGCGCTCCATGCGAAACCAGTATCACGCCGAGCGTAACGCGAGATTGCGTCACGTCGGGCGCGACACGCTGTATAATAAACCGTAGCATAAGGCCCGCGTGGCGTGACGCAGGTAAAATTACCTATAAGGTGAGGGGTTAAATTAAAGAAGAAGAAATTAAATTAGTCTAGTACAGGGTTATTTAAATTTTTCCTATACTGTTATTTTAACACAGTTCTAGTAATGGATCATATTATAATATTATAATGATATTGTGAAAAAAAAATTAATGACTGAACCAGGAATCGAACCGTGGACCTCTCCTTCTCCGTAGGAGTGTGCAGCTCACTACACTATTCCAGACTTCTTTCCACGTATATACAAATCTATAATTCTCGTTTCGTCCGCTGCCAGGTAGGTGTCACTACCATCGCCAACGGCCGGCTTCGTTTAGAGGTATCCATATTTGAGAATTTTACACCACCACTTTTATAAGCAGTAAAAGATGTTATTTAATTTCTTCCAATACTGTTATTTTAACACAGTTCCAATAATGGATCATAGTGGGCTGCACACTTCTACGGAGAAGGAGAGGTCCACGGTTCGATTCCTGGTTCAGACATCAATTTTTCTTTTCACAATATCATTGTAATATTCTAGTACAAGGTTCACCAATTGGTGGACCGCGATCCGGATTCGAACTCTGGAGCTTTGGTTTCCGGACCGGTTAAATATCAAATTAATACTAATTTTTAAAACCGGTTAAACATAGAATAAAACCAGTTTACTAAATTACATGTTATGATAGTATTATTGTTGGCTCGGTTGGCAGTACTGCTTATGGTCGCAGATTTAACTGACGATAAACGGGATTCTGTTTGAAACCTGGTATCGTGAAAAACTCGAAAATTTTGAGGTGAGATAAAAAAATAAAAAATAAAAATATTTAAATATTACTCTGATCTTATGATAAATTTATAATAAACATTTTAATAATTATTAGAATTAATAACTGTGTACTACTGTGCTGTATCCTTTAAATATTTACCACGTGTTTTGTTTAATTTGTACAATTCATAGCCATAACATAATTTAAATAATTCCCTTATAATATTAGTTACTTAATAAAAGCTTCTTATGTTTAATCAACTGTGGTTCCGGGCCTCGACTGAATTTAATACTTTGAGAATGGACCTCCATTAAATCTAATTGGTGACTCCTGGTCTAGTAAAATCAACGAAGAAAGACCGCACACGTTTGTCAGGCCGAATACTAACGTAATGATTGGGAGAATAATAAAATTTACAGATAAAGCGATCTCACTTCAGGCCTTAGGAAAATAGCAGGCTCCTACCTTCCTGCGAAATCGTCAGGGGATGTCAGCAGGATTGTCAGCCTTGCGTGAAGGTTCAAAATTAAAAGTCTCTTGCAGCAAATTAATTTTAAATCTGAATATTAGTTAATTTATTATCACTTAATTTAGTAACGAACTGTCACGTTTTAGTGGGAAAGTTCGGAATTGACGTTGATATCACTCGCAGATGTCGCTCCACTTTTCAGCTATTTGGAAATTAGTCAACGCCAAGGTCTTGAGTTTCTAAATATTTCTTAATTCAAATGATACAATTTTCCTGCTACATGCAGTACATCTATAGGCCTATATATAAAATCGAATATATGCTTGTATGTATGTTTGTCCTTTATAGTTTTCTAAACAGTTCAATCAATCTTCGTGAAAATTTTGTATGTACAGGTTTCAGTTCATCTGAAACGAAAATTTAAAAATCGCTCTAGCGATCGCAATTTTCGATGTTTCGTAACGAAACTCGGAATATCCTATTAAAATAAACCAATGTATTTATTATCAAAAAATCAGCGAATTCCGACAGTTAGAAGCGGGGGTATACCTGAAATTTGAAATTGAAAATTTACTCTAGCAACTGTCATGTTTGGGTCTTCTACCATATAATAATAATAATAATAATAATAATAATAAAATTAATTAATCCTCAATAGCAGCGCACGCCGGGTATTAGCTAGTTACGTATAAATTAAACTTGGAATTTGAAAACTACAAACGCCAACAAACGCTAAGCGGTTTATACTAAGGAATCACGGGATGCAGCCAACATATACACGATATTTAACGAACCTAAAGGTAACCTAACGCAATTTTTAAGTATTCTAACCTGTTAAAGACCAACTTAAAAGCTAACCTAACGTAATTTAAGCACTCTAACTTTCGGGTGAAAGAATGCAACGTCAAAAAAAAAACAAGTTCTGAAATTCTGAAATACATGTGTACAGTTAATTAGTACATACTCTATGTTGGCTGCACTGGAATACGACTTTGTTTTTCTTAGAATATTCGTTAAAACCAATATGACTGACACGTCTTCGTGCTACGTATAGGCCTATAGTTATATATCACAGGAAAATATAATGAAATAATCGTTTAAAAAAATGTAAAAATCATTGTAAATGGTGGGAAATAATTTGAAAAATGGAACTCTAAGAATAAAATCTGACAGGAGTCTATGAAGGAATTATAAAACTTGCGTCACATTTTGTAAAGAATAGCCTAACCCGGCTTCATTTTGTGCCAATTGTCTAAAAAAAGTGAGACCCTTAGCCTCCCACTACCCTAAGGGCCTCCCAATGCCCGTAGTTTGGTAAATTTACTTTTATATTTATAAGTCCACCGCTGTGGTCTCGGGGTAGCGTGCTGCCTTGTCACGCAGCGGGCCCGGGTTCGATCCCCGGTCGGGACAGTTTTTCTGGGTGAAGTTTTTATCGGGGTTTTTCCTCACCTGTAAGACAAATGTCAGGAAAACTTTAAGGCCCAAACGGTCCCCGAAATCATATGACCATCGCAATCATCATCATTCATATTCATCTAAAGTTAAGCTTAGGATTAGGTACTCTCCTGGCGCACCATTATCATCATCATCATCACCCATCATATCATCGGGGCAACGTAACCACGCCTTCCAGGCGCCCCAACCTCAGAAGTGGGTTGCAAGTACGCCATGCCAGGAGAGAAACCAGGAATGTCGAAAGACAACCCTGGGGCATTTGAAAAAAGAAAACTTTCATATTTATATTGTAGTTTACTAGTCACACAACTGTTAGTATGTACAGTACATGTCGTACTTGCAGACAGTTGCATTTAACAGTAACCAAACAGAAGGCTACCGCTAATACCAGTGCAATTAAACATTAGATTCTCCACAAGTTAATAATTACACACTTTATATGAACGGTGAGTCTGAACTGCACGATTTGATCAAGTTCATTTTATAATAACTGTATTTATATAAACGACCCTTAACACTGCATAACACTTAACTCCGCTATACAGAAATTATATATTTATCGGATAACTCATTTTTATAAGTAACTTGCTAATACCCGGCGTGTGCTGCTACGCCTAAATAAATTAAAATTAATGTGTTTTTATGTTTAGATGAATTAGTAAAAGGAAAAATAATTATTTCAGATACCCCATGCTGATTACCGGCGTTGCCCGAGAATCTACTTATCCCGATCTTCTTGACATAAATAAGCTGAAATACTTACTTACTTACTTACTTACTTACTTACTTACTTACTTACTTACTTACTTACTTGCTTACTTACTCACTGGCACTATCGAACCCGTAGGTCCATGGCCGCGCGGACATAAGCTCTCCATACACCCCTATCCTGAGCTAGAAATACGAAAATTAATGTTTTATGTTTAGTTAAATAAGGAGAAGGAAATATTTATATCGTAATTATTTTTAGATACTCCGTGCTGTTGAGGAACCAGCTATAACGGCTGGGGGACTCGACATGCTAACCACATGTCACCCCTACACTGGTTGTTGATCATCTACCTCTGTGATTGACACATGTGGATGTGAAGGGCCAGCAGCCGGCTGGTAAAAGAGCAACCGCTGAAAAGTGGAAAGACCCTCAATCGAAATCGTGCTGTTTACCCGGCGTTTTCCGGGAATCTACTCATCCCAATCTTCTTGGCATAAATGAGCTGAAAGACAAAAATTAATGTACTTCATATGATTAGTTGAATAGGTAGAATGAAAAATAATTATAAATGTATATCGTAATTATTTTAAGATTCCCCGTACTGATTACCCGGTTTGGCCGAGAATCTACTTATCTCGATCTTCTTGGCATAAATGAGCTGAAAGATAAAATTCGTTATTGTTTGTTATCCGTAAAAGAATACCTGGCATGTGCTGCTATGCTTGCACAGGAATCTACGCACTTGTCTCGACCTTCTTGGCATCAATGAAAGACAAAAATGGTTATTGTGAGTTATCCGTACGAGATAAACATATGCTGCCGCGGACTTTTTTGTAGAGCATTTTGAGATATTCAATTCTGTGTACATTAATTTTGTGTATTTGTATGGTGTAGGCAGCGTAAGCCATTTAAGAGTCCAAAAAGCTACTTTTTTCACGTTTTCCACTACAAAGGGCGATTTTTAAGGGTGTAGGAGTTGAGTATCAGAACTCTCTTATAGCCTATGTTCATCCCGGGAATCTCCTGATAATTTTGCAATAAGCTTCATCGCATTCGGATCAACGGTATGGCCCGCATAAAATACAAACAAACAAACATTCATTTTTATATATTAGATTACAACAAAATATCTTTGTAAGATAATTTCCAAATTGACGTTTATATAAGTTTATTAATCATTTGTAGTTCTTAAAAATTATCTTGTTTTTATTTTCAGAATAAACTCTGTTAACAAAAATATTTAGATATAACTAGAATTTTTTATGATTCAATTAAGAGGGAGAAGTTATATAGTATCCTGCTGGAGTTTGGAATTCCTAAAAAGTTAGTTAGACTTATACGAATGTGTCTAAATGGCTCAAAGAGTAGGGTGCGTGTAGGCAAACAGTTTTCAGACACTTTTGAAATCCAGAATGGGTAGAAGCAAGGAGATGCACTATCTCCTCTACTATTTAATTTTGTTCTAGAGTATGCCATTAAATCTTTAGAGAATGAGGAAAGCTTACAACTGAATGGTATTAATAAGCTGTTAGTTTATGCTGATGATATAGTACTATTAGCCGATAGCGAGGAGATACTAAAGGCCAACACGTACACACTATTGAGTAACACTAAGAAATTAGGACTGAAAGTAAATATCAGTAAAACTAAATATGTGGTCACACGTAGAAATTCAGTATATAGTGGAAATGGGCAGCTAATGACAAATGAGGGAAATTTTGAGGAAGTGGCTGAATTCAAATACCTAGGAACAATAATCACAAATAGGAATGAGACGCACAAAGAAATTAAACATAGGCTCAATTCTGGAAATGCGTGCTATTATGCATTGCAGAGACTCTTGATGTCACAACTCCTTTCAAAAAACGTTAAGCTGAAAATATATAAAACCATTATTCTACCAGTTATATTATATGGGTGCGAAACATGGACTCTTACTTTAAGGGAGGAAAGGAGATTAAGAGTATTTGAGAATAAAGTTCTTAGGAAAATTTTTGGACCAAAGAGAGATGAACAGACAGGTGAATGGAGAAGACTGCATAACATTGAACTACATGTTCTTTATAGGAAGCCAGATATAATAAGAACAGTTAAGTCTCGTAGACTGCGATGGGCAGGACATGTTGCACATATGGGAATGAAAGACGTGCATGGAAGCTTCTTGTAGGAAAGCCAGAGGGAAAACGCCCAGTTGGTAGAACAAGAATGAGGTGGGAGAACAACATTAATTATGATTTGAGGGAAGTAGATTATACAGCGAATGATTGGAAAGCATTAGCTCAGGATAGGGATGTATGGAGAGCTTATGTCCGCGCGGCCATGAACCTACGGATTCGATAGTGCCAGTGAGTAAGTAAGTAAGTAAGTACATGTAAATGCATTTTATCGCTTACTTTTAAGATAATATGGTAATAATACATGATTACGGCACTTCTTTTAAAATGGATAGTCTCAAAACCTGAAAAAAAGGCCAAATCATACGGTAGTCTAGTGGTTATGATCCTAGCCTCTAGTCCCAACGATTGCGGAATCAAACTTATAAAGATATCTTCATGAACATATTGGATTCAGAAACTGTATGTATAACTCATAAGAAAGGCAAGAAAATATGGGAAAAGTGAAAAGCAAGGAATAACGCAGATTGACAAGTTCTGTGACAAATGAAAGTAACTTATTATTGGAAACCCGATGACCGAGACATTTGATCCTCGGCCTGTCTTTCACATTGAAAGATGCATGTTCATTAGGGGCGTGTTCTTGGATGTGGTGTAGCAAACAGGGAAAGTGGACCTGCCATTCTACTTATTAATCACGGGTATGTAAACGTCAAAAACATTTCCAAGACCTCATATTAACTTATAAAGTTCAAACTAACTTGCTTTTTAACAGATAACACTCGCTATATAATATTTAATTTATACTAAAATATACGGTAGAGTTTTATAATAAAACTTTATTAATGTTATATATGCAATACATGTCCACCGCTGTGGTCTCGAGGTAGCGTGCTGCCTTGTCACGCAGCGGGCCCGGGTTCGATCCCCGGTCGGGGCAGTTTTTCTGGGTGAGGTTTTTATCGGGGCTTTTCCTCACCTGTAAGACAAATGTCAGGAAAACTTTAAGGCCCAAACGGTCTCCGAAATCATATGGCCATCATCATCATCATCATCATCCTTCACCGATGTGGAAAGCAACGGGAAGCTACCACACCTGCAATTCCCTAGTAAAGCTGCAAGCATAGCATGAAAATGCTATGATTGTAGTGAAAGACCTGCCCTCGGGCAGAATTACTATGGATGGATGGATATATAATACATTCCCACTGCTGTGGTCTCAAGGTAGCGTGCTGCCTTGTCACGATAACACCACATTAGGACCAGCAGCATCAACCATATCAGATAATGTAGCGAAGAAGGATCGCTGAAGATGGAACGGGTGTTCTGAAAGGCCTATAGACATAAAGAATGCATATTTTATAAGTTGAGGACGACGGATCTTACCTGAGAAGGTATATTTTAACTTATTTTATTGTATGACTATCCACCTCAACGGTTTTAACAAAGAATCTTATTAGTTTGACTAAGTCCTTGCAGTTACCTGACAGTAATAATTAATAGAAATTGTTCGAAATCTCTCATTAATTAATTTTATTTTGATTATTGTTATTTTATTCTGTAGCCTTGTAACGTAACCCCTACCCATACAAATTACCATTCCATATTCGCGGCTTGGGTATTCGCGGCATATTTGCGGTACATATCCCCCGCGAATAAGGAGCTTGTAATATATTTAGAATAATCTGACTACAGCTTGGAGATGTACAGATTTTGCCCTTCAATCAATAGTATCCAGACTGAATTTAACCCACTGGTCTTCCTATAAAATGAATACCTGGATTTTTTCTGGGATTACAATCGGCTAGACTAGGACCAGTATCTAAGTGTCTTGCGCCATTGAATCATTACGCCCCCATGTGTCTTCCACCATATTACTAAATTTATTGTATAAATATTCGTGCACGTATTATTGCGCAGGTTTGATGAACTAAGGTTATTTTTAAGCGTTGACCTGGGAAATGTCCGCGTTGCCTCACCAGACCGGTACAACAATTAGTCAAGCTAATAAAAGGTCAACATGATGTTGCACTATTTACAGGACGTTCATTTTCAAATGACAATGACACTTCATATTGTGTCTGCTTAACAAAATGAAGTTCGTGTTAAAGTAGGCCAGCTAGCAAGCCTTCAACTTAGGGCTCTCTTCTAGAGAACGACAAATTGGTCTTTCGACATTTTTGCTCATTTTTATCTGCGTATGTACTGTACATATCTGTGTTTACAATTTAAAAAAAAGAATTGCATGTTAGGCTATGATTATATAATTATACTTTTTTCTTGATTCGCCTCCGTGGTGGAACGGTTACCTTGTTTATCAGACAACCTGTGAGTTTGATTACATTCCCAATTACAAGACCTATCATAAAATGATTTTATTTGCGTAGTTATAGGAACTAAAACGGGTTCACACAGCTTCTTTAACCTTCCCGGTTAAAAGAAAATTGAACTAGGGTTGAGGGAGTCCATCGCCCTAATAATACGGCTCCCTATATTGACAATGTCCACCGCTGTGGTCTCGAGGTAGCGTGCTGCCTTGTCACGCAGCGAGCCCGGGTTCGATCCCCGGTCGGGACAGTTTTTCTGGGTGAGGTTTTTATCCGGGTTTTTCCTCACCTGTAAGACAAATGTCAGGAAAACTGTAAGACCCAAACGGTCCCCGAAATCATATGACCATCATCATCATCATCCTTCACCGGCGTGGAAAGAACGGGAAGCTACCATACCTACAATTCCCTAGTAAAGCTGCAAGCATAGCATGAAAATGCTATGATTGCAGTGAAGGATCTGCCTTCAGGCAGAATTACTATGGATGGATGGATATTGTCAATGTCAGCTAGTCATAGTAACCATTTCAGTCGGTCTTGACACTTCGGAGCTGTTGTGTCATTTTCTATTTTTTAAGATTCCTCATTTTCATTATATTACTATCGTTCCTTTTGTACTCCTTATAACAGCCAAGTCAGTTCGAATAATGTAGACAGATCCCCTGTAGGCAATTTCAATGAGCTTAGAACTGTGCCGGTTCGCTCAGGGTAGAATATGATCACTCAGGGATTTTTTAAATTATACACTTATTATTTTAGTTTATTGGATACATTTGTATGTATAATTGTATATCTACAGTGTTTTATACTTCACTCGGTGTGGAGTTGACGAATTACTTCCGCCCACGTGTTTTAATATCACCTTCGCGAACGGTTACTGAAGAACTTGGCTATTGTGGAACGTAGGAGCGTGAGAGAGTTTTCACACGCGTCCTCGCCTTATAAGGGCGATGACTCCTCCCATAAGTTGCCACCCCCACTCCGAGTGTATATGTTATTCATTATAGCTTAGAAGGGTAGGTACCATTCGTTTGGGTTTCTATGTTGGTAATAGACTCGTGTGCACGTTTGTGCGCCTTCCAGTTATTACTATTAATGGTACGTTTTAGTACTCACGAGTCTATTACTTCTTGCCACAGAACCATGCGGTAGATAATTACACAGTGGTTAGCAAAATGCAGGATCGCTGCCGAAGACAGCACAGGACAATGCAAGACAATATACATAGGGCCTACTATAAAAGCCCCTTATTCGCGGGTTAAAATTTCCAACTCCACCATTGCCGGTCCCAAGTTCGGATGAGAAAGGAGGAGAGGGAGGAATAACACCTCGTTAAAAAACCTTGGTCAGCTATCCCGGTTGATAGTACCTTGTAAGGGTCCCTAGCCAGGATTACGGTGAAGCTCCCAACGGCGGTTGCAGCAGAGTAGGAGACCTACAGACGGTGGATGAGACAATGAAGGGTGGATCAGACTCTTAGCTGCAATGAAAGCAACTGATCTATGGTAGACTCCAGAAAAAGTCTCTGGTCCTCCAGGTTGGGGGTTGATGCTATGGGCCAGCTCCTCATACATTGTAAAAAAATAATGTTAAAAAAGCAAAATATATAGCCTCGCATAGGAAACTGGGGTTTAATAATTAATGATAATAAATCAGAACATATGAGCACAGATCTTTCCGAGGAATTAGACATAAATGGAACAAAGATTAAAACGGTAGAATATTTTAAGTATTTGGGATCAATAATTCAAAAAGATGGATCATCTAAA
Organism: Diploptera punctata; assembly: GCA_030220185.1. Classification (NCBI taxonomy): domain Eukaryota; kingdom Metazoa; phylum Arthropoda; class Insecta; order Blattodea; family Blaberidae; genus Diploptera; species Diploptera punctata. The sequence continues at coordinate 1,373,198 of JASPKZ010009352.1, read as the reverse complement.
TAAGACATCGAGAAAAGAATAACAGAGACAAAGAAAGTTATTGGCATATTAAATTATATTTTATGGAGTAAGCATATAATCAAGAGGACTAAATTATTAATATGTACCACAATTGTGAAGAGTATTTTATTATATGGTGCAGAAACATGAACGCTGAAGCAAAAACACAGTAATAAATTATCAGTCACACAAATAGACTTTTTAAGAAAATCGGCAAGAATATCAAAATTGGATAAAGTAAGAAATAATACAATAAGATAAATAATGAATGTAGAAATGGATATTGGTCAAGAGATTGAAGAAATCCAACGAAGGTGGTATAGACATATAATGAGAAGAAGGGACACAGAAACAAACAAAGATGTATTAAAATTGATACCTCCTGGAAAAGGGAAACATGGTAGACCAAAGCCAACGTGGATAAAGGGAATTCAAGACAACTTGTAGAAGAGAAATATGACAGAAGCAGACACTCAAGATCGGGAAGTGTGGAAGAAAAACATGTATATTTTGTTTGGAATACCTGTGTAAATAACAGAAACAATACTGAAATAAAAAAGGTCACACAATTCCTGTATTTTCTGCTAAATATGTCTTTATTCCCGGATCCAGTCGGTATATCAGAAGGATTAGTATCTTTTATTAACGCATCGGCAATTTTTTTTACGCCAGGCACGTGCTCAGGCGGCATTTACAAAGAGCGATTCAACCAAACGGACAAATTAATATCAAAGTAAAACAACCCTTTTTGTTACTAAGCCTAAAGTTCGTTGTTAAAAGCCGCCACCACCGCCATCACATGCCGCTATGGCCGTTGATAAATGCCGCCCTCGCCACGATCGATTGTTTCAACTTGTCATTTGTAGCAATAATTTTGATTGAATAACGCGTGTCACTTCTGTTTTGTTCCCAATTTATAATGTCGAGTAAAAGGAAAGAAAAATTAGTCCCGGAGCAGAAAAAAATGCTGTTGCCGCTTAAAATAAAAATGAAAATGGTTGACCGTTTATGCGTTGGTGGGTCGTTTGCATCTACGGTAAAGTATATCACACTGTTTCAATGTTAATTAATCAACTGTACGATCATCAAGAAATCAGAAGACGAAATAATGAATTCTATCGCTGAATTCACAGCTGAATATCAATCTCAATTGAGAAAGACCTTTTAAAATCGGCAAAACAGGAAAAAAATTACCAAGTTGTTTAAGCCATTGCCTAAGCCTGGCAATAATAGTTAGGCCTGATAGAAATTGTTAAAAATATCTCATTAAATTGATTTTGTTTTGATAATTACTTTATTTGAGTGGTACGTGGTCAGCGTTCCGCCTCATACTGACATCTAGGAAACGAAGGTAGTACTAGGACGGGAAAACTCGGTAAATTTTGCTTAGAGGCCTTTTCATTCAGGCTTAAGGATTTTTTACGAGCCTGAAAATCTTCAGACTCGGGACCCACGGCTTAAAGTCCCTCCCGGAGGACTTGCTCCTTGGATTTTTCCGTCCTAAAAAACCCATCGACCCCGGCCGGGTTTGAACCCGCGACCCTTGGGACCAGAGGCAAGGAACATAACCACTTGTCCACCGCGGCCGATGACACCTATACGAAAACAAGTGTAACTAAATTAGTATGGTTCAAATTCTTCCCTGCAGGGGGAGAGCGCCTAAATCTCTGTAAAGGGAAAACATAGGCTTGCAATACAAATAAATACTTTATTTTGTAACCTTGAAACGTATCCCCTATATACCCATATCAATTACAATTCCATATATACGGTTCCTATATTTGCGGCATACTTGCGGAACGTATACTCCACCAAAAAGGAGCTTTTCTGTATTATATATGATATTGAAGGTGAATATTTAAAATCCCTACCCCGCCGGGATGGGAACTCGACAGACCGGAGTAGAAGGAGAAACTGTTACTGATCGCGCCACGGCTACGGACTCCAAATTACTTCAAGTTGTGTCTATGAAAAAATCTGGATATTACAGTAAGTAGACAACCAGTAAAACGTTAGCTCTCTATGTCATGGGTTCGATTCAGGTAATATGTTGGAGGCTTTTCTTCACTCACTCATAAGTCTTCTTCTCCATCATCCAACCACGTCTTAGGCCTATAATAGGCTTATTACGATCTAAGTGCTGAATTTTGTATCCAGCGTTTCCTTGAACGGCCCAGCTATCTCTCCTCTCTTGGACAACAACGAACGAAAATGGTCTTGGGAACTATATCTGAACTCATTCGTCGCAAATGATTCATCCAGTTGTTCTGGTATCTATGTATGTATTCGATGACCGGTTCTAAACATAGTTGCTTCAAGATATCATAATTGCGTTTGTGATCCCATTTGGTATATCCTGCTGTATATCTCATGAAACTCATTTCACTAGAAGTTATCCTTCTCTTCTCCGATTGAGGGTCTTTCCACTTTTCAGCGGTTGCCCTTTTACCAGCCGGCTGCTGGCCCTTCACATCCACATGTGTCAATCACAGAGGTAGATGATCAACAGCCAGTGTAGGGGTGACATGTGGTTAGCATGTCGAGTCCCCCAGCCGTTATAGCTGGTTCCTCAACCTGGAGCCGCTACTTATTGTAGCTACCCAATTGCCTCACGATGCTGGGTGGGCACCGGTCCCATACTGGCCGAAATACCATGAGAAAATTTCTTCCCCCATGGAGACTCGAACCAGCGCAAGTCCCGTAGCTCTGCTCCAAGGCTTCCTGCCTTAACCGCTCGGCTACGGCGCGGGACATCCTTCTCTTCTCCTTTCCTCAAAGTCCATGCCTCACTGCCGTAACAAAGTGCAGGTCATGCTAAAATTTTCTATCACCATACTCTGGCAACTCTCTGGACTAGCGAAGGTTTCATTACTGAATTTATTATTCATATGGTTTTATTAAAATTAATGATTTTATTTGCTATGTCTACTTCATCCAAATATGTTAACGAGTATCCAAGGTAGGTAAATTAATTTACTCTTTCCAGTATTTTTTAATCTATAGAAATTTTTCTACGTACAGGGTATTTTCCTTGAAAAGCCATTACTTTTGTTTCCTCTGTATTGATTTTCATATTTTATGGCTATTTTGTTAAAATTATATACCGAATATTGTAATTCGTCCTCTGAGGGTGCCACTAATGCTACATCACCTGCGGGAATTAACGTATCTGATTTCATATTTCAATTCAATTGTATGTGTCCGTGTGTGATCTCCATTCTCTAACTATCAGATTCAAACATATGATAAATAAAAGTGGTGATCCCTCATAAGTGAGTTTCAAATTATTTTTAAACAATAATCACATCTCAAATTCTGATTATTTTGATCGAAGTGTTAATATTGATTTGTTCCGAGAAATTAATAATGATGATTATCATCCGGTATCATGGCAGCTGCCGCCGTCTTCCGGAAACCAAACACCATTCCTCTCTGTCCATCCATTGATCTTCCTCCAATCCTTTGATATTCATAGCTCTTCTACCCCTTCTATCCAAGTTTTCTTCGGTCTTCCTCTCGTTTTCCTTTCCATTGGGATCCATTCCATAACAATTTTTGGCAATCTTTGCTGTGGCATTCGTTTGACATGACCATACCACTGCAATCTTCTCTTTTCTATGATGTCCGGCTCCTCTTGTGCACCCATCATTTCCCTTATTTCTTTATTTCGTATTCTATCCATTCTAGATTTTCCAGCTGATCTTCTTAAAACATCCATTTGTGTACTTAAAATTCTTTTCATTTCCCTGGTAGGAATTTGCCAGACTTCAGCACCATATGTTAAAATGCTCTGAATTATGGCTTGATATATTTGTAATTTTCTATTTTTGTAATATTCTTGCTCCGCCAAACAGAGTGTAAAGCATGTATTGCTTGTTTTGTTTGTGCAATTCTATTTTTAATTTCCACTGTGCTATCACCCAATTGGTCTAAATTTATTCCTAAATAATTGCTTTAAATACTACGTTTCAGTTCTCCATTGTTTAAATTTATATGTTCCATTTCTTCTCCTATACATAGACATTCAGTTTTCTCTATATGTATTTAAAGTTCCCATTTTTCATATTATTCTTTTAGTTTTTTGACATATATATATATTTTCTATGCCATAGTGGTCTTGTGCTATTAATACCTGATCATCTGCAAAATTGAGTGAATATATATGTCTATTTTGGATGGGTATGCCCATTTTTGAAATTTTTCCCTCCAGTCTCTTAGTACTCTTTCCAGATAAATTTTTAATAGAGTTGGAGATAAACTGCAACCCTAACTTAAACCTTTTGTAATAGTAAATCCCTGTGTTATATGATTTCCGATTGGGGGTTGAGCATCGGGCCAGTTCCTCGTTCTTTATAAAAAGAAAAAATGCTAAAAAACCAAACATCATGATTCGGAAAAACACCTTAGGATGATGGGAATGATGATAATAATAATATAATAATAGTAAGATAATTTTAAGCAATCGTGTTTACCTTCATAAAAAACTCTTTTCACTAGGATTATTAATATAATTGATCTGCAATTTCGTTTTATGTTTAGTCATTATGTTTCATTATATCTCGTAACAGTCTGTATTATTCTTATTAAATTATAATCCAAACCTTTACAATCGTGTTTCCTTATTTGTACACTATTATATTCAAATAAATCATAATAATTGTGTCACTATTATTCCCAAATTCCCCCTATATTGCGAAATCATTCTTTGTTCTTTTATTATATGGTTATAGTTCTTTATTATATGGGTTCGAAACCTGGACAGTAGGTAGATAACAAGCCAACAAACTGTTAGCAGTAAAAATGTATTTTTGGAGGCGATCAACAAGAATTTCAAGAAGAGATAAGGGAAATTATACAATTTAAAAAATATTAGGAAAAATAGAAGAAAAACGTTTTAAATGGTATGGACACCTCATAAGAATGGAAGAAGAGAGAATACCAAAGAAGATCCTTAATTGGAAAGCTAATGGAAGAAGTGAAAGAGGCAGGCCTATAGAACGATGGAGGATGGAGTGAAGAGAAATATGGAAGCTAGAGATTTGAGGGAAGAAGATGCTTTAGACAGGAACCTCTGGTGACAAATCGCTTTGGGTTGAAGGAGAAACACTGTATTGTGGAATATTCCTAAATAAAAAAAATCCTTGTTCTAATTTTATACCCTGCTTGGGTGGATCAAATTTTATAATAGCTTTTTTTTTCTAGGCTTATTTTCCAGTTCGTAATGTTCTATATATTTTTATAACATTGAATCTGTCATAAGATGTATAGTACACAGATTCTGAAATAATAGAGATGGGGCAATGAGGAATCTGTGAATGCATTGTTCTTGTATAAAATAAAGGAAAAAGATATCAGATGGGACTTGTAATACAGTTCAAGCCAACGGATCCGATACAAATTTTATAAACTAATGCACTATATCGAGGGAATATTTAGAATACTAAATAGATGGACGAAAAAATAAGAATGAGTGGAACATTTCAAATCGTGCATCATGAAATTTAAAATGTCAAAATATTAAGTTATTTGAAATAAACAGTAGACCTTTTATAAAATCCCAATTTATAATTCTGTGGACTGAAAAAAAGAATTATATTTGAACCCAGAATATGAAACTAGTATATACAATTTATAAATAATTTGTAATTTTATTTTAATCCATTCAGTTACTAAAAAGGTTTAGTTGAATTTCAGAAAATACCATTCGTTGCATGTTCTTAAGCCATGTGTGGGTTATCATATACAATTTTCTTGACATTGTAAATTATTACACGCTTTATATTAGCTTGACCTGTATCTATCTATGTAACGGAATCTTTCAACACGATTTTCACCCACTTAAAATCATTGGATCGACTTGAAACTTTGTATACTTGTAAAGGACCAATGACAATACAATAAGTTCATAAATGTTTATAAAATCCTGGCCAGAATCAGCAGAAAATCAAAATAATAAAAACCGGTGTAATAGGTTGCGGACTTATCAACTTCTTACTCAATCGTTGTAAGAACTGAGTTGGTAGAGCGGTGGACTGTAGTGGTATATATTTTCAGTAATCCATAGGTCGCTGGTTCAAATCCGGCCCGGAGGACTTTTTTTAGTAGAGTATTACTTTTAGCTCATACTAAAACAGTATCCAATTTAAAGATATTTACATTTTTATCTTATTCTGTAAAATATTAAAACTAAAAAATAAAAAAATAGTTTAAAAAAACTAAAACAACAAGCTTTATTACAAAACCGAACTTAAAAACGAAAAATAATTTTAATTTCCAACACACTTGGGATAAAATTAAAGTGGTCAACAAAAAAATCATCTCCAACACATCTAGAATAAAACTAGAGTTGCCTGCAAAAAATAATAATTTTACCATCAAAAGCATGGAATGCTCTATATCAATTAATATATTTGATAATAAACAGGTATTGGTAAAAATAAAGTCTCTAAGAAGAAAACGTAAAAACTACAAAAAGCACCCCACGCTTTTGATGGTAAAATTATGTTTTTCGTAGATAACTCTAGTTTTATTCTAGATGTGTTGGAGATGATTTTTTTGTTGACCACTTTAATTTTATCCCAAGCGTGTTGGAAATTAAAATTATTTTTCATGTTTTAGTTCGGTTTTCTAATAAAGCATGTTGTTTTAGTTTTTTAAAACTATTATTTATTTTTATTTTATACCAGCATAGTTTTCATATCAAACCAGACTGTATAGGAATAATAAATAATGCAAATAAATATAATTTGGTTCAAAAAGTACTCGCACCCGTAAATATAAGAAATTGGCAGAACTAATAATAATAATAATAATAATAATAATAATAATAATAATAATAATAATAATAATAATAATAACGTTTTATTTATTCTGGCAAAGTTAAGGCCATAAGGCATTCTCTTCCACTCAACCACCACAAATACATATAAATATTTGACAATATAGATATACACTATACTAATTACAAAGAATTAAAAATATATTAAATGCTGCAATGTAAATTTCATATGCAAACAACATTTTATACGATGATAATAATAATAATAATAATAATAATAATAATAATATGATAGATTATATGTACCTTACACTGGGTAATGATGAAGTCGAGGTTAGAGCAGATATAAATTTAGATTTCTTTTAAAAGATGCCAATGTCCGGCAGCCCCTTATTTCTTGTGGTAGGGAATTCCAGTTGCGAGAAGTGAATATGGTATATGACATGGAGTGATGTCCTATGTTGCGGTATATTAAGCAAGAGACTATGTTGTGATCTTGTGTTTAAGTTATGGTTAGAGGATAGATACTGGAAACGAGATGATAAATAATTGGGAGTCGAGGTATGTAGAATCTTAAATAAGATGTGCCAAACAATGGGTTTTACCAGGTGGGATTTCAGAAGAAATAATGACATCCTCTATTAATTAAATGTGGTGTCCATAATAAGCTACATACATGCTGATGCATGAACAAATGTCAATATATGGACGGTATGTCCAGATCCATGATTCCTAAGGCAATATTAAAGTACAAACCAAATGGTGAAAGATTTTTGGGAAGACCAAGGAATAGATGGTTGGAAAATTGTGTGTAAACTGTAACAGACCTTTCAGGACTACAACATAAAAGAAAAGAATATGATGATAAAACTAAATGTAATAAAAACAGTTAATTCTCCTAGAATTCGATGGACAGGATATACGGCTCAAATAAAAAATGAAAGAGGTACATGGAATATTTTGTAAAGGAAACCAAGAATATACGCCCAGTAGATAAGTCAAGAATAAGGTGTATTATAATATTAACAAAGATTTTTAAGCAGCCGAAAATATATAGGCAATGATTGTAAAGCATTAAATCAGGATAGGGATTATGTCCACGTGGCCATAAACCTCGTGCAGAATCTTGTGCTGCCACCACTTCGATTATCGTGACGTTATATAAATAATGATCTAAACTATGACTTGTCGCAGAGACTGCAGCGTGTTCATAATGCTTTGTGTTCGATTAATTTTCAATATCCGCCGTTATGATCATATTTCCTAACACTTCAATAACCTCTCTTGGCTCCGTCTTAGTGACAGACGTAAATTGCACTCTCACTTCTTTTTAAGCTTCTGAATTCCTACACTCCTAGTTACCTGACGTGCAAATTTGAGCAGTTATCTTCTTACCACAATATTGACACTAGGTCACAAGATAACAGTTTGCTAACAATCCCTATTCGTAGCATTTCCTCTTATTATATTTCCTTCACAGTAGCCTCTGCCCGCTCCTGGAATTTCCTTTCTCAAGATATCAGGGGTTGCCGCACTCTTGACATTTTTTAAGTCACGCTTATACGGTTATCTGTTGCCTAATAATTAATTGTTCTCTATTTATTTAATTTTATACTATGTGATTGATATTTTCCTCTTTTTTTATGTAGCTTATACATATTTTATTTAATTCGTTAATTCTAGAGTAAATCAAAATACATTATAAATAATAATTGTATTGTATATATAACATGTAATCGTTTATGTATATTGTAATTTATATGTAAGACTATTTTTTGTATTTTTAAATCTTAGTTGAGTGGCAGGCAAGGCCGTAAGGCCTTAACTCTGCCAGGTAAAATAAAGCTATTATTATTATTATTATTATTATTATTATTATTATTATTATTATTATTATTATTAAGCCAGTCTGCAGCCGACGGTAGAAGAGTTAGGAGGTCATAGAGCATGCAGAATCTCCTGAGGATGTCTACCGCAGTAGTAGACGAAACGTTGAGTGTTAAGAAAACCAGACCGCGGGCATTTAGCCCGAATGATATGAAATACATGAATCAAGACACCTGCCGTGAAAGTCTAAAATTTTACATATTATTATTATTATTATTATTATTATTATTATTATTATTATTATTATTATTATTATTGTCCCAGTGAATTAGTTATTATTTTCATATCCTGGCTTTCTTCTGATCTTTTTCCCTCCAAGAATAACGGTTTTTTCTCTTACGTATTTATACCCTTCTGAGATCCTTTATCGTCTTACTGAAGATTCATCCACTAGCTATGAGAAGTATTTTCTTCCTTGATCTTGCATTTGTTATTCATGTATACTTAAAACGGTGTTTCTTTTTGCTGGGTGAGAATCTATTTTATTTTATTTTTATTATTTTACCAGACAATCTGTAAACTTGACTTTGGTTGTAATAGGACTGCTGATGTAGAATTCATTACATTTTCAGAGTCAGGAGAGTTGAGGTCATGATCTATCTACGTGATGGGGTATGCTCGATTAAATGTCAGTTATGGGGCGTGAACTTCCTTCGAATCATCGCCTTATTACACCCACATCCAAGGTCGTACATTTCAAAATTTCACAACTGTATAGTTAAGCAAAACTTAGTAGGTTCTTCTTTAAAATGTGATAAATGTCCGATGACCTTTTTCCGTTCATTTCCATCGTTGAGCAGTAGGTAATGTTCCAAACTTCATTAATTCATTACTAAAAGCTACTATAGAGTGACATATTTTTCTTTCACGTAGCAATTTTCCTTTAAAATGTATTTATATTATTATGTCTCTTTGCCTGTGACCTCACCATTGTAAGCTTAAAATAAAAATTTCAAAGTTAGTTCCAAATTATGCAACTCAGAAAAATTTAGAGTAAATTAAAACAGTGGATTGAAGATATCTACAGAAAAAACTAAAATTATGGCATTTCAAGGTGTAGATTCTGTCAGAAGTAAAATTGTACTAGACAATAAAATTTTGGAGCAGGTGAATAATTTTACATATCTAGGATGCAATATCTCATATGAAGAAGAAAAGGATGTAAATGCAAAAATATCTAAATTTTTAAAGAATTTTAGGGTTAATAAATGTTATCTTCAAGCCACAGTTAGTCCAAAAGCATTCAAGATTAAAAGTTTTCAAAACACTGGCTCTTCCAACTCTTTTGTATGGTAGCGAAGTATGGACATTGAAACAGAAGGATATACAGAGACTTAGATCTGCTGAAATGAGATACCTTCGAAGGACGCAGGATACACACTCCTAGATCACAAAAGAAATGAAGACATCTTAGAAGAATTACACATGGAACCTTTAGAAAACAAAATTTCTGATTATAAGTCAAGATGGATGCAACATGTTCATCGAATGGAAGATCAAAGAATACCCAAACAAATGTTAAGATATCAACCTGCAGAAAGATGAAGACCAGGACGTCCAATCAAAATACTTTTGGATGGTGTTTCTCTTGAGGCCGAAACAGGTCAACAAATGGCCTAAATTCGTGAATACTATGATGATGATGATGATGATGATGATGATGATGATGATAAAACAGTTAAGATATTTTTATATCTCTATTATTTCCTAAGGGGTCCTCATCTAGGGGATATGTGAATGGCGACCACAAGGTGCCCAAGCTGAGCAAAACATTTCTTCCACTTACTTGTGTTTCGCACTCTTTTAACTTTACTATCTAACCTCTCTTGGTTAACTCTTGTTTTTTTCGACCCCGACGCTGTTAGGGCATCCGAGGGCTAGGGAGTCTTTCCTTTCTTCCATTTCTTCTTTCCTTTATTTTCTTTTCTTCTCCAGAAAAGCTCGACCAGAGGCTATAAGATGGCAGCCCCATCACTGGTCTTGCCTTCCTTTGGCCAGCAACCAATCGAAGGGACTATTATTATGCTTTCAAGTCTTATACGAGAATTTCCCGGAAGGATCAAACTAATGACGACCAAAGCATGAAAAAAGAACAACTCTTGGAAGAAAAAAAATATTTTGCTATTTAGCACATGGAATGTACAAGGGATTAACTATAAAGATGATCAATTAGGTGATATCTTGTGCAAAAAGAGGATTTCATTAGCTGTAATATCAGAAACTCCCTGAAAAAATTACTAGTTATAATAAAAGTTTAGGAATTATTAATCAAGTTATGAAACCATCCCTTGTACAAAAAAAACACCAGATTACGTTTATATAATACTTTGGCTAGACCAGTGTTGACCTATGGTAGTGAAGCATGGACACTAAAAAGACAACATGAAAGCAGAATAACGGCTTGTGAAATGAGATTCATGCGCAGAACAGCGGGTTACACCAGATGGGATCGGAAAAGGAACACCGATATCTTAAAAGAATTGAAAACTACGCCAATTTTGGAATATATTAAACAGTACCAACTAAATTCGAAACACCATCTTGAAAGAATGAGTTCAAATCGGATCCCCAAAGCTGTTTATAATTATATACCAAGAGGACGAAGATCACTGGGCCGTCCTATGAAACGCTGGAGGGAAAATTTTCTATAGGATCGTAACAGGCCTTGGCCTAATACTTGGAAGGAAGAAGAAGAAGATTATTTCGAAATACTAAATTTGTTTCCTCGGCACTCATGAATATTTATCGATAACTTGAAATCAGTTTTAAAATATATCATTTTAGTCTTATAGTTACTTTATGTCCACTTTCAAAATGCGAATACCTAACTTATTTATTTATTTAGACCTTACGCTGTCTTGATGATAAGAGTTATGTTGACGGTGATGATGCACCAGGAGGGGCCTTAAACTAAACTTAAGCTAATTAGGCGAATATGATATTGATGATAATGATGGCCAGATGGTGTTCGGGGACCGTTTGGGCCTTAAAGATTCTGACATTTATCTTACAGGTGAGGAAAAACGCCGCAAAAATCTTCACCCAGGAAACTTGTCCCGACCGGGATCGAATTTGGGTTCGCTGCGTGACAATGCAGCATGTTACCCCATCGACACCACAGCGGTGGACTCATAATTAAATATTGCCGTTCCTATTTTGGACATTTGCTAATACTTCGGGTGGATGAATTGTAGTTTGTGTCCTGGACATTAAATACATACTTTGTAATCGATAATGTACTCTTAGTTTTGATATTTCTGTTTCCTTACCTGTATTGAACATTATTGTTCTTTAAAGTTTCAACAAATGTACACATTGAATGAACTGAATACTTTGGCCTATATCATGCCCCCTTTTTTTTTCTAATACCACCAGGTTGTCTTTTATAACATTTCAGGCTTTCTCCCTTGGTAATGGCAGAAGAGTAATCCATTTCATAGGTTGGGGCACGTGGAAGGCGGAGTTACGTTATACTGATGATATGATGGGTGATATATGATAAATAATTGATAATAAAGTGTCAGGAGAGTCCTCAACTTATACTTAACCTAAATTCCAGACCATGGACAATCACAGGAATAAGTTCCTTTAAGGAAAAATTTGGCTAAACTTTACAACCTGTGACGCAACTTCTTTATTATAAACTCCTGTCAAATTTTATTTTTAGGGTTTCATTTTTCGAATTATTTCCCACCATTTACAATGATTTTAAAATTTTTCTAATCAATATTTCAATATGTTTTTTTCTATGATATTTAACTACATACATAGAATGAAGTCGTGGCAGCCATATTGATTTTAACGAATATTCTATGTAACAACAAAGACTGTTCCGGTCCAGGCAACATAGAGTGTGTACTAATTAACTGTATACATACTTCAGAATTTCAGAACTTACTATTTATTTTTTGGCGTTGCATTCTTTCACGGTTTTAGCGTGCTTAAAATGCATTACTCTAGCTTTAGGTTGGTCTTTCACAGATTAGAGTATTTAAATTGTGTTAGGTTAGCTTTTAGGTTCGTTAAATATCGTGTATATGTTTATATGTTGGCTGTATCTCGTTATTCCGTAGTGTAAACTGCTTCGCATTTGTTGACGCATGCGCATGATGTATGATTGGAACTCAATTTTTTTTCGCGTCACATGTTGAAAAGTAATTCCAAAAATGCCTGTGGTCTAACCGGGAATCGAACCTGGGACCTCATGAACTGTAATCATAAACGCTGACCACTAATCCATAAGGATTTTTTTTCCATGATTGTTTATGTTATATACACAGGTATCCTCAACCAAAATATACAATTTTTTTCTTCCGCACTTCCTGGTCTTGCGTGTCTGCTTCTGTCACATTTCTCTTCTTCATGTTGTCTTGAATTCCCTTTATCCACGGTGGCTTTGGTCTTCCACGTTTTCCCCTTTCCAGGAGGTATCCATTTCATTACTTTTTTTTTCTGTGTCCCTTCTTCTCATTGAATGGCCATACGATATTGGTTGGATTTCTTCAATCTCTTGTTCAATGTTTTTTTCTACATTCATTATTTCTCTGATTGCATTATTTTTTATTTTGTCTAATTTTGATATTTTTGCCAATCTTCTTAAAAAGTCAATTTCTGTGACTAATAATTGCTATAAAAATTAAAAGAATCTACCTTTCCCAAAGGTTATAAACACATACAATTGTATTTGAATTTTAATAATAAGCCAAACAATTACGCAGAGGCAATTAGACTATGTAGGCCTATATGCATTCAAGGGATCTAAAAATAGTTCATTGTTGTCTATTAATTACATGTGTCAAGTTCACATCAAATTCGCATGTGGAACAGCACAATCCTGGTAAATTTCCAGCTGTATGAGTTATTCTGTTGAAGTCACGGTTAGCCTCATAGCCAGGGTAGCTATACTATACGTATTTTCATTAGTCACTAGCTAATACCCGGCCTGCGCTTCTAATCTTAAATAAATGTTAATGTGTTTTTACGTTTAGTTGATTAAGTAGAAGGAAAAATAATCATAAATTTGCTCTCTTCGTGATTGCAGCTAAAACAACCAATAAACTAATTAATTCTATTTCCAAACTACCTTTCATACAATCCAAATATAAGTAAAATTTCATATTCCAGAATTTAATATTCAAGCAATCACTATAAGTAAAGCCATATCGTAATTGTTTTTAGATACGACGTGCTGATTACCCGGCGTTGCCCGGGAATCTACGTATCCCGATGTACTTGACATAAATGAGCTGAAAGACAAAATTCGTTTTAAAAGAATACCTTATTCTGTTGTAATCGGCTATGCTTGCCCGGGAATATACTTATCCCGATCTTCTAGGCATCTATGAAAAACAAAAATGGTTATTTGAGTTATCCTTAAAAGATGAACATATGCTGCCGCGGACTTTTTTTGTAGAGTTTTTTTTTGAGATATTCAATTCTGTGTACGTTAATTTGGTGTATTTGTTATGGTTTAGGCGTCGTAAGCCATTTAAGCATACAAATAGCGATTTTTTTTAACGTTTTCACTACAGGGTCAGAGCTTGGACATTAAAAAAATGTTTATAGCTTATAACCTTCCCAGGAAAGTCCTGAACATTTTGCAAAAAGCCCCATCACAATCGGATGAACGGTATGGCAGAGCACGCTTGCCCGGGAATCAACTTACCCCGATCTTCTTGGCATCAATGAAAGACAAAAATGGTTATTGTGAGTTATACGTAAAAGATAAAAATATGCTGTCGCGGACTTTTTTGTAGAGTTTTTTTTAGATATTAAATTCTGTGTACATTAATTTGGTGTAGCCTATTTGTTATGGTTTAGGCAGCGTAAGCCATTTAAGCGTCAAAATAGGGGCTTTATTTCACGTTTTTCACTACAAAGGGTGATTTTTAGGGGTGAAGGGGTTGAGTATTACAACTCTCTTATAGCCTATGTTCATCCCGGGAATCTCCTGAACATTTTGCAGAAAGCCCCAATCACAATCGGATGAACGGTATGGCAGAGCACGCTTGCCCGAGAATCCACTTATCCCGATCTTCTTGGCATTAATGAAAGACAAAAATGGTTATTGTGAGTTATACGTAAAAGATAAACATATGCTGTCGCGGACTTTTTTGTAGAGTTTTTTTGAGATATTAAATTCTGTGTACATTAATTTGGTGTAGCCTATTTGTTATGGTTTAGACAGCGTAAGCCATTTAAGCGTCAAAATAGGGACTTTATTTCACGTTTTTCACTACAAAGGGTGATTTTTAGGGGTGACGGGGTTGAGTATTACAACTCTCTTATAGCCTATGTTCATCCCGGGAATCTCCTGAACATTTTGCAGAAAGCCCCAATCACAATCGGATAAACGGTATGGCAGCGGATAAACTGCGAACGAATAAACATTCATTTTTATATATTGGAGGAGGGAACAGGGGATTTATTCTTCAATAAGACCTTGATCGTCTAATGGAAATACGTGGGCTACAATGTTAAACCAAACAAATAAACAAACACAATTATTTTAATAAATTATACAGCGTGATGAATGACGAATGGTTATTTATGAGTGCTGAAATAATACGTGGAGTGATTGCAGACCTGGTCCGAATAAAGTATACCTTACATCAGACCGATAAATTGCTTTGATGACATTCCCCTCCATATGCAGTTTCACTTTGATAGATTGCTTTTCAATAAATTATGTTGCACGATTCCACTTCGGAATTTATTCAGTTACTTAAGTTAAATTAGGTTTTATTACCTAATACACGATATATACGTCTACACAGTACTGAAAAAAATCCGTCGAAAGAATTTTTATCATAGGAAACTTCACTAACAATAAAAATGGTTTAATTTGTCGTCTAAAATTTCAAGCAAGAATATTCCTTTTTTTATTCATTGTATTATTAATTTAATTTTAATTGTATTTAGTTTCATTCTATTATTAGACATTAATTTCATTATTATTCAATATGACAGATAATTAATTGTTCAATGACTATTATTGTAACTTTTTTTTGTATTCATATGTAACATATGTTTGTCCTGTTTAATATGACTATTATTGTAATTTTTTTGTATTCATGTGTAACATATGTTTGTCCTGTTTAATATGACTATTATTGTATTTTTTTGTATTCATATGTAACATATGCTTGTTCTGGTGAGTGGAAGAGAAGGCCACATGGCATTAACTCCACCAGGCTAAATAAATCTATTCTAAATTAATTATAAACGCAAATTATTCTTGTAGACTGTCGAAATGTCAATTATTCTCACGTATAGGCTATTAATATTAGAAAAGTAATTAATAACATGAGGAGTTTTCAAATCTAAAATTAGAGAACCATTTTTAAAATGTTTTAAAAATGACTACATAATCAGTGTTTCTAATTACAATTCGTGAGGTCCTGGATTCGATTCCCGATCGGACTATAGGAATTTTTCCTTAAAGGGAGTTATTCCTGTGGTTGCCCATGATCTGGAATTTAGGTTAACGACTCTCCTGGTGCTTCATTATCATTTATCACCCTTCATATCATCGGGGTAACGTAACTCAGCCTTCCAGATGCTCCAATCTAAGAAATGGATTACAGTTCCGCCAATGCTAGGGGAGAAAGCCAGAAATGTCATAAAACCCTAGTGGCATTGGTCAAATATATATAGGCTACAGCATGTAGCATAAGTCAGTTAACCGAAAATGCAAATATATTACTTTCTGGCACTCTTGACGTCCCAACTCCTTTCAAAAAACGTTAAACTGAAAATATATAAAACTGTTATTCTACCAGTTATATTATATGGATGCAAAACATGATCTCTTACTTTAAGGGAGGAAAGGACATTACGAGTATTTGAGAATAGAGTTCTTAGAAAATTGTTTGGACCAAAGAGAGATGAACAGACAGGTGAATGGAGAAAATTACATAACATTGAACGACATGGTCTTTATGGGAAGCCAGATATAATGAGAACAGTTAAGCCTCGTAGACTGCAATTGGCAGGACATGTGGCACGAATTTGAAATGAAAGACGTGCATGGAAGCTTCTTGTGGGAAAACCACAGGGAAAAACGCCCAGTTGGTAGACCAAGAATGAGATGAAGGAATAAAATTAACCATGATTTAAGGGAAGTAGATTATACAGGGAATTATTGGAAAACATTGGCTCAGGATAAGGATGTATGGAGAGCTTATGTCCGCGCGGCCATGATCCTACGGGTTCGATAGTTCCAGTGAGTTAGTTAGTTTGTTAGTAGCTTACAACATCTTTCTATACAAAAAACAACTACCGAAATTGTTCAAAATGACCTCCATTATATTATTAGGTAGTGTTTGAGATTATATTCCGTAGGTCCCGTATTCAAACACCAGTTTCAACCAATCTGATTGTTTTTTATGTCTTGCAACCATGTGCAGTGGTTAACTGCGCATCCTATATATCATCATCAACAACAACAACAAGGATTAAGCCCAATGGCCTGTTCCGATCTCATTATAAGTCGAATTGGTCCTTCCATTTCTTCAATGTTCTTCCCAACATTCTTCTTCCTTTTGGTTTATAATTATACATTCTTCTTGGTATGCGCTGTTCATTCATTCGTAATACGTGCTGAAGATGAGCATTTTGATAATATTTTAACCTTTCACAGAGATTAAATATATTAAGTTCTGTTCTTGTATCTTTGTTTTTCTTGTTATCGGTCCTTTGGTATCCTGCTATTGCTCTCAACATCTTCATTTCAGCAGCCTCTATTTGTTTACTATCTGCCTTTGTTAATGTCCAGGTTTCACATCCATAGATAAGAGATGGAACTGCCAATACTTTGTAAAACTTCAAAATAGTTTATTTTCTAGTCTTACGCATCGTATATCTATTTTTTAAATCTAATATAATAAGACCATTTGCAAACACTTTTAAAACTGACAAAATAATAAATTGCTGTTATATTACGTGACAGTAACAAAACCTTAACCGGTAATTAAGTGCCAACATTAAATGTCATTGTTTTCAAGGTTTTGATTGTAATCAGATTTATGATGTGTTCTGTGATGTAGATAGAATGACAGTTAATATTTCCAACGACATGAAAAGACGTGAAGCAGGTGGCATTGATCAAGTCTTGATATGTTTGTTACAAGCTGCTATACATATGAAAATACATTTCACGCTTCGCTAATTATATATTTTATAATTGACCAGCCTCATGGGCAGGTACTCAGCGTTTCTGAACATTGTTCACGAGGTCCCGGGTTCGAATCCCGGTCAAACCATAGGAATTTTTCCTTAAAGTGAATTAGTCCTGTGGTTGCCCATGGTCTGGAATTTTGGTTAAGTTTAGATTAAGAACTCTCCTGGTTCTTCATTATCATTTATCACCTTTCATATCATCGGGGTAACGTAACTCCGCTTTCTAGGCGCCCCAACTTCAGAAGTGGGTTACAATTACGCCAATACCAGGAAGGAACATCAGAAATGTCGAAATAACAATCTGGGGCATTGAATAAAAAAAAGTATTATTTCAATAGTACCACTACTCGCAGCTTATAATTTAGTAACAATCACTAATGACACTGATCAACATGATTTTTGTCTCATGAGTACCAATAGTTGTACTTAATGCAGTTTTTTATCGTGTTTTCAAATATGTAATCGGAATTTCTCCATCACCCACGGTTTTTTATTTCAATTTCAATTAATGGATTTAAATTATTATTTTTTAATAAAAGTTTTTTTCGTCTATTTGTCCATTGTAAAATAAGACGGGGAACACTTTCATCAGAAGATTTCAGCTATGGAAAAAATATATCAAGGCAAATGGAATCCTAATATGCTGGTCGATTATTGCGGGGCCATCAAGAGAGATGCTCCACAGGCGAAATATAGCAGAAAATCGTCATTTCTTACTTTCTAGGTGAGTCGGAATGTTCGAATATTGTGTAGTTACGAATATACAAAATATGAAAGTGTTTGAAATTTTAAATGCCTGTCTGTCAAAAACCTGGCGTGATGGAGAAAACCCGATATCATATTTGTATTCGGGGGAAAAAATACGATCAGATTCACATATTGTTTTTGTTACTCAGTGTAATTTGAAATCATCATCCGGTATCATGGCAGCTGCCGCAGTCTTCCGGAAAGCAAACTCCATTCCTCTGTCCATCTCTTCCTCCAATCCACTGATATTCATAGTCGCTTGTACCCCTTCTATCTTCGGTCTTCCTCTCTTTTTCCTTTCCAGTGGGATCATTCCATAACAATTTTAGGCAATCTTTGCTCTGGTATTCTTTTGACATGGCCATACCACTGCAATCTTTTCTTTTTTATAATGTCTATGACGTCCGGCTCCTCTTGTACACCCATAATTTCCCTTATTTCTTTATTTCGTATTCTATTCATTCTAGATTTGCCAACTGATCTTCTTAAACACCCATTTCTATACTTTTTTTTTTCTCATTGCCCTGGTAGAAATGTGCCAAACTTCAGCACCACATGTTAAAATGCTCTGAATTATGGTTTGATAAATTTGTAATTTTCTATTTTTTGTAATATCCTTGCTCCACAAAACAGAGTTTTTTTTAAATATTAATTAATTTATATGCATTATTAAACTGGAGATTCATGACCGCGCGGACATAAGCTATCTATACATCCCTATTCAGAACTAATGTTTTAAATCATCATTCGTATAATTAATAAAAATATCCTCAACTCGTGTCCAACTCAGGGTCGGATCGAGGGATGAGATGAAATGAAGCCCCTTATATATAGGTCTGTGAATGACAAGGGTGCCGGTCGGCCACCCTTGACGCACCATCACAGGGGCAGATGAACGAAATGAAACGAAATGGATGAGATGAGTATGGAGAAATGGTGGAATGAAATTGTGGCAGGGGAAAACGGAAAAAAAAACCGAGAAAAACCTGCCCAAGCTCGGTTTCGTCCACCACGAAACCCACGTAGAGTGGCCGAGACTCGATCTCGGGAACCCAGCGGTCAGAGGCGAGCGTCTAACCGCTTGCACCACGGAACCGCCTCGTATAATTTACCTTCCTCAAATTATTGTTAATGTTTTTCTCCCACCTCATTTTGGTCTACATACTGGATATTTTCGCTCTTCTTTTTCTATGAGTTTCCATTCCCCTATTTCGTTCCCCATCCGTACTACATGTCCGTCCATCGCAATCTACGAGACTTAATTTTTATTATTGCATCTGGTTTCCCATAAAAATCGAGTAGCTATTATTATGAAATCTTCTCCAGTCACCTGTCTGTTTGTCTCCATTTGGCCAAAAAATTTTCTAAGAATTTTATTCTCAGATATTCCTATTATTTTCTCCTCATTTAAAGTATAAGTCCATGTTTCGCATCCATGTAATTCAACTGAGAGTATAATAGTTATATATATATATTTTTTTTCAGTTTAATGTCTTTTCTAAGAGAAGTCGGTATGTAATCCATAATAAAATGCGTTTCCAGAATTGAGCCTATGTTTAATTTATTTTTGCACTTCATTCCTGTTTGTAATTATTGTTCCTAGGTACCGTATTTGAATTCGGCCACTTCAAAATTTCCATCATTTGTAATTAACTAACCATTCCCATAATAATAATAATAATAATAATAATAATAATAATAATAATAATAATAATAATATTATTATTATTATTGTTATTATTATTGTTATTATTATTATTGTTATTATTATTATTATTATTGTTATTATTATTATTATTATTTATTTATTTATTATTTTTATATTATTATTATTATTATTATTATTATTATTATTATTATTATTATTATTATTATTATTATTATTATTATTATTATTATTATTATTATTATTATTATTATTATTATTATTATTATTATTATTATTATTGTTGTTGTCATGTGGTCTCCAGATAGCGTGCTGCCTTGTCACGCAGCGGGCCCGGGTTCGATTCCCAGTCGGGACAGGCTCCTGGGGAGGTTTTTTTCGGGGTTTTTTCTCACCTATAAGACAAATTTCAGGGAGCTTGGGGCCCAACGGTCCCCGAAAATCATCCGGCTATCATTACCATCCTTATCATTATCATCATCGTCCTTCATCGATGTGTAAAGCTACGAGAAGCTACTACACCTATAATTCCCTAGTAAAGTTGCAAAGCATAGTATGAAAATGCTATGATTGCAGTGAAAGACCTGTCCTCGGGCAGAATTACAATGGATGGTTTATTATTATTATTTATTTATTTATTTATTCGTTTATTTATTTATTTATTTATCTATTTATATCGTTAAAATAGTAAAGTGTCCTGCGTAATGCCAGATCCAGAAATGAGTTGTCCGTATTATTGAAGGTCTGTGATATATACGGATGCCGACTGATCAGGTCTTTCGCACCATCACAGGAGCAGATGAGTGAAATGGAACAATAGAGATGACATGAGAGGTTAAAACATGTTTTTGGTGAGAGAAACAGGGGAACCCCCGTGAAAAATCTGGCCTGGCTCTGATTCCTCCACCACGAACATCACATGAAGTGACGGAGACGCGATCTCTGACCCGAGAAATGGAAGGCGAGTAACTGACTACTTGCCCAAGGAGCCGCCTATAACATGAAGTAATTATGTTACTTAATTGCCTTTCATATTCTCTTCACAATATTGTCCAAGCCATCTTGATAGACTATCTAGTGCCAGGGCTTTTCCTGGCTTCAGATCCTTAGGAGCATTTTCAAATCCATTCAACATTATTGGTGGCTATTTTTCCTCTTCTAAAACATATTGTATATTTTTCTTGTAATTTCCTTGTCATTAAAGTTTTCACTTGGTCCTCCAAGTTGGGTGTTGATGCATCAGGATAGCTGACTGTTCTTCATAAAAAAGTAACAGTGCTAAAAGCCTAAATTGTTAAAGCCGGACAGAAATAAATGAAGATGACAAAAGCAAAGCAAAGGAAAAGGACAGTTCTGGTTGGAACATGGGATATTTATTGAGGAGAGATGTTCAAAATTGGAAGAAATAAGAAATAAAGTCGTACGAGAAAAAATGAATATTAAATATTTAATAGTTGTTTATTTAAGATATAAGCAGTTAAATTGGTATGAGATTAAGACAGACGAATGCAAGAAGAATATTACCCACAAAACATTGGAATGGCGTCCACCTGGAAGAAGACAAAAAGAATGACCTCGAAACTCATGGATGCGAAAAATAATAACTTAAATGAGAAGAAGAGGACAGGAGGACATGGAGTGGATAGATAGGGACGAGTGGAGAAGGAAAATAAAACTTTAGGCACAGAAAAATGTGTAATCATTGAAAATTAATTTAATATAAATGCCAGAAAACACAATATGGAAATTAACATGAATAAGACAAAATGCTTAACAAACTATCAAAATAACCAGTAAGATGCAAATTAGAATTGGAAAGAAAATTATAGCACAAGTATCAGAATTTAATTATTTAGGTTTATTAATAACAAACACTAAACATTTAATAAAAGAAATAAAGAAGCAAGCTGATAAATCAGCGCAAATATCAGGATATATGAAAGATTTAATTTGGTGCAACAAACATATATCAATAGAAAGCAAAATCCGCATATTTATAAAAAACGATAGTTTGACCAGTTATCGTATATATGGAGCAGAAACTAGGGCTGATACAACAGAAACTAAACAAATAATAAGTACATGTGAAATGAAAATCTTAAGAACTATTCAGGGGAAAACATTATTTGATAAAATACACAACACAGAAATTAGGTACAAATGTCATATTCAAGACATAACCAAATTTATTATAGGTAGACGAAAATATTGGAAGGGTCATATAGAAAGAATGAAAGACAACCGACTTACAAAAAAGAGCTAAAGAAGATAGACCAATGGACGGGAGAAGAACAAGGGGAAGACCAGCCAAGAGATGGATAGACAGTGAATGCACATCCAGTACGTCTTCCTCCGAGGAATGATTTTGGAAATAAACAGGATGAAAATCCTACAAATTATGATTAGGAAAAAGAAGAAGATTGAAAATCTGTGTGTAAATAAAAATATTAAAGTTTTTTTTTCAGAATACAATTGTTGAAGATTCTATTTCCTCTTTATTAATTTGACCATTATCCATCAATAATTTTTACGTTTGTCATTAGTGTTTTGTTTTAAAGTACATCTATGTTTTCCGGTATTAGTTTTTGTGTTAAAGTAGCCTAAATGTATGTTTTCCGGGACTCTAACTTTCAAATTATTTGCTACTTCGCAAAATAATATTTCTGTTTTATCATATTTTTGTTTTCTTATAATTTCCAAGTGTTGTTCCTTCTGAATTAATTTATTTGTTGATTAAAATTTCTCTCCTCTACCATCCGTAGTTTTCTTGCTTCAAATTGCTTTTGATTAAAACTGCATCTATTTCAGCAGTGACTGTATCTTTACTTTTATTCCACATGTTCTTGTGTTTGTCATGTTTTATTTAGTATCAAATAAGAAAGTAATTCCTCCATGATATTACTCATGGCTATCGCTTGAATATTAAATTTTGGAAGATGAAATTTTATTTATTATCTGGATTGTACGTTAAGCTGAAAATATATAAAACTATTATTCTACCAGTTATATTATATGGGTGCGAAACATGGACTCTTACTTTACGGGAGGAAAGGAGATTACGAGTATTTGAGAATAAAGTTCTTAGGAAAATTTTTGGACCAAAGAGAGATGAACAGACAGGTGAATGGAGGAGACTACATAACAATGAACTACATGGTCTTTATAGGAAGCCAGATATAATAAGAACAGTAAAGTCTCGTAGACTGCAATGGGCAGGACATGTTGCACGTATGGGGAATGAAAGACGTGCATGGAAGCTTCTTGTAGGAAAGCCAGAAGGAAAACGCCCAGTTGGTAGACCAAGAATGAGGTGGGAGAACAACATTAACTATGATTTGAAGGAAGTAGATTATACAGGGAATGATTGGAAAGCATTAGCTCAGGATAGGGATGTATGGAGAGCTTATGTCCGCGCGGCCATGAACCTACGGGTTCGATAGTGCCAGTGAGTAAGTAAGTAAGTAATCTGGATTGTATAAAAAATAGAGTATAAATAGAGTCAATTAGTTTATTGGTTGTTTTGGCTGCTATAACAAAAAGAGCCCAAATCCCTTTTCCTTGTCGTGCTGGAGTGGGTTGTATGCTTAAATGACCCAGAGTCGGACAGGTCTACGGCGATAAACCAAATAAAAAAAATACCTTGGTCGATAGACTGATGATTTTGTACCGTAAAAAAAATCAAGAAACGCGGACATGTATTCCACTCGGATAAAATTTTCCGGAGGTAAAATAGTATCCTATTCGGTTCTCCGAGCGAGGACTACTTCAGAGAATCCATGCAAAAGAATCAGGACATGTGGCACGAATGGGAATGAAAGAGAAGCATAGAAGCTTATTGTAGGGAAATCAGAGGGAAAACGCCCAGTTGGTAGACCAAAAATGAGTTGGGAGAATAACATTAGCCATGATTTAATGGAAGGAGATTATACAGACGATGATTGAAAACATAAGTTCGGAATAGGAATGTGTGGAGAGCTTATGTCGCGCGGCCATGAACCCACGGGTTTAATAGTCCCAGTGAGTTAAATTTAGTCAGTTATATAAAAATAAATTGCAATTTCATCATTATTTGATTGAAATGTTATTAGGAGATTCAATACATTATAATACTTGAAAACAATTTGCATGCTGAAGTTACTAATATGTACCAGCGTATTATTAATAGATTATATCGTCAAGAGATAAAATCAAGAAACACGCAAGCGGTAGATTGGAATCACTTCAAGTAACATGATGTTAACCAGATTAGGCTCACGAGCAGCAAATAAAGTGAAAATAGCTAGATGGAATGAAGCATATTCTCTACACTTTCTTGTAACAGTGTATTATAAGGATTTTCTCAGTTAACATAAGTAATGCCACGAGAGATTTCCAAATTATCAAGAGTAGCATTTGTTAGGACTATTTAACGAATAAAATTAATCTCTCACAAATCATTATTTAAATATAGTTATTTTAAAATATGTGCATAATACGAGTAATACGGCCGCGGTGCACTAGTGGTTATGCTCCTTGCCTCTGGTCCCGAGGGTCGCGGGTTCAAACCCGGCCGGGGTCGATGGATTTTTAGGATGGAAAAATCCAAGGAGCAAGTCCTCCGGAAGAGACTTTAAACCGTGGGTCCCGAGTCTGAAGATTTTCAGGCTCGTAAAAGATCCTTAAGCCTGA
Source organism: Diploptera punctata (assembly GCA_030220185.1). Classification (NCBI taxonomy): domain Eukaryota; kingdom Metazoa; phylum Arthropoda; class Insecta; order Blattodea; family Blaberidae; genus Diploptera; species Diploptera punctata. The sequence goes on along the minus strand of JASPKZ010009352.1, from coordinate 1,348,272 downwards.
ATGAAAAGGCCTCTAAGCAAAATTTACCGAATTTTCCCGTCCTAGTACTATCTTCGCTTCCTATATGTCAGTATGAGGTGGAACCCTGACCACGGACCACTCAAATGACATCTATACGAAAACAAATTCTTCCCTGTAGGGAGAGAGCGCCTAAATCTCTGTTAAGAGAAACATAGGCTTACAAGAAGATATATTTAATGCAAACGGCGATGTTTGAAAACAAATGAGAAACGTTTGTGATGTTTAATTTGTTCATCCATTGCAACCAAATCATATTATTTATTGCCAAATAGGATCGCAATATTGTAAGAATGCACTCTAGTGGAGAAAAAATTTAACACATCAAACTGTGTATTATAACCAACATTATAGGTTATTAATTCATTTCTGATGTCTCTATTATGTAAATATGTCAATTATAATACCTGGGAAATAATACGTTTGACAAAGTGCAATCAGTGGTTTCTTTTTACTGTGGTATAATCAATTGCTACAATTGTTTCTATTAGGCCCTATATCCCGCAAGCGGTAGCTGGTTACATTCGTGCATTATATATATATATATATATATATACAATCTGGGAGCCACAAGTGCGTTCGGATTCTTACATCTTATATAAATTGCTATATTCAACGTATTTCTTAGAAAGTCAGTCACTGCAAAATAATGCTATGACCTGTTCAGAATATTAAAAAGGAGGAACTTTCTTTAATATGTTAAACTTAAGTTGATGAATATCGAAGTGAAACATGACTGTGATTGGTTGTAAAACAAAATTCATTGAAACGTAATTGGTCACTGACTCCCATTTGGGGCATGAATTAAATAGCCAAGGCAAACTCTGGGTTGGAGCTTATTTGCATGATCTATTTCATCATAATCATTTCATAATATTTATTGAATTAATATCAAGTGAATTTTAAAAAAGATGTACCAATACAAAAATAAGGTAACAAAGCCTACTGGTATAAACACAACGCTACTGAATACAATATTTTGTTTTCATTCATTTTATTTATTTAATAGACACTTTAACATGTAATGTCACATCATGTTATTTATTTTTTAATGATATTATGGAATTGTGAAAATGATGGAATGGATCCTGACATGCAATTCCAATTCAGCGTTTACCTTTACGATTGAGGAAGTCAGGAAAAAACTTCAATCAGGTTGATCGGTGCCAGAATTTAAACCCGAGATCTCCAGAATACGAATCTAAAATGCCATTGCTCCAGCCAATTTCGCTCAGCGCTTGATGTCCAAACATATCAAAATAAAATTTAAACATAGATGATAATAGGCCTAATAATAATAATAATAATAATAACAGCAACAGTAATAGGCAATATGATAATAGCAATAATAAATTGTTTCTTGCATATCAGGAAGAATAACATGTTTTTCTATACTAAGCTTGTATTATACTTGATTAGCCTACTTTGTATTTCTTAGTTATTGTTTTCAGAATGTTTTTAATAGATGTGAAATAAATAATTTTTCTGTAAAGTTATGAATTTAATAGTAAGGATTATGCCTACAGTATTTTTTTTGTATTTATTACAGTTGCTTTAGTTACTATTTTGTTATATTATGATTTAATCAGTTAGTTTAGAACGTTAAAATTCACTGACGTTAGTTGAATTTAACCAGACACATATTATTACTATTATCTATTATTATTATTATTATTATTACTATTACTATTATTATGATATTATTATTATTATTAGTAGTATTATTATTATCATTAATATCATTATTATTATTATTATTATTATTATTATTATTATTATTATTATTATTATTATTATTATTATTATTACTACTACTACTATTATTATTATCTATATTGGTAAAACATTGGTGGAATCTGTTGCAATGTATGGAAGTGAGGTATGGACAATCAATAAGTACTACAAGAATAGACTAATAGCTTTAGAAATGGATTATTTACGCAGAAGTGCTAGAAAGTCTAGATTAGAACATGTTACAAATAAGGAAATTAGAAACATAACGGAAGCAGAAGAAAGCATAATTGAAAGAATTGAGGAGAAGGAATTAAAGTGGTTAGGACATGTTTTAAGAATGGAAGATGAGCGATGGCCGAAGCAACTATATGAATGGCATCCGAACAGAAAGAAGAAAAGAGGGAGACCAAGGTTAACATGGAAGGAAAACATGAAGATAGTAATGCAAGCTGGAGGGCTAAGCATCGAAGATGCCCAAGACCGTAAGCTTTGGAGGTTTGGCACGGGAAGACGGCAGCAGCTGTAAAAACCCGAAGATAGATAGATTATTATCATTATTATTATTAGTATTATTATTATTCATCATTGTTATTATCATTACTATTATTATTATTATCATTATTATTATTTTATTGTTATTATTATTATTATTATTATTATTATTATTATTATTATTATTATTATTATTATTATTATATTAACTTTAACTCCACATTCTGGTACGTTAACAGCCCCGGATCACGGATTTCTTTATTGTGATCGTGATCCTCGTGATTCTAGACAGCGCAGCGTTTCTCAAAGTGTCTTCCCTAGAGGTTCCGTAAGCAACTTTAGGGGTTGCGCCAATCCCTGATGTGAAATTATTTATTTGTTAATCTCTATAAAATAATGTTATAAAAACATTAAAAATAATTCGAACTGAACAATAGCCGTTTATTCTGCCATATATATTTTACGATAACAATTGTCACCTTAAATCGAGGTATGTCAACATGGATGTCGTTATGCATCAACCGACCATGCGCCATTATTCAAGTTTCAAGAAAAATACGTTTAAAGTTTAAGACAGTCTTCACTATTTATTGTAGCGCCAAACTAACAATACTGGTTATTGCAAGTCATTTTCCTTGTTTGACAGTTATGCATCAACTATCTAAAAGCGGGAACATTTGGTGTTTAGCTATGTGACGCAAAATGTTGATTAGCATTTATAAAGATCTGGTTTCAAAGCCGTTTGTTACAAAACATAGAATCTCTTATAGCACTGATGGCATTTACATTTTTCTTTAATAATAAGGCTATGTTTAAAGATTTGGCGCTAAAAGTTTGCGTACACTTCATGAAGCAGTGCAATACCGTAGATGGTATAAACATGTATATGTTATATATAATTATTTAATTATTTTAAATGACACTTAGCCGGTTGATGCATAACATCTTCCAGTTCATGATGTTGAAATAATTATTATAATAGGTGCGCTTGAAGTCGATATCTACAGGTAAAACAGGTGTAAATTGTATACGTATAAAATGAATTGAAAAGTATATGCTGATTTTTTTTTTCTAATCAATGCCACCAGGTTTTCATTACGACATTTCTAGTATTATCTCCTGGCATGGCGTACTTGTAACCCACTTCTGAGGTTGAGGCGCCTACGGCTCCCGATTGTATGAAAAGCGATGATGGTGGTAATGATCCGCCAGGAGAGGCCTTAATCTTAACGTAATCTAACGAGGCGAAAATGATATTGATGATAATGATGATCAGATGGTGTTCGGAGATCGTTTGGGCCTTAAAGTTTCCTGGTATTTGTCTTTACAGAAAACGAGTCCCTAACAGAGGATCAAACTCGGGCCCGCTGCGTGACAAGGCGGCACGCTACCTCGAGATCACAGCGGTGGACTAACTTCATGCAGTTGTTCTGACGTTCCTTCACGAAAACATATGAAACTTTACCTGGAGAGGAAAGACCATTTTTGTGAAGTTCTAAAGTGAGTTATATAAATGTTGTGTATAAAATGTATTCAATAGTTTTTTTATTCAATGCTCCAGTTTGTCATTTCGACATTTTTGAATTGTAACCCACTTCTGAAGTTGGGGCGCCTAGAAAGTGGACTTACTTACTTACTTACTCACTGGCACTATCGAACCCGTAGGTTCATGGCCGCGCGGACATAAGCTCTCCATACATCCCTATCCTGAGCTAATGCTTTCCAATCATTCCCTGTATAATCTACTTCCCTCAAATAGTAGTTAATGTTTTTCTCCCACCTCATTCTTGGTCTACCAACTGGGCGTTTTCCCTCTGGCTTTCCTACAAGAAGCTCTCATGCAAGTCTTTCATTCCCAATACGCGCAACATGTCCTGCCCATCGCAGTCTACGAGACTTAACTGTTGTCATTATATCTGGCTTCCTATAAAGATAATGCAGTCCATTGTTATGTAGTCTTCTCCATTCACCTGTCTGTTCATCTCTCTTTGGTCCAAAAATCTTCCTAAGTACGTTATTCTCGAATACTCGTAATCTCCTTTCCTCCCTTAAAGTAAGGGTCCATGTTTCGCACCCATATAATATAACTGGTAGAATAATAGTTTTATATATTTTCAGTTTAACGTTTTTTGAAAGGAGTTGGGACGTCAAGAGTCTCTGCAATACATAACAGCACGCATTTCCAGAATTGTGCCTATGTTTAATTTCTTTGTGCATCTCATTCCCTAGATAGTGGAGTTACGTTACTAAATATATGGTCACACAATATAATGGAAATGGACAGCTAATGACAAATGAGGGAAATTTTGAACAAGTGGCTGAATTCAAATACCTAGGAACAATAGTCACAAATAGGAATGAGATGCACAAAGAAATTAAACATGGGCTCAATTCTGGAAATGCGTGCTATTCTGCATTCCAGGAACTCTTGACGTCCCAACTCCTTTCAAAAACGTTAAACTGAAAATATATAAAACTATTTCCACCAGTTATATTATATGGATGCGAAACATGGACTCTTACTTTAAAGGAGGAAAGGAGATTACGAGTATTTGAGAATAAGTTCTTAGAAAATTGTTTTGGACCAAAGAGAGATGAACAGACAGTGAATGGAGAATACTTACACAACAGTGAATTACATGGTCTCTATAGGAAGTCAGATATAATAAGAACAGTTAAGTCTCATAGACTGTGATGGCCAGGACATTTAGCACGAATGGAGAATGAAAGACGTGCATTGAAGCGTCTTGTAGAAAAATCAGAAGGAAAACGCCTAGTTGGTAGACCAAGAATGAGGTGTGAGAATAACATTAACTATGATTTCAAGGAAGTAGATTATACAAGGAATGATTGGAAAACATTAGATCAGGATAGGGATGTATGGAGAGCTTATGTCCGCGCGGCCATGAACCTACGAACTCGATTGTGCCAGTTAGTTAGTTGTATATATATATATATATATATATATATATCAGTAACATTCTACTGGGTTACACAGTTTATTTTGGGTTTGAAAGGGACTTCCATAGATAGAAAAGTTTGAGAAACGTTCCAATATATCAATAATACATAAATAAATAAATAAATATATATATATATGCATCACAAATCTGGTTACAATAATAAATGGTTCAATGGAAAGAAAAGTTTGAGAAACTCTGCTGTAGAATATTAAATAATTTATGTTGATGATATGGAAAATATTGAATAGGTTTGGATAAAGTTAGATGTTTTTGTTATAAAAATTAAGTGTGTATGTAATGCAACTAATAAGAAGTAGACCAGAGTGCGTGAAACAAGTAGGGCGTTGTCTCTACGTAATGATACGTGCTGATTTTTATAAATTCCAGTTCTTTATGTGTAACAAGTTGTCCCGTTGCTAAGCTTATATGGCCAAGGACATTGTTCTTAAAAAAGTAAAATATTCATTATGTTATATCCTTTGTCTGACTTTTTTGTATTTAAAATCACATTACATGTTGTAATAATTACTAAAGTAAGATTATTTGCATTGTAAAGATGTTATGAACTTTAATTAAAGCTTTTATAGGCTACATCAAACTCTCTGAATCAAAACTGTTTCTCACTTCTTCGCTTTATCAATTGCTTTATTTTTCTAATTGTATCATTTGTCACCCTTATGAAATAATCAATATTTGTAATTCAATTGAAATTCGCGGTTGCAACAAAAAGCACAGCCATCTGGATCTCTCTTTGTTAAATAATAAACCAATAACCTTACCAAATTACCTTACACCGTCATCTGTTAGAATCGTATGGAACTCACAGATAATTACACCGTCATCTGTTAGAATCGTATGGAACTCTTTGTTAAATAATAAACAAATAATTTGCAATAAAAAATAATGCAACTATAAATTTAGTTATAAACTACCCTAAGTCTCAAGTTGGATCAAACTGCACACAGTGTGCAAAATTTTATGAAAATCGGTTCAGTAGTTTAGGATTCCATCGCGGACAAACAACGTGACACGAAATTTTTGTATATTAAGATATTACGATGCGAGGTTTTTAAATAGTTTCCTCGATTCTGTAAAACGTTTCACAAACATGCGTTGTACATTTATTTTTATTTTTGCGCGATCGTGTTTTCAAAATAATAAATAATAGTAAAATAATAACAACTTTGTTGGAAATATTTGCGTTCATTATATACAATTGACTAACGTTAACAGTGTTAACAGTTGGACAGCGTTTATTAGTTAAAACTACAGGAGGCCGTGATGCAATATTAGTAATAAAATGGCGGCAAGTACGTACTTTTTTATATTGTTTCAAATAAAGTTTAGTTCAGTTTAAAATGCAGCAATTTGTTTCGTATAATGTATATTAACACCACCTTTTGGATATACATTGCATGTAGTATACATAGAGGGGTAGTTTAATTCCCACACGCGTTTTGTAATATGTAATATTACAGTACACTGTCTACCTCCGACCAGTTTAGCGCTGGGAGGTGGTAAACAATTGTTGACCTTTTGTTTGTTACAGGGGAAACAATGTGTTTTTCTAAATGATTCTTTGTGCTTATTTCAGATCTTTTCCAACGCCCAGGGATGTAGGGTAATAACTTGAAAAACTTTTTTTATCTATACTTTATAACGACTACATAACAATGAACTACATGGTCTTTATAGGAAGCCAGATATAATAAGAACAGTTAAGTCCCGTAGACTGCGATGGGCAGGACATGTTGCGCGTATGGGGAATGAAAGACGTGCGTGGAAACTTCTTGTAGGAAAGCCAGAAGGAAAACGCCCAGTTGGTAGACCAAGAATGAGGTGGGAGAACAACATTAACTATGATTTGAGGGAAGTAGATTATACAGGGAATGATTGGAAAGCATTAGCTCAGGATAGGGATGTATGGAGAGCTTATGTCCGTGCGGCCATGAACCTACGGGTTCGATAGTGCCAGTGAGTAAGTAAGTAAGTAATACTTTATAGTATTTTGATATCTTCGCTGAAATTAAATTTACTGGCATAAAATGTATGTGAAGTACAGAATGCATTGCACGAAGGAGATTGGGAAGTTATCAATGAATGAAGGAAAATATTTACTTTGTATATAGGAAGATATTTCTTCTTCTTCGTCACGGTTTAAACTTTTGCTAGCGTGTTCCGGCTACAAATTGCTGCTCTTTCCATATTTTCTTTGGTCTTCCCAAGCTTCTTCTCCCTCTTGGTGAATAGTTATATGCTGTTTTTGGTATTCTGTTCTCAGTCATCCTTGCTAAGTGTTCTTTCCAGTTTGTTCTGTATTTCACTATTGTTGTGTTTAATTCCTCTACTATTAGTTTTTGTCTTATTTCTGTGTTGTGTTTTTGTCTGTTCTTTGATATCCTGCTATTGGTCTGAGAAATTTCATTTCAGCAGCTTGTATTCTGGCAGATTGTTGTGTTGTCACTGTCCATGTTTCGGATCCATAAGTAATAATAGGAACTGCCATTGTCTTGTATAATTTCATTAGAGAGTATTTTCTGGCTTTATTTTTGAAAGTTCTTTTTTAGTGTTCCTGTTATATAATTAAACTTATTTAGTTTGTTATATTTGCAAATAATAATAGCAACTTCCGAAGATAATCTACAGAAAGGTCTGTATGAACCTAACAAAATTACAGAAGAATATGGATTAAAGATATCTACAGAAAAAACAAAAATTATGGCATTTCAAGGTGTAGATCCTGTCAGAAGTAAAATTGTACTGGACAATAAAATTTTGGAGCAGGTGAATAATTTTACATATCTAGGATGCAATATCTCATATGAAGAAGAAAAGGATGTAAATGCAAAAATATCTAAATTTTTAAGAATGTTAGGGTTAATAAATTCTATCTTCAAGCCACAGTTAGTCCAAAAGCATTCAAGACTGAAAGTGTATAAAACACTGGCTCTTCCAACTCTTTTGTATGGTAGCGAAGTATGGAAGTTGAAACAGAAGGATATACAGAGACTTAGATCTGCTGAAATGAGATATCTTCGGAGGACTGCAGGATACACACTACTAGATCACAAAAAAAATGAAGACATCTTAGAAGAATTACACATGGAATCTTTAGAAAACAAAATTTCTGATTGTAAGTCAAGATGGGTACAACATGTTCATCGAATGGAAGATCACAGAATACCCAAACTAATGTTAAGATATCAACCTGCAGGAAGAAGAAGACCAGGACGTCCACTCAAAAGACTTCTGGATGGTGTTTCTCTTGAGGCCGAAACAGGTCAACAAATGGCCTAAATTCGTGAATGTACTATGATGATGATGATGATGATAGTTTGTTATTTATATCTGTTTCCGTTGTGTATGATATTTCGCAACCTAGGAAGTTATATTTTGTCACTTGTTCAATTGGTTTCTTTTCTAATACTATCTTTGTCCGAACTGGTTGAGCGCCCTTGAAAGCCATTGTTTTTTTTTTCTGATGATATTTCCATATTACATCCTTTTATATTTCGTTTAGTTTATATAGCATTCTTTGTAATTCGTCTTCTGATTTTGCTATTAAAATCTGGTCATCTGTAAAAGCTAATGTTTTTATTATTAGATTTCCTAAGTTAATACCCCAAGTTGTTATTTGTTTCCATGATCTTCTCATATCACCAAAATAAATGTTTAAAAGAGGTGATTGGTAGTGGAATATTTATATAGTTTTGTATTGTAACCCTGTTCAATAAAAAATGTAATTACAGAACTAATTTTTGTCTCGTTTAAATATTTTGACGATACTTTTTCTTGTGTATTTAACGTAATTATGACAGCATGACAGAGAGTGAAGTTATTTTACTTATGTTGTGGAAAACAACAGGAACGCGATTGCGACAGAGTGACAAAGCATTATATCATATTTCTCATAAGATTTTTAAAGTGTGGTCCAGTATGCTTATTTTCTATCAATCATTTATGAAGGTTATTTTTACTTGTTTCGAAGACCTTGAGTATAATAATGCTTTCTTGAATCATTAGTTACTAGATAATTTTAAGAATATTCATTATCAATAAGATTACGCTTGTTCTGAAATATTCCATCAACATCATCGGCAGCACAATTATAGTTTAACAATCATAGCCTCTATTAGAATTCTTCTCTGTCTTTCTTTTGTTTCTCCTAACCGTCCACCAATTTTTAATTTTAAACCTGTTTTATTGCCCATTAGCTTTCTAACAACTTGCTCATTCTCGGAAAATATCCGATGTGATACCCTATAGAGTATATAGAACTCTTATCAAATATAGGCTATAATAAAGAGTTATATACATGAATACAGTGTAGGTAAATAAAATGATTGAATTAAAATGGAATAATGTAAATGGATTTTCATAATAATAGGTAAAATGAAAACAAATTCCTGGTTACAAAAAATGGACTTCTGGTGCAGACCAGCAAAGAAATCAAAAGAGAAAAAATTAAAAAAGAAAAAAATGGAGAGAATAAATTAAAGTCGGTAAGAAAATTTGGGAGGTTAATAAAGAACGAAATTTGACATGGTTTGGACATGTCAAAAGGCTGGAGGTAAAATAATTCTGAAAATGATATTAGAATTAAATGCAGAAGGTAAAAGAAGAAAAAGAAAACCACGAGATCAGTGGATAGATGGAGTTAGGAAGAATATGAACAGGAAGAATTTGGGAGAAGATGCTCAAGTTAGAAATTTGTGGGGAACAAAGTTGCCTTGGGTTGAAGAAATGTATGTAGAAATGTCTTAAATTATAAAAATTGTTAATTGTATTATTATTATCGTTATTATTATTATTATTATTATTATTATTATTATTTTGAATTGAGTAGCAAAATAATATCATTGTTAAATTCCATATGGTGGGATAAGCATATTTGGAAAGACACAAAAAAATGTATTGGTGAAACATTGGTGGAATCTGTTGCAATGTACGGAAGTGAGGTATGGACAATCAATAAGTACTACAAGAATAGACTAATAGCTCTAGAAATGGATTATTTACGAAGAAGTGTCAGAAAGTCTAAATTAGAACATGTCACAAATAAGGAAAGTAGAAACATAATGGAAGCAGAAGAAAGCATAATTGAAAGAATTGAGGAGAAGGAATTAAAGTGGTTAGGACATGTTTTAAGAATGGAAGATGAGCGATGGTCGAAGCAACTATATGAATGGCATTCGAACAGAAAGAAGAAAAGAGGAAGACCAAGGTTAACATGGAAGGAAAACATGAAGACAGTAATGCAAGCTAGAGGGCTAAGCATCGAAGATGCCCAAGACCGTAGGCTTTGGAGGTTTGGCACGGGAAGACGGCAGCAGCTGTAAAAACCCGAAGATAGAGATAGAGATTATTATTATCGTTATTATTATTATTATCGTTGTTATTATTATTATTACTTTTATTATTATTATTATTATTATTATTATTATTATCATCATAAATTAAAAAAATTGTATACGGGATGTATGTCATCAAGATCATGTATACGGGATGTTTAGCAGAAACCAAAGATTTAGGCCTAATATTAGGAGATCAGAAGGGCTATATTAGAGGATGTGAAGAATTTGAGTATTCGGAGGTAAAAGTAGATAAAGAGGATAAACAAAATGTCATTTACAACAGAATAAATAATGGTAGAGCAATAACAGCAATGTTAAATGGGTCCTATGGAAAAGACTTATTACCAGGAAAAATAAATCGCAAGTACGGAATACAATTGTGGTAAGTTCAGTCATAGGCCTATATGGAGCTGAAGCATGGGTATTCAACAAAAACTTGGAATAAAAACGTAAGTTGATGGAAATTGATTTCTTGAGGAGAGCAGCAAGATGTTCAGAATTTTAAAAAATGTCATACGACAACAAATGAATATTAAATATTCAATAGTAGATTAGGGCCTATATATGATATCCATCCATAGTAATTTTGCCCGAAGGCAGTCCTTCACTGCAATCATAGCATTTTCATGCTATGCTTGCAGCTTTACTAGGGAATTGTAGGTGTGATAGCTTCCCGTTGCTTTCCACACCGGTGATGATGATGATGGCCATATGATTTCGGGGACCGTTTGGGCCATAAAGTTTTCCTGACATTTGTCTTACAGGTGAGGAAAAACCCCGATAAAAACCTCACCCAGAAAAACTGCCCGAACCCGGGCCCGCTGCGTGACAAGGCAGCACGCTTCCTCCGAGACCATAGCAGTGGACATTTATATAAGATATAAGCAATACATTGGCATGGGCACGTACGACGAATGCAAGAAGAAAGTTTATTCAGAAATACATTGTAAAATTAATTATAGTTAGGCCTATCATTTCATCATCATTACAGTGACCACGTATTAGCTATCCCATTCCATAGGGTTCTCTCCAAGGGCAGGTGTTTCACTGCAATCATAGCATTTTCATGCCACGATATGCAGCTTTACTAGCGAATTATAGGTGTGGTAGCTTTCCGTTGCTTTCCACACCGGTGAAGGATGACGATGATAATGTTAAGGATGATGTTGGTATCCGGATGATTTTCGGGGACCGTTGGGCCTTAAGCTTCCTGACATTTGTCTTACAGGTGAGGAAAAAACCCGAAAAAAGAACCTCACCCAGGATCCTGTCCCGACCGAGAATCGAACCCGGGACCGCTGCGTGACAAGGCAGCACGCTACCTCGAGACCACAGCGGTGGAATTATTAGTTATAGGCCGACTAATTATCGTAATCAGATATAAATATACTCTATAATTTTTAAGAGGAAAGTTAAATCAACTGTGATTCTTTGATTCATTAAAACGTGATTATATCACTGCAGTTTCACCTTGAAATTGTATATTAGCAGTGACATGATTTTACGATTTGGGTGGGCGTGTCTCAGCAATTATAAACCGAGGCGTGAACAAATAAGACACAACAGCTATTACTCGTAAGTGCATTTATATAGATAACTGTTTTATTGTCGTCTTCTTCTTCTTCTTCCGAATGCAGTATTGGGTGATGATGCCCGTTCTGCGACTACAAAAACTGATCTTTCCGTCGGTTGAAGGGTCTTCCGAGGTCTCTTTTGCCTTTAGGGTTGAGGTGGTAAATCATCTTTGGTAAACGGGAATTTGACATTCTCTGGACGTGTTGGAACCATTTAATCTGATAATTTTGTATATGTTCAACCATTTACTGTTTTATTAATTAAATAAAAATAAAACATAGTTTTATTTGATTTTCATATTTATTATATAATTCAGTGACAGCTGTTTCGGTACACTGTACCTTCTTCAGACATGTTAAATTATGAATTGTGTTCCAACTGATCTAAGCAACAATGCAACAATATTTATTTAAATTTTTAAATTTAACAAAGGGGATTCATTCAAATCAAGTTGAGAATTTAACAGTTTTTTACTACTTTTAAACTTATTAATTTCTACAGCCTCCAAAAGATCTAACTTCTTACCCTTATCACAAATATGTAAAATTTCAAAATTTGGATCGAAACAATGATTAAATTAGAATAGGTGGTTAGCATAGTTTGAATTTTCTAAATTTCTGTTATATGCTCTCATGTGTTCCTTTATACGAGATATAAAAGGTCTACCAGTTTGTCCTATATAGACATTGTCACATGTGCCACACTTCAATTTATATACACCTGATAATTTTTCTTCTTTTGTTTTGGTTTTATTGTTTTTTATTATATTTTGTAAAGTTTTATTAGTTTTAAATGCCACATTAATGTTCAACTTTTTGAAGTGTTTAGATATTTTATTTGAAAGTGGGCCTATGTATGACATTACGACATATTTCTTATTGTTTTCTTTGGGTACAGGAAAAACTTTGTTAATTGCTTTTTTGTAATTAATCTTCTTAATTAAACATGTGCCACACTTCAATTTATATACACCTGATAATTTTTCTTTTTTTGTTTTGGTTTTATTGTTTTTTATTATATTTTGTAGAGTTTTATTAGTTTTAAATGCCACATTAATGTTCAACTTTTTGAAGTGTTTAGATATTTTATTTGAAAGTGGGCCTATGTATGACATTACGACATATTTCTTATTGTTTTCTTTGGGTACAGGAAAAACTTTGTTAATTGCTTTTTTGTAATTAATCTTCTTAATTAAACATTCTATAATTTCAGGGTCGTATCCATTATTAACAGCCAATTGTTTAATAATATTCAATTATATTCAATTATTTACTGTTTTATTGTCATTTACACACCTCCTGAAATGCATAAAATAGTAAGTAACACAATTATTTTCTGCGTGCATTTGAAAATATCCGATAAATCTAAAGAAAATATTGATCTAATCTCCAATCAACTTGAACTATAAACTGTAAAGGATATATTTTGTTATGTAAGAAAATATGTTAATATTTAAGTTGTTTAGAATGTTTATACAGGCTCCATCCATTTTCCATAAAATGTCATTTATGTGATCAAAAGGCAGAACATTTTTTGTGGTACACCCATTGGATTGTATTTTAGTGAATTTCAACATGATTTCCCGGCATGTCGAAATATTGCTACCAGCGATAGGCCTCCTGTGTCGCACGAAACACGTTCCACCGCATAGCTGGTGTAATAATGTCAACAACACGACTGAATTCGAATTTGGTGTATCTAAAGGTGTGCTACTTTAGTTTTGTATATCTAGGATTTAATTAATCACTAAGCAAAAAAATAAATAAATATTTTTTTTTAAATTGACGTCTTTGGAGCCTTTGTGACCAAACTAATTAACTAACTCACTGACTCCATCGAATCCTTAGGTTCATGGCCACGCGGACATAAGCTCTCTATACATCCTCAGCTAATGTTTTCCAATCACCCCCTGTATAACCTACTTCCCTCAAATAATGGTCAGTGTTATTCTCCCACCTTATTTTTGGTCTACCAACTGGGGGTTTCCCTTTGATTTTCCTACAAGAATATAATTATCTATTATGTATCATCATCATCATCATCATCTGCATTCATGGATTAGGTCTGTTGACCCGTTCCGACTTCAGCCCATCTCTTTCTAGGTCTGCCCACATCTCGGGTGCCTTTAGGTTTTGTTATTTGTTTTGGATATCAATCTTCATTCATTCTGTCTATGTGTTGCTTCCATTTTTGTCTATATGTATCTATTTTATCAGTTATTGCAAATATTTCAAGTTCCTGTCTTATTTCTGTGTTCTTGATTCTGTCTTCCTTAGTGCATCCTTTAACAGATCTAAAAAATTTCATTTCTGCCGCCGTTATCCTACTTAGATCTTGTTTTTTATGTATCCAGGCTTCTGAACCATAGAGCAGTACCGGTACTGCCAACGTTTTATAAAATTTCAATTGGGTCTCTCTTGTTGTTTTGTTATTTAGTGATCGTTTTATCGTACCACATATTCCCTGGAATTTTGCTATTTCATTAGTTATATCATTATCATAATTAAATGAAATGTCACATCCTAGATAATTGAGATGGTTCGCCTGTTCTATGATTTTGTTTCCTATTACTATTTTGTATCATTTATCATAATTCTTATTGTATGTATAATTTAACTCTGGTGAAGTGGAAGAGAAGACCTTACGGACTCAACTTCATCAGATAAAATAAGGAAATAAAATAAAATAAAATAAAAATACCATGCATCTCTTTCATCCCCCACACATGCCACATGTGCTGCCCTTCGCAGTCTACGAGACTTAACTGTCCTTATTATATCTGGTTTCTTATATACATATCATGTAACTCGCTATTATGTAATTTTCTTCATTCACCTGTCCGTTCATCTCTTTTTTTGGTCCAAAAATGTTCCTAAGAACTTTACTCTCAAATACTCGTAATCTTCTTTCCAACGTTCAAACTTCCTTGAAACTAACTCACTGGCTCTAACGAACCCTTAGGTTCTTGGTCACGCAGACTTAAGCTCTCCATGCATCCCTATCCTGAGCTAATGAACATACCAATCATCACCTGTATAATCTACTTCCCTCAAATAATGCTTAATGTTATTCTCCCACCTCATTCTTGATATACCAACTGGGGTTTCCCTATAATTTTTCTACATGAAGCTACCATGCACCTCTTTCATCCCCCATATTGCCTTCGCAGTCTACGAGACTTAACTGTCCTTATTATATCCGGTTTCCTATCTACATATCATGCAGCTTGATATTATGTAGTTTTCTCCATTCACCTGTCTGTTCATCTCTAAGAACTTTATTCTCAAATACTCGTAATCTTTTTTACAAGGCTCAAACTCCTTTGAAACTAGTCATTCAATTTGTCTCAAACGTCAAGAGCAAAATGGAGAGGTACACCGTCCTATTTGTACACAAATTACAAATACAGTAAAACCTGTCTATAAAGGAACATGGCGGTTCCTTAAATATATTTCCGTCATGGCAGTTTTCCTTCTTATAAAGGGTTCCCAAATTACAACTTGGATTTTCTCACGCAGTGTAAGGGTTTTACATGCACGCTTTAAATACATAAGGTATTGACTCAAATACAGACAAAATACTGTATGTAACGCAGCTCAGTTTGCACGGCAATACAAAACAATTTTATTACACAAAAGCGACAAGAACTCAACTACAGGAAGACTGAAGAGTTTCCCAACTCTCTCGCAAGTAACGTAAGCAGGCAAGGAAAAACGAGGGATGTCCCGCTGTCACACATAAGTAAGGGTATCCCCGCAATACAATGGCAACACAATAAGGTAAAACGATATAATGCAGAAAGAGTCATATACAGAATTTTCACGTGTGGTCATTAATTCTGTAATTAAAACGTGCTTAAGAATAATTTTCTGCCTTACTGAGGTAAAAATTAACTATTGGTACTTTAAAAATCATTCCGTTTCTGCGTTATGAAGGTTTCCGGCTTATACAGGACGATTTTACATATAAAACCTTACCGTTCTGGAGATTTTTTCCGTCTGTACAGGTTTCCTTCTTATAAAGATTCCGGCTAAGACAGGTTTTACTGTATATCAAACTATAATTCAGAGCATTTTAACATATGGTGCTGAAGATTGGCAAATTCCTACTAGGGAAATGAAAATAATTTTAAGTACAAAAATGAATGTTTTAAGATGATCAGCTGAAAAAATCTAGAATGGATAGAATACGAAATAAGGGAAATTATGGGTGTGCAAGAGGAGCCGGACATCATAGACATTATAGAAAAGAAAATATTATAGTGGTATAGCCATGTCAAAAGAATGCCAGAGCAAAGATAGCCTAAACTTGTTATGGAATGGATCCCAATGGAAAGGAGGAAGAGAGATAGACCGAAAAAAACTTGGATAGAAGGGGTACAAGCGGCTATGAATATCATAGGATTGGAGGAAGATCAATGGATGGACAGAGAGGAATGGCGTTTGGTTTCAGGAAGACAGCGGCAGCTGCCATGATACCGGATGATCATGATGATGTAGTATGAGCTATACCATCTTCCACTAAGTGTTGATACAAAAACTGTTGCAATATGCCAAGATAGTATATGCCATTGATTGTGTTTTTTTTTTGAAACTTGAACATATTGTTAGATGTCATGCAGAACCACGAATTGAATCTAGGAGTATTAGACAGCATTTGGTTGTTCCTCTGCTCATATATGCCAGTTATGTCTGTTTATAGTTTCTTAGGTCATAAACTTCAAGTAAGCCAAATGCGCTTCTTACAATCATTGTTAGGAGTTAATAGACTGGATCACCAAAGGAACACTACTATCAGAGGAAAACTTGGAGTAGCAAGTTTAAATGAAGATATCCAAAGATACCAACAAGAATGGAAAAATCATCTGAGAAGAATGGCAAGAAATAGACTTCCAAAATTGGCATTCCAATATACCCCAACTGGACATAGGGACCAAGGAAGACCAAAACATCGGTGGAAAGATCAAGACCATCTTCGCTAGGTTTACCGTACAGGCCACATGGCCTAAAACGAATTTGTTCATGATGATGATGAGGTGTTAAATGTTGCTACATCGCTGAATAAGTTGTGCAGCAGGAGCACTTCACGATTAACAGCCACCATGTCAGCCGCTGTGGACTAGTGTGCTCCTTGTCTCTAGTCCCGACGGTCGCGGTTTCAAACCTGACGGATTTTTTGTTGGATGGAAAAATCCAAGCAGCAAGTCCTCCGGTAGCCGTGTGTCCCGAGTCTCAATATTTTATGTTTCGATTGATGATTCAAGTTCATACTTTTAAAATTCATTACGAAACACCGTTGAGGTCACTCTGTAAAAATTAAAATATAAAACATGTACCTGAGATCTCAATCGTCTCAATGTTATAAAATATCAACATTACATTTATATTTTATATTTTGATTAAAATGTAAAATTATAAAATAGTTACCCAAAAGGTCCGTCTCCTCAACTTAAAAATTATAGATTGTCTGTAGCGCTTTAGGGACTAGTTCCATCATCAGCAGAAGTTGATCGCTGATTCAATACTGGTGTTGCACTGAACATCTAGTACGGGGGTGTGTTCTCATTTAACAGATGGAAATTAGAAACGACCATATCTTAAATGAGAACACACCCAGTACGTATAACCCCCTGTTCCAGATTTTCAGTGCAACACCAGTATTTAATCAGGGGTCACCTGATAAGAGCCCACATCCTGTTACTTCTGCTGATGATGGGACTAGTCCCGAAAGCGCTACAGACAATCAATAATTTTTAAGTTGAGGAATCTTTTGAGTAACTATTTTATCCATCTTTGGGTTTTTACAGCTGCTGCCGTCTTCCCGTGCCAAACCTCCAAAGCCTACGATCATGTGCATCTTCAATGCTTAGCCCCCTTGCTTGCATTGCTATCCTCATGTTTTCCTTCCATGTTAAATTTGATCTCCCTCTTTTCTTCATTCTGGTTGGTTGCCATTGATATAGTAGTTTCGACCATCGCTTCCATTCTTAAAATATGTCCTAACCATTTTAATTAATTCTCCTCAATTCTTTTAATTATGCTTCCTTCTACTTCCATACTTATTTGTGACATGTTCTAATTTTGAGTTTCTGGCACTTCTGCGTAAATAATCCATTTCTAGAGCTATTCGTCTATTCTTGTAGACTTTTTTTTATAATTTTACATTATAATTTTTAATTTTATGAATAATATTTATTATATTTAATAATTTAATGTGGAAATATCAATTAACAAAACTAAAATTATGGCATTTCATGGGAAGGACCCCATACAAAGTAAAATCTGTCTCCAGAATAAAATTTTAGAGAGATGTAATCAATTTAAATATCTTGAATATTATCTCTCTATCTGGGATGAAAAGGATATCCCTGAAAAAATTACTAGTTATAATAAAAGTTTGGGAATTATTAATCAAGTTATGAAACCATCCCTTGTACAAAAAACACCAGATTACGTTTATATAACACTTTGGCTAGACCAGTGTTGACCTATGGTAGTGAAGCATGGACACTAAAAAGACAACATGAAAGCAGAATAACGGCTTGTGAAATGAGATTCATGCGCAGAACAGCGGGTTAACACCAGATGGGATCGGAAAAGGAACATCGATATCTTAAAAGAATTGAAGACTACGCCAATTTTGGAATATATTAAACAGTACCAACTAAATTGGAAACACCATCTAGAAAGAATGAGTTCAAATCGGATCCGCAAAGCTGTTTATAATTATATACCAAGAGGACGAAGATCACTGGGCCATCCTATGAAACGCTGGAGGGAACATTTTCTATAGGATCGTAACAGGCCTTGGCCTAATACTTGGAAGGAAGAAGAAGAAAAATGAATCCTCAACGGAATTTTATCATGAATTTTATTAATGTTGACTATTTTGATTAACGTTTATTAAATGTAAATTTTATTGATTGTATTAACAAGGATTGTGAGAAAAGTTTCTTATCACTCTTATCAGCATCCCCATGAAGCATTCAGTGAACACACCCTATAAACACATTCCCCTGTGGAGTCGGGTGGGTGTTGTCCGGACACTACTAATAGCACCAACGGGACACAATCAGTGAGAGGTCAATATGGCCTTGCACCATACTGAACAAGGCCGTTACAAGCTCCAACTCAACAATGGTGGGGTTGCTCAATTGCATTTAAAAAAATACATTCAAGCCGTTGCATACAAAAAATGGAACTTTGTATTCAGGTTCTGAAATATTTTATTGCTTAACGTGTGTGGAATTTTTTTCCCATTATAAGCCTATTGCAAAAGTTATGAAAAGGCTATATTATTACGTGGAGAAAATGGAATGAAAATAGTTATTTGATTGGCATAGCAGATGCTATTTATATGCATGATTCGAACTGCATCTAACTCTAATTCGCAGTAATTTTTTACATTTTTATGAAGACACAAACGTTATAAATAATTACGAAATATAACTGTATGTTATGCGTAATACAATTTACGCTATTTTACATCATCATCATCATGAACAAATTCGTTTTAGGCCATGTGGCCTGTACGGTAAACCTAGCGAAGATGGTCTTGATCTTTCCACCGATGTTTTGGTCTTCCTTGGTCCCTATGTCCAGTTGGAGTATATTGGAATGTCAATTTTGGAAGTCTATTCTTGCCATTCATCTAAAGATATTAAATTATTTGAGGGGTTTAGTGGAAAAACTAGGTAGATCCAATTTAGTAATTTCTGACATAAATAAAAAAGACAGTTTTAAAGATGAATTATGCATTCCGTAAAGTTCAAATCGTAACCTAACATGGAAATTGAATCAATGTTTTCATCCCAAATCCTTAAAATTTAAAATTTCTAGTTCCCGAATAGTATACATTTTATTGAATATTATACTTTTTATTAGATAATGACAAACGAGGGAAATTTTGAGTAAGTACTGAATTCAAGTACCTGGGAACAATAATCACCAATACGGAGGAATGAAATGCACAAAGAAATTAAACATAGACTCAATTCTGGAAATGCGTGATATTATGCATTACAGAGATTCTTGACGTCACAACTTCTTTCAAAAAAACGTTAAAGTGAAAAAAATATATATAACTATTATTCTACCAGTCATATTATATGGATGCGAAACATGGACTCTTACTTTAAGGGAGGAAAGGAGATTACAAGTATTTGAGAATAAAGTTCTTAGGAAAATTTTTGGACCAAAGAGAGATGAACAGACAGGTGAATGGAGAAGACTACATAGCGATGAACTACATGGTCTTTATAGGAAGCCAGATATAATAAGAACAGTTAAGTCTCATAGACTGCAATGGGCAGGACATGTGACACGAATGGGGAACGAATGACGTGCATGGAAGCTTCTTGTAGGAAAACCAGAGGGAAAACGCCAAAATGCCCCAAATGGGAGTAAATGACCATTCACAATTCATTGAATTTTGATTTACAACCAATCAAAGTCGTTTTTCACCTCGATTTTATCAATTTAATTTTACCATTAAAATCAAGCTCCTCCTTTTTAACATTCTGAATAGGTCAGAGCATTATTTTGCAGTGACTGACTCTCTAAAAAATACGTTGAATATAACAATTTATATATTACACATCCAATACTTCCTCCGAGGAGTGATTTTGGAAATAAACAGGATGAAAATCCTACAAATTAAGTTTAAGAAGAAGAGAAGATATATTAAGAGGTTTTAGGGTCAAACCCGCATTCAAATGGAGAGGATTTTTCTCGGTCTTCAATTATTTTTTTGGTAAGAATTCTAGAATACATGTGGCTACCAGATTGTATATATAGTGCATGAATTTAACCAGATAGTGCTTGCGGGATATAATATAAAAAGATTTGTAGCAATTGATTATACAACAACAAAAAAAGAAACCACTATTTGCAGTTTCTTAAACGTATTATTTCCCAGGAATTTACATTCCAGAAAAATGTAATTGACATGTTTACATCATAGGATGTCAGAAATTAATTAATATGTCGGTTGTAAACTGTTTGATGTGTTTCATGTTTTCTGCACTGGGGTGCATCCATACAATATTGCGATCCTTTGGTAATAAATAATATGATCTGGTTGCAGTGATGGACAAAATAATCATAACAAACGTTTCTCATTTGTTTTCAAACATCGCCGTTTACATTAAATATAAATATTTTAAAATAACTATGTTTAAATAATGACTTGTGAATAAACAGCTTAATTTTATTCGTTAAATAGTCTTAACAAATGCCACTCTTGATTTCCAAATTCTCTAAATAAATTGGAAATCGCTCGTGGCATTACTTATGATAAAATATTTTTATCCACATATTATCGGCTGTTTATAAATGCACGTAGGTTTGATACTAGAGACTTTTAATTTAATCTAGAAGTTGCAGTAATATTATGCAGAACTATTGCCTTGTCAAACAGGTAATTGTATATTCAACCACAAGGAAACAAGGATACAACTGCCTCGTAGTGAAACGGTACACTGTTTTTTTTTTGTAGTTACGCCCGAGGAACAAATGATAAAATATCAATTTAGTGCAAAAAATAGCATGACCTACTAATCGCACATTGTAACTATAGCATTAAAACATTATTTCCGAGGTTTGTTTTATAAATGCGTAAAGCGATATGGGTATGGAGGAAAAAGGTATCATATTCCATCTTATAAATCCAAATGAATAGTAACATATTCTTTGCTTTTAGTATTTTTTATAATTGTACTTAGTTTCCGTCTTTGATCCGAGGCTTGATCCTTGGGAGGAGTGATTTTGGAAATAAACAGGATGAAAATCCTACAAATTATGTTTAAGAAGAAGTAATCAATTGAGTTGGTGTTTAGTTGATGAAAATCCATATTCATTAATTAAATACAAATAAAACTTAGTTTTATCTTAATAAATATGAAAATCAAATAAAACCAAGTTTTATTTTTATTTAATTAATGAATATTGATTTTCATCAAGTAAACACCAACTCAATTTAAAAAAACTAAGTACTTCTTCTTAAATATTAATTAAATAACAATAAAACTCAGTTTTATTTGATTTTCATATTTATTAAGATATAATTCAGTGACAGCTGTTTCGGTACACTGTACCTTGTCTGTACATTGTAACATGTCTGAAGAAGGTACAGTGTACCGGAACAGCTGTCACTGAATTATTTCTTAATAAATATGAAAATCAAATAAAGCCAAGTTTTATTTTTATTTTGTTAATGAATATTGATTTTCATCAAGTAAACACCAAGTCAATTAAAAAAACTAAGTACTTCTTCTTAAATACTAATTAAATAAAAATAAAACTTAGTTTTACTTGATTTTCATATTTATTAAGATATAAATCAGTGTACCAAAACAGCTGTTACTGAATTATATCTTAGTAAATATGAAAATCAAATAAAACTAAGTTTTATTTTTATTTAATTAATATTTCAGAAGAATCACTTAGTTTTTATTTATCCTCACCTATAGACGTTTAGATATCCGAGCTGTATCATGTCTAGAATTTTAGGTTGTATCCATTAGGCCATACACCTGGCAGGCTATTCTGTTGTTGTGCAGAGTCATGTTCTTTCTGTACAAATCCATTAGCTTTAATTGTGTGTTATGAAATTATGATTAACAATTAAATTAACTGTGATAATTATTTTTTCCATGGCGCAACAGGCCTAGAGGCCCCTTGGCCTACTAGCCGGCTGCTGGCCTCAATTCCACATATGTTAAACACAAAGGTAGAAGATCATCCAGCCAATGTAGGGGTGACATGTGGTCAGCACATCGGTTCCCCAGCCGTTATATCTGGTTTTCTCAAAATGGAGCCGTCACTCATTGTAGCTATACAAACTCATCACGATGCTGGGTGGCCAGCAGTCTCATTCTGACCGAAATTTCATGATATAATTTATTTCCCCATGGAGACTCGAACCAATGCAAGCCCCGAAGCTCTGCGACAAGGCATCTTGCCTTAAGCCCTCGGCTACGGCGCGGGACGATAATGAAATTCCAACAAGTATTTACCTTGATGATTGAGAAAAACAACGAAGAAAGACAGTTTTATATGGAATTTTAATCCTACACTACCAAAATGATTATTTTGCGCGATAGTGCGTTTTGTCGTACTTACAGCAATGGCGACCATGATTGAAAGTTCAACTTCCTACATTTCAGGGTTCCCAACCTAAATGATTATACTGTAATATTACATATTACAAACCACGTGTGGGAAGTAAAACCACTGCCCTCTATGTATACTATATGCAATGTATATACAAACATATATTCAAAAGGTGGTGTTAATATACATTATACGAAACAAATCACTGCATTTTAAATAAACTGAACTTTATTTGAAACAATATAAAACAATAAATACGTACTTGCCGCCACTTTATCACTGATTGGTGTCTCGGCATCCTGCAGTTTCAGCTAATAAACATTGTCCACACTCTTGACGTTAGTTATTTGTTTATAATGAACGCAAATATTTCCAACAAGGATGTTATTATTTTACTATTATTTATTATTTTGAAAACACCATCGTGCAAAAAATATCACATATACGACAAATGTCACCATCGCTATCACTCGGTTTTTTAAACATTTCCCTCGCTTCTGTAAAAACAACTTACCAACCTCGTATCATAATGTACTATTAACGAACGGTACCGATTTAATTGATGAAAACAACTGCTTAAATATATTAGCATTGGATTTTTAAAACTAAATTGCTTCAATGTGTATCCAAATAAATTTATATTTATGGATGTGAAACTTGGGCTCCAATGAAAAAACAGAAGGATAGAATACAGACGGCGGAGATGAGGTTCCTAAGACAAGTAAAAGGATGTACAAGACTTGATAGAATAAGAAATGAGGAAATAAGAGAAGAATTGAAAGTACAGCCTTTATTGGATAAGGTCACGAATTACAGACAGAAATGGATTGATCATATGGATGGAATGAGTAAGGAGAGATATCCATTGTTAGCAAGAAATTATCAAGCAAGAGGAAGACGTGATGTTGGAAGACCTAGAAGACGTTGGACTGATGCATTATGAAGTCGGAACGAGCAATTGCCTAATCCCTGGAGTGATGATGATGATGATGATGATGATGATGAATATTTATACGTTACAAATGTATGATTGTTTCATCTTGATTTATCGTCTTGAAGTCTCGCTTGGGATAAAAATTAGTTTATAATTTATGATTGTGAACCATGTATCGCAATAAAAGTGCTTTTACATTCTTCTCAAACGCAGTAACACAACATCCGCTTACCAAATACATTCCGTAACACAAGGAATTTTAATTATGGGAACCCAACTTTCATTAAATTATTACCATAAACACTTTTTTATGTATAGTTTAAAGGGGTATTGTCTCGCCTCTTGATCTTGTCTGGTCCAGACAATATGGGCTGAAACTAAATGTAAACAAAACGCAAAGCAATAATTATCGGACATCCAAGGCTATTACACCTCATAAACAATGGCAATATGCCGGCTGTCATATTAGATAATGAACAAATTCCTTATACCGACGTCGTTAAAAAACTTGGGATTTTACTTAGATTCTAATTTAAAATGGCATGAGCAAGTAAAACAAACATCTAAAAGGATCTTCTCCATAATGCATTCCCTAAAGCGACTTAAACATTTTCTTCCTACAACTCTTAAAAGAATTTTAATCCAAACTTTAGTGATGCCGCATTTTGACTACTGTGACGTTCTACTAACTGACATAAGTGACGGATTGTCGGACAAACTGCAGCGTGTCCATAATATGTGTATCAGATTCATATTTAATGTTCGAAAATACGATCACATTTCTCCATTATTCCACGAATTGTCATGGCTACATCTAAAAGAGAGAAGAAAATTGCACTGTCTAATTCTCCTATTTAAGATCCTACATACCTTGATTCCCAATTATTTATCATCCCGTTTCCAGTATCTATCCTCAAACCATAACTTAAACACAAGATCACAACATAGTCTCTTACTTAATATACCGCAACATAGGACATCACATCACTCCATGTCATATACCATCTCCACTTCTCGCAACTGGAATTCCCTACCACAAGAAATAAGGGGCTGCCGGACATTGGCATCTTTTAAAAGAAATCTAAATTTATATTTGCTCTAAACTCGACTTCATTATTATCCAGTGTAAGATATATATATTAATTGGTGTTTCCCGTATAATGTATCATATTTATATTATTATTATTATTATTATTATTATTATTATTATTATTATTATTATTATTATTATCGTATCATTATTGTTATTACCCTATAAAATGTTGTTTGTACATGACATTAAATTGTTACATTTATTGTATCTTTAACTGTTTTATAATTAGTATAGTGTATATCTATATTTGTCGAATATTTATTTGTATTTGTACTGGTTGAGTGGAAGAGAGGGCCTTATGGCCTTAACTCTGCCAGAATAAATAAAGTATTATTATTATTATTATTATTATTATTATTATTATTATTATTATTATTATTATTATCTGAAAAGCCAAACATTTTTAAAGAGTAGACCCCCTACCAATTGTTCTTATTATCAAATATCAATTCTCTGTATAATTCCTTGTGAGCTGAAGTCGATGTCCATTAATTCAATTTCGTACAATCTAATGTGCATCTTAAGGTTGTTAGTCTTTTAATTATAACTTAATTACTATAATGATTTTTTTTTTCTTTTTGTACAATATGCTATAATAGAAATACAATTTTTTTTATATAATTTCTTATTCTTCTTCTTCTTTAGCAGACGACTACAACCTCATTGAAGTTTTGGCCTCAACAATTTTTCTCCACCTGGATCTCACTTCTCGCAACTGGAATTCCCTACCACAAGAAATAAGGGGCTGCCGGACATTGGCAACTTTTAAAAGAAATCTAAATTTATATTTGCTCTAACCTCGACTTCATCATTACCCAGTGTAATTGGTGTTTCTCGTATAATTTATCATATTCATACTACTATTATTATCATTATAATTATTATTATCATCATTATTATATTGTTATTATTATATTATTATTATATTATTATTATTATTATTATTATTATTATTATTATTATTATTATTATTATCGTAAGTATTATTATTGTTATTATCGTATAAAATGTTGTTTGTACATGAAATTTACATTGCTACATTTAATGTATCTTTAACTGTTTATAATTAGTATAGTGTATATCTATATTTGTCAAATATATATTTGTATTTGTGCTGGTTGAGTGGAAGGGAAGGCCTTATGGCCTTAACTCTGCCAGAATAAATAAAACATTATTATTATTATTTTTATTATTATTATTATTATCTATCCTGGATCAGACTGGCCAATTTTCAATTTTCATTTCCAATTATATATTTTATAACATCATCCTGCCATCTGTTTTTTGGGCGTCCAGGCTGTTCTGGTGCATATTGGTTTCCATTTGTATATTCTTCTTACAAGCTTATATTCCTGCATTCTATTTACATGTCAAAACCAGCGCAGTCTTTGAGCTTTAATGTGGTTTATTATATTTTTATTTCGTATTAGATTATTTAATTCAGAGTTCATTCGTATACGCCATGTGCCATCGCTTTCTCTAATTGGTCTAAAAATTCTCCGTAAGATCTTCCTTTCAAAGATTAATAGTTTTTGTTTATCAGACTCCTTCAGTACCCATGTTTCATAGCCATAAGTTACAAATCGGTCTTATTACTGTATTATACAGTTTAACTTTAGTTAATCTGGAGACAAGTTTACTTTTGAATAGTATTCTATTTACATAGTAAGTTTTATTGCCCAAAGAAATTATTTTCACTAATTTCTTCCTCTATATAGCTTTTTCCATTTACAGTTGAACCAAGATATTTATAAGATTTCATTTCTTCTATAGTTTTATCATTGATGTTCATATTACTTATTTTTTCATTTTTTGTTGTACATTTTAAGTATTTTGTTTTGGAATTATTTATTATTAATCTATATTCAACTGATTTTTCTTTCAGCAACTGGAAAGTTTCTATTAGTGTTGGTATGTTCCTTGCTGTTATTAATGTGTCATCTGTTATAATTTCTTATTACTTTCTTAAAAGTTGCATCTAATATTGTTTTTAAATTGTTATGACTGTCGGGGTACGCCGGATTGGTTAAGGCACTAAGCTACAAGCTACTTTATCTAACTTCTGAGATTACAACTAGGCCTACACGTTGTGTAACTTTTAAGCCGTAACTAGAGTAACTTTAGGTTTTAACCGTTAAGGGTTAAGTTAATTTTAGGTTATTGGATCTTTTGCTTGGATTTACATTTTATGCAAGTCTACAATAGGCATCATTAGCTTGCCGTCTGTGTTGTTACACGTATTGCCTGAGCCAATCGTTCGGACTTGTTTGTAAATTCACATCTCGGTACTATTTCCCGCAGCTGCTTATCACAAGATCTCAAACCACTACAATTTTAATTTGTTTGCGTATTTTTCTTTAATTTAATCGTGAGATAAAATTATTTACTTGTGTTTGTAAAAAGTATTTGATTTTTAAAACATCAATTTCATGACTTTTAAATAAGCTTACATTATGTCGTATCTGATCTAGGATCTTTGTATATAGAGTAAACTAGTAAGCTCTTTATGTTTAGAGTGTGTAGCCGTGATCTTTATGCAAATTTATTTAAATTAATTTCTTAATTGATTGCGGAATTTTTATTAATAGTGGAGCAGATAGTGGTAATGGAATTCCAACCTGCAATTTTCCTTCACAACTAAATAAAGTCATAAAAAACAACAAACAGACTTTTCAATTCGAAGATTTGAACTAACTCGGTACATCTCAAAGTTGAACGATTTCGTAAATTTTAAAGTAGGCCTATTTTGTTCAGCCATGTTAAATATAAGTTTATTAACTGTCGCTAGATTTTCTTACAGTCATAAAGTGATCCCACTACAGGCCTCAGGAGACCCTTGGGTAGTAGGAGGTTAAGGCTCCCACTTTTTCTGGACAATCGGCACTTGATGTCAGCCGGGTTGTCAGTCTTGCGTGACGGTCGCCTTTACTCCAGAACAAGCGTCTGGTACTCATTTACGTTAGAGGCTGAGTCGACCCCAGGGGGCATGGTGCCGTCAGAATGTTTTGACCAGTTTACAAATCGTGAACCCACCGGGACTCGAACCCTCGACCTCCGGCTTGTAGCGTAGTGCCTTAACCGCTACACTACGGCGTGCCCGAGAAATAAGTGCTCTGTCAATTTAAGGGTTAATGGACAGATTTTTTGTCTCTTCCATTACTCGTCCTTGACATGGTTACTTACATTTAAATGTAATTTACATAAAATTAGTTTTATTCTCGAAATAATCTAATTAATGTAATTATTATTATATATATATATATTTTTAGATATTTTAATATCTAATTTCATGCTGCATCACTTTTTTAATGAATTGTGAATATGATGAGGTAAATCCGATTCCGATTGAGGGTCTTTCCACTCTTCAGCGGTTGCCCTTTTACCAGCCGGCTGCTGGCCCTTCACATCCACATGTGTCAATCACAGAGGTAGATGATCAACAGCCAGTGTAGGGGTGACATGTGGTTAGCATGTCGAGTCCCCCAGCCGTTATAGCTGGTTCCTCAACCTGGAGCCGCTACTTATTGTAGCTACCCAATTGCCTCACGATGCTGGGTGGGCACCGGTCCCATACTGGCCGAAATACCATGAGAAAATGTCTTCCCCCATGGAGACTCGAACCAGCGCAAGTCCCGTAGCTCTGCGCCAAGGCTTCCTACCTTAACCGCTCGGCTACGTAATTCCTCGTAATGAAATTACAACCCAGTATTGACGATTGAGTGAAACCAGGAAAAGACCTCAGTAAGGTTCATCGGCACCGAGTTTGAATCCAGAACTTCCGAATACAAATCTCAAATATCATATAAGCCAACTCGCCCGTTCCATTATTTATTATTATTATTATTATTATTATTATTATTATTATTATTATTATTATTATTATTATTATTATTATTAATAATAATAATAGTAGTAGTAGTAGTAGCAGTAGCAGTAGCAGTAGCAGCAGCAAAACCAGCAGCAGGAGCATCCACCGCTTGTTCTCGAGGTAGCGTGCTGCCTTGTCACGCAGTGGGCCCGCGTTCGATCCCCGGTCGGGACAGTTTTTCTGGGTGAGATTTTTATCGGTGTTTTTCCTCACCTGTAAGACAAATGTCAGGAAACCTTTAAGGCCCAAATGGTCCCCGAAATCATATGGCCATCATCATCATCCTTCACCGGTGTGGAAAGCAACGGGAAGGTACCACACCTATAATTCCCTAGTAAAACTGCAAAGCATAGCATGAAAATGCTATGATTACAGTGAAGGACCTGCTCTCGGGCAGAATTACTATGGATGGATATTAACCTTTACTAATATATCTTATTTTCTTCTTTCGTAAATAATATTCATTCATTTTATAAATTCCAAATGACAGTTTTTGTATATTGTAAGGAATTCAGTAGTTTTTTTTAGGTTTACGTACCGTAATAAGCGCATTTCGAGTTATTTCTAATAACAAACTATTTGGCATTGGTGTTATCGATGCTTTAAATTAAGAGAATTTGAATGAAATAAGAAAGCGAATCTACTGATATGCCTAGTTGTTTTAACAAGTTTTTTTGTAAAATAATCGCCATTTATTTATACTTTACTTATTTATTTATATTTTAAATTTGAAACTCGCAACATTACCTACTCGTCGATTACCTTGGAGCTGTGCTTTAAACATTATAACGATATAGTTTGAGTTATTAATTTAACGGTATTGTATGTGCATAGTTTCATTTAAAGTTGTCCAAGTGGAATTGGTTCCATTCACTTAGCCCACACCTTGAAATTGACCAGTTTCTAGGTCACATAGTGTCTTGCTAGGTTACTTTTACCAAAAGTACCGGAATTAGAGACATGATGTAACACATCCTATAGCCCAACATCTGTAATAAATTATGAGAGAAAGGGGTGCCTATTGTAAAACCAAATAAGATAAATATATTCGGCACTCATTTTGGGTGGATAACTTGTATAGATTCGGAATCCTTTTTTTTAATGAATTTACGTATATGGGATATAGGAATGAGATGCACAAAGAAATTAAACATAGGCTCAATTCTAAAAATGCATTCTATTATGCATAACAGAGACTCTTGACGTCCCAACTTCTTTCAAAAAAACGTTAAACTGAAAATATATAAAACTGTTTCTACCATTTATAATATATGGATACGAAACATTGACTCTTACTTTAAGGGAGGAAAGGAAATTACGAGTATTTGAGAATAAAGTTCTTAGAAAATTTTTTGGAACAAAGAGAGATGAACAGATGGGTGAATGGAGAAGACTGCATTACGTAACAGCGAACTACATGGTCTTTATAGGAAGCCAGATATAATTATAACAGTTAAGTCTCGTATACAGCGATTGACAGGACATGTGGCACGAAAGGGGAATGAAAGACGTGCAGGGAAGCTTCTTATAGGAAAACCAGAGGAAAAACGCCCAGTTGGTAGACCAAGAATGAAAAAAGAAAATTATAATAAAAGCATGGGTTGTTACAATAACATTATAAATCTGATCAATTCCAATGAGGACTTACAGTTTTTGAAAACAGAATATTTTCGTATTTTTCTGTTTCTAAAGCAATTAATTTTTTTTTGTCTAGTGCCATGAGGTTGGTTTTCTTTCCTGGCTTTTTCGGAATTGTAATTTTCTTAGATTGAGGCACCTGGAAGGAGGAGTTACGTTATCCCATGATATAATGGGTAATAAATGATAATGACACGCCAGGAGAGTTCTTAACCTAAATTCCAGACCATGGGCAATCCCTTAATTGAATAGTATACATTTTTTAAGTCTGCAAATAGTTGATGCACAGTGCCATTATATTCTAATTTATTTTGAAAAACCTGTCTTATACCAAAAATCTGATATATTGTACACCTATTTCTTCTAAATCCACATTGATCATCAGTTTTCCGTCATCGATGTAGGGAGTAAGTCTGGATACTAATTTTGTTCCGATTGAGGGTCTTTCCACTTTTCAGCGGTTGCCCTTTTACCAGCCGGCTGCTGGCCCTTCACACCCACATGTGTCAATCACAGAGGTGGATGATCAACAGCCAGTGACATGTGGTTAGCATGTCGAGTCCCCCAGCCGTTATAGCTGGTTCCTCAACCTGGAGCCGCTACTTATTGTAGCTACCCAATTGCCTCACGATGCTGGATGGGCACCGGTCCCATACTGTCCGAAATACCATAAGAAAATTTCTTCCCCCATGGAGACTCGAACCAGCGCAAGTCCCGTAGCTCTGCGCCAAGGCTTCCTACCTTAACCGCTCGGCTACGGCGCGGGACTACTAATTTTGTGCGAAGTTAAAAGCCTGTAGTTGTTGCAAGTCTCCTTTCTTATATTTTGATACGATTATTGATATGTTTCTATTCATTTGGAGAAGCCAATTTTTTCCTAAATCATACTAAGTAGATTGAGAACGGAATAAAGTTACAAATTAATTTTCCAAAATTAAATTATATTTCATATTTATATATTTTCGTCAATTATATTTTTTTATCTATTTGTTGTTTATGCGTTACTGAGTTCTGTCATGGCTAACTACATTGTTAAAATTTGAATTCTTGTTTCAATAAAAGTACAATTAAATATAATTAATTTGTGTGATTAATGAGTTATTACTGCTGTAATTATTTTATAATGTAGTCTACGATTTATAAGTATTCGTTTTATTTGATTTTCATATTTATTATATAATTCAGTGACAGCTGTTTCGGTACACTGTACCTTCTTCAGACATGTTAAATTATGAATTGTGTTCCAACTGATCTAAGCAACAATACAACAATATTTATTTAAATTTAACAAAGGGGATTCATTCAAATCAAGTTGAGAATTTAACAGTTTTTTACTACTTTTAAATTTATTAATTTCTACAGCCTCCAAAAGATCTAACTTCTTACCTTTATCACAAATATGTAAAATTTCAAAATTTGGATCGAAACAATGATTAAATTGGAATAGGCGGTTAGCATATTTTGAATTTTCTAAATTTCTGTTATATGCTCTCATGTGTTCCTTTATCCGAGAGATAAAAGGTCTACCAGTTTGTCCTATATAGACATTGTCACATGTGCCACACTTCAATTTATATACACCTGATAATTTTTCTTTTTTTGTTTTGGTTTTATTGTTTTTTATTATATTTTGTAGAGTTGTATTAGTTTTAAATGCCACATTAATGTTCAACTTTTTAAAGTGTTTAGATATTTTATTTGAAAGTGGGCCTATGTATGATTTATAAGTACATCGTTTTCATCATCTTGCGTGATTTGTTATTATGTTCATTCATCCAACTAAACAAACGCTAGAAAAACAAACGTCTATGGAATGGAAAAGTTTTCCATATGACAAATTGGAAGCCTTATATTAGACTTACTTTTTACTTTTGAGAGTCTCTCCACTTTTCAGCGGTTACTCTGTATTCCCATTCGCCATTCTTGCCGATCACGCCATTCCTCCTCCTCCAGACCTCGGTCGTTCATCAATCTATGGATCTCTCCTCTCCAAGTTGTTCTTGGCCTGCCCCGTTTCCTTCCACCAGAAGGTGACCATTCCAAAAGAGTTTTGGGCCACCTATATCCTCCATTCTCCTGACATGGCCATACCACTGAAGAGCTCGTCTTTCAATCCTTTCCACCACTGTCTCCTCCATATCCATCATCTGCCTCACTTCTTCATTTCTTCTTCTTTCCAACCTGGACACCCTGGCACTCTGCGTCTTATTCCATCCATCTCCACTGCCAAGATCTTAGTTTTTTGTCCCTCTACCAAAGTCCATCCCTCAGCACCATAAGTCATTATATTAGAAAGATGTTAAATATTTAAAAATTAAATCTTATATTATTGTCATCATCACTACATTTCAAAGATTAGTCTTCTGGTCTTTTCCACTTTACATTGAAATCTTGTCTTACTTTCCTTTGTCACCATATATATATATATATATATATATATATACAGGGTTAAAAAAACATCGGCATGGAGGTGAAGTGGTATATTGAGATATGTTGATCATTTTTAATAAGATACTCAAGTCCGGAAATGATTCATTTTCACACTATGAGTAGGTAACTTCTCAAGAGTTTCGTTGATGCGTTTTCACACTATGACTAGTTAATTATGTCTCAAGAGTTCCGTTAATTGGATTTCAAGACTCAATAGTTGACAATACCCTCACAATCACATCAATTTTCAAGATATCCACCTCCCATCTCATTGCAGAGCGAACATCGACAGTGTAGTGATTGGCGCACACATTCAAATACGTCTGCCTCGTTTGAATTATTTCTGCAGCACCATGGATTCGGGCTATAAGATCCATACGTGAATCTACTCGAGTCTGATAAACAGACTGTTTCATGTCGCCCCATAAAAAAGTATTCGAGAGGTTAAGATCAGATAATCTCGGAGGCCATGGGACTGTCCCTCTCGACATGGACACGTGGTATCCAAATGTCTCGTCACATTTGCATCTAAGGGAGCTGGAGCTCCGTCATGTTGCAGCCACATTCCGTTGCGAAGCCACGTATCACAGGTTCCGTATTTAATACGCGTGAGGTGTTGTCAAGTAATGACTCTTCAAATCCGTCGAACCAACACTGATCTTGAGACATAAATAACTAGTTATAGTGTGAAAACGCACAATTTCCAGACATTGGTACGTTATTAAAAAATTATCAACATGTCTCAATATACTACCTCACCTCCGTTGTCGGTGCTTTTGCAACACTCTGTATATAGAGCCCGACTCTACAACAATGAAAAAAATTAAGCATAATGGACATTTGTTTATATAATTTTATTTCTTATTCTTAGTTTAACTTCTCTTTTTATGTACTTTTAAGTCCCCCTTGCCAGCTTTACAATAACCCGACCTGTCGGGAGAGAGTTTTAAACTCTTGATCACATATAGGCTACACCTTTCTTACCATATAGGACCTGGAAGTCGTCCCAGCTCAATGGTTTGGCCACCTTCGAGACAACAAGGACATTAAGGAAAACACACCATTCACTCGCACATCCATTCTAAACAAGACGAATATGATAGGATGATTATGATGGCCAACTGGTGTTCGGGGACATTTGTCTTTCAGGTGAATAAAATATGCGATAAAATTGAAACCCGGGCCCGCTGCGTGCGATGCAAGAGCTGTTATATTTGTATTTATTTGATATATAGATAGTGCAGGATCCGAAGAGAGATCGACCTTCACCCATCTGCTTACCGGATGTAACATATTTTTTATTAAACCTCGAATATAGACGAGGGGGATTGAATTATATTTTTGGTTGTGATTATATGTCTTTTGGTCTTATGCCTATTAAAATATGTTCATGACTATCTTTAATTTAAAATATTCACTTTTATACTGTTTCATGACCGGTTTATTGCAGGCAATACCATACCATCGTGTTTATAATTAAATTATCTTCATTTTGATATGTATTTCGATTGGTAAACAGATTAGTGCAGTCACCTATATTAACTATACTTGCTTGCCAGGTAGTCATGGCCAGAAACAAGTAGGGAA
This sequence comes from Diploptera punctata, assembly GCA_030220185.1. Lineage (NCBI taxonomy): Eukaryota > Metazoa > Arthropoda > Insecta > Blattodea > Blaberidae > Diploptera > Diploptera punctata. The sequence continues at coordinate 1,313,475 of JASPKZ010009352.1, read as the reverse complement.
TACTACCTAGACATATGCTTTATATTTCAAACTCTCGGTTCAAATAATATTTGTTCGGTAACCAAGTGGGTGAAGCATCCGAAATGATAATTAAAATAATTTTAATTAAAGATAGCCATGAACATATTTTAATAGCTCTATTAACTCTAGTCCACCGCTGTGGTCTCAGGATAGCGTGCTGCCTTGTCATACAGCGGGCCCGGGTTTAATCCCCGGTCGGGACAGTTTTTCTGGGTGAGGTTTTATGGGGGTTTTCCTCACCTGTAAGACAAATGTCAGGAAAACTTTAAGGCCCGAACGGTCCCCGAAATCATATGGCCATCGCAATCATCATCATTCATATTCATCTTAGGTTAAGTTTAGGATTAGGGACTCTCCTGGCGCACCGTTATCATCATCACCCATCATATCATCGGGGCAACGTAACCCCGCCTTCCAGGCGTCCCAACCTCAGAAGTGGGTTACAAGTACGCCATGCCAGGAGAGAAACCAGGAATGTCGAAAGACAAACCTGGGGCATGTGAAAAAAAAAATTAATAGCCAAGTGTTTCTGGATGTATTCGTCTATATTTGAGATTTAATAAAAAAATATGTTTCATCCGGTAAACAGATGGGTGAAGTTCTCTTCGGATCTTAGACTAAGAACTATTGTAATTTTTTACATAATGATTTTTTTTACTGTTTTCATCATTCATAAATTTCTATAGTGCTGTATCCATTGATTTTCCGTTTTATTAATATCTGCAGTATATTTCTCTTTTTTTATTCATATGTTTCATAAGTTTGAATGCTATGTGTTGTCTTCCATAGCGCCATATTCGATATCAGCAATAAATATTTCCCAAAATTCACTATGAAATACTTATATCATTTATATATTTTCCTTTATTGTTTTAATAAAAGTTATAAGCACTCTCTTTTTCTTTATATTAGCTATATTTGTATTCATTATTTTTCAGACCCCTTCTCCGGTTTAATAATTTACTTTTTCCAAGTACCTCATAAGCTATTACAAACATTGCTGATTTTAAACTATTCCATTCTTCTTAATATTGTCTTCTTTTTTTTCAACCATTCGTAGTTCATGTGTGAGTCTTTGTTGGTATAAATATTTTACTCTCTTCCCGTAGAAGATGTACTTTGGATTTTAAATTTTGAAGTTTCATTTTTTTTATCTTGTCCATATTTCAATATGTGAAATATCAAAACATTGACGGAGCCCATATAATTGCTTCTAAATACTTAGTACTTGGGCATCTGAAATTTGACAACATATTATTTATTATTGGCTATTACGTAATAAATTGAGCCTCAGCACTCCAAGTATACTTACATGTCCATGTCTTTTTTTCGAAAAAGAATATTGGTATAATTATTTTAAACATAGTTTTATCGTTCAAAATTATTTCACTGAATGCACCTAGTATATTTGCTATTGGTTCTCTCGCATTCAAGTTTCCTACCGTATAACATGAGATTTCAGTTTTATTAAAGTTATTTTCTTGTTTTAGGCCTATTTTATTTATTTTTAATAGTGCTTCATAAAATAATTAAGTAGGCATACTTTAGGTGCATATATTTCCATCACACATAAATGTTCTCTATCAATTTCAAATATAACAATAAATATCCTTTCATTTATGTAAACATGATATTACTTTCTTTCTTTTTCATTTTTTGTCAATAAAGCTACTATTCTACTCACTGCTCGTTACATTTGCTTGACCAACTAACTCACTGGCCCTATCGAACTCATAGGTTCATGCCGCGTGGACATAAGCTCTCCATACATCCCTACCCTCAGCTACGTTCACATTAATCCCCTGTATAATCTACTTCCCTCAAATCATGGTTAATAGTATTTTCCCACCTCATTCTTGGCCTGCCTACTGGGCGCATTCCTCTGACTTTCCTAAAAGTAGTTTCCATGTCCTTCTTTCATTCCCCATTCGTGCCACGTCTCCTGCCCATCGCAGTCTACGAGACATAACTCTTAATATATCTGGTGTCCCATAAAGAGCATGTAGCTCCCTGTTATGTGGTCTTCTTCATTCAACTCTCTGTTCATCTCTCTTTGGTCCAATTTCTTTTTCTAAGAACTTTATTCACAAATACTCGTAATATATATTTTTTTCCTCTCTAAAAGTAAGAGTCCATACTTCACATCATTTAATATAATTGAGAGAGTATAATTATTGAGTCTCCAAATATTTTGAAACCCTATTTCGCCACAAAGGCATGTTAGGGTTGTAGCTTACTATAACAATATTATACCCTACATTGTAAAACAGAAATATTATCTTATGGGTTTTTCGCAAATTTGACCATGTTACACCGTCCCTGGAACAATTATCGTGGTTTCGTCTAAGAGATCGTAGAACTGTCCATTCCCTATCCCTTCTCTATAAAATACTTCACACATCATCGCCTTATTATTTATCACGCCGCTTCATCAGACTATCCGACACACATAATCTTGACACTCGATCCCATCAGCACATTGTCCTTTATATCCCGCCTCATCACACTGTATATTATTCATTATCTTTTACGGTGTCACTTACCAAAACATGGAATTCCCTTCCACCCTATGTCAGAGACTGTCAAACTATAACATCCTTCAAAAACAAACTAAAGAATTATTTAATAACAAACTAACTTATACACCTCACTGATAGTATTCTTTTAGCAATATTAATATATTTAATTATTTATGTAAATAATATTAAGAATAACAAATATTTTTATTTGTTTTGTTTTAAATATTGTATAATCGTTAAAATTAGTTTTCTATATCTCATTATTTTCCTGTTTTTTATATACACTAGACAGGGACAATTTAATATGTCTTGCTTGTATACATTTTATTATTAGTTTTAGTCTTAATTTTAACTAATATTAACTGGTTGTATTATAGATCGTAATATGTATATTAGATATTATCTTTTGATCAAATTTTTACTTAGTGTTTAATATTAGAGTTAATTAAGATTGTTATATTCTTATGTAATATATGTTTGTCCTGGTGAGTGGAAGAGAGGGCCGCATGGCCTTAACTCCACCAGGCTAAATAAATAAATCTTAAATAAATCTTAAAATCTTAAATCTTAATGAGTGTTATGAATTACATAAATCGTCTATAAGTGTCTCAGAAAATACTACATATTGTTATGAATGTGTGTTATGAATTTCATAAAATGTTTATAATAATTTTGGTTCTTAAAAATCACTTCACACATTGAGGCAGAAGCCTCATCACCATTTAAAAGTAAGTTTAACCAGAATCGTCGTCTTTCGAATACAGGACAATCAAATAAAACATGCTTTACAACTTCTATTGATTCTTGACATTTACAGTTATGATCACAGTCTGCGTTAGAGTAACAGTTTTTACATATTCTCGGTTTTTCCATTAATTTGTCTACCTCCTATATATAATAGGGATGTATGGAGAGCTTATGTCCGTGCTGCCATGAACCTACGGGTTCGATAGTGCCAGCGAGTAAGTAAGTACCTCCTATATATCTCATTTAATGATATTCTGCATGTAAGGATGCATTTACAATGTTGGCTCAGCACCACCATTTTGCCTGACGTGAACGTTTGAGTTGTTGCATAACAAAACAGAGGTGCGAGTGAAAGTTCAATAAAATTAATATTAAGCTATGTCAAGACACTGAAATCGCCCCTCCCTAAACGGCCTTCAGCTGTGGTCGGTCGCCTGGCACTAGCCAACGTGTGGACGTCTACAAGTGTGTCCTTTAGTAAATCTGATTTTATCATAAGTAATGCAACGAGTGATTTCCAAATTATCGATAAATTCACGATGTCACGAAGTGACGAGTCAATTTATCTAGAGAATTTGGAAATCAAGAGTGGCATTTGTTAGGACTATTTAACGAATAAAATTAAGCTCTTTACTCACAAATCATTATTTAACTATAGTTATTTTAAAATGTTAATATATTTCATGTAAACGGCGATGTTTGAAAACAAATGAGAAACGACAGGTACGCTTCATCTGCTTCTTTTGTTTATCACTGCAACCAGATCATAATATTTATTGCCAAAGGAACGCAATATTGTAAGAATGCTCTCTAGTGGAGAAAAAATGAAACACATCAAACTGTATATTAATTCATTTCTGATGTCGTATGATGTAAATATGACAATTGTATTTTTCTGGATTGTTACCTGGGAAAAAATACATTTAAGAAAGTGCAAACAGTGGTTTCTTTTTTTGGTGGTATAATCAATTGCTACAAATGTTTTAATATTAACTCCCGCATGCGGCATGTGTTGACATTCATGCACTATATATACAATCTGGTAGCCGTATTTTATATGGGGTCAGTCACTGCAAAATAATGGGCAGACCTGTTCAGAATATTAAAAAGGAGGAGCTTTCTTTAATATGGTAAATATAACACTGATAAATATTTCGTGAAACACGACTCTGATTGGTTGTAAAACAGAAATAATTGAAACGTGATTGGTCATTGACTCCTATTTGGGGCATGAGTTAAATAGTCATAAGTAATGCCACGAGTGATTTTCAAATTATCGATAAATTCACGATGTCACGAAGTGATGAGTCAATTTATCTAGAAAATTTGGAAATCAAGAGTGACATTTGTTAGGACTATTTAACGAATAAAATTAAGCTGTTTACTCACATATCATTATTTAAATATAGTTATTTTAAAATGTTTATATATTTAATGTAAACGGTGATGTTTGAAAACAAATCAGAAACGTTTATGTTTCATTTGTTCATCACTGCAACCAGATCATATTATTTATTGTCAAAGATCACAATATTTTAAGAATGCACCCTAGTGGAGAAAAAATGAAACACATCAAACTGTTTATAACCAACATGTTGGTTATTAATTAATTTCTGATGACCTATGATGTAAATGTGTCAATTATATTTTTCTGGAACGTAAATATCTGGGAAATAATACGTTTAAGAAAGTGCAAACAGTGGTTTCTTTTTATTGTGGTATAATCAATTGCTACAAATGTTTTTCTATTATATCTCGCAAGCAGTATCTGGTTACATTCGTGCATTATATATACAATCTGGGAGCCACTTGAATTCTAGGTTTCTCACATCTTAATATATAAATTGTTATATTCAACGTATTTCTTAGAGAGTTAGTCACTGCAAAATAATGTTCTGACCTATACAAAATGTTAAAAAGAAGGAGCTTGATTTTAATATGATAAAATTAAATTGATAAAATCGAGTGAAAAACGTTTGTGATTGGTTGTAAATCACAATTCATTGAAAAGTAATTTGGTCATTGACTCCATTTTGGAACATGAGTTAAATAGTCGTGGTTAATTCATTATAGGGCATGTTCCAAATGCAACTATATATTGAGTCATGATAAAATTAAATGACAGAAAAATATTAAATGTATCAATTGTTAAGTAAAGCTGTAAGTAAATATTCTGTCATGTTATTTAAAACTAGCAGAATGATATTACACTTAGAAAAATGTTTTAGTGTAGAAATCATTATTTTAATTCTGAATTTATTCACTCTATCTATTTCTCCATTTTGTCTAGTTTAACATCTTCCTTTATAAGTACTGCTGGAAAAAATTAAGTGGCCGCAGTCTCGAACATTTTGTCTAGTTTAACATCTTCCTTTATAAGTACTGCTGGAAAAAATTACGTGGCCGCAGTCTCGAACAGTGAATATATCGAAAAGTTTCACTTCGCATCAACATTCTTTAAACGACGCATGAAGTTGAATTAGTTTCTGAACTACGGGGCCATCCATGGAACAGCTGTAAAGCTCTTATGTAATGATTCGAATGTCGCGAGTTCGAGCCTTGTTTAAGCTCTCATTTTTATTATGATGAACTTATAGAAGATTTCCGGGCTGTTGGCCGTGGTCTTGAGGCTTGTAGTTCCCCGACGTTTTGCCAGAGACCCCACACTGCATCCTCAAGGGTCGTCTCAAGAGGCTTGTAGTTCCCCGACGTTTCGCCAAAGACTGCGTCCTCAAGACAACCCTTGGGGATGCCGGACACAGTCTCTGGCGAATCGTCGGGAACTACAAGGTTCAAGACCACGGCCAACAGCCCGGAAATCTTCTACAAGTTCATCTTATTTTTTACCGTTATTCTATGTATCTATATACCCTGTTTTCCCCCGTATGGCGATTAGGGTGCTCCCTAGTGGGAATGTTTTAGCCAAGATAATTTATCAGCATCATCCGGTATCATGGCAGCTGCCGCCGTCTTCCGGAAACCAAACACCATTCCTCTCTATCCATCCATTGATCTTCCTCCATTCCTCTGATATTCATAGCTGCTTGTACCCCTTCTATCCAAGTTTTCTTCGGCCTTCCTCTCTTCCTCCTTTCCATTGGGATCCATTCCATAACAATTTTTGGCAATCTTTGCTCTGGCATTCGTTTAACATGACCATACCACTGCAATCTTTTCTTTTATATGATGTCTATGATGTCCGGCTCCTCTTGTACACCCATAATTTCCCTTATTTCTTTATTTCGTATTCTATCCAGATAATTTAGTTATGCTTATTTACCCATATATGTCAGATCGAATGATATAGAGTCGGCAAATCGCTTAAGTGAGACACCTAGTAGGTAAGTAAGGTATTACCTTTTTTTTAGTGATATAAATAATAAAAATGTTAGTTTTCTTAACAATACAGATACACAATATTAGTGTTAGTTTTTCTTCTTATATTATTACATTATATATACTATATCGCAACGAAAAATAAATAAAGGATGTAACGAGGATTTAAACCAGAGATTCATTCATTCATAGTGTTCTGCTCAAGAGCAGGTCTTTCACTGCAACCTCAGCATTCTCCACGCTTTCCTTAACTCAGCTTTCATTTTTGTATCTGCATACAAACCATTTATTGTAATATTGTCTATCATCTGATGTCTTTTTCTGCCTCTAACTTTCTTTCCGTTGACCATTCTTTCCAGAGCATCCTTCAGCAGGCAGTTTCTTCTTGGCCAGTGGTCAATCCAATTTCTTTTCCTCTTCTTTATGAGTTCCAGCATTGATCTTCTTTCACCCACTCTGTCTATCACATCTTTATTTTTTACTTTGTCTGTCCATTTTATACGTTCCATTCTTCTCCATATCCACATCTCAAAAGTTTCCAGTCGCTTTTCCTCATTCCGTCGTAATGTCCAAGTCTCTGCACCATACAATGCTACACTCCACACAAAGCACTTCACTAGCCTCTTCCGTAAATCTTATGCCAAAGGTCCGCAGAAAATGCTTCTCTTCTTGTTAAAAGCTTATTTTGCCATTGCTATCCTCTGCTTTACTTCTTGACCGCAGTTTAAACCAGAGATATCGAGACTTAAATGACGATATCCTTCCAACTTAACTATATGGCATATACTCAAAGTGTATATGCATTTCAAAGCATTTATAATAATACAACTTCACATTAATTTACGTTATATCATGATTATTTAACAATTTTATAAAATTGTTTATATTAACAATAAGATTATAATAGTAGTAGCAGTAGTATTTTTAACTTAAAACCAAATCACTGATTAAGGAATTGTTTAGCGGATATAATTACTTTCAAAGCAGGTCTTAAGAAAACAAATTACGCTTCTGTTGTATTATGTATATACGTTCTGTATACATATATTAAATCTTTGAAATGAATATCTGTATTTAACGTACTTGAGCGTCTAGCAGTCTTGTAGGATTCAGATGGAATTTGTTTAAATTTAATTAATCAATGGTTACACAAAATTTCCAAATTCACTTTATTTATTTCACACTATTTAATTCTATACAACCCACAAATAATTTTTCTGCTAAAAGACTGTATTGTAAACACAAGTTTTTTTTATAATTCAGTTCACGCTTTGAGCAAAGGATCAACAATGCTTCACAATATGTTTTATTAATAACTTAATAAGACTCTAAAATATATCTATATTACTAATTTTTTAATTATAAAATATATTTTTATCACAGTGAATTTTTTTTATTATATTACGATCTAGGTTGAGACTAAGGCCGGTATTCAAGAACCACGCTTTCTGCGAAGAGCGACTCTCAGCCCATCTCTCCATAGTTAATTATGTGGGTCATGCAGAACTTACTCTAACTGGCTCACTCTATTCAACAAGTGCTAACAAGATATTTATTTAAAAGTTTCCGGGAACACATTGAAAGATTAGAGTCTCAGCTTACGGAAGACGAAGGTGGAATGGCCTAGAGAGCTTGGTTCTTGAGTACCGGCCTAGGACTGTTCGATAAAGCGAACAATGTTTTAATTTTCTGAGGTAAACACGAGTAATTCTCCTTGTTTTATGCCAAGGAAGATTGTTCTTCTTCTTCTTCGGCTTTCCCCCACTTACAGGTTTGCCGTCTTCAGTTTCCATTTATCTCTATCATTCCAATCTCCCTCTTCCAAATTCCTATCATCCATTATAGTTCTGACGTAGGTTTTCCATTTCCATCTTGGTCTGCCACGTTTATTTCTTCCAGGGGGTGACCATTGGTATATATGTTTTGGCCATCTTTCATTTCCCATTCTTTGTACATGACCATACCATTTAAGCGTTTGATTCTCAATCCTCTTAACAACAGATGTGGTTACATTCATTTCTCTCCAAAGGAATTCATTTCTTATTTTATCCTGTCTTGTTTTTTGGAGGCTTCTTCTAAAATAATCAAATTCAGCTGTTCTAATTTTATTCTTTTGTAATTCCGTCAAAGACCAAGTTTCACATCCATACGACAAAATGTTCTGTATTATATCGCAATGTACTTCAGATTGTTCTGTTAAGAATAAAATATTTATCTTTCTATTTATATACATATTGTAAACATAAGCAATGATGAAGTCATGGAATATGTAACTGGTGTTGATTTCAAAACAATCATTAAGAAGACAGGAAACACTATATTTCCACTCTCTCTCTAAATAAATAAATAAACAACACTGTTTGTGTTTGAATGCGTGACGACGTAAATATTCCCCACAACGTTGTCATTAGAACATTCAGAACACTTCCATCATTATAACTAGATATCGGATTATATGCAACATAACAAGCTCAAAATATGTTTGCAAATATGAATGAAAAATGCTTAAAATATGCATGAAAATGTCAATATATGCAATATCAAATAATAAAAAAACATAATAAGTATTTAATACACAAGTGATCTGATTGGTGAGTTTTTTATTAAAAGAATTTACCAAAAATATATACAGCTCAATAGGCCACTTTCACCAATTAATGTTTTAAACTGGTCAAACAAGTTTCTACAGGCCCAGCTGTCCATTCCCAAGAACAGATATTGACTGAAGACAAAATTGATAATAAATAAACAAACCCAATTTTCAGTTTTAAAAATTTTAAATAATAATAAACAAATTCAGTAAAAAATTTTAACTGAATTTGTTTGTTTATTATATTATCAATTTTGTCCTTCCAGTCAATATCATGGCTCAATATCTGGTCTTGAGAATGGACAGAGTGGCTGTTAGATAGAAGTCGAAACTTGTTGACCATTTTAAAACATTAATGGTGTGAAATGAAAATGGGGCACATATGACTGTATATATATTTTAATAATAAGTATTGCTTTATTACATATTTTAGTTATAAATTAACACAATAATTAGTATTTTTATTATCTGATTTATTAATATTATAATTTGTAACTGATATAAAATATAAATGTACTAAGTCAGTATCAGGCAAAAGTATTGTTTACCAAAATGAAAATATTCTACATTTTGCTATTATTGTAAACGGAAAACGAACAGGTTACTGTTCCAAATGTTCGGTAGGAAGGGGGTGTCTTCGATCGCTCAAAATATCTTTATATAACAGAAAATGACCTTCCTACGGCCAACTGACGTAATTGGGACAGTAAATTTGAATTTGGGTTGCTATTTTGGCACTTATTATTTCTCTGGCAAAACCTAGCCCCGTCCAATTTATAAAACTAGGCATATAGTTTTGATATAAAGTGCAAAGCCTAAGGGTCGGATTGGAATACCTCCGGCAATAACGAGTTCAGCAGTTGTCGGAATTTATCCATTAACTGAATAGATTCAATCATCGCCAAACATTGAGTTTCAAGCTTTTTAATAGTTGCATATATATGGGAAAAATGAGTGCTAATCACAGCTATGTTTTTTAAATACTGGAATCGCTAAATGCTTTCTTGCACTGACAAACTGGCAGAGTCTCTGTTCTATAGAAATCGTTTACTACACTTTTGATGGCCTCGAAATATCCATTGTAAAAGAACGCAGATTTTTAAAATGTAGTAAATATATCACGAAAATATGCGTTTTTAGTTAAAATATGCAATAAGAGGTGAAAAAGGTCTAAATGTGTAAATGCATATGCAACATGCAAATTGATATAATCCGGTCTTTAATTATAACTATAGATGTTAAGTTACGTCATATAGAGATCCAACGTGTAGTGTTGCCATCGTCGAGTATTAACGTAAATTTGAACAAACCTTAATTTTTAAAACAGCTGCCACTTTCATTCGTGCCTCGCGCATCCCAGACCTTACAGGGGTAGGATTATTAATCTTGAATCATATAAATACTCATTGACTTCACAAGGTCATTGAGCGCCTTCCGGGATGAATGATCATTTCAATTCCGGGTCCAATTCCGATACCATCTGAGCTTTTAAGATAAGACAGGACATTGACTCACGCATTCATAGTAATCAAAGGTGATTAGTATTCATAGAATATTTTGGGCGTAACGATTTCTGACATTTGTCTTACAAGTGTGGAAAAACCCCGGATTAAACCAAACCCAACTATCGAGGCCTAATCCAAAACCGCTACGTCCTAGGTAACGCTGTTATCCCTAAACCATAGCTGTTAACCATTAGGCCTACTTTGCTTATAACCATGAAAATGTATAAAATTTGAAAATAATTTGCTGACTTATGGCTAAATTAGCTTAATATGTTTGGTTGCAAATTTACAGATTATCTAAAAATTTACTTCAGTTTTAGGAGAGCCTATTTTATGGACAGAATTTAGATGTGCAATTTCAAGCAAATTACCGACATTCCTGTCTTCCTCTGTTTGCTGTAAAATCTGAATAGTGGAAATTAACATATACAAAATAGTAACAATAAGTATTATAGACTTCTAGGGGTTGTAGCGGGGACTTAGTAGATAAAGGAACCCATGTCCTTAAGTAGTCTAGGTGGAAAGGCCCTGCGGCTAGCCAAATTAATGACAAGCGGTGAGCGATTCCTTTTGGTTCTCCAGGATGTCCTAGAAAGGAGAACCCCGGGTTCATGCTTAAGCATTAGCCCCGGTGTGATTTAGATATGATTAGATACCGGTATAATAATAAATAATAACGAATAACCATCATTCTAACCTGCATGGTAGCGACGGTGTGCTCCGACTTGTGTATGATTTCGTAATTTTTAAATATGGCGCTTGTGGCCGTCAGCCAATAGGAGGCTGGTGATTTTTTAATGTGTGATTTTTTGTATTAATTTGTTAGGATATCGTGATCGAATGATATCCATGGTGTTCTTAATGATTGTTTTAAGCTAATACCGAGATATTGTTAGTTTAGTTTAATTTAAAATTATTATTATCGCGAATTATGTGTTAGCCATTCGCGTGGCTGTCTGGGGATGCCACGCCCCTTTTTAGAAAATATGTTATTATGTTCGATTCGAAATATATAATTATATTATTTCTTTTCTGTGATATATTATGTGGTATTTGAATGCATTCGATGTATTTTCAATTAAGTTTGGTTATTTAAAATGCCTAAAAAGCAGTAGTGTCTCTGAGCCAATCAGGAGACTGTGTGATGTTGCCACGCCTATTTCGTGGACTTGTAAAATTTTTCGTTTAAATTTTTATCGCGAAGTTTGCACATTAGCAGCCCAAAGCCGATCCAGGGAAGTTCGCACTCTATGATGGAATGAAGTAAGTCCGAAAAACCAGCGCCAAGTCGAAATGAAATCTTTCTCATTCTCTTTACCCGGCTCAGTGAAAATTGGGAATAAAATTTACTGGTGGGAGCTAGGGGACCACTCCGGCATTCGCCTTCACGCTAAGGAAACCACCAGAAACCTTTAGCAGAGTAGTTATCTGAAAAAGAATTGATAATTGTATTTATATAATATTTTCTAATGTTGTTCTATGACACAGGATGATACCCATCGGCCATCCGTTGTGCCATGTGCCATAGATGTGTATTTTTTTAAGATTAGAGGTGTAATTTCGTTAAATAGCCCATTAATTTAGAATTTTGAAAAGTTATGGGCGGAATCATACCATTTTGATGTAAAATAAGTTTGAAGATCGAAACTCTCAATAATACTAACAAAAATTACTAACAACCTTAAGTATAAAAGTAAACAAATAGACTGATATCGTGTGTCTTGTGTTTTAGAGTATTACAGATTTCTAGGGGTGCACTACACATATCGAGTTGCAGGAAGATCTTCTTGCACGAATTCTGGTGGCAGCAGAAATTATTGAGCACACACCAGGTCTTATGGGGCGTGTGTACGAAAACATGCGTCGCGGGTACACTTTGTGCAACGAACATCAGGGTTGCCACGTGGAACTGCACTTGTAATACAACCCCTTATCTCTGTAATGTCCATCGCTGTGGTCTCGAGATAGCGTGCTGCCTTGTCACGCAGCGGGCCCGGGTTCGATCCCCGGTCGGGGCAGTTTTTCTGGGTGAGGTTTTTATCGGGGTTTTTCCTCACCTGTACGACGAATGTCAGGAAAACTTTAAGGCCCAAACGGTCCCCGAAATCATATGGCCATCATCCTTATCATTATCATCCTTACCATTATCATTATCATCATCATCCTTCACCGGTGTGGAAAGCAACGGGAAGCTACCACACCTACACAATTCCCTAGTAAAGCTGCAAGCATAGCATTAGAATGCTATGATTGCAGTGAAGGACCTGCCTTCGGGCAGAATTACTATGGATGGATGGATCTCTGTAATACAGACTTCTGTCTGTAATACTTATTCTGAAATACCAGACACATAATATCAGCCCATTGTGTTCCGATCTTCAAACCTATTTTACATTGAAATAGTACGTTTCTGAACAATGGTTCCTCTACAACCCCTAGAAGTTTGTAATACTTATTGTTAATCACTCTGTATATTTTATTAATTTTTTTTATAGTGATAATACAAATGCTTCTATATTATACAGAATGCTCTAAAATTCCCCTTACAAACTTCTAGAACTTATAGAGGAGACTGAGTTGATAATATTTAGAATTGGAAACTATGTCCGGAAACTTACTGTTTCCGTGCTACAGGCGTTTGAAAACATGTTTTTAACGCGACCACTTTTACAAGTAATTTATTATGAGGCGTGGCACAGTACATCACTTGTTTTACAATTCAACTCATTGATAACCAAAGAAACAAAATGGAAACTGAATCATGACTTGCATTAATAATCCCGGTTACACCCTCCACAATCAAGTTTTGCCGTTTTCAAAATTTCGAAAAATGTTTACTTTTTTTTGGAAAAACACCAAGTCTTGGAATACTCGATAGGGAAATTTTCGATTTAGACGAATCGCGAAGCTATTACTCGTTGTGACACGTGACGTACGTTCAGGCAATGCTTGTTTTCAAACGGCTGTAGCACGGAAACGGTAAGTTTCCGGACATGGTTTCCAATTCTAAATACTATCAATTCAGTTCCCTCTACAAGTCCTAGAAGTTTGTAAGGGGAATTTTAGAGCACCCTGTATGTAGGCATATATGTGGATTTACATTTACAGTTCAACTAAGACATTGCTTTTATTTTATTTTCCTGTAGTTTCATAAAATTACTTTTTTAAAAATTGAAAACTTTATTTTGACATGTCACGTACATTTACTTCTAGTTTTACTCGAATTTATGAAACCAATAGTAGAAAGTAAATGGTCTGTGCACGTATGGATTGAAATGCAAATTAGAGCTAAACAAACAATATTGTCTTCATGCTTCGGCGTTCATGTGCAATGAACCACAACTAGACCCCTACTATACAATAACTCACTGCCTTGTAAAATATTATTAAGTACCAGTTTCATTTTACAAGCCATATTCTTAGTAATCAATTCCGAATTAATACTTTCTTTAGTTTTCTAACGTTACACAGTTTATTATGGATATCTGTTCGCCGTATTTTTCCAAATATAATTAATAGATGATCATATTTTGAATGAACCTAGACAATTATTTACACAACGTAACTTTGGTATTTCTTAGTCGTGAAGAATGGGAAGTGACCTCACGAAACGTTTCCATGTTGTCAGCTGTTTTATTCAGCTGACTGTGTAATTGTTACGCATGCGAACGTCATGACAACTGCTTGCCGTGCATACTCTAACTTTTTTTTTGTATTCTATATACCTTTTCGGGATTCTTGGCCGTGTCTTCTGTAGGTGACATCTTCAGGAGATTTTAGGAGATTTTGCTTGTGTAGATTTTCGTAGTAAATGCGAATTAAAAATTAAAATATACAATTATGAAATATTTACCTAAAAGGTCCGTCTCCTCAACTTTATTAGTTATTTATCTGTAGCGCTTTCGGAACTAGTCCCATCATCAGGAGGATTCAACGGTACTTCATCATGAATCTAATTAATGTCAACTGCTAATTAGTTGTTAATTTCTGTGATTTTCCCGTAACTATGATTTTTAGTTAATCATTTCTAATTGGTTGAATTAAACATAGAGTAGCTCACCCATTTGCTATTTTGTCAATAAGGTTTTATTTAACACTTTTCTTGTTTTATTAATTCACAAACCTTCCTATTTTCTGTTAAAATTGTGTTTATGTTTATTTATCTCATTAGCTCCTCTGTTCAATCGAGTATAATAAAATAATAATGTATAGTATTACATAAAACCGAAGTGTCATTAAATAAAATCATATGATTAGTATTATTATGAAAATGTTCTACAACAGATTTATCTGATTGATCATAATGACAGTGTCTTACGTGTCCTTTGATCCTGGTACGTATTAACTGATCGTTTTGTAGTTCCAATATAAAACTTTCCACAACTGCATCGGATACGATAGGCTACAGACCACTGAAAAGTTTAGAATCTCTAATATCTATGGTAGATCTAAAATATTCTTGAAGTTTTTTTTAGTAGGTCCACCGCTGTGGTCTCGAGGTAGCGTGCTGCCTTGTCACGCAGAGGGCCCGGGTTCGATCCCCGGTCGGGGCAATTTTTCTGGGTGAGGTTTTTATCGGGGTTTTTCCTCACCTGTAAGACAAATGTCAGGAAAACTTTAAGGCCCAAACGGTCCCCGAAATCATATGGCCATCATCATCATCCTTATCATTATCATCATCACCATCATCAGCAGCAGCATCATCCTTCCAACAGCTACCACACCTACAATTCCGTAGTAAAGCTGCAAGCATAGCATGAAAATGTTATGATTGCAGTGAAGGACCTGCCTTCGGGCAAAATTACTATGGATGGATATAGGCCCCTACTGTTTTAATGTTATGTCTCTGAAGGAGTTTACCTATACGATCTATAACTTTATAGATATGAGGCAAAAAGGGAT
Source organism: Diploptera punctata (assembly GCA_030220185.1). NCBI lineage: Eukaryota > Metazoa > Arthropoda > Insecta > Blattodea > Blaberidae > Diploptera > Diploptera punctata. The sequence goes on along the minus strand of JASPKZ010009352.1, from coordinate 1,297,855 downwards.
TTGTTTTAACGTCTTTGTTCTTAGAAACATTTTTCCCCCAAATGCCCCAGGTTTGTCTTTCGACATTCCTGGTTTCTCTCCCGGCATGGCGTAATTGTAACCCACTTCTAAGGTTGGGGCGCCTGGAAGGCGGGGTTACGTTGCCCCGATGATATGATGGGTGATGATGATAGTGGTGCGCCAGGAGAGTCCCTAATCCTAAACTTAACCTAAGATGAATATGAATGATGATGATTGTGATGGCCATATGATTTCGGGGACCGTTTGGGCCTTAAAGTTTTCCTGACATTTGTCTTACAGGTGAGGAAAAAACCCGATAAAAACCTCACCCCGAAAAACTGTCCCGACCGGGGATCGAACCCGGGCCCGCTGCGTGACAAGGCACCACGCTACCCCGAGACCACAGCGGTTTAACTTACTTGTTATAATTTGGATGTATGAATCTTTCAATCTCTTTGCGAGAGTACCTATTTATCATGAAAACTTTTTTTTTAGAAGAGTCAATTCTTTTTTTAGTTTTTTTTTGGGCTCGCAGATATTACGTGCTCTTTCTGTCAATGCTTTAATTATGCCTAATTTCTGACAAGGATTGTATATTTAAGTTTTTTGTTTCTTTAGTTTAACCTCCCTCTTTATAGGCCCCATTCAATATCGGCCTTACAATTATCAAACATCTTAAAATGTAATATCAGTATATACAAACTTTGTGTTGTTAAGGACTTGGAAAATTCAAGGGCTAGGGAAAATTATTGGCTTGGAAATCAGATAGGCTACATCTCAAAAAGTACATTTTTGTAAATGCTGAAATATTTAATGAAAATATTGATCCAACCGAGAACATTAAACCTGAATCAAACATATTATGTTGGGCTACAAGAGACTGCTTCAAACTATAAAGCAAAAGCCATATCATAAATACAGTATAAAATTACGAAGTAGTGTGTTCAACTGTTCAGATTAACATGGCCATTGGTTATTTGATTCATGTAAATCTTCTCAGTTCTCTTTACATTATAACATTATTATAATTATCCTATATAACTTAAATTACAGAACGTTTCTTTTAAAATACAATAGGAAGTAACATTAAGAGGTTTCTTTTATAAGATTCATGATGTGTTCCGTTGAGGTTTATTCAAAATTAATATAAAATTATAGAATATTCACCTGAAAGGTCCGTCTCCTCAACTTAATTATCATTTAACTGTAGCGCTTTCGGGACTTGTCCCATCATCGGCAGGATTCAAAACTACATATTCTATAATTTTATATTAATATTAAGAGGTTTGTTTAATAATTAAAACATGTTGTCTGTTCGTTCTTACCTCTTATAGTTGTTTTTGTCGAACATGTTTCAGAGTTTCTTAGCTCCATCGTCAGCGATTATAGACTGAATTTTCTCATGTTGTCGGCCCTGTTTCTTGATTCCTGTTCTCTTTGCCTCTGGTCCAATGAATTTACTAATGAGCTTCCTTTCTGCGGGAATTTCAAAGTTCATAATTCTTTCCTTGTTCTTCTATAGGCCTATATAGATTTGTTTTCCCATATGGTGAATTCATTTATGTTTTCTAACTGTTTTAATAATTTTGTGTTTTTCTAACCAAACATGAGCAGTGGCTGCTCATGTTTGGTCAGAAAAACACAAAATAGATGTAAACACAAAATTTTTAAAACAGTTAGAAAATAAAAATGAACTCACTATATGGGGGGAAAAAATCTATATACAGAAGAACAAGGAAAGAATTATGAACTTTGAAATTCCCGCAGAAAGGAACCTCATTAATAAATTCATTGGACCAGAGGCAAAGAGAACAGGAATCAAGAAACAAGGCCGACAACATGAGAAAATTCAGTCTGTAATCGCTGACGATGGAGCTAAGAAGCTCTGAAATATGTTCGACAAAAAACAACTCTAAGAGGTAAGAATGAACAGACAAAATATTTTAATCATTATTTGATAATTTGATAAAACATCTGTTGTAAATGTCGTGACATTTTAAATGTTATTTATTTTATAAATCTAATAATACATCCATTAAATAACCACTAATTAATTTCAGACATAAAGCTGGAGATAAATAATTTAAGTGCAGTCCAATATTAAATAAGTTGCATTTCTATTTATTATTCAATATGGCTTCCTTAGAAGCATGATTTATCTTTGTTCACCTGCCTTACTTCATAAGAAGCATTAGACAAAATATTCAATACTGGACCATTTGATAAGCAAGAGTAACATTGCTATAACATCACAAAAAACATATTTAGGTTACTTTTGACATTACGAACTTAATTTATAGCCTCTTGTCAATCCAAATATTCGTTGCCAAACCCTTGGAAGACGGCACACTACATCTGCAGTACCATTTCTGGATATCTCTTTCTCTTGATCGATCTAGAGCTATCTGAAAATCATCTCTTGATTTAATCGAATATATTGTATAGGATCTTTGATCTCTAAGAATAAGTTATAGTCACAAGGGCTCCTGTCTGGTGTCTCTGGTTGATGTTCGAGTACTGCCCGATTCCAACCTCCAAACAAATTCTACTGTACATCTTTTTAGGGCGGTATTACTTTACTAAATGTGAGAAACGGTTAATGTATTCACAAAATATTGCTATTTCGATACTTTCAATATTACCTATTTATGCAACAAAGACTGTTCAGTAACGTACTACAAGATTACAAAAGTCGCCACTAGGATCGCTGATTTACAACGTTTTGCCATTACTTATCAAATGCATTTCTTCATAAGAATCTCTATTATTTTTTTTTTTTGTTTCCTGAACAAATGCCAATAACACTAAGGTTCATTTGGCCACGAACACTGAAACATGAAATTTCTCTTTTCATTTTTTTCTTGAATAGTATCAGTTAATGAATAATTTAAATTTCGTGCTTACCAATATATAACACTGGAACCTTGCCATCGTTTAGCCGATGTGAATTTACGCTATGTCAATTGACTTCAGCTACATCGTGTTGAATAAAATTGTGAAATCTTAGAAGTAAAACTAAAACTTTAGAATTATAAATGCTCCTTATTTCGTGCGATGTTTAGATAAAATACCACCTTCATTCAAAGATAATTTCAAGCATCCCATGGCATTTTCCATATAACAATTCAGATTGACTTTCTATAGGTCAGTGCTCTATTTATTGTCTATTTAAGTTCGGAAATCAGAGTTTACATTGAAAGTTAGGCTGTTTATTTTTATACAAGATCCTATGGCTTATGGAACCCGTAGAATCAATCTCATTCTCCTTTGCCCCTTTCCCAGTCAACTGAATCTAGCATCATATCGCTGATAATCCAGTTTCCTAAGATTCATTCGAATATCATCATCTTGACCTTATTATTTTACATCAGAAATAACACCGACAACGGTTATTATGTAAGGCGGATCGAGAAAACCCATGTCCAGAAATGCATGATTTGGGCGCTGTGGGGCTCCGAATTTTGAGAAGTGTTCAAATATTGCACTATCTCCTCTACTATTTAATTTTACTAGAGCATGCCATTAAACTTTTAGAGAATGAGGAAGGCTTACAACTGAATGGTATTAATAAGCTGTTTATGCTGATGATGTAGTACTACTGGCCGATAGCGAGAAGATACTAAAGGCCAACACGCACACACTATTGAGCAACACTAAGAAATTAGGACTGGAAGTAAATATCAATAAAACTAAATATATGGTCACACGTAGAAATACATTATATAATGGAAATGGACAGCTAATGACAAATGAGGGAAATTTTGAGGAAGTGGCTGAATTCAAATACCTAGGAACAATAATCACAAATAGGAATGAGATGCACAAAGAAATTAAACATAGGCTCAATTCTGGAAAGCGTGCTATTATGCATTTCAGAGACTCTTGATGTCCCAACTCCTTTCAAAAAACGTTAAACTGAAAATATATAAAAGTATTATTCTACCAGTTATATTATATGGGTGCGAAACATGGACTCTTACTTTAAGGGAGGAAAGGAGATTACAAGTATTTGTGAATAAAGTACTTAGGAAAATTTTTGGACCAAAGAGAGATGAACAGACAGGTGAATGGAGAAGACTACATAACAATGAACTTTTTATATAGAAAGCCAGATATAATAAGAACAGTTAAGTCTCATAGACTGCGATGGGCAGGACATGTTGCACGTATGGGGAATGAAAGACTTGCATGGAAGCTTCTTGTAGGAAAGCCAGAGGGAAAACGCCCAGTTGGTTGACCAAGAATGAGGTGCGAGAATAGCATTGGCTATGATTTGAGGAAAGTAGATTATACAGGGAATGATTGATTATATAAAACAATGGCTGTTCCTTCGTTGTTGTATGGAAGTGAAAATTGGATAATGAAATCAAGGGATAAAAGCAGGATACAGACTGCGGAAATGCTGTTTTTACGTAATGTGAAAGGATGCACAAGGGCGGGTAGAATAAGGAATGAAACTATACGAGAAGAATTAAATATATATAAAATTGAAGATAAAATCAGCGAAAATAATAAGAAATGGACAGAACACTTAATGAGAATGAACAACGAAAGAATACCAAAAAGAACCTTCCTGTATAATCCCAGAGGAACAAGAGATGTTGGCCGACCACGCAGAAGATGGACTCCACTTTTAACTTCGCCGGAACAGGCTGAATAGCCTAAACCTTGTAGTAGAAAAAGAAGATGATTGGAAAACATTAGTTCAGGATAGGGATGTATGGAGAGCTTATGTCCGCGCGGCCATGAACCTACGGGTTCGATAGTGCCAGTGAGTAAGTAAGTAAGTAAGTTCAAATATGGTTGGTTGTGGGTTCAACATTTCTTAAGAAACCGAACACTAGCACTATACCGTACAGTAAATTACAAAAGGATATCAAAATTATGTTCTGCTCTCTGAGCGTTATCGTACGTCGCTCGTGCAGTGACTAGCACACTTGATGAAATTAATGCGGTATTTCAGTCACAGCGTGGATTCGTGCGATAAGGTACTCCTCTGATATCACAGGAGTAACTTACACCATCGTTTCCCAACCTGTGGTTCCCGAACCCCGAGGGGTTCGCAAAGACCATATTTCCGAACACTTCAATAACCTCTCTTGGCTCCGTCTTACTGACAGACGTACATCATCATCATCATCTGCATTCATGGATTAGGTCTGTTGACCCGTTCCGACTTCAGCCCATCTCTTTCTAGGTCTGCCCACATCTCGGGTGCCTTTAGGTTTGTATTTTGTTATTTGTTTTGGATATCTATCTTCATTCATTCTGTCTATGTGTTGCTTCCATTTGTGTCTATATGCATCTATTTTATCAGTTATTGCTAATATTTCAAGTTCCTGTCTTATTTCTGTGTTCTTGATTCTGTCTTCCTTAGTGCACCCTTTAACATATCTCAAAAATTTCATTTCTGCCGCCGTTATCCTACTTAGATCTTGTTTTTTATGTATCCAGGCTTCTGTTCCATAGAGCAGTACCGGTACTGCCAACATTTTATAAAATTTCAATTGGGTCTCTCTTGTTGTTTTGTTATTTAGTGATCGTTTTATCGTACCACATATTCCCTGGAATTTTGCTATTTTATTAGTTATATCATTATCATAATTAAATGAAATGTCACATCCTAGATAATTTAAATGGTTCACCTGTTCTATGATTTTGTTTCCTATTACTATTTTCGATCTGATTTGATTTTTCCCTTGGAATGCCATTACCTTAGTTTTTTCTATGGATATTTTGTGATTATATTGTTCACATATATTATGTAGTTTAAAAATATTCCTTTGAAGTTCGTCTTCTGTATTTGCTATTATTACCTGGTCATCAGCGTACAATAATGTTTTCAAGTAGTGTGTTTTATCTAATTTTATTCCTGTATTTGTTTCTTCGTTCCATTTTGCTATTATATCATTGATGTATAAGTTAAATAAAACTGGAGAGATACTGCATCCTTGTACATTGCACTCTCTTTCACTACTTTTCAAGCTCCTGAATTCCTACACTCCTACTTATCTGGCGTCCAGATTTGGGAAGTTATCCTCTTACCACGATATTGACACTAGATCACAAGATAACAGTCTGCTAACAATCCCTCTTCATAGCACTTCCTCTTATCCTTCTTCCTTCACAGTAGCCTCTGCCCGCTCCTGGAATTTCCTTCCTCAAGATATCAGGGGTTGCCGCACACTTGGCACTTTTAAGTCACGCTTATGCAGTTACCTGTTGTCTAATAATTATTTTTTCTCTATTTATTTAAATGTACACTATGTCATTAATAATTTTTTCTCGTTTTTTATACATCTTGTACGTATTATACATTATATTCGTTAAATCTAGAGTAAATCAACATACATTATAAATATTAATTGTATTGTATTTATAACTTGTAATTGTTTATGTTTATTGTAATTTAGATGTAAAACTATTTTTTAAAACCTGGTTGAGTGGGAGACAAGGCCTTAAGGCCTTAACTCTGCCAGGTAAAATAAAGCTATTATTATTATTATTATTACGATTATTATTATTATTATTATTATTATTATTATTATTATTATTATTATTATTATTATTATTATTATTATTATTATTATTATAAAATATACCAAGGGGTTCGCCAAAACTTTTCCGTAATGGCGGGTTTCGAGGTTAGGTCTATTATTGTTTCCTTCATTTCTGCAGTCTTCTAAAAATATTGTTATTATTATTAATTAAAAATTAAATGAACCCTATAATGCCCCTTTGTTACATATGTGCAACATCAGGAATTTATCACACACTAAGAGGTCCCTTTGCATTCTGTATATTATATCAAGTAAATTTTAACAACATAAATTATAAGCTATACTACATTAAGAGGTCCCTTTGCATTCTGTATATTATATCAAATAAATGTTAACAACATAAATTATAAGCTATACTACATTAAAAGGTCCCTTTACATTCTGTATATTATATAAAGTAAATTTTAACAACATAAATTTTAAGCTATACTACATTAAGAGGTCACTTTGCATTCTGTATATTATATCAAATAAATTTTAACAATTCCTTCTGGCTTTTTTCGTGTTGAGACTTGAAAGTAGTTTTGAAGTTCCTTAGGACAGGTTACTGGCCCGACGCTAAGTAGTCCAGTGGTAGGGCTGCTACCTTTTAGTCTCTGGACAGACATTAGGATACCGCATTTACTCAGTACCTGATGGAACGGTTATACCGCCGTGACTCGGTCCTCAGAGCCTCGTTTGTGAAAACAGGTTGTACCACGAGAAGGTGAGGATGAGACAATGGCATTTCAAGGTGTAGATCCTGTCAGAAGTAAAATTGTACTGGACAATAAAATTTTGGAGCAGGTGAATAATTTTACATATCTAGGATGCAATATCTCATATGAAGAAGAAAAGGATGTAAATGCAAAAATATCTAAATTTTTAAGAATTTTAGGGTTAATAAATTCTATCTTCAAGCCACAGTTAGTCCAAAAGCATTCAAGACTGAAAGTGTACAAAACACTGGCTCTTCCAACTCTTTTGTATGGTAGCGAAGTATGGACGTTGAAACAGAAGGATATACAGAGACTTAGATCTGCTGAAATGAGATATCTTCGGAGGACTGCAGGATACACACTACTAGATCACAAAAAAAATGAAGACATCTTAGAAGAATTACACATGGAATCTTTAGAAAACAAAATTTCTGATTATAAGTCAAGATGGATACAACATGTTCATCGAATGGAAGATCACAGAATACCCAAACTAATGTTAAGATATCAACCTGCAGGAAGAAGAAGACCAGGACGTCCACTCAAAAGACTTCTGGATGGTGTTTCTCTTGAGGCCGAAACAGGTCAACAAATGGCCTAAATTCGTGAATGTACTATGATGATGATGATGAAATTTTAACAACATAAATTATAAGCTATACTACATTAAAAGGTCCCTTTGCATTCTGTATATTATATCAAGTAAATTTTAACAATATAAGTTATAAGATATACTACACTAAGAGGTCCCTTTGCATTCTGTATATTATATCAAGTAAATTTTAACAACATAAATTATAAGATATACTACCCTAAGAGGTCCCTTTGCATTTTGTATATTATATCAAGTAAATTTTAACAACATAAATTATATGATATATATAATTGCATAATCAAATGAGCAAATGTATAAGTAAATTAAGATTTTAAAAATATAATTATATAATTAGAGAATGAATAATACCACATGTTCAGGATACTCGTTATCATTGTCTGAATTAGAACTAAAACACTTTTTGCATAAATCACTATTACACTATATATTATACACATATATTTTGAAATAATGTATAAATTGTATATTATTGTGGAATTGTCGTGGGCTTTTATTAATTGTGTAGGCCTACTGCACTACAGTATTTCTTATTCAAAGAGTTTTAGTCTTGCGTAAGTATGAAGTTATAATTGAAAGTTAAGCATCGCAGGTCTTGACTAGAGGATGAAGTGAAACACTAGCACCTGTACAGCTCACTTTGTCTTGAATATAATCATGAAAATTAGATTCTAAAACCCACATTAGTCGCCTGTATCCGGGCACGACCTGTGTCGCTAGATGACATTCATTACCTTTCTGCACCAACATGAAATTTTCTGACTTGAAACATGTTTCTGTGTTCCACATATAGATGTCACTTTCGCCTTTCAGTCGAAAGAATAACGAATATCCGTTATCTGTCCCTAGGATTATAATATCGTTATGCTTTGGTCCTATGTTCGTTACTGATCCCTTTGTGGAACCTCGACGTAGATATTCAGTTTTTACAGAGAAAATACTTTCGCCTGACAAGTATGTCAGGTATAACTCTGTATTTCCTTCGGATTTTCTGATAAGAGCGATATAAAGGACATCTCGTGTTGAACATCCCCGGGTAACTATTTTAGGCAACACCACTCTGTAACCTCTGCTGTTGGTTATATCATAAACTAAAATTGCATGAGTTGCTGCATCACTTATGTACAGGAAACTCCGACCATCTGCTGCGTAATCCACAACCAAATATTGCAATCTGCTTGCTGAGCAAACTAATCCAGACAAATCTATGATTTTTGAGCTGTTTGCCAGTCTTGGCGCAAATAGCGACGACTTTAGGCGAACATCGTTTGATAGGTTGATCTAACGTGTTAACAATTCCAGAGTCTAGAATCCAGAGAATGTCTTGTGAATCTAAAAATATATCTACAGCAGATTGGATAGCTTGGCAATTACCTTCTTCTTGAAGATCCCAGCATGGATATGGTGCAATAGTAGGATGGCAGTTCTTATTCTTTAAGGAGAACTTTCCCAAAGTAAATGGAACTCCTGGTTTGTACCGCGGTGTCAAAACGAATGCTTCATCTCTATATATTTGAATTCTAGTTGCTAATATATTCTTAGGAGTGTAGCGATCTGATGATGTGAAGATGTTCTTAATGAAGGAATTTGGCCATTCCACGTTGGCACCATTCAATGTGAATGTAAGTTCAGGTAATAAAGTTTTGTCACATGTTGCAGTTACAGAAAACAGAAGTGAAGCAACTGCTGCTGCTATCCTGGCTAAGTTAGACTGCATTCTGTAATAAAATGTAAGTATTAACATTAATACATTCTGTAAGTATTTAGATTCATGGAGTATGTGTTACGGACAATGAAGTAAATGAGGGAAATGTCGTAAAACGTCGGATATTAACGGCATTGTTCACTTTGGATGGGCAATAACGTTAATTCAAGGCAATTAACAACAATGTCCAAGCTACCTGGGCGAAGAGTTATAAAATATTATCCGGGCAATTTTCTAATTTTCCGAGTCTCTTGGTTAATTGTCGAAATAATAACTGTAAATGTTGTCAATACTAATAAAATTCATTGTTAAAACCGTTGAGGTGGAGAGTCATAAGATAAAATAAGTTAAAATATACCTACTTATGTAAGATCCGTCGTCCTCAACTTATAAAATATGTATTCTTTATGCCTGTAAGCCTTTTCAGAGCATCCGTTCCATCTTCAGCAGATTCTTCTTCGCTACAATATCTAGTATGATGCATGATGCTGCTGGTCCTAATAGCAGCATCAACCATCATACTAGATATTGTAGCGAAGAAGAATCTGCTGAAGATGGAACGGATGTTCTGAAAGGCTTACAGGCATAAAGAATAGATATTTTATAAGTTGAGGACGACGGATCTTACCTAAGAAGGTATATTTTAACTTATTTTATCTTGTAAATGTTGTGCACTGAAATTTTTATGTAATTCGAAGTTTCGTAGAAGTATTTGCTGTTAAAATAAATATAAGGTAATGTCATAGAAATGTGTGTTAAGAAAGCAAGAAACAGTTACAATATCATATTATCCAAAAAAATGAAGTATCGTGGAACTTTTGAAATAAATACTATATTTTGACGTAACGTTTTGGTTGTTTTTTATTTATGAACAATGCCCAGTAGCAATTTGCCATTAACGCCATTGTTCAGCTAATGTGTTATTAAATTTGAATTTCACGTGAAGTATACAAGAATTCCCTAAGCTATTTGGCCACTTACATAAATATCCGGCCATTGACGTTATTGCCTTCACGTATATAGGAGTAATGGGATGCGACGTTAGTGTCTGGAATATTACGTAATTTCCTACTTTACTTTATTGTCCGCAACATATGTATCACTAGGTTATTCTTGGTTATAATCAAGGGTTGTAACCCTAAAAAATAGGAAGGAACCGATATGATTACATTGAACAGGCAACAATAATTATCAATACAGTTTAGTGTATAAAAATAATTTACTAATCAAGTTATGGCTCAAACGTAATCAAGTGTTGTAAATTCACGAGTCCCAATTTCTTCTATTTGTATACATAATTTATCTGCTTATAAAACAAAAATCAATTATCTATAAGAGGGAAACGTGATATTAAATATGTGTGTGTGTCCTAGTTCCAACTACTGCACTTTATGTGCTTTTTCCACGCTTCGGCGGATAGATGGTATTGATGTGGTATGTTTTTAGTTTACACACAACTTTGGCAGACCATAGATGCTGCATTCTTGTACTGTGTACAGAGAGAAGTGTAGGATGAGTATATTTTTATGTGTTTGTGTAGTGTAAAGTGTGTTGTATAGGGGATGATGAAGAGAAGGAAAAATATGACACTCGGAGCTAGCACATAACCTACTCTTATCGAAAAGTAGCAAAGGGGCTTAATGTCTCCATCCGATGAACGAATCATATTAACAATACCACATGCCTTCTCGACATAATGTACTGTGGAGGGATTTGAAATTTAATGCACGAATCTGGTGCACAATCTACTGATTAAAATTGAATAACCACCACCCCTCCTGGCCCCGAGATTGAAAATTTTGCAATTAAACTAATTAAATTAAATTAATTTAACAATTAAAAATTTTAACACCGCCGGGTATCGAACCCGGAATCGATAGCCAGGAAGATGCTGAAACCTGAGCCAGCACGGCGTACGCTTATTAACAATCATTATTTCCACTTTTAAAGTATATCTTCGTTTTATATATAGGCCTATAACATACACAACTTAAAAGTTTGCTTAGTATAATACTATAAATCAGATTCTATAAACTTAAAAAAATAACTTTCAAAATATAAGTACAAAAGAAAACAGAGCAAGACTTCTGAAAGTACAATAGTTATATACGCAACAAGGGAAGTAAGTGGTACATTACTAGTCGAGGACGTATTTGACCCCAATCTCTAGCTAGGGCTAGCAAATAGTTTTTTTTTAATGGACCAGTTTGTCCTTTTACGGACATGTCTGGTATTCTCTCCTGGCATTGGCGTAATTGTAACCCACTTCTGAGGTTGGGGCCTGGGGTTACGTTGCCCAGATGATATGATGGGTGATGATGATAGTGGTGCGCCAGGAGAGTCCATAATTCTAAGCTTAATCTAAGATGAATATGAATGATGATTGCGATGCCATATGATGTTCAGAGACCGTTTGGGCCTTAAAGATTCCTGACATTTGTTTTACAGGTGAGGAAAAACTCCGATAAAAACCTCACCCAGGAAACTGTCGCGACCGGGGATCGAATCCGACCCCGCTGCGTGACAAGGCAGCACGCTACCTCGAGACCGCAGCGGTGGACCATAGAAAATAAGTTCAAGACTGATAATGTACTTACTTCTCGAATTGCATATGTTATTTTGTTCACTCCTATATTAATAATTAAATTTAATTTTTATATTTCTTCTAAGTTTATATCTTGGTTTGAAGAGTTCAATTGTTTGATAGCAAGGGAATGTTGACAAATCTACTGCAATTGTTTATTTTTTACCTGAATTAGTGGCAGACATTTTAAATCACAGTTTCAAACTGCATATTAATTACAAATATGATTAATTGTGATGTAGAGGAAGCGGCGAATGCTGCGGTTCATTTTCTGTTACCAGCAAAGTCGAAAAATAGATACGAAAAAGTATAGAGAATATTTACATTTTTTTTGTAGGCCAATTACTCAGTAAAATTTTAAGTAGATAACATTTTTACATTATCATTTAAGTCAATTTCTTTTCTTCCCCAGGGAAGTAAGTTGAGCAATTACATGCTGTTGTCAATGGATACCAAGGCCTCCCAGGTAAATTCAACTTACTTCCTTAAAAACAGAATGATAGTTAGGCCATTATAATATTATTAACAATATAGTAACCATAAAAACAAAACAAAAAACATAATAATTTAATGGAAAATTGATTCGCTGGCCAGAAATGTCAAAATTTAAATTCAGAGTCTTAAAAAATAATAAAAAATAAATATAATCACAACCAAATATATATCCTAGCCCATCTCAACAATAATAACTGTACCGGTATGTAAATATGTTATTGAGACGTGAAATATTAATCCTGGCATACGATTATACTCAACGAGAAGGCCTATATATGACATGATAAGAAAAATAAATGCTTCGACGGGGATTTGAACCCGAACCACTGAATTAATACTTCAGTGCGCTACCGATTACGCTACCCAAGCAAATCTATTACAAGCGTTTATTTTTCTTTATATATATTTTCCACTGCCCTCTGGTAGCTCCTATAACAAGTAAGCAAATTAAAGAGAATTGTTACTTTAGAGCAGTGAAGCTTCTTTATTTCGATTATATAATTATTTTTTTTACATTGAGCAATACAAGCTTAATATGACATGATAACAAAAATAAATGCTTGGACGGGGATTTGAACCCGGACCTCTGAATTGATACTTCAGTGCGCTACCGATGACGTAACCCAAGCAAATCTAGTACTAACGTTTATTTTTCTTTATATATCTTCTTCTTCCTTCCAAGTATTAGGCCAAGGCCCGTTACGATCCTATAGAAAATGTTCCCTCCAGTATAATGGTAAAGAAGCTAATAAAGTATAAAATAAAAGATAAATTCCCGCCTGTAATCGCTCAGGTTGATACCCCCATCCTAAAATTAAAAATAAAGTAGGAATCAAGCTTCTCTCAATAAATAAATAAAAAGTAAAAAATCTTATTCTTCTAAAAGTACAAACCAATAATAGTATTAAAATAATAATTATAGACTTCGGGACTCATAGGACTCCGGGAAATTCTCGTATAAGACTTGAAAGCATAATAATAGTCCCTTCGATTGGTTGCTGGCCAAAGGAAGGCAAGACCAGTGATGGGGCTGCCATCTTATAGCATCTGGTCAGGCTTTTCTGGAGAAGAAAAGAAAATAAAGGAAAGAAGAAATGGAAGAAAGGAAAGACTCCCTAGCCCTCGGATGCCCTAATAGCGTCGGGGTCGAAAAAAACAAGAGTTAACCAAGAGAGGTTAGATAGTAAAGTTAAAAGAGTGCAAAACACAAGTAAGTGGAAGAAATGTTTTGCTCAGCTTGGGCACCTTGTGGTCGCCATCCACATATCCCCTAGATGAGGACCCCTGAGTGATTTCTTTATATATATATATATATATATATATATATATATATATATATATATTCTCTATTACGAGGAGTAGTGGGAACTCAGTCTCCACTGCCCTCTAATAGCTCCTATAACAAGTAAGCAAATCAGATATATATATAAATCACCTGTTAAAATGTGTAAATCATGTTTTATACATTTGGAAAAAATCTAATTGCGTACTATAATAAAGGTATACCTATTAATTTAATCCATACCTGAACTCCATGTAAGCGTATCATAATGCACGATGAATACATTACTGGAAGTTACATATTGGAGTCGTATCTTTATACATGATATAGATCCTTGAACTGAGAATTTGCTATACATCCCTTGAGTCGTGTCAGCATGTTTACTTGATAACTAACCTTCATCTAAACTATTTTGCTTATTATTACTTTTTATATTGCGAACATGACTTTATTTTCAAGGTTTAAATCAAAACTGTGTTTATTATTTACTTTTATTGTGAAGCATTTCCTTTTAAGATGATAAATCAAACACGACAACGCAATGAAAATCTACGGATCCATAATACATTTTATAAACTTACTAACTATACCTAGCTTTGAATTAACTAACTCACTAGCTCTATCGAACCCATAAGTTCATGGCCGCGCGGACATAAGCTCTCCATTCATCCCTATCCTGAGAAATCATCCCTGTACTTTCCTCAAATCATGGATAATGTTATTCTCCCACCTCATTCTGGGTCTACCAACTGGGCGTTTTCCCTCTGGTTTTCCTACAAGAAGCTTCCATACACCTCTTTCATTCTCCATGCGTGCTACATGTCCAGCCCATCGCAGTCTACGAGACTTAACTGTTCTTATTATACCTGGCTTCCTATACATATCATGTAGCTCATTATTATGTAGTTTTCTCAATTCACTTGTCTGTTCATCTCTCTTTGGCCCAAAAACTTTCCTAAGAACCTTATTCTTAAATACTCGTAATCTTCTTTCCTATCTTAAAGTAAGAGTCCATGTTTCGCATTCATATAATATAACTGGGAGAATAATTGTTTTATATATTTTCAGTTTTTTGAAAGGATTGAGACAACAAGAGTAACTGTAAAACATAATAGCATGCGTTTCCAGAATTGAGCCTATGTTCATTGTGCATCTCATTCCTATTTGTAATTATTGTTACTGGATACTTGAAATCAGCCACTTCTTCAAAATTATCCTTCATTTGTCACTAGTTGTCCATTTTCCTTATAGAACGCATTTCATATATTTAGTTTTACTGATGTCTACTTCCAGTCCCAATTTCTTAGCGTTACTCAATAGAGTGTGCGTGTTGGCCCTTAGTATCTCCTCGTTATCGCTCAATAATACTCCATCATCAGCATAAACTAACAGCCTATTAATACCATTGAGTTATAGGCCTTCTTCATCCTCCAAAGATTCGATGATATGCTCTAATTCAAAATTGAATAGTAGAGGAGATAGTGCATCTCTTTGCTTTAACCCATTGTGAATTTCAAATGTATCCGAAAACTGTTTGCCTACACGCACCCTACTCTTTGTGTCATTCAGACACATTCGTATAAGTCTAACTTTTTCAGGAATTCCGAACTCCAGCAGGATACTATATAACTTCTCCCTCATAACTGAATCGTATGCATTTCTGAAGTCTACATATAGTGTTGATATATAGTGTCATTATATTCCCATTTCTTTTCTAAAATCTGTCTTATTCTAAAAAAAATATGATCTGTTGTAGACCTGTTTCTTCCAAATCCACATTGATGATCTCCTAGAATTTAATCAATATAGGGAGTAAGTCTGCCTACTAATATATTTGTTAGGATTTTATGCGAAGTTGAGAGTAATGAGATGCTCCTGAAGTTGGTGTAATTAGTTTTATCTCCTTTCTTACAGATTGGTACGATAATCGATTCTTTCCATTCATCTGGAAGAGCTTCTTTTTTCCAAATCATACAAAGTAATCAACGTATTCTTATTCATCAATTTTTCTCCTTCTGATTTTATCACTTCTGCTGGGATCCCATCTGAACCTGATGCTTAATACATCATCCATTTTTCTATCGCCATCAACCTCTAACGCACTTGGTTCTATGACAAGCATTTATGCTGTCTGTAAATTATCCTCTTTAATATCCGGTTCTGTACGTACATTTAATAGCTGATTAAAGTAACTTTTCCATCCATTTAATATACTCCTGGAATCTGCAATCATATTCCCATTTTCATTCATAATTATGTTTGTTCTAGCCTGAAACCCTTTCTTCTCTATCCTAATTCCCTGATATAATTCTCTAATGTTCCTATTTTTGGCATTCATTTCAAGATCATTAATCCTCTCTCTAAAATATTCTCTCCTTTACTCTTCGGTAATTTGGTGGTTTCCCGTCTAATACTCCTCAATTGCTCCAAATTTACCTCATTTGGCTCGTGTAACCATTTAATTTTTGCTAGCTTTCTTTTCTTGACAATGTCGGCACATTCCTCATCAAACCATTTCTTGTTTTGCCTCTTTTATAAATAACCAATGCTTTCTGATGCTGACAATTTAATAGTATTTCTTACAGCCTCTCATTTTTTATTTACATCAGTTTCTTCTGCTGTCTGAAAATTATCCTCTTCAATATCCTGTTCTGTATGTACTTTTATTAGCCGATTAAAGTAACTTTTCCATCTATTAATATACTCCTGGAATCTGCAATCATACCACCATTTTCATTCCCAATTATGTTTGTTGTAGCCTGAAACCCTTTCTTCTCCGCTTTAAATTAGATATTTTATTTAAAAATGTCAAATGTCAGGAAACTATAAGGCCAAACGGTCCCCGAACATAATCTGGTCATCATAATCATCATTATCATATTCGCCATATTTAGTATGAATGTGTGTGTGAATGGTGTGATTCGTCTTAATGTTGTGTTGTCTCGGGGGAGGCCTTGACATTGAGCTGATCCCTCTTCCGGAGAGGCCCTCCATGTCCTTGTGTGATCAATAAAAACATGTATGTGATACATAGTTAAAATCCCTCTCCCGACAGGTCGTGTCACTGCAAGGCCCGGGTGGTCTCTGGCATATAAAAACACCTATAAGGTGAAAGGTTAAACTGCGTCAATTGAATGGAATGGGATATAAAAATGTAAAGAATATCAAACGCAAAATATTTCCTCATTATTTCCGTCAGATTATGAAGATATAGGCCTAGTATCGTGGAATAGGCAAGTTCTCCCAAAGAATATTGTAATAACACACAACAACAAAGAATTACTCGCAGGCTCGAAATGTATTAATAACTATGTTTTCGGACTCGCAAAAGACGAAAATGATATTAGTTTTTTTCCAATCATCTAACCAGAGTCAGATATTTCGACGACAACCTTTAGCAGAAATTATCGTTTTCGTGAGAGTCGCAGGCGCTATTGTCTCTCAAACTGGTCATCATCCTTTTTCTTTTGCGCGGTTTTATTACTCTTAGGGATTGTTAAACCCTCAGGAGTACACAGGTATACAAAATGTTGATTGCCACTGTTAAATACGTGAAGTAGTGGCGTGTAATACCACGTTTTGTGCAGTTCGTCTTACATTATATCATTGTGATTGTGAAGTATCGATATATGCATTATTGTGTATCATTATAAAGAAATTGAATTAAAACAATCTACTATAATATATTTTAATACGTGAGTTTTAGTGTTTTTATAATTTTGCAATGTCTCGCCACTGTAAGAATTCTCCTAATTTATTCTGTTACGTATGTGGAGAGTATTGTACAAAATCTCAGCGCAGAACTAGTTATAAAGGCGTACAATTTATATTTCGGGAACTATAGTAAATTTGGAGATACTGATAAATATTGGGCCCCCAATTTTTGCTGTACAAACTGCCAAAGGATTTTAATAGGGTGGTTAAAAGGTTCGCATTCGTGCATGCCATTTGCCATTCCAATGTTGTGGAGGGAACTTACGGACCACATCACTGACTTATTTCTGTATGGTCAATATACCTGGTTTCACTTTAAAAAATAAGCATTCTCTTCAGTATCCAAATTTGCAGTCAGCCATGCGACCTGTTAAACATAGTGATTCTTCATCGAACTTGGGTGACGTCAGTGATGAACATGGCGAAAGGTTCCACGAAGACATTTTATAAACGGAAAGGCGTTATAAAGGGAAATCAGTGACCAAACTGCTTGCTGATTACTGCTGGCAACTTATCACCGACGTTTCGGAGCCATCTTATCGTAAGTAATGCCACGAGTGATTTCCAAATTATCGATAAATTCACGACTCACGAAGTGAGGAGTGAATTTATCTAGAGAATTTGGAAATCAAGAGCGGCATTTGTTAGGACTATTTAACGAATAAAATTAAGCTGTTTACTCACAAATCATTATTTAACTATAGTTATTTTAAAATATTTATATATTTAATGTAAACGGCGATGTTTGAAAACAAATGAGAAACTATAGGTACGCTTCTACTGCTTCTTTTGTTTATCACTGCAACCAGATCATGCTATTTATTGCCAAAGGAACGCAATATTGTAAGGAGGAGCTTTCTTTAATATGGTAATTATAACACTGATAAATATTTGGTGAAACACGACTCTGATTGGTTGTAAAACAGAAATCATTGAAACGTGATTGGTCATTGACTCCCATTTGGGGCATGAGTTAAATAGTCGGCGTAAGTCATCCTGGAAGAAGTTTTGAAAGGTGAGATTTTTGCTACAATTTAAGCATGTGTTGTAACGTAACTACTTATTTATCCTTCTTAGAAAACAATATTTTAAGTTTTTGGATCTTATGTGATTTGGTTTTACATAGATCAATTGCTTCTAGCAATATTATTGCAAAAAAATTGAAACTAAGTGCAGATAAGCAATAATATGCGAAATATAACGAAAAACGTTCAACACGTCCTCGCAAACAACTGTTAGGCGATAGAGTACAACGGACTTCAAATTCGAAATCAGCGCATGCCAATTAACTAAAATCACCTATTTTCATTTCTGCGAGCGACAAAAAATTCAAATTTGTTGTTGTGTATTATCTCTGGCATCGTGGTGAATTGTCTAAAGCATCCTACCTTGGCGCTGAACTACGGGAAGCGCACTGTTTAGTCCCGATGGGAGGTGATTTTTCGATGTTACTTACCAAAAAATATCCAAATGGTAATATTAATATGCATTATACGAAACAAATCACTGCATTTTAAATGAACTGAACTTTATTTGAAAGAATATAAAACAATAAGTACGTACTTGCTGCCATTTTATCAATGATTGGTGTCACGGCCTGTTGTTGTTTCTACTAATAAACATTGCCCACACTGTTAACGTTGATCAGTTGTTTATAATGAACGCAAATATTTCCAACAAACATGTTATTATTTTACAAGTTTTTATTATTTTGAAAACCACTTCCCAACCTCGCATCGTAATATACTATTGTAGATCTTCTTAAGCTGATGTAAATTATGAACATAATTGGAATAAACATAATTTAGTTGTTGGATAAAGTCGCATTCCTAAGATAAATAATGTTAATATCCTATTTTAGTATCAATATTTGACATTCCTATTCCTACTACTTTCCTCATTATAAAAAACTCAGGAGGAATATGTACAAGTTGATTAAACGATAATTTATATATCTTATTTTACAGGAGACGATACATTTTTTAACGTTACATCCATTTAAGATACGACAAACACGTTTCCTTGCTGTGTAACAAACTACGTAAAACTATTCACAAATTTATCATCCTTCGATTATATTTACCAATGTATGTATTGCGAACTGTTTACTTAGCTCTGGTTCAATCGATAATCCAATACGGAATATTAGGTTGGGGTGGAATCGCAAATTCTATTCTTTCTCCCTTAACATTACTACAAAAACGAATCATAAAAATCGGCTTGCAGAAACCTTTCGATTACCCTACAAATTTAATTTTTTTAGAATTCAACGTGCCAAATATTAAACAAATATTCAAGCATACATTGCTTACTCATTTTCATAAAAATAAAAACGAATTTAAAGAGCACAATCGAAGTATTTACAGTACCAGACAAAATACTACTTCTTTGCTACATGTTCCAAAATTTTATACAACTTCTGGATCTAACCATAGTAGATATCTAGGACCCAAATTATATAATGAATTAATTAGATCCAATCCAGAACTAAGTAAACTAAACGCAGCTAGTTTTAAAAAAGCAATTAAATTAATAATTTTTATTAATTAAGTGAATAAAATTAATCATTTGAATATTTTAAAATAATAAATATAAAGCATCTATTTTTGCTTATATTTTTATAAATCAATATATAACTAATTACTTTTTTCTGTATTATTGGTTATAATCCATTACATTATATGATTTATATTATTTTATGTATATCATTCTCCATTCCATTAATTCTCTTGTTAGAATAAGTCTTATTCCCGATACATTATTATTTTTTATTTGTATGTGCCATAATTTATGTAAAAATGAAACTGGTCCCTAACTTTAAATGTATATATTCTATTTGTATTATTCATGTAACTGAACTGCACCCGAGCACGAGCACTTGCTCATTCGGGTGTCAATACTGTGTATAACATTTATTTGTAAATTAAAATGTATTCTTATTCTTATTCTTTTAAATATTTTAACACTGAATTACAATCAAATTTCATTATACAGAGTGTCAGGAAAATGTCACCGCAGTGGGACCCAATGACCATGGTTGTACTTTTACAGCGAAAGATCGTCACTCTTTCGGCCAAAGTACTTTTTTTTTCGTTTGTCTTATCACTTATCACCTTTTGCCTATCCGGCATGGATGACCCTTTTGGCAGCAATGCTACGGCAGGCCATTTAAGCACTCAAGTCACTCCATCATGACAAAGTAAAGATGTTATCAGATGGAATGTTACTTAAAGGCGGGAGAAAAGATTTCAAGTATTTGAGAATAAAGTTCTTAGGAATATTTTGAACCAAAGAGAGACGAATAGGCAAGTTAATGGAGAAGACTACGGGTCGAATGTTTGAACGCATTCGACAGTAAAAGGCGTTCTCTGCTGATAAGGTTTTATTCAAACACATTTTTCTTACTCAGAAATCTATTCACGCGGTAATAATTGTAAAGCTACCTGACAAGGTACCTTAAGATCGTAGCTCAAGATATAAACTTATGTGAAAATCCCGAAGGGAACCGATGGTAACCGATGTAGTTTGAAACTTATCCAAGATGTCGGACCTTGAAGACTTCGATCATGTTTTCGGTATACGCGGAGAAGAGGAATTTGATAGAGTCTACCAAAGAATTCAACTGGAAAGAACAGGAGAATCGGCGTAATATTGCGCGTCGCAGACGTGTTTTGTATACGGTATTATTTGCGGGATGCAAGCATAAATGCATTCCTCTATAGCAGACGAAAATAACGGAAGTGGTTTTATCGCTGAGAATTCTGGGTAATTCGTTGCCAATATTACGAAAACGTCAACATTCATGCATGACCGGTTAAGGCGGCCGTTAATTCGATCTCAGCTCACCAGTGATTGGAAGTAATTTGAGTAGAGACTAATGTATTTGCATACGACCCTACATAATAGTTAGCTAGATGATCCTTATGGGAAAGCAGATGTAATAAGAAGAGTTAAGTCTCGTGGACACCGATCGGTAGGAAAGTGGAACGAGTGGAGCGTGAAAGAGGGGGATGGAAACTCCTTCTAGAGAAAAAAACAAGAGTGAAAACGCCCAATAGGTAGGCCAAGAATGAGGTGGGAGAAGAGCATCGACCATGATTTAAGGTAAGACGGTAGGCCAAAATTTAAAAAAAAATCATAATTAAATAGTCTATTCTTTTCTGAACGTTTCTGTATATTATTTTTTACTGAACGCCAATTATAGGTGTGTTAATTAATTGTTTTTAAAACTTGACAGCTGTCAGACTGTAATACTTTAAACCTTGCTTTCTGAAAGTGAAAATTTTCTAACATTTGCCCCATTATCTCAGGAACTATTAGATATATTTACATGAAATTTTTACAGGCAGTAAACCTAGTTATACTAAAGATATGGAACCACAATCATGATGATCTCTTCTATAGATCCTCACTCATGATTTTTAAAAGTATTTTTTAATTTAAAAAAAGAGACTAGTGGCAAAACAATTATATAGAACATGAATCATCATCATCATCATGAACAAATTCGTTTTAGACCATGTGGCCTGTACGGTAAACCTAGCGAAGATGGTCTTGATCTTTCCACCGATGTTTTGGTCTTCCTTGGTCCCTATGTCCAGTTGGGGTATATTGGAATGTCAATTTTGGAAGTCTATTTCTTGCCATTCTTCTCAGATGATTTTTCCATTCTTGTTGGTATTTTTGTATATCTTCATTTAAACTTGTTACTCCAAGTTTTCCTCTGATAATAGTGTTCCTTTGGTGATCCAGTCTATTAACTCCTAACAATGATCGTAAGAAACGCATTTGGCTTACATGAATATTTAGATAAAAGTTTGGCTGAGGTTCAGTGATCTTTACAAACCTCATTTAATATGCTGTAAAAATTTCATTACAATTCATCTAGTAGTTCCTGAGAAAATGGGTCTCAAATTCACATGTTTTAACATTGATGGGATAGGGCCTACCGTCTCACCTTAAGAGAGGTAAATTATATAGGGGAAGATTGAAAAACATTGCCTCAGGATATCGATGTATCGAGAGCTTATGTCCGCGCGGACATGGGCTTCCGGGCTCAATAGTCCCAATGAGTTAGTTAATTAGTATCCGGTGCAAACGTCAATATTCCGGGAGAATATAATATCAGTAATGGTGAATACAAACGTTCTTATGACCATCCATCCATCCATAGTAATTTTGCCCGAGGGCAGGTCTTTCACTGCAATCTTAGCATTTACATGCTAGACTTTGCAGCTTTACTAGGGAATTATAGTTGTGGTAGCTTCCCGTTGCTTTCCACGCCGGTGAAGGGTGATGATGATAATGATGATGCCCCGATTATTTTCGGGGACCGTTGGGCCCTAAGCTTCCTGACATTTGTCTTACAGGTGAGGAAAAACCCCGAAGAAACCTCATCCAGGAGCCTGTCCCGACCGGGAATCGAACCCGGGCCCGCTGCGTGACAAGGCAGCGCGCTACCTCGAGACCACAGCGGAGGACCTTATGAACATTTGATACATTATATTACACCGACACTGTTTTGTGTAACTTTCTGTGTGGTCGTGAATTATTATGGAAATCAAATTAATTAATCAGAAAACCAGCGGCAATTGTTTCCCAGGAATCTAGAAACACTAGAGGACACACGTTTGGCTGCAAGGACTGGCATGTATTTTCATCATGACGGCGTCCTTGTTCATTATTTGTAACGTGAACGAAATCGTCCGAAATAAAATATTTCATAGTCGATAGATTAGTCTTAGCAGTAACATGAGTTCGGAATTTCTAAAAAGTTAGTTAGACTTATACGAATGTGTCTAAATGGCACAAAGAGTAGGGTGTGTGTAGGCAAACAGTTTTCGGACACTTTTGAAATCCAGAATGGGTTGAAGCAAGGAGATGCACTATCTCCTCTACTATTTAATTTTGTACTAGAGCATGCCATTAAATCTTTAGAGAATGAGGAAGGCTTACAACTCAATGGTATTAATAAGCTGTTAGTTTATGCTGATGATGTAGTACTACTGGCCGATAGCGAGGAGATACTAAAGGACAACACGCACACACTATTGAGTAACACTAAGAAATTAGGACTGGAAGTAAATATCAATAAAACAAAATATATGGTCACACATAGAAATTCATTATATAATGGAAATGGACAGCTAATGACAGATGAGGGAAATTTTGAGGAAGTGGCTGAATTCAAATACCTAGGAACAATAATCACAAATAGGAATGAGATGCACAAAGAAATTAAACATAGGCTCAATTCTGGAAATGCGTGCTATTATGCATTGCAGAGACTCTTGATGTCCCAACTCCTTTCAAAAAACGTTAAACTGAAAATATATAAAACTATTATTCTACCAGTTATATTATATGGATGCGAAACATGGAGTCTTACTTTAAGGGAGGAAAGGAGATTAAAAGTATTTGAGAATAAAGTAAAGCAAAGTGATCCCACAACAGACCCGGAGGCCCTTGGGGTAGTAGGAGGTTAAGGCTCCCACTTTTTCTAGACAATTGGCACTTTATGTCAGCCGGGTTGTCAGCCCTGCGTGACGGCCGCCTTTACCCCAGAACAAGCGTCTGGTACTCATTTCCGTTAGAGGCTGAGTCGACCCCAGGACCATAGTGCCACCAGATGGGTTTGGGTCAGTTTAAAAATCCTGACCCCAACGGGACTTGAACCGTCGACCCTCCGGCTTGTAGCTCAGTGCCTTAACCACTACGCTACGGCGTGCCCCATTTGAGAATAAAGTACTTAGGAAATTTTTTGGACCAAAGAGAGATGAAGAGACAGGTGAATGGAGAAGACTACATAACAATGAACTACATGGTCTTTATAGGAAGCCAGATATAATAAGAACAGTCAAGTCTCGTAGACTGCGATGGGCAGGACATGTTGCACGTATGGGGAATGAAAGACTTGCATGGAAGCTTCTTGTAGGAAAGCCAGAGGGAAGACGCCCAGTTGGTAGACCAAGAATGAGGTGGGAAAATAACATTAACTATGATTTGAGGGAAGTAGATTATACAGGGAATGATTGGAAAGCATTGGCTCAGGATAGGGATGCATGGAGAGCGTATGTCCGTGCGGCCATGAACCTACAAGTTCGATAGTGCCAGTGAGTAAGAGTAAGTAAGTAAGTAACATTTCCAGGCCATCAAGATCGCCGGAGTTAAAGTGACACTTTAGATTTAGTGATTTTTGAAAGAAAAGACTTTTAATTTTTTTTTTTTTTAAATCTTCATGACTTACTAAACACTAAAAATTACGATCACTATTTAACTCATGCCCCAAATGGGAGTCAATGACCAATCACGTTACAATGATTTTTTATTTACAGCCAATCACAGTCGTGTTTCGCCTAAAATTTACCAACTAAAGTTTATCATAATAAAGAAGGCGCCTCCTTTTTAACATTCTGAATAGGTCATAGCATTATTTTGCAGTGACTCACTCTCTAAGAAATACGGTTACCAGATTGTATATATATATATATATATATATATATATATAGTGCATGGATGTCAACACATAGCGCATGCGGGAGTTAATATAAAAACATTTGTAGCAATTGATTATACCACCAAAAAAAGAAACCACTGTTTGCACTTTCTTAATTTTTTTTCAGGTAATAACATTCCAGAAAAATGTAATTGTCATATTTATATCATAGGACATCAGAAATGAATTAATATACAGTTTGATGTGTTTCATTTTTTCTCCACTAGAGTGCATTCTTACAATATTGCGTTCCTTTGGCAATAAATAATATGACCTGGTTGCAGTGATGAACAAAAGAAGCAAATGAAGCGTACCAATCGTTTCTCATTTGTTTTCAAACATCGCCGTTTACATGAAATATATAAATATTTTAAGATAACTATATTTAAATAATGATTTGTGAGTAAACAGCTTAATTTTATTCGTTAAACAGTCCTAACAAATGCCACTTTTGATTTCCTAATTCTCTAGATAAATTCATTCCTCACTTCGTGAGTCGTGAATTTGGAAATCACTCGTGGCATTGCTTATGAAAAATGTGTTTATGTGTCTGTGCCTGTTATTACGTGAAAATAATATGACATAATTAAAGGAATTTTTCACACACTTTTTTTTAACTCCAAGACGTTAGGACAGCAAGGAAAGCAAAGAATATAGTAGGAAAATAAAGAGTATCTTAATTCTACATTTTATTTTTGTAACAACTTACAGCAGAGGTTATACAATCATTGCTAAAATACTATATGTTCTATAACTAATCATTTTAAAATTGACAAGCGCAGCGCGCAATTTCTTTTCGTACGAGTTATATATATGAAGGGCTTAGGGCAATAACATGGTAAGCCACATATTGTTCTTTCTAAGATATAAGGATTTTAATGTTTCAAAAGATTATACATACTAATTGGGCAGTATTTTTGTTAATGTATTGTGTGTGTGTATGATTTAATTCATCACTGGCGCACATACAAATGATTTTATGGATATTTCAATACAGTTAAGTTTATAAAATGCACTATGGATCCATAGACTTGTATTGTATTTATAAAGTTTTATTTAATTGCTATCATTGTAATAAATGACATTTCTTAACAGAATGTGGCTTATCATGTTACTGCCCTAATCCCTTCATATATACACTCGTAAGAAAATAATATATACAGAGCAATTCAGAAAGAAGGAACAGACTTCAAACATTTATTTCTTCCAAGCTACTAAATAGAAACACAATTCCAACGTTGGAAATCTGCGACATCGAATTGTTGAAGCTGTGAATTCGATAACTAGAGACCAGCTGATTGATGTGTGGCAAGAAATAAGCCACCGTTTTGGTATTTGTCGTGTAACACATGGTGCTCATATTGAATGCATAAAATAGTGAAATTTGAACTTTTCTCTTTCATGGAACGTTGGAATTGTATTTATATTTTTTGTAGTTTGGAAGAAATACATATTTGAAGTTTGTTCCTTCTTTTTGAATAGCCCTATATATATATATATATATATATATATATATATATATATATATATATATATATAAGGTATGGGGATCCCAATAGGCAACATATTTTTGCTGACATTACAATTTGCTGATGATCAACTGGTTTTAGCGCAAGACAAATTTGATATGGAATTCATGATAAAAAGGTTGAAAAACAAATATGAATCATGGGGTCTCACAGTAAATTTACAAAAAAACAGAATATCTGGTAATAAATAGCAATGAAAGAGAAAATTTAATATTGGAAGAAGTATCCAAATAAAGCAAGTGAAACAAACTAAATATTTGGGAATAATTATGGATAACATTGAAGGTATAGGCAAAGAGAACATAAAACATAAAATTGAATTGAGTAGCAAAATAATATCATCGTTAAATTCCATATGGTGGGATAAGCATATTTGGAAAGACACAAAAAAATATATTGGTAAAACATTGGTGGAATCTGTTGCAATGTATGGAGGTGAGGCATGGACAATCAATAAGTACTACAAGAATAGACTAATAGCTCTAGAAATTGATTATTTACGCAGAAGTGCCAGAAAATCTAAATTAGAACATGTTACAAATAAGGAAATTAGAAACATAATGGAAACAGAAGAAAGCATAATTGAAAGAATTGAGGAGAAGGAATTTAAGTGGTTAGGACATGTTTTAAAAATGGAAGATGGGCGATGGCCGAAGCAACTATATGAATGGCATCCGAACAGAAAGAAGAAAAGAGGGAGACCAAAGTTAACATGGAAGGAAAACATGAAGACAGTAATGCAAGCTAGAGGGCTAAGCATCGAAGATGCCCGAGATCGTAGGCTTTGGAGGTTTGGCACGGGAAGACGGCAACAGCTGTAAACACCCGAAGATATATATATAAAATTCAAATTAATATTAGTAAACTACATAATCTAGACCTAGGTAATATTGCTTTTTAATCATATTTGTGACAACTAAAATTGCGGTGGATGTCACATAAAAGAATATTTTTGGATTCTAATGCAGTTGTGTCCAACAACTGCCCACACTTGCCATTGAGGGTCTACGAACATGTTGGTGACTTCAGGTAACCTTTTATAAGACTGAAGCAATACAGAATGCGATTCAGCTGAAAGAGGGCGCCTGGTGTCCCATCTCACAGTTGCATAGTCTCTCGGGAGAAAGTAATGTAATCCTGACCACAGATCCATCACTAGACCTCTTGAAGGTCCCAGTTTGTATCCTAGGAATGACACAGGCTGTCGTATTACAACCTAAAATCAAATTGAATCGTTTACAACTGAAAGGTACACTTGGCAGTTTTGGATAACAGCATTGAGTATTTGCCCTCCACCAGGAAATCAAAACATTTTTGTGCAAAAACATCAGTTTTATATAACTTTTTTATTTATTTAGTGGGCGTTTATTTTCAAATTCCCCAAGTTGTCATGTCATCATTTTCGGGTGTTCTCTCTCTGGCATGGCGTACTTGTAACCCACTCCTGATGAGTGGTACCAAACGCCGGCGATGATATGAGAGTGGATGATAGATGGTAATGATGCGTCGTCCAGGAGAGGCCTAAAACGAAACTTAAAGTAATCAGGCGAATATAATATTGATGACCAGAAAATAGTGTTCGGGGGACAGACCGGTGGGCCTTAATTCTTCCTGATATTTTACTTACATGTTTAGGAAAAAAACCGAAAAAAACTCACCCAGGAAACTTGTCCCGACCGGGGATCGAACCCAGGCCCGCTGCGTTACTAGGGCGCACGCTAGCTCGAAGCCACAGCGGTGGACTAGTTGTATAAATACACCGTGTCCCATTCAAACCTCCCACATTTTAATTAATCATAACACTCAAAGTATGCGGAATTATGATGTGAGGTTGGTATTAAAAGAAAGAGAAACTCAAAGAATTTTTGTTTTCATTGTTGCAGTTAATTCATCTGTCGCATGTTGGACAATAATGACATAAAACAAAATGGCCACCACGTTCGCCAGACATCACTCCACTGGACTTCTTTCTCTGGGGGTATCTAAAAGACCGTGTGTTTGCGACTCCAGTACAAGATCTTCATGATTTACGAACCCGTATCCTTGACACAATTGCAACAGTACCAATGGATATGTTGAAAGCAGAACGTGACACGAAATCGAATACAGACTTGACATTGTTCGTGCTACTAATGGTGCCCATACAGAGGTGTTTTAGTGTGTGGCAATGAAAATTCTTTGAGTTTCGTTTAATACCGGCCTCATTTCATGATTCCGCATATCTTGTTAGATGTGATTAATTAAAATGTGGGAGGTTTGAAAGGACACCCTGTATATCCATCCATAGTAATTCTGACCGAGGGCAGGTCCTCCATTATAATCATAGCATTTCCATGCTATGCTTGCAGCTTTACTAGGGAATTGTAGGTGTGGTAGCTTCCCGTTGCTTTCCACACCGGTGAAGGATGATGATGATTGCCATATGATTTCGAGGACCGTTTGGGCCTTAAAGTTTTTCTGACTTTGTCTTACAGGTGAAGAAAATCCCCGATAAAAACCTCACCCAGAAAAACTTCCCCGATCGGGGATCGAACCCGGACCCGCTGCGTGACAAGGCAGCACGCTACCTCGAGACCACAGCTGTGGACATATATATTTGTATTTCTATTTTTTCACATCATTTTTAAATAATTTATATAGGGTGAGTTTTAATTACACCGACAAACTGCAGGAACTGATTCCTGACTGTAAACGGAGGAAAAAATGTCCTATGAATAAGTGTCCATAAACGCATCGTTGCACTGACGAATGACATTATTCTCTCGGTCCAGTTGCATGGCCTGCTAGATAACCGGGCTTAAACCCCCTGGATTTTTACCTCTGGGAGCATCTGAAAAGTATTGTTTATGCTGAACCAGTTCCTGATGTGCATACCTTTCAACAGCGTGTCCACGTCGCCTGTGACGCTATTCGGAGAGAGGCCGGAACATGCGAAAGAGTGAGGTAATCCATGATACGTGAGTTTGCATCCCATGGAGGCCACGTTAAACATCTGTTGAGACGTGGATGCGATTATGCTATTGTACTGTGTGCCGGGACGATTTGTTATCGTTGTACGCACATCTTCCATTTACGGACACATGTTTATAGGACCGTTATTCCTTCATTTCCAGTCAGGAATCAGTCCCTGTAGTTTATCGGTGCAGTTACCGTTCACCCTGTATTTCGTTGTGTTTACTGTGTAGTATCTTACTAGTGTTACCATCTTTCAGAAATAAATTGAAAATAAAATCACTAACAGAAACAACTCACTAATATTACTTTTTAAGAATTAATAATGCGTTTTTGCATTATTTAATAAAATAGACTTAGGATTTGTTAATATATTTACCTAATGCCTTGTATAAAAAGCATAGATTAATTCATTGTAGTTTATTACTTTCTTTGTATTTTTTTTCTTTTCTATTTATGTATAGTAGATTCGAGCTGTTATTCCTTTTTTTATTCATTGTATCATTAATTTAATTTTAATTGTATTTAGTTTCATTGTATTATTAGATATTATTTTCATTATTATTCAATATGACAGATAATTAATTGTTCAATGACTATTATTGTAACTTTTTTTTGTATTCATATGTAACATATGTTTGTCCTGTTTAATATGACTATTATTGTAATTTTTTTTTGTATTCATATGTAACATGCTTGTTCTGGTGAGTAGAAGAGAAGGCCACATGGCCTTAACTCCACCAGGCTAAATAAATCTATTATATTCTATTATATAGTAGATTCTATAAAATTACTTTAATTGTCATATTTTATGCCACTTCGAAAGAAGTTCCTTATACAGGGTGAGTCAGGAGGAAAGGTACATGCTTTGAGGTGTGGTATTCTGAACAAAAAACTTCAAATAAACATATGTCCTTTTCTTGGCCGTTTCAGGGTAATTTAATGAAAACAACGAGGAACCGGAATAGTGCAGGTGACAGTAAATCAAGATAATTTTATCTTAAGTTTTCTTTAATTGTATACGTTTCCTCACAAAAGATGTCCAAACCCTCCACCGCCAACTTCAATGCATTTTGCTGCTCTTGTAAACAACTGAGATACAATGGAATCATTGCTTGGAAATTGAGGTCACCCAATCTAACCCCATTAGATTACTGTTTGTGGGGTTGGCTTAAGAGTGAAGTCTACAAGCACAGAGTGGACACAAGGGAGGAACTTCTCACTCGTATTTTACATGCCTGTGCTCAAGTAAAGGAATGTACGAATGAGCTCAAATCAGCAACACGACACCTGTCTACAAAAGCAACAAAATGCATTGAAATTGGCGGTGGAGTGTTTGAACATATTTTGTGAGGAAACGTCTTCCTCTTCTTCTTATTTCCTTCCAAGTATTAGGCCAAGGCCTGTTACGATCCTATAGAAAATTTTTCCTCCAGCGTTTCATAGGACGGCTCAGAGATCTTCGTCCGCTTGGTATATAATTATAAACAGCTTTGAGTATCCGATTTGAACTCATTCTTAAGATGGTGTTTCCAATTTAGTTGGTACTGTTTAATATATTCCAAAATTGGCGTAGTCTTCAATTCTTTTAAGATATCGGTGTTCCTTTTCCGATCCCATCTGGTGTAACCCGCTGTTCTGTGCATGAATCTCATTTCACAAGCCGTTATTCTGCTTTCATGTTGTCTTTTTATTGTCCATGCTTCACTACCATAGGTCAACACTGATCTAGCCAAAGTGTTATATAAACGTAATCTCATGTCTTTTATTGTACAAGGGATGGTTTCATATCTTGATTAATAATTCCCAAACTTTTATTATAACTATTAATTTTTTCAGGTATATCCTTTTCATCCCAGATAGAGAGATAATATCCAAGATATCTAAATTGATTAGATCTCTCTAAAATTTTATTCTGGAGACAGATTTTACTTTTTATGGGGTCCTTCCCATGAAATACCATAATTTTAGTTTTGTTAATTGATATTTTCATATTAAATTTGTGAGGAAACGTACATCAATTAAACAAAACTTAAGATGACAGTAACTTGATTTACTATCACCTGTACTTCTCCGGTTCCTTGTTGTTTTCATTTAATTACCATGGAATAATTAAGAAATGGCCATATGTATATTACAAGTTTTTTTGTCCAGAATCACCAGTACTATCAGCCCTCAAAGCATGTACCTTTCCTCCTGACTCACTCTATATACATGATTACTAGTTTATTTTATCTGATTTTTAACAATAATAATGATAAAATTCTACATTTCGTAAGAACTGTGTATTTTGCTATAATCATTAATTATAAAATTTATTTTTATGAAGACTGGTTAACAACTAGGATCTGTGATGTGACTCCCAAAATGAATGGTAAGATCTAGAATGCAAAGTATAGCTTAGAGCAAATTTAATTGTTTATCTATTCACATTTTTCTAATAATATATAAGTTCAATGAAAACTCACATTTTTACTAGGACATGGTAAGGAGCGTATCGCTGATAAATTGAAAGAAAACATAAGGTCAGTGTCTGGTGCCGTCAAGTAGAGCAGAGGTTCTCTGCGAGAAAGAACTATTGACTCCACCACTGGATCTGGTGTCAGTTCAGATTTCAGTTTGATGACATCGAGATAAACAGGCCACCACCTATTTCTTTCTATCACAATGAGAAATGCAATGTTTCTGGCTCCTACATAAGCACGTGGACCACACGTTCCTACAACAGGGTCTGCGGCGATGGAAATCAGCACAGTAGTGTTTAAGGTCTCCAGGTCAGTTCTCCATAGCTGAAAGATAAATGTATGATTTATTTATCCATATACTACCTGAAACACGCTAACGCTACGCTTTAGCCAACTCGCTGGGCCGATTTCTTATTGGTACCTGGTTAAAATGTATACATTTATACATTACGAATGATACTTACCTACTCACTGACACTATCGAACCCGTAGATTCATGGCCGCACGGACATAAGCTCTCCATACATCCCTTCCTGAGCTAATGCTTCCCAATCATTCCCTGTATAATCTACTTCCCTCAAATCATAGTTAATGTTATTCTCCCACCTCATTCTTGGTCTACCAACTGGGCGTTTTCCTTCTGGTCTTCCTACAAGAAGCTTCCATGAATGTCTTTCATTTCCCATACGCACAGCATGTCCTACCCATCGCAGTCTACGAGACTTAACTGTTCTTATTATATCTGGCTCCCTATAAAGACCACGTAGTTCATTGTTAGGTAGTCTTCTCCATTCACCTGTCTGTTCATCTCTCTTTGGTCCTAAATTGTAGTAGATTCATCCAAGTTAATATTTGCCTATTTATTTAGCAAATGGCAGGTAGTATGACGTAGACATTAGCCTATAAGTTGCCCTTTGGCTTCCCAGTAACGCTGGGTTGTAGTTTTGGCTTGTAGAGCTGAACATCGCATCCTTGTTCAATTCCTCTATTTTTTCACACAGAGAGTGTTGGTATTAGATCTAAGTTCATATATATATAACTCCACGGCGCTCTAGGCCTAGAGTGCCCTTGGTCTACCATCCGGCTGCTAGACTCACATCCACATGTGTCAATCACAGATGTGGACGATCATCCAGTCAGTATAGTAGTGATATGTTATCAGCATATCGAGTTCTCAGCTGTTCTAACTGATTTTCCCAACCTAGAACCCCTTCGAGACTCGAACCATCGCAAGTCCTGTAGTTCTGCACCGAGACATGATTTCTTAAACTGCTCGACTATGGAGCGGGACCATATATATATATATATATATATATGTATGTGTGTGTGTGTGTGTGTATATGTGTGTGTGTGTGTGTGTGTGTGTGTGTGTGTGTGTGTGTGAAGGGCACAGTTAAAGAACCATGTGAGTTGTTTTTTCCCTTGAAACCTATAAAACGTACTTTCAGTTGTACAACTTACATACTTCCTTACCTGTATGCCAAACTTTGGAGGTAAATAAACCCATTACTAAACTGTATATTTTACCGTTTCACACTACTAAATGATACTGTTTCCCACGGAGAATGTAATGAAACTTCAAACTCCAATTCGACAAAAAAAGTTACCTGTTTTTCCCCATACTGTTTATATATACCTTTTACAGCAAAAATTAATATATATATATATATATATATATACACACACACACAAGCTTCTTACCTCTTCGTTGCTTCGTAAATCATAGACGACGACTTTGGGCCAACAGATTGCATTTCCAGAATCTATTACCCATAACCATCCTCTCATCGAGTCTACGTCTAGCGCAGTCACATTCTGAAGAGACTGACAATGTCCCTCCTTCTGTAGAGTAAGATTGCCTCTTGGATAAGCTCGATTTAATGTTGTTACTGCTTGTGAAAGTATCTGATATGTTGAAGAAATAACATTTCATTATGTATTATTAAATATCTGATTTTATAATAAAATAATTAAATAATTGTGTATTATTATTTATAAAATTACATTAGTAAATACTTATAAATAATATATCTAAATTTTAGAAGATTGTAAACAATTCCTATATTAATAATGCAATGTTCTATCTGGATAGTTAGCCTCTAAGTACGAGGAAATATGATTATATATATATATGTGTGTTATAATTAAATGTTTAAGATTGAGCAATGCAAGCTTAATATAGAATGATAAGAAAAATAAATGCCTGGACGGGATTCGAACCCGGATCTCTGAGTCTGTACCTCAGCGTGATATCCATTACACTACCAGGCGAATCCAATTCAAACACTTTTTTTTTATTTTTTTTTAAGTGTTTGAATTGGATTCGCCTGGTAGTGTAATGGATATTACGTTGAGGTACAGACTCAGAGATCCGGGTTCGAATCCCGTCCAGGCATTTATTTTTCTTATCATTCCATATTAAGCTTGCATTGCTCAATGTTAAACATTTAATTATAACATCTATAAAGCGTCACTGCTATACGGTAAAAATATTCTCTTTAATTTGCTTACTTGTTATAGTCAGCTACTAGATGGCAGTGAAGACCGAGTTCTCGCGACATCTAGTAATAATGGAGAGTATAATACATATATAAGAAAAATAAGTGTTTGAATTGGATTCGCCTGGTAGTGTAATGGATATCACGCTGAGGTACAGACTCAGAGATCCGGGTTCGAATCCCGTCCAGGCATTTATTTTTCTTATCATTCCATATTAAGCTTGCATTGCTCAATGTTAAACATTTAATTATAACATCTATAAAGCGTCACTGCTATAAGGTAAAAATATTCTCTTTAATTTGCTTACTTGTTATAGTCAGCTACTAGATGGCAGTGAAGACCGAGTTCTCGCGACATCTAGTAATAATGGAGAGTATAATACATATATAAGAAAAATAAGTGTTTGAATTGGATTCGCCTGGTAGTGTAATGGATATCACGCTGAGGTACAGACTCAGAGATCCGGGTTCGAATCCCGTCCAGGCATTTATTTTTCTTATCATTCCATATTAAGCTTGCATTGCTCAATGTTAAACATTTAATTATAACATCTATAAAGCGTCACTGCTATAAGGTAAAAATATTCTCTTTAATTTGCTTACTTGTTATAGTCAGCTACTAGATGGCAGTGAAGACCGAGTTCTCGCGACATCTAGTAATAATGGAGAGTATAATACATATATAAGAAAAATAAGTGTTTGAATTGGATTCGCCTGGTAGTGTAATGGATATCACGCTGAGGTACAGACTCAGAGATCCGGGTTCGAATCCCGTCCAGGCATTTATTTTTCTTATCATTCCATATTAAGCTTGCATTGCTCAATGTTAAACATTTAATTATAACATCTATAAAGCGTCACTGCTATAAGATAAAAATATTATCTTTAATTTGCTTACTTGTTATAGTCGGCTGCTAGATGGCAGTGAAGACCGAGTTCTCACGACATCTAGTAATAATGGAGAGTATAATACATATATAAGAAAAATAAGTGTTTGAATTGGATTCGCCTGGCAGTGTAATGGATATCACGCTGAGGTACAGACTCAGAGGTCCGGGTTCGATTCCCGTCCAGGTATTTATTTTTCTTATCATTCCATATATATATATATATATATATATATATATATATATATATAATCTATTATAACATTTATACATTACTAAATTAATAGAACAGTTATTACTTTACCTTCCTTCTTGAAATCTGAGAATAATACGTGTTATCAGGCCATAGTGTTTCTATGAGTGTAGCTTTTACGGACCCTGGTTTGTATCTTGGTAAACTAATGAACGCCCTATTTCTCCACACAACAACTTGTCCTATGGGTGAGTCATTAGGAGCGAAAGAAGATAAATCCCAGCAGAAAATGGGAGTATTGACAATAGCTAAATATATAATATAGAAAATTACTTGCATGATTTCTTCCAGTATATCCTTATCCAATTCACTGGAATTAAAAAAAAACACACGATTGTAGTTACTTGCTCTGAAAGTTGACTTAAATGGTGAAACGGATTGATAAAACTCATGGAAAGAGACCAGCTATTTTTACACCTAACAATGCAATATATTATATTACTTTTTAGTTTTCAAACGTATATGTCCTATTCATGTATTACACCATTAGCAATGTATGTTAAACAAATAAAGTTTATTTTGGTTTAGTTTTACTCTATTACTCCAGACGCGATTTCGGAGTTTCCCCAGTAATTTTCAGATCATCAGAAATTGGATCTTATTCAGATATCTTTGCTTCCTGTTAACATCGTGTTATTTCCATAAGAGAAAAATACAATAAACAAATAATCAAAGTAGTAAAATCTCGATTTTTTAAACATTAAATATAATATTCGACAATGAAAATTATCGGTGATAAAAATTTTATATTTTGAGTTTAATAAATGTAAATGATTATGATATGAAAAACATATTTAAAAAGTTTAATGTTTCTATCTTGCCTATTCGCGATACGCCTGGTATTATTTGATTACAACATATGATGTCACAGTTTTATGAAAAATTTTAATTTTATTAAATTTATCTCTTGAATTTATATAATTTATTAATTAAGGAATAGACCTATCTAATAAGACTAGTAGTAAAAATAATAAATAATAGTTTTAAAAAACTAAAAGAACACACTTTATTAGAAAACTAAAAAATGAAAAATAATTTTAATTTCCAATACGCTTGGGATAAAATAAAGTGGTCAACAAAAAAATAATCTCCAACACACATACATAGAATAAAATTAGAGTTATCAACAAAAAGAAAATAATTTTACCATCAAAAGCGTGGGGTGCTCTATATCAATTGACATATTTGATAATAAACATATATTGGTAAAAGTAAGCTCTCTAAGAAGAAAATGTAAAAATCATAAAAATCACCCCACGCTTTTGATGGTAAAATTATTTTCTTTTTGTTGATAACTCTAATTTTATTCTATATGTGTTGGAGATGATTTTTTTGTTGACCACTTTATTTTATCCCAAGCGTATTGGAAATTAAAATTATTTTTCATTTTTTAGTTTTCTAATAAAGCGTGTTCTTTTAGTTTTTTAAAACTATTATTTATTTTTTATTTTTTAGTTTTAAACATTTTACAGAATAAGATAAAAATGTAAATATCTTTAAATTCGATACTATTGTAGTATGAGCTAAAAGTAATACTCTTCTATTAAAAAAAACCCTCCCAGCCGGATTTGAACCAGCGACATATGGATTACTGAAATTATATACCACTAAGAGTTCACTGCTCTACCAACTGAGCTCTTACAACGATTGACTAAAAACTCGACAAGTCCGCAACCTATTATACCAGTTTTCATTTTTTTGATTTTCGGATGATTCTGGCCAGGATTTTAGAAACAAAATATGAAATTATTGTATTGTCACGGGTCCTCTACACGTATACAAAGTTTCAAGTCGATCCAATGTTTCTAAGTGGGTGAAAATCGCGTTGAAAGATTCCGTTACATTGATACAAAAACACTTTTTTTGATTTTCTGATGATTATGGCCAGGATTTTAGAAAATAAATATGAAATTATTGTATTGTCACGGGTCCTCTACAAGTATACAAAGTTTCAAGTCAATCCAATGTTTCTAAGTGGGTGAAAATCGCGTTGAAAGATTCCGTTACATTGATACAAAAACACTTTTTTTGATTTTCTGATGATTATGGCCAGGATTTTAGAAAATAAATATGAAATTATTGTATTGTCCCGGGTCCTCTACAAGTATACAAAGTTTCAAGTCGATCCCATGATTTTAAGTGGGTGAAAATCGCGTTGAAAGATTCCGTTACATAGATAGATAGATAGATAGATACAGGTCAAGCTAATATAAAGCGTGTAAAAATACTTTTGAGTTTTAAAAATGTACCTGTTGGCAGGTGTTGTCGTCCTTAACTTTGTTAAAATAATGTATTTAAAATTGTTCCTAGTTCCTACTAGCGACGCATCAAGACCATCAGCGTCTACATAACATCTTAGACACATCAACTAGTAGCGCATACTCATCCTACTGATGATGGAAGTTAACTTCTGAAAGACCTCCAAATAATATTTTAAATACATCATTTTAACTAGGTTGAGGACGACGGCACCTGCCAACAGGTACTTTTTAATTCTAATTTGTATCTTATAACTATTCACCTCAATGGAATTTGATATGAATTTTATTACACGCTTTATATTAGCTTGACCTGTATCTATCTATCTATCTATCTATCTATCTATCTATCTATCTATCTATCTATCTATCTATCTATCTATCTATCTATCTATCTATCTATCTATCTATCTATCTATCTATCTATCTATCTATCTATCTATCTATCTATCTATCTATCTATCTATCTATCTATCTATCTATCTATCTATCTATTTATCTATCTATCTATCTATCTATCTATCTATCTATCTATCTATCTATCTATCTATCTATCTATATATATATATATATATATATATATATATGTAACTAAATCTTTCAACGCGTTTTTCATACACTTAAAATAATTGGATCGACTTGAAATGTTGTATACTTGTAAAGGACTCGTGACAATACAATAATTTCATATTCATTTTCTAGAATCCTGGCCAGAATCATCAGAAAATAAAAGAAAGTGTCTTTGTATTTATGTAACGGAATCTTTGAACACGATTTTCACCCACTTAGAAACAAAGGATAGACTTGAAACTTTGTATACTTGTAAAGGACCCGTGACAATACAATAATTTCATATTCATTTTCTAAAATCCTGGCCAGAATCATCAGAAAATAAAAAAAAAGTGTCTTTGTATTTATGTAACTGAATCTTTGAACACGATTTTCACCCACTTAGAGACATTGGATCGACTTGAAACTTTGTATACTTGTAAAGGACTCGTGACACTACAATAATTTCATATTTTATTTCTAAATTCCTGGCCAGAATCATCAGAAAATAAAAAAAAACTGGTATAATAGGTTACGGACTTGTTGACTTTTTAGACAATCGTTGTAAGAGCTCAGTTGGTAGAGCGGTGAACTAGTGGTATATATAGGATTTCCAGTATAAAACCGGACATCTGCGGCTGGCAGAGTGAAATGCGGACGAGGAGAGAGCGCAGCCTGACGGGTGAAACCCCGTGAGACGTGTCCGGTTTTATATTGGAAGCCCTGTAATTTCAGTAATCGATAGTCGCTGGTTCGAAACCGACTGGAGAGGATTTTTTTTAGAAGAATATTACTTTTAGCTCATACTACAATAGTATGAAATTTAAAGATATTTAGATTCTTATCTTATTCTGTAAAATATTAAAACTAAAAAATAAAAAAATAAATGATAGTTTTAAAAAACTAAAACAGCACGCTTTATTAGAAAACCGAACTCAAAAATGAAAAATAATTTTAATTTCCAACACGCTTGGGATAAATTTAAAGTGGTCAACAAAAAAATCATCTCCAACACATATAGAATAAAACTAGAATTATCAACAAAAAGAAAATAATTTTACCATGAAAAGTGTGGGGTGCTTTTTATGATTTTTACATGTTCTTCTTAGAGACTTTACTTTTACCAATATATGTTTATTATCAAATATATTAATTGATATAAAGCACCCCACGCTTTTGATGGTAAAATTATTTTATTTTTGTTGATAATTCTAGTTTTATTCTATATGTGTTGGAGATGATTTTTTTGTTGACCACTTTAAATTTATCCCAAGTGTGTTGGAAATTAAAGTTATTTTTCATTTTTGAGTTCGGTTTTCTAATAAAGCGTGCTGTTTTAGTTTTTTTAAAACTATCATTTATTAGTATTGAAAAATATAAATATTTAGATGTTTATTTGTTTAATATTTTATTGAAACGACGTATAATAGTTCTGTAGTAAATTAAAATAAAATTTCTAATTATTACATAATACCCACAATGCAGCATCGGTAATTTGGAAACTTACGATGAAGTTTCAATGGAAGAAGCATTTGAACATATAATAAAATGTTTATCATAATGCGATGTTACCCGCCTTTTATAAGTCTTAAACCGAATAAGTTGACTCGAGGAATAGCGTTTCAACTCGAATTCGGGAGGTCACCTCCGATGAACCTGAGGTTCTTTCCTAGTTTTCTACAGTTGTCAAGGGCAATGTTTATTAACAATACCCATTTCATCATATTTACCATTAACTAACTAAACTAACTGACACTATTGATCCCGTATGTTCATGGCCGCGCGGTCATAAACTCTTCACACATCCCTATCCTGAGCTAATGTTTTCCAATCATCCTCTGTATAATCTAATTCCTCAAATCATTGTTAATGTTGTTCTCCCGCCTCATTCTTCGTTTACCTACTGGGCTTTTCCCTCTGGTTTTCCTACAAGAAGCTTCCATGCACTCCATTCGTGCCACATGTCCTGCCCATCGCAGTCTAGGAGACTTAATATTATATCTGGCTTCCTATAAAGACCATGTAGCTCACTGTTTTTCACCATTTCATATTATAATTTAAAAAATAAAATAATATACGTGGCATGACCTTAGATGTTAAAGCGTCTATAAAATAGGAATGAAAAAAGTCTTACAAAGCTTACCTTCAGTAAATAATTATATGTTCTTATCAAACGGTATGAAGAGAAACTGATCACAATAATTGGTAGTGTTTTGAAATAAAATAATTATGCTGATTTTGCGTCTGCTATTACTATCAGTCTTCTAAAATAGGTCGCTGAATAAGATCTTTCACAATTTAAATATTTTGCATTTTGTGCGTTAATTGGGAAGCCTATCTAGTAGGATTCGTACAATTAGTGTATGAAATACCGCTAGATGTCACTCTTACTCTTGGCTTTATCGCGGCTTGATGCTCGTTTTTTTATTAGTGAAACTCACGCAAGATGGAGTGTTGGTAAAATTTCCTTTTCCCACAGTTCATTGCAATAATGGCTTCGGTAGCAAAGTGCGAGAAATTGGTAAAGTGAAGTGTTAATGAAGATAATTAACAAGTTTAAAGTTTAGTAACGCACTTTAAATGTTTGTTCAGTTTTTAAGTGCCCATTATGTCAGAGAGGAACTCTAATAGAATCATGAAATCGTCCTCTGAAGGTGAGATTCTCGATAGAGAAGAGACACAACTGATACATGATTCCTCAGATTATGGTAACCGTTATCCAGAGTCTAAGTTAAAACGCACTTTCACACT
This sequence comes from Diploptera punctata, assembly GCA_030220185.1. Lineage (NCBI taxonomy): Eukaryota > Metazoa > Arthropoda > Insecta > Blattodea > Blaberidae > Diploptera > Diploptera punctata. Next base: position 1,256,567 of record JASPKZ010009352.1, on the reverse strand, counting down.
GCCTAGAAATCCCTTCATTTCAACAAGAATGAGTAAAAGGAAAGCCAAACATAAAGAAGGTAAAGATGGCAAGGGTTCTAGTATACAAACTATATCAGAAGTGCAAATCTCAGAAACTCAGAAATCTACAAAGAAAGTGTTCAGAAGGCCTTCTTGGAAGAAGTTCTTCAATAAAGTTGTACAACATATGTCTACAGTTGGTGTCCCTAACAATAAGAATATGTGTGTTAATTATGAATATAATAGACATAGAACAGAGACAATGTCCCTGTCATCATCTGACATTCGTGTACCCCCAGTACGCCCCGCCCACCTAGCAAATTTGGCAAACAGTGACAAAGTTCCAGGTGTGATAGGTTTAAGGAACCATGGGAATACATGTTTCATTAATGCAGTTCTTCAGTGCCTAAGTCACACAGATATTTTGGCAGAGTATTTTGTTTTAGACCAGTATAAAGTCGATTTATCTCGTAGAAATAAATTAAATTCGAAAAAGTATGGAACGAAGGGTGAAGTGACAGAACAGCTTGCATTATTGCTTAAGTCAATATGGTCATGTCAGTATGACCCAGAGATCTCTAATCAGTTTAAGTTAGTAGTGGATAAGTATGGCAGTCAGTATCGTGGAAACAATCAGCATGACGCTCAAGAGTTTCTAGTATGGCTTCTTGATAAAGTACATGAGGATCTCAACACTGCTACAAAGAAGAAATACAAGATTATAAAGGTAGGAAATTACTCCATAATATATAATTTTGGAGAAACTGCACTTTATGTCACACCATGAATTTTTCTAAGTCCTGCGCATGCACAAGGGTTATTAACTTGCTCCATAGATGGTAGGACTATCTGTGCAGGCGGTATGACCAACCTTCACAATAAATTCCCAAATGTGCTTTTAAAAATGGATGTAAACTAATTCGTAATTTGTAACCCAAGAAAGTAAATCATTTACATATTATTTTAATAAACTAATTTGGTGTATACTAACTTACCCCTTCTTAACCTAACAAAATAAGTAGTAGTTCAATTTCTTATTGTGAACGTTGGTCATTCCAGTAACCACATTGTCCTACCAACGGTTCTGTAGATAAGAAGTTATTGAGAGATTTTGCATACATAAATAAATACTTAACAATTTAAAAAAAAACTTTCAAGATTCGTTAGGAAATGTTAGTAGAATTGGCAAAAGTAATTAGTGTAACAGTGTCATATGAATATTGCATGGTGTTGCATAATGAGGGAAAAACAGCACTTTAAGTTACTTGATATATTTTCAAAGTCCTATAGAACAACAGGGTGCATGCACCAGAGTTTATATAGCCAGCAATAACCCACCATCGAACCACATATCGATTATTATCAATATCGTACTAAAGTTTATACAGCTTACGCTAGATGGCAGAACATCACTGTGAAATTTAAATGACCAATCTTTGCAATAAATCCCCAAATATATTTTAAATAAATATATTAATAATATTCAAATTACCAAATGTTTATTAAAAATGGGTGTACACTTATTTATCATTTCCTAATGCTGTTCCAACCAGCGATCGGAAAAATCATAGACTAAGTAATATACCCTGTGGAGAAAATGCAGTTAGCATCACAATATTGTCTAACAGTGTCATAATGTTGTGATATGTATTTTTTAAAAATACTTTAAAATTATCAAATAATGTTATAAAAATTGTTTGAAAAAGTTAAAATATTAAAAAAATGTAAGTAAATACAGAAGAAGAGCTATAGTTTTTGCCAATAAACTGAAAAATCAAGGATAACTAGAAATGCTGTACAGCCAATAGGGAGAACTAATCTACAGTTAAGCCTATAATTTTTTTGAAGGAAATTAAATGTGTTGTTATGTTGAGGTTTGTTTAGATAACTACAGATTGCCAAAAAAGTAAAACTTTGTAGAAACTGTTTATGTTTTCTTTTATATTATTTCCCTTTTTTTCAGTAAAAATTGCTATCAGTGTAATGCAATTCTAGTAAATTCAGATTTTAAAAAATATGTTATTGGTAAAGCTACAATTTGGTGAAAGCCCGGAAAAAATGCACTTAAACTTGCTTGAAATATTTACAAAGTCCTATAGAACAACAGTGTGCATGCGCCAGAGTTTATAGAGATATCGATTACTATTGATATCATACTAAAGTTAAAAAATCTTATGCTAGATGGCAGAATGTCGCTATGAAATTTAAATGACCAATCTTTGCAATAAATCCCCAAATCTATGTTAAAAAATACATTAATAATATTAAAATTACCAAACGTTTATTAAAAATGGGTGTACACTTATTTATCATTCCCTAACGCCGATCCAACCAACGATAACCTTAAACAGTGATAGCAAAATCAGACTAAGTAATATACTCTGTGGAGAAAATAGCAGTTAAACTCCAAGCATGACAGGCCTGGAAGGCCATAGGCCTAACAGCCGGCTGCTGGGTCTCACGTCCACATGTGTTAATCACAGAGGTAGACGAGCATAAGCCAGTGTGGGGGGTCACATGTGGTCAGCATGTTGGGTCCCCCACCTGTTATAGCTGGTTTTCTCAACCTGGAGTCACTACTTATTGTAGCTACCCAAATGCCTCACGATGCTGTGTGGCACTGGTCCCATACTGGCCGAAATTCCATGAGAAAAATTTCTTTCCCCATGGGGACTCGAACCAGTGCCAGTCCTGTAACTCTGCACCATGGCTTCTTGCCTTAACCACTCGGCTAAGGCGCAGGACGAAAATAGCAGTTAGCAATCACCATATTGCATAGCAGTGTCATAATATTGTGATTTGCGTATTTAAATAAATACTTCAAAATTGTCTAATAATGTTATAAAAATTGTTTGAAAAAGTTTAAAATATTAAATAATGTTAGTAAATACATAAGAAGAGCTATAGTTTACAATAATAAACTGAGAAATCAAGCGTAAGTGGAAGTGCAATTGAGCCGAAAGCCCAATTCGGATATAGTTCCCATTATGCAATGCAAATTTTTTTCTAAGTCCGAAGCTGACATACACATACACAAGCAGATGAAAGAGGTTACAATTTATAATCATATAATACTTAACTATATATACAACGCTTCTTGCCAATATTGAAATCTTAAAAAAAAAAACCGAACTAAAATACAAATACTCTAACTAGATTTGTCCTAGGTAGCAATTTGATCACATTTAGTATATAAAATAGAAACTCAAACACTATGTATTGTCTGCAGGAATAGAAGCAACTTTGGAAGTATATGTTGGCTGCATTGGATAACATGACGGCAACCAGTATGGCTACCATATCCTCAGTAGCAATTATAATGTTTTATTAAGAATTTTGAACCCTCAGGGGTCCCCATCTAGGTGATATGTGGACGGCGACCACAAGGTGCCCAAGCTGAACAAAACATTGCTTCCACTTACTTGTGTTTTGCTCCTTACTTTTATCTTGAACCGATCTGGTATTTCTTCCTTTTCTAGTACCAGATTCCTCTTTTTGCTTTCCTATTCTGTCTCCCTTGCTTGACCTCTTGTTTTCTTTGACTCTGATGGTATTAGAGTATTCGAGTCAAAGGGTTCAATTCTGTCTTTCCTTTAATCTCATGGACACTCATCTTGAATGCCCACATAATCTGCATATTCGAATGCAGCCCCATTGCAACTTATAGCATAAGTATGCAATGGATTCATATTATCAGCTGCGGCTGGATACACGTTAATGAAGAATGATTAAGAATTTTGAAAAAGTTGGTAATAATCATTACAAAATGTTTAAGAGAATAGTAAATGTTATTAAAATCGAAAATGTAACTCTACAATTTGACAAAACTTGTGTGGGTATTTTAAAACTTGAATCATATAATGGATACTTGAGCCATACAATTTATTATTTGTGTCCCTTCCAAATGATACTAGCAATGAGCAATCCCAAACACACAAATTATGTTAAAATATCAATAATTATCTCGAGTAGCCTATGTATTAAATAAATATATATAGAGTTTTTTTTCAAAATGCCTTAAAATTGAATGACAACTTCACATAAACATAACCTAGAAATCATCATACTATCATGGCAATAAGGGTCTCTTGATCATTATACATTACCCTCTGATGCCTCTTTACACAGAGAAAACAGAATAGCCAACCAATCAAAAATATGCATCACAAAAAATGAAGATACATTGCTCACCCATACAGTTTTCACATATTAATATTACAAAAATGAAGATCGCTCTAAGCAACAGATGGAAAAGTTTAGATTACTACTAGGGAGGAAACGGATATCCAGCAACTATCCGGTATCTGGCCAAAATTTACAATCTGGCCAGATGCCAAACTTAAAAAAATATGAAATGTAAAATTTAGGTACTTTATTTAATCACATAACAAATCTTATCACCATATTTTCATTTTACAACAAAAAATTAGTACTTGTACTGCACTAAAGGCAAATTATAGTAAATGAATTTTCTCTGCAGGGTGAGTCAGAAGTTTATTTAAAAACTATGTTTTATATAAAACATAAAATTAACACCAATAACGTTAAGAAAAGATTCTTGAATCATATATTTGCATATTATGTGGCTACCTGCCAAGATGTTTTCGACAAATTTGACTTAGGTAGGTACCTACACCTATTTATCTAACCATAACATCCAATTGATAAATAGATCGATCAATTCCATGAAGTAATTAAAATCAGAAGAAAAAGGACAAGCTATTTTTGTTTGGTACACACGTAGGCCTACTTTTTTTTTTTCCTTCACCGCCAAGAGAAATTGTAACATTGCATAACAAACAAACAGCAAACTTTGGATCGTCACTGTTTATATCAAAATATTCCCATAAAGGCAATCTTTTCTTTACCAAAGTTATTTCTGACCACTAAATCTTTTTTAGAATTACTATTTTCTATATTATTATTTTCTATAGAAAATATTTTTATAATAACCTCAAACTACAATAGCACATTTTTTAATAAGCTCAAATGATCGTGTTTGCAATTAATTCAACAAGTCTATGTAACACTTGCTAACTTCGCTCATGAATGAAAAGACTCTAATTCGGCCAAGTCTGCCCGATTGTTCGTATACCACTTATGCGAGCTCTTTTGTTACGATGTGCCAGTCGGGAAGTGTTCAGCCAGTTATCCGGCTTCAAGGTTGACTGGATATCCGGTATCCAGCCATCTCTAATCACGACGACCAATGAATTTTTCTAAGTTCTACAGAATCATAGTGTGCATGCACGAATGCTTAAAAAAACTTCCGATATGTGGTGGACATATGTATGAAATTAGTATGATAGACCTTTGCAATAAATTACCAAACATGTTTATAAGATATGGATGTACACAAATTTCCCCGTTCCTAACCTAACAATTAGGTTAGGAACGGGGAAGTTTGTGTACATCCATATCTTAAAAAACATGTTTGGTAATTTATTGCAAAGGTTTGTCGTACTAGTTTCACACATATGTCCACCACGTATCGGAAGTTTTTTAAGTTAATTTATTTATAGGCATATTATTTAATGAATTGTAAACTGACCTGATGTACACTAAATTGTCCCATCGAAATCTAACAAAATGAAGTAAGTGAACATCCATTTCTCAAAATATATTTTCGAAAAAAATTGTGAATGTTGGTTATTCCAATTTCATAGATTTCTTTGTCATCTTGTGGAAGTTTCTTTAAGCATTTGCGCATACACACAACAATTCTGTAGAACTTTGAAAACATCATTTGAGATAAATGTGACAATTTGCATGTGTAGATAAATATTTAATAATTGTAAAAAAAAAGTTGTAAGTATTGTCACAAGACATTTAAAATAGCACAAAATGTTAGTAAAGACAGAAAAAGTATGTAGAGCAACAGTATTACAATAATATAGTATGGAAAATCACAGGTCGATGTATTCTAAACTTGAGCCCAACCGATTATTGAAATTCCATCTGATGCATTAGTAACATTAACTAAATATTTGCTAATTTACCTAAATCACAATCTAACTCATCGAATGTACTCAAATGTAAGTTTTTTTTTTCAGATTTTTAAATTAGATTTATCTGAAATTCCAATTCATTATTCTGGGTACCGATATAAGTCCCACTTTCCTCTGTTCATTAAATCACTGACTCCTCTTTAGCACAAAGCAGGTGCAACTGAGACATTTAAATGGTCCCATACCTGATGTTTAACAGAAACTAAGTAGAGTTGTATGAAATTAAATCTTCCCATTCTTAAAAACTGAAACACTGGAATGACCAACGTTCACAATAAGAAATTGAACTACTACTTATTTATTTTGTTAGGTAGAAGGGGTAATGATAAAATCAAATATTTACTACCTTTCCTCATATAAATCTTCTAAGTAGATCGCAATTTTGAGACCATAACGATCTCATCTTCAGTACAATCTTGGCGACTGATGTTATGTCGATCGGAAGAAACACTTTGGTCCGGCAACAGAGGGAAGAAGAAGTGTTTCTTCGGATCGACATAATATCAGTCGCCAAGATTGTACTGAAGATGAGATTGTTATGGTCTCGAAATTGCGATCTACTTAGAAGATTTATATGAGGAGAGGTAGGAAACATTTGATTTTATCATAAATTAAACCTTATAGTGATTAATTTCTATAAAAGTTGAATAAGAAGGGTAAGTTAGTGTACACCAAAATACACAATAAATATGCATATGAAAGTATCTTTTTTTCATAGTAATATGCACATAGGGGCTCATCTCATCCCTCGACCCGACCATGAGTTGGACACGAGTTAAGGATATATTTATTTAGGCAGTATTAAAACCCTGCTTTAGTTTTCATGTTAGTTTACACAGTGAACACTTATCTACTCAAAATCAGCATATAAAAAGTATCCATTCAGAAAATTTTAATAGTCGTAAAAAGATACTAGTTGGTTTAGAAGCAATTCATTTTATCAATGTGATAATTTGTTCACTTTGCTTATTTCATTACTTCTTAAAAGCTACACAATGTAAGCAGCAAACAGTATCTGTTTAGCTTTGACATTATTTTATTTGTTCAGTGTATTATCAGCCTCACTGCCATATTATTTGTTCATTATATGATTATATTGTATGAAATAGACAAATTACATTGAGATAAGCTGCAGAATTAGAATTTAATTGTGTTTTGTTTTGTTGGTAAAACTCTGCTATTGTTCTATACAAATAGATTTTTTTTTAAAAATGTGCAATGACAGAGACGTGTGAAATGAAAAAGTTTTTCCAGTATTTTATTTACTATTAGTGCCTAACTGCAGGGAATCCCTTTCAGATAGTTCTTGGTACAGGCTTCCAAGTGGCTACCAATCATTTTTTGTCATTCTCACTCCATTATGTTTCCTAATTTTTAACATTTTATAGTAATATTTGGCTCAACTGCACTTCTAGTAGCACTTGATTTTTCAGTTATATTGTTGTAAACTATAGCTCTTCTTCTGTATTTACTAACATTATTTAATATTTTAAACTTTTTCAAACAATTTTTATAACATTATTAGACAATTTTGAAGTATTTATTTAAATATGCAAATCACAATATTATGACACTGTTAGACAATATTGTGATGCTAACTGCTATTTTCTCCACAGAGTATATTACTTAGTCTATGATTTTTCTATCGCTGTTTTGGGTTATTGCTGGTTGGATCAGCGTTAGGGAGTGATAAGTAAATGTACAACCATTTTTAATAAATGTTTGGTAATTTTAATATTTTTAATATATTTTTTTAACACAGATTTGGGGATTTATTGCAAATATTGGTAATTTAAATTTCATAGTGACGGATAGTAATTGAGAATGATAATCGATATGTGGTTCGATTGTGGATTATTGCTGGCTCTATAAACTCTGGCGCATGTGCACTGTTATTCTATAGGACTTTGAAAATATTTCACGCTAGTTTAAGTGCAGTTTTTCCTAATATTTTTTTACTAATATAAAAGAATACATATTTTTATTTATGTTCTATGAATGCAGTCGTATGATCTGTACCAAGTGATTTCTTTAAAAATGTGTGTTTATACTGAAATAAAAAAAAAACCTCTATAAGTAATCTGTTAGTCTTCTTTATTCCATATATTGAACTATCTTCAATATGCTACATATATAACTACAATAGTAAAATATGAATAAAATTGTAAAATAGTCGCCTTATAGGTCCGTCTCTTCAACTTAAAATGTTTGAACACTCTGTAGGCCTTTCAGGACTAGTCCCATTATCAGCAGAATGAAGCAGGTTTGTATTATTTGTTGATGTTCGTTGAAGCACTGACCTCTATACAAAATAATCACAACCAAGTCAGTGCTTCAATGAAGGTCAACAATTACAGACCTATTTCACTCTGCAGATGATAGGACTAGTCCCGAAAGTTCTACAGAGTATTCAAACATTTTAAGTTGAGACGCGCCTATTATATAACTAACCATTCCACCATTACATATGTTAATGGATAGCTACACACCAGCTATTTCCCAGCAAATGTCAACAAGAGACATGTGGTTAATGCATCAACTCCAGGAGATATCTAGTACCAAACTTAGTTATTACTTGATGGATGAACGTCAGAGACATTTTTATTCAGACTTGAGGTTATTTTATGAACCCTAAAATCTTACGACTCCAGACCCACGGCCTTAAGTCCCTTCCAGAGGACTTCCATCCTAAAGATTCATTGCCTCAGCTCGGGTTTGAACCCTGATACTCGGGACTAGAGGCAAGGAACATAACCACTACTCCACCGTGACCAACATAGGGAATGTTTACTGTGCCTAAAATTCATTAAATAAATATTTAATTGATGATTGGCCCTCCATCCGTAGTAATTCTGCCCGAGGGCAAGTATTTCACTGCAATCATAGCATTTTCATGCTATGCTTTGCAGCTTTACTAGGGAATTATAGGTGTGGTAGCTTTCCACACCAGTGAAGGATGATGATTATGATAATGTTAAGGAAGATGGTGACGGCCATATGATTTCGGGGACCGTTTGGGCCTTAAATTTTTCCTGACATTTGTCTTACAGGTGAGGAAATACCCCGATAAAAACCTCACCCAGAAAAACTGTCCCGACCGGGGATCGAACCCGGGCCCGCTGCGTGACAAGGCAACACGCTACCTCGAGACCACAGCGGTGGTCAATCTATGCATATAAGTTAATACAGTCCCAATATTCCATTACTGTTTGTGCAGGCAGCTTAAAATTGATGTCGCTATTTTCATAACTAGGCTATCTGCAACTCCCAGCAGTACCAGACTTTTATAACACAGTGAAATGAATATCATCTTAGTTGGGCTCTACTTTAAAACAAATACCTGGATTTGTTATTCATAAAAAATTGAAATATTTGGGACAAAATTTGTGACTAAAGAAACTCCATGGCATGTAAGTCCTAGAAGGCCCTTAGCTACAACTCTGCTGGCCTCACATTCACATGTGGTGATCACAGAGATAGATGATCATCCAGCCAGTATAGGCGTGACAAGTGGTCATCATGTTGTATTCCCCAGCCGTTATAGGTGGTTTTCTCAACCTGGAGCTGCTACTTATTGTAGCTACCCAAATTCCTAGTGTTGATGGGTGGGCACCGGTCCCATACCGGCCGAAATTCCATGATAAAATTTCTTCCCCTTGGAGACTTGAACCAGTGCAAGTTCCTGAGATCTGTGTCAAGGCTTCTTGACTTAACCACTAGGCTATGGCGCAGACCAAGGCTAAAATGGTTGCTTCAACTGTATGACATTGATAGAACAAGGAATCATGTGATTAGAGTTAATTAATTGCATATTTTTAATGTTTTCTTATCAAGATCTCTCTAAGTCTGCATTGAAGTAGCTACTCGGTTGTCCTCATGAGGTTGAGTAGACCCCATTCCAGATCGTATACTCATCAAAAATGTGTATAGTATAGAACTAGGATCTCTGTAATGCTTATTAGTGGATTTCGGATTTTAGGTAAAAACTATTTTGTTCCTGAAGAGAAACTTAAAATTAAATTGTATTTACATGTTTCATGTATTTATATGATAAAAATGGTGGTCCTATAGTGCCTAAAAATACCTAAATTAATGTTAGAATCTATTTTTTCCCTCTCTTCCTAAAACTCCTATATTTCATCACTAAATCAAATAAAAATATTTATTTCATTCTGAGAAACTAAAATATTTACATATTTGTTTTCACTATCTTGAACAGTATGTTCTTGAAATACTTTTTCAAACAAAATCTGACTTTTGAGCAAGAAGCTGAAAAACAATTAACACTCCCTGGAAGACCTTTTTGAAAACCAGTTGCACAGGACGCTATTTTAAACTCCCAGATTCTCTCAAAATACCCCCATAGTGTGTGTGTCAGAAGTCATGTACTGTCCATTGACCGGCTGGAAACAAAATTCTTCATTTCATTCTTAAGAACATTGCATCATGTCGAAATTTCCAGGTTCCATGTTGTCTTTAACTAAACAGTTGATAGGACCTACATGAGTTTCCACATTTCGCATCAAATGGAAAAATTATATTTTGTGATGTTTGCAACAAACATGTCTACTATTTTTCTGTGTTAACAATTTTAAATACACTAAACCAAGAATAAAGTCAATATTTAATAATTTTTATTAAAATATAATATTTCATAAATTTGAACTTTATTAGTTAATCAAAAATAATAATTAATATTTTTTTATTTAAGAATATTCCACAATACAGTGTCTCTCCTTCAACCCAAAGTGATTTGTCGCCAGAGGTTCCTGTCTACAGCATCTTCTTCCCTCAAATCTCTAGCTTCATTCCATCCATCCATCCATCGTTTTCTAGACCTGCTTCTTCCACTGCTTCCATTAGCTTTCCAGATAAGGTTCTTCTTTGGAATTCTCAGTTCTTCCATTCTTATGAGGTGTCCATACCATATCAAACATTTTTCTTCTATTTCTCCTAATATGTTTTCTCAACTTGCATAATTTCCCTTATTGTGCTGTTTCTGCCCTTATCCCTTCTTGAAATTCTTGTTGATCATCTCCAAAAATCCATTTCTACTGCTAACAGCTTGTTGGCTTGTTTACTGTAATATATTCTTAATTGATAAATTTGTACTAAAATTAGTAAACCTGAATGTGCCAAAAAAATATTTTCGGAACCTATTTTGCATGTGATCATAACTTTTTTTTGTAAGCCCATGTTTTCCCTTTACAGAGATTTAGGTGCTCTCCCCCTACAGGGAAGAATTTGAACCATACTAGTTTAGTTACGCTTGTTTCGTATAGATGTCATTTTTTTAGTGGTCCGTAGTCAGCGTTCCGCCTCATACTGACATCTAGGAAACCAAGGTAGTACTAGGACGGGAAAATTCGGTAAATTTTGCTTAGAGGCCTTTTCATTCAGGCTTAAGGATTTTTTAGGAGCCTGAAAATCTTCAGACTCGGGACCCACGGTTTAAAGTACCTCCCGGAGGACTTGCTCCTTGGATTTTTCCGTCCTAAAAAATCCATCGACCCCGGCCGGGTTTGAACCCGTGACCCTCAGGACCAGGGGCAAGGAGCATAACCACTAGTCCACCGCGGCAGATACATATTTTAGAACCTAAAAATCCAAGGTCTACTTATTAGACATGCTATTACATTAAGACAGTTTTGCTTATTTTTTATTGTTTTATATTTGTTATATTAAATTACATTCAGTTTGTTATTAGACCTTTATGTTTTGTTTACTACTTATTGGGATGAATCGGAAGTTTGATGATATGATCTGTAGACTATTAGTTAAATTCCTCTGAACACCAGATCATTGACCTTGGTGGGAAAATTGTGAAAGTGTCGTGTTTTGAAAGTCAGTCCAATCCAAACACTTATATTATAATAAGTCAACTTCAGAGTATCTCAATTTCCATGAACATGACATTTCTTTAATAAATCACTCATAGAAGGTACCTTCAAAAATAATATTTCTGTTATTTTACATTCATCCTCATTTGACTTTTGTACTCTTGACAATTTTAGACAGGAAAGAAAAGATTGAGAATTTGTTATAGTGTCTTTCAAAACATTTAAACCCTATTAAAATTGTAAATCATTGTCAGATGATTATTTTAAACTTTTAGAAGTTCTATATTTTATTTTATTGTTTTATTAATAAACTCTTTGTCATAACGAATATTCTCGATGGAATTCTATTCTGGGCTGCTAGTCCATGGTTAAAGGAATTGTCAATTTTCTGCCAAACATTTCAATCCATCCATCCATAGTAATTCTGCCCGAGGGCAGGTCTTTCACTGCAGTCATAGAATTTTCACGCTATGCTTTGCAGCTTTACTAGGGAATTATAGGTGTGATAGCTTCCCATTGCTTTCCACACCGGTGAAGGATGATGATGATGATAAGGATGATGGCCGGATGATAGCAACCATAATATATTTTTAAATATTGATTTATCTTCTTTTTATTTTTTTATATTGATTTGTTTGCTACCTTGTTCTGTCTTGATTCTTGAAAATGTTTGTTTAATATATTTTAGTTTAATGGAGCTATATACATGTATGCTATAGTAATGTTATTTCTTAAAACACAATGTTGATATTATTATTGTAAACTTTTTCTTTTTCATCAGTATTTAACCTTGTGATTTTTTATTGAGTCAATTCCATTATTATGGGCAAAGTATTTGACTTGCTTTAAATATGAAAGATTGACTATTTTTATAATTTAAAAAAAGTGCTTAAGGCACCTTATTTTGATACTTAAAAATATAAAGTCATATTGCATCTGAAAATGTAAGGACTATTATCTTTCCTCGAGTTTTATTTATACACAATATAAAGTAGCCTCTCTGCTTGAATTATTATGTACAGGGAGTAAAAGATTCCATTATTATGGAAACACCTTCCAAATCTTCATTAATATGCTGTAAAACTACCATTGTCCTTTAAACTGATGTAATTATTCTTGGAATTGATTCATACAGCTTGTGAATGTATTCTATGGGAATTTTGTACCATTTTTCATGGAGAATTTCTTCTACCTTTTAAGAGAGAAAGGAGGTGGAAATCTTGTTGTTGCCCAAATTTATTGTTCACACCAAATTGCGCCAATAATATTCAGATCTGGAAATTGATCTGGACATCGCAGATGTCTTACTTCTTCTTGATACTTCTCGAACCAGTCCTGGCGAATGTTAAGGAAATTATGCTGTACCATAATAAAAAAAATTAAAACTTCCAAAATTGCTGCTATAAAAAGTAATTAGCAATCTGAGGTGTGTGTAAAAAAATCAATAGCTTGAATAAGAGCATTGTCATCTTAAAATGTAGCATTATTTGAGGAGAACAATGTCCATACCATTGACTGCACAGAATGCCCTCATAGACCTTAGCAATCTCTTTGTTATTCAGTGTGGCAATAGGACTTACAGAATATCTCGATATTGATATCCAAACCATTATTGACCCTCCACCAAGGCACTAAGCAGTCTGAGTTGTAAGATTGTTTTGTGTTCTCCAGACATATATCCTATCAGTAGTAGGGAAAAGTGTAAATGTTGAGTCATTAGATCAAATTACAATTTTTCAATAATCGGTAGTTTAGCACACCTTCATAACAAGATGTTGAATATAAGTCAGTCGTCCTCAACTAAATGATTAAATAGCTCCAATATGGAGGCCTTTCAAAATCAATGTTACATGTTCAGCATTTTAACTGGTACTGGTGTTGTAGTACAGGTTGTACAACGGGTTTATGTCTGCGGGTATGTTTTCATTGTATAGGTCTGTATTCGTTGCTGCTTTTAGAATCTCTATATCTTCAGGGATGACGATTATGTGATGGTTATACTCTCTGTGTAGTACTGACATAGAGTTACCGATTTTATCGAACTGATGACCTGTTTATAATGTGTTTGGCAAAAATTGATTTTTCTTCGTTATTAATAAAACTTCTTAAATGTTCAGAATATCCTGTGTTGAAATTTCTTGTTGTTTTGCCTATGTAGAACTTTTTCGGAACTATTGCACTTTAGTTTATAAACGCCTTTATTTTTGTATTTATTTGTTACCTTCATAACGCCATTGTTTTCGCTTTATTGTATTCCAGTCTGTAATTGAGTTTACTAATCTTTGCTCTGCCATAAATATCTAATTTGTGCAGCTCTCTCCTCATTGTTTTGGTAGAAACTGGTTCCCTTAAATGTGTATTTAATTCTGCAGACACCTTATCTGACCGGGGATTAACAAATTGTCCTCTTTGAAAGTCACTCATATGAGGCACCATTGTTCCACATTTACAACTATAAGGTCAGAAATGCTTGTGCAGTTAAAATAAGTACAGTACAGGTTCAGAGTATACGTATGAAAGAAAAGAGTGCCATTTATGACTGCACCTGCAGGTTCTGAAAATTATCTCAGATTTTGTCTACCCCCTCCCATTTTTTATGACTCGCTGTGAAGATGTAACTGCATGCAATAATAGTATTAAAATTGATATAGGCCTGGTTATTGCAGCTATATGGACTGCGTTGTTTTAAACTCAAAATAATATTTGAGCCGCTTTCCATTTAATATTTGCCATTTCAAGTACAGTAAAAGCTCCTTATTCGCGGGTTAAAAAATTGCGGCACAGTTCCTGTATTCACGATTGAAAATGTCATTATTTGCGGATCCAGACGGTATTTTAGAAAGATTAGTATCTTTATTAACGCATCGCCAACCATTTTTTCTGCAGGCACGTGTCAAAGCGGCTTTTACAAACAGTGATTCAAACCAAATGGACATATTAATATAAAAGTAAAACAAATCTTATTGTTACTAAGCCTAAAGTTCATTGTTAAAAGCCACCGCAGCTGTATTTCACGTGCCGTTATGTACGCTGATAAAATGTCGCTCTAGCCACGATCAGTGTTTTTATATTTCATCTTGAATAATACGCGTCTATTCTGCTTTGTTGGCAATTGATGTCGAGTAAAAGGAAAATAGTTCAAAACCTCTCATTAATTGATATTATTTTGACTATTTAACTCATGTCGCAAATGGTAGTCAATGACCAATCACGTTTCAATGAATTCTGTTTTACACCAATGACAGTCGTGTTTCACCTCGCTCTTTATCAATTTCTCTTTATCAGCTCCTGCTTTTGTGATAAAGAAAGCTCTTCCTTTTTTAATATTCTGAACAGGTTAGACCCTTATTTTTCTCCAACAAATACATTGAATATAGCAAATATTGAATAGATTCAATGATTTTACTGAGTTGTTTATTCAAAATATAAATGATTAACCTATAATGTTGATTATAATAGTTTGATGTGTTTAATTATTTCTCCACTAGAGTGCATTCTTACAATATTGCGATCCTATTTGACAATAAATAATATGATCGAGTTGCAGTGAATATACATAACCTCGCATTTCTAATTTGTTTTCAAACATCGCCGTTTACATTAACTATATACATATTTTAAAACACCGGTAACTATATTCAAATAATTATTTTTTAGTAAAGAGCTTAATTTTATTCGTTAAATAGTCCTAACAAATGCCACTCTTGATTTCCAAATTCTCTAGATAAATTCACTCCTCACTTCGTGAGTCGTGAATTTATCGATAATTTGTAAATCACTCGTGGCATTACTTATGATAATTATTTTATTTTAGAACCTTGGAACGTATCCCCTATATACCCATACAAATAACCATTCCATATTCGCGGCATGTTTGCGGAACATATCCCCTGCGAATGAGGAGCTTTAACTGTACTTCAGTAATACTCATTTTCCCTGGCAGGTGTTTAAATATACAGGCAACTTTGTTCTCTTCATAGTGTCCCACGTACACTTATCCAGAATCCAGACATTTGCGATCTTGAGTTGAATGCTTGAAACAGTAAACAAAAAACCATTATTGCTAGATGCTGTAATCCACATTATTTAAATGGTTATTAGCGAAGTTTGTTAAATAAAGTAGAAAATGTAATGATACACAAACACACATTCCCAAATTTGTTAAAATCCCTTTAAAAATAGCATTATGTAAGACATGCATAGCTAGTATTACCACGGACTCTATAAGAAAAACAAAAGTATCCAGTTGACCTAGTGATAGCATGAAGGACATTATACATCACGTTTTAAGGTGTCAAACATGCAGAGTTGGTTTCTTCCTTTAATTATGACTAACTGTTAAATTATGAATAATTAATCTACAAATTACCTTAATTTTCATTTATTTAGTTTGTCCACCGCTGCAGTCTCGAGGTAGCGTAGTGTGGGCCCGGGTTCAATTCCCGGTGAGTTTTTTTCCGGGGTTTTTCCTCACCTTTAAGACAAATGTCAGGTAGCTCTGAGGCCCAAAAGGCCCCCGAACATCATCTGGCCATCATAATCATCACCATTATCATCTCCGATGTGGAAAGCAACGGGAAGCTATTAATACCACACCTATAATTCCCTAGTAAAACTGCAAACGTAGCATGAAAATGCTATGATTGCAGTAAAGGAACTGTTCTAGGGCAGAACACTATAGAATAGATCCATCCATCCATAGTAATTCTCTACCCGAGGCAGGTCTTTCACTGCAATCATAGCATTTTCATGCTATGCTTTGCAGCTTTACTAGGGAATTGTAAGTATGGTAGCTTCCCGTTGCTTTCCACACTGGTGAAGGAGGATGATGATGATGATGATAATGGCCATATGATTTCGGGGACCGTTTGGGCCTTAAAGTTTTCCTGAGATTTGTCTTACAGGTGAGGAAAAACCCCGATAAAAACCTCACCCAGAAAAACTGTCCCGACCGGGAATCGAACCCGGGCCCGCTGCTTGACAAGGCAGCACACTACCTCGAGACCACAGCGGTGGACATAGAATAGATATAGGTTGTATTTATAATATAAATTCATATTGGATTTATACGTGACTGAGACATTTTCAATGAATGTATGTCGTTAAAATAGTAAATTGTCCATCGTAATGCCAGGTCGAGAAATGAGATGAAAGCCACTATTATATTGAAGATCTATGATATACACGAATGCCGGCTAACTAGGGCTGCCGCATCACGGGAACAAATTAAATTGAATTAAACGAAATGGGTAAGATGATCTTGGAAGAGTGGTAGAATGAAGTTTCTGGAAGGGAACATCGGGAGAAACCGCGAAAAAATCTGCCCTTGCTCCAATTCGTCCACTATGAACCACATACGGATCGACGGAGACGCAAACTCCGGACTCAGAGATATAGGGCGAGTATACTGTTTGTTCTAGGGATAAAGGCTGCGTCACATAATGGCGACAACCAGGCTGACATATGCCGATTATCCTAAGTCCTCTAGAGGGTTCGCTCTTTTTACCTTAAGAAACCATTGAAAAAGCTCATGTATGCCTACAGTGTTTTTATACACAACGTCATTTTATTCTTAATTTTTATATTCTTGAAATGTTTTCGTGATTTAGCTTATGTTGACCATTTATCTCATAGACCGACGATTTTGCCTCTTCCTGCTTCGTAAAGAGAGGTATCTCCGCAAATTAACTTCTTTGACAAGGATATCGATTCAACAATGTACGGTTGTTATGGTACAGCAAGAAAACAATTTCAAAAATTACCAAAAAAAAGTTTGTTCTGTTGCTCTAAAAAATTATTAAATGTTGTATAATGAATCTGCATTATTGTTAATAGTTATTTCTCATACATTCATCTGTTATTGATTTTTCCCAAGCCCAAAGAGATTTAACAGTAAAGATATGCTATTTATAACTGTAGGCCTACAACCGGCTTTGAAATCGCCCGGAAGTAAGATCGGAAACAACCTCACATTTGGTAAATATTAAACATAATTATTTTTAGCTTTTGATTCAGTCTAAAAATGTACAATTATTGATAATTGCAAATTAGATATATTCTAACTTAAATTCTATTATCCGCTAAATAGTCACTCCAAATCCAACGCGAGGTTGAGTTTTTCATTAGACAAAATCACTCGCGGCTTTGTCGCTCGTGATTTTTTTTTTTAGAAAAACACAAATCTCTTGGTAGATTACTGTTGATAAACTGGCCAATTATCAGTTAAGAAGAAAATCTAATGTAATATGAGAATATCAATCTAATGCCTAAACTATAATGATCCAAATTATTAACTACTTCAAACATTTTACTTTCATCTTAATAGTAGTTGTATACAGAGTATACGGCTTTAAACACATTAATGTAATCCATCCATAGTAATTCTGCCCGAGGGCAGATTTTTCATAAGTAATGCCACGAGTGATTTCAAATTTATCTAGAGAATTTGGAAATCAAGAGTGGCATTTGTTTGGACTATTTAAACGAATAAAATTAAGCTGTTTACTCACAAATCATTATTTAACTATAGTTATTTTAAAATATTTATATATTTAATGTAAACGGCGATGTTTGAAAACAAATGAGAAACGATAGGTACGCTTCATCTGCTTCTTTTGTTTTCACTGCAACCAGATCATACTACTTATTGCCAAAGGAACGCAATATTGTAAGAATGCTCTCTAGTGGAGAAAAAATGAAACACATCAAACTGTATATTAATTCATTTCTGATGTCGTATGATGTAAATATGACAATTATATTTTTTCTGGATTGTTACCTGGGAAAAAATACATTTAAGAAAGTGCAAACAGTGGTTTCTTTTTTTGGTGGTATAATCAATTGCTACAAATGTTTTTATATTAACTCCCGCATGCGGCATGTGTTGACATTCATGCACTATATATACAATCTGGTAGCCGTATTTCTCACGGGCTCAGCCACTGCAAAATAATGGTCAGACCTGTTCAGAATATTAAAAAGGAGGAGCCTTGTTTAATATGGTAATTATAACACTGATAAATATTTCGTGAAACACGACTCTGATTGGTTGTAAAACAGAAATCATTGAAATGTGATTGGTCATCGAGTCCCATTTGGGGCATGAGTTAAATAGTCACTACAATCATAGCATTTTCATGCTATGCTTTGTAGCTTTACTAGGGAATTGTAGGTGTGGTAGCTTCCCGTTGCTTTCCAGCCTAAGTCAATACAATGATAAGGATGATGATGGCCGGATGATTTTCGGGGACCGTTGGGCCCTAAGCTTCCTGACATTTGCCTTACGGGTGAGGAAAAACCCAGAAAAAAAACTCACTCAGGAGCCTCTCCCGGGTCCGCTGCGTGACAAGGGAGCACGCTACCTCGAGACCACAGCGGTGGACATTAATGTAATAAGATATACAATTGTTTACATTCCACATTCTGACTATTCAGACTAATATCCCTGAGTACATATTTTTTAAACATTTTACTTCTATAGCAATTTTTTATGATACTACGTTCATCTAAGCATTTTTTTACCGAGTAGGCCTAATATTATATATGCCCGTTTCCAATTAATAAGATATTTTAGTAACTAGGGAACTATATCAACTTTTATAAGATTCATGATGTGTTCCGTTGAGGTTTATTCAAAATTAATATAAAATTATAGAATATTCACCTGAAAGGTCCGTCTCCTCAACTTAATTATCATTTAACTGTAGCGCTTTCGGGACTTGTCCCATCATCGGCAGGATTCAAAACTGGTGTTTCACTGAAGATCTGGTAGAGGGGGTTGCATGTATTTGGTTCGTTTTCGTTTATCAGGCTGTCGTTGTGAGCTGCTTTCATGATTTCCATCTCTTCGAGTACGTTTATCTTCGCTGGATTATTTTCTCTGTGCATTACTGTTAGGGTGTTTTCAATATTTAACATGCGATGTCCTTCATGGATAACGTGTTTTGCATAGCTTGATTTACCTTCTGCGTGAATGAAGTCTCGAAAATGTTCTTTGAATCTGATGTTAAAACTCCTGTTTGTCCTTCCTATATAAAATTTGTTGCAGTCCTTACATGTCAGTTTATAAACTCCTTTGCTGTTGAAAATGTTATTTTCTTCAATGTTATTGTTTATTATGTTGTTTAATTTGTTAT
This sequence comes from Diploptera punctata, assembly GCA_030220185.1. Classification (NCBI taxonomy): domain Eukaryota; kingdom Metazoa; phylum Arthropoda; class Insecta; order Blattodea; family Blaberidae; genus Diploptera; species Diploptera punctata. The sequence goes on along the minus strand of JASPKZ010009352.1, from coordinate 1,236,584 downwards.
TGGTTCTGTATGCTATTTTTACGTTTTTATCGGCTTTCTTTAGTGCATTGGCTAATTTTGTTGTTTCTTTTCCTGTGTATGTAAGTGTTATCCATGTTTTCTTGTTGACGGCGGAGTTACTTTTCCCCCGATGATATGATGCGTGATAAATGATAATGAAGCACCAGGAGAGTTCTTAACCTAAATTCCAGATCATGAACAACCACAGGAATAATTCCCTTCAAGGAAAAATTCCCATGGTTTGACCGGGAATCGAACACGGGACCTCATGAACTGTAGTCAGAAACGGTGACCACTATCCCACGAGGCTGATCTTTCTGTAGAATATATCCACGATAATTAATACCACATAGGCTATTTTTTGTATATACATTGTACGTAGTATACATAGAGGGCACTGGTTTTACTTCCCTCGCGTGGTTTGTAATATGTAATATTACAATATAGTTATTTAGGTTGGCGACCCCGAAATGTAGGAAGTTGAACTTTCAATCATGGTCTCCATTGCTGTAGGTACGACAAAACGCACTATCGCGCAAACAATTTTTACTTTCATATCGACTTTTTGTTTTTCACTTTTTATTGCTAATAAGTAATAATACATTCCCATAAATAATACGTTCCCATAAAGAGTTATCCAGATTACTATTGTTAAAAACAATTAGAATCTCAAAACTTCAGAATTTATACGGATAACAAATTTTTGTTTACTAAATTATATTTCGGAACTCATTCTGTCCGATTTAGAGCAAGTGCCTATACATAGATAATGTATAGTCATTGGTTCTAAATGTAAAATTTACCGTTAGCCATAAATACATAAGTTACGTTAGAATCCATTAGAAAAAGTGATAATTCCTCTGTTTAAATACTGTTTACAAATTCTAGTGTTACATAATTTGCCCTTGAATTTTGAAGTTACACAACATGAATTATGTCGGGATTCGTGAACAGTATGAAGGTATAAATATTCTATTGAAGTAGAAAAATAAAATCCTGGTCTGTTCTTTTAAAAATAAAGCAACATGTTTTCAGTAAGATGTCAAGTCTTGCATAATTCTTATTCGAATAGATCCATAGCCGTGATGTGTTTGATTTAAATCCCAGTCTTCCACTCCGACAATTCAGTTTCAATTCCCACGAGATAGAACATTTTAAATTTCCACTTTGGGTCTTGGCGTGTTACCCTTTTGTGTCCTATTCTGTATTCGGCGTAACTCTGGTTTACTACTAAACTAGAGGAAGAACTGCCATTTTGGGTGTGTCTTTTGGATTTGCTGTCCTGTGATGTCTTGTAGGTAGCTATGGCAATACTAACTACAGATGCAAGAAGGTCCGTTACTATGTATTTTTTTATTTATTTATATATATGGTCTTTTCATGGATGGAGTGTAGATGTGCATTTTCATGCTATGCTTGCAGCTTTACTAGGGAATTGTAGGTGTGGTAGCTTCCCGTTGCTTTCCACACCGGTGAAGGATGATGATGATGATGATAAGGATGGTGATGATGGCCATATGATTTCGGGGACCGTTTGGGCCTTAAAGTTTTCCTGACATTTGTCTTACAGGTGAAGAAAAACCCCGATAAAAACCTTGCCCAGAAAAACTGTCCCGACCGGAGATTGAACCCGGTGCGTGACAAGGCAGCACGCTACATAAAGACCACAGCGGTGGACATATATATATATATATATATATATTATTGTTTTGATACAGGTGTATAGCCATGTAGGTAATTGTTTATATTATAATTATTATTTATATTTATTTTTTTAATTCATGGAAAAATTATGTACGTATGGCAAAGCAGGCCCGTGTGCAATATAAATGCATATGCATTTTCTTTCTTTAAAAAAAAAGCAAATTCCATTATCAACACATCTGTCTATATCGTCTCATTCGAATTCCTGCTCCCTGACTATAGGCCATCCGCTGAGCGCATTGACTTAAGTGTCTGACGGTTCTTTAAAAAAAAACCTTACACTGAAAATATATAAACCGGTTATTCTTCCAGTTATATTATATGGATGCGAAACATGGACTCTTTAAGGGAGGAAAGGAGATTACGAGTATTTGAGAATGAAGTTCTTAGGAAAATATTTAGACCAAAGAGAGATGAACAGACAGGTGAATGGAAGAGACCACATGACAGTGAGCTACATGATATTTATAGGAAGCCAGAGATTTAACTGTTCTTATTATATCTGATTTCCTATAAATATTATGTGGCTCTCTATTAGATAGTATCCTCCATTCGCATGTCTGTTCATAAATGTGTAGGGTATAATTGTGAACCGGACGATGTTACCGGACTAAAATTTGTATAATTGATGATAATAATAATAATAATAATAATAATAATAATAATAATAATAATACAATTTTGTCAAAACCTTTGTCCAAGTCGTTGAATAAAATTTTGATCGAAACTTTGATAGTTATATCACATGGCATCTACACAAAAACTTTAAAATGTATAGGTCGAACAGAAGGTTGTGTATTTCTATTATGTATTAGTCTTGTAAAAAATTACTGATTTTTTTAATGATTTTTTAATGATTGAATAATGGAGGAATTAGATAATAAAAATCTTACCAAGCATTTAACTTGTGATAATGTTCAAGAAAACCAAACTGTCCTGTCCCGAGATTTGAACTGTGTATCTGTCTTCCGAATCAGCTCGATGTTGCATGTAAAATAAAAATAATATCGATGTCAACTAATTCATAAAAATCTTCTTCACCAATAGTAAAATCAAATGGACATTTTTGGAATACTGAAGCAGGAAATGTCTAGTTCCGTATTTTTAAACTGCACGTTAACACTTGTTGATATTAGGCGTACTAGACCAGGATAATTAGCGATAAGACCTCATTTTTTTAATTTCCTGGAAACTTTTTCAACGCGATAATTAGCAAACAAAAATGGTAGAAATCCAATGCATAATATGTTTTGGAAAAAATCTGTGCGGGACAAATAGGTTGAAAAAATCATAAAGGCACAAAACTTTTTTTTTACTTTACTTTTCAGTTATGAGGAAAAATCAGCTTGAAAAAAAAAATAGTAGCGCTCATAGATATGAAACAAAAGGAGCCCTGGGTAGATAAAGTCGGTTCACAACTTTTTGCAAACAAATAAACGACGAAAAAGTGTCATTTTTCACCATTATATTAATAGGCCCGTAATCGTTGTAGAGACTTTTTTGGGGCTTAAATTGTAGTATTTTATGACGCCTTTGTATCATGCAAATTGTATGCAAAAAAATATATAAATTTCTGCACAATCCGCAAAAACTTAAAAACAGGTGTCTTAGTAATAATGTGTGTCTTCCATATGACCAATAATAGTTCCACAGCAAATGTTGAAAGTGCTTTTTGTTCTTGAAGGATTGCTGTACAACCCCCACAGTCAAAAGTACGTAAGGTACAATTAAACTCCTAAAAATGCCTCCACAATTCGGGCTATTTCAGTATGACGCGCCGAGAAAGGGGGACGGCCGACATTTTGTGAGGAAACTCGTAAGATTGATTTTCAGCGCTCGAGAAGCCGAAAATCGAGAGTTTCCCAATTTAAATGCAGTGGACATCTATTCAAGACAACCAATACTTTAATTGTCACATACAAATTTATTTTGTGGTAAATCCTGAAATTCCCCTTTTTCAATAACACGAGACACCTGTGTCATTTTAATACTCTTTCTAGCCATGTGTTTTCAACAAAGTACTAAATTGAATAAAAAACTATTTTATCTTTTAATGGCAATTGAAGATAATTATATAACGTCAATCATTTATCTGTATAGGTGTGTACTTTATATTAATTATCGTATTAAAACTGAATTCCATTCAGAATATAGATTTTCAGTTTGAATGCAAACATGATACACCTAGGAATTTTACAATATAATTATCAATATTGGAATGATATAATTCTAATACCGGGTGCGGCAGAAAAACAATGACTCGTTTTAATTTGCCCGCCATTATTGGACACGACTTCCTAGACAGTTGATATTGGTACCAATGCGTAGTGCAGTTCAAAGCATTTCCAGCCAATTACTGGAGCGTTGGTCAAACGAACACCGTGCGTTTGCAATAGAAACGTTTTCCAAATGTGGTGACGGCGTCGTACGGACACAGCGTTTGTTACGGCAACATTTTAACATTGGTCGGAATGATCAAGTTCCGTCTCGGAAGTCGATTACGAGATGGTCCAGCAGTTCAGAGCAACAGCATCTGCAACAAACAATAAGCCACCTGGTAGGTCACGTACTGTTCGCACCCCGAAGAACATTGCAAGAGTAAGAGTTGCTTTGGCAAAGTCAACTGGCCACCCCGTTCGCCCGATTTATCGGCGTGTGATTTTTTTCTGTGGGGATTCCTAAAATGCAAAGTGTATGCTAACAAGTCAACAACTCTTGAAGACTTGAAAAACAACATCCACGTCGAAATCGAGGCCATAACACGTGACACTCTTCGTAAGGTTATGCGTGTTCGTGCAGAAGTTTGCATCGCCAACAATGGTGGACACCTAAAGGACATAATTTACGAAAGTGACATGTGTAATTAATGAGAGGACGTGTTCTTTCGAACAATGTACACGAATAATGTGCAGTTGTATTTCTTCATGCCTAAATACCATGGCATATTTGTATTTAATTATATATAGCAGCAGCGGGGAAACAAAGCGAGCCGCTGGACAACCATAATATATATTTAATTAAATAAAAATAAAACTTGAAGTTTTATGTGATTTTCATATTTATTAAAATATTAATTAATTACAACTAGATTTGAATGAATCGCCTCTTTTAAATTTGTAATAGAGATTCTAAAAAAAATTGTGCATAGTTACAGTTGTTATGTACTATAATAACAAAATTCATTAATTTGTTATGTCTGAAGAAGGTACAAAGTATGGAAATAGCTGTAACAAATTTATATTTTAATAAATATGAAAATCTCACAAAACTCTAAGTTTTATTTTTATTTAATTAAATAAGTTATGGATTTTCATCAAGAAAACACTAATTCAATTGATTACAACCATAATAGTTAGACGATAATATACCCTATTATAATCGCGATTTTTTTGTGGATAAATTGTATTTTAAATCTTTATATGATTATATGTAGTCCAACGCTTTAAAATATGGATATTTTGAAAATTATTGCAATATGTGCTTTATTCTAAAATAAAGAACAATATTAACTAAACTGGCACAATCTAACCCACAGGTCCATGACCGCGCGGACATAAGCTCTCCGCACATCTCTATCCTGAGTCAGTGCTTTCCAATCATCCTCTGTATAATCTATTTCCGTTAAATCATGGTTAATGTTATTCTCCAACCTCATTTTTTGCCTACCAACTGGGTGTTTTCCCTCTGGTTTTCCTACAAGAAGCTTCCATACACTTCTTTCATTCCCCATTCGTGCCATATGTCTTGCCCATCGCAGTCTACGAGACTTGTTATATTTGGCTTATAAAGAACACGTAGCTCACTTATGTGGTCTTCTCCATTCACCTGTCTCATAAAGAACACTATGGAAAATAAAAATTCAGTATTCTCCAAGACTGCACATTGTGATACAGGAAGGTAATGAAAATCCGTTTTTTTTTTTGTTTCATTAAATGAATGTATTTACATAGAAACCCGTTCCTGTATTAGATATTCCATCCAGGTGTTATAAAACATGCTGCGGATATGACAAAGGTTATTATTATTCTCTGAGGGAATTAAAGATAATTCTGTTATTTTCTATAGACACATTAGTTCAAGACGAGCTTAATTTGGATACCGATACTCGTTTGTCTAGTCTTCCATACTTTCAAACGACATTTCTGTTCACCTGAAAGTAGACCCACTTTAATACCCAGCCGCATTCTTGGCAGTGAAAAATCCAGTTAATGATGTAGGATACGTTTGCCTAAATCAGTGATAGTTTTTTTAACAAATGTAACATTTTAGATATTGATTATAAAATATGAATACAGGAACATTGTATGATCATTTCACGAGATTATTTATCGAATTCGCTTCAAACCGATCTACAATTATTGTCTTATTGTCTTCAAATGCCTCATTCAAAAGAATGAATTTCGTAAATACATCATCAGCATCAAGGATTAGACCTGCAGGTCTGTTCCGATCTCATGTTAGAATTGGGCTATCCGTCTTTTACTGGATCTTCCAACATTTCTTCATCCTAGTGATTTGTAATGAAGAATCTGTTTCGGAATTCTATTGTTATCCATTTTATTGGTGTGGGCCATCCATTCATCTCTGTATTGTGTAATTTTATCTAATAGTTTGAATATATTCAGTTCTCTTCGTATATCCTCACTTCGCCTTTCACTCCTCAGAAACGTCATTTCTGACGATTCCATTCTTCGCTCCTGGTTTTTGGTTAAGACCCAATGTTCCGATCTTTATAGTAGCGTTGGAACCGCCATTGTTTTATAAAATTGTAAAAGTGTCTCCTTTTTAGTTCCCATCTCCGGGGTAACAAGGAGAAAATCCTCGACGGTCAGCAGACCGGAAGAGGTACCTCTTCTGTTGGGGTTAATAGGCCTACCCGCAGACGGCTTGATATTGAGTCGTAGGTGGCAGCCCCATCTGATATCTTACCCTGCGAGACGCCAGTACCGTTTTCAGGGGACATCAATATGTATACTTTCAAGTCTCATGGTAAATACATGATATGGCTCCTAAATCCATGATAGTGGTTCCTATTTCCTACAAAGTAAAGATAAAGCTTATAAATTAAAAATAAAACTGAATTCGTCGTTTATTAAAGTTAATTTTAGAAACTATATGTGAGCAAATTCACACATAGAAATACATTATATAATGGAAATGGACAGCTAATGACAAATGAGGGAAAGTTTGAGGAAGTGGCTGAATTCAAATACCTAGGAACAATAATCACAAATAGGAATGAGATGCACAAAAAAAATTAAACATAGGCTCAGTTCTGGAAATCCGTGGTATTATGCATTACAGAGACTCTTTGACGTCCCAATTCCTTTCAAAAAACGTTAAACTGAAAATATATAAAACTATTATTCTACCAGTTATATTATATGAATGCGAAACATGGACTCTTAATTTAATGGAGGAAAGGAGATTATCAGTAGTTGAGAATAAAGTTCTTAGGAAAATTTTGAGACCGAAGAGAGATGAACAGACAGGTAAAATGGAGAAAACTACATAACAGTGAACTACATGGTCTTTATAGGAAGCCAGATAAAATGAGAATAGTTAAGTCTCGTAGACTGCGATGGCCAGGACATGTGGCACGAATGGAGAATGAAAGACGTGCATGGAAGCTTCTTGTAGGAAATCCAGAGGGAAAACGCCCAGTTGGTAGACCAATAATGAGGTGGGAGAATAACATTAACTATGATTTGAGAGAAGTAGATTATACAGGGAATGATTGGAAAACATTAGCTCAGGATGTGAATGTATGGAGAGCTTATGTCCGCTCGGCCATGAACCTACGGGTTTGATAGTGCCAGTGAATTATTTAATAAGAACAACAACAAAAATATATATACACCTGTATATACCGGCATGTATAATTTACCCGATCTTTTAATCTATCTTAACAAATTTACTTATAAAATCTTAGCAACTCTAGAGGTAAAACATAGCTAATCTACACGATTTAGCTAATTCCGAAGGGATGAAGTTATTGAGGTTGTAGGCTACTCATGAAAATGTTTTATTTTTTATGTTTACAAATCATCACGGATCCTGTCTAGTAGAAACTGAAAATGACAGTGACAAAAAAAAACTGTGAATGTGCGTGCGCACGTGTGTAGGGGTGTGTCCGTTCGTAAACGCACTAGCGGCCGCACTTTTTGTTTCATTGAAATCAAAATTGGTACTTAGCATTTAATTAAAAAAAAACAGTTCGATAACCAGCAAAATCGGATCATTAGGCAAAGGAGTTCGCCTGAAACGAATTTTTTTACAACGAAATTCGGTATTTGATGTTAGAATAAACCGAGGAAGGTAAGTTATTCTCCAAAAATCAGCAATATTTGACGATTAGAAGTGTTGGTTCTGAAATTAAAAAATGACTTTGGCGCTGTTACGTTTGATTCGTCGCAATGTATACCATACAATGTAATTGTTTTTGCGCGATAGTGCGTTTTGTCGTACTTACAGCAATGGCGACCATGATTGAAAGTTCAGACTTCCTACATTTCGGGGTTGCCAACCTAAATAACTTACTTAATACTTACTCACTGGCACTATCAAACCCGTAGGTTCATTGCCGCGCGGACATAAGCTCTCCATACATCCCTTTCCTGAGCTAATGCTTTCCAATCATTCCCTGTATAATCAACTTCCCTCAAATCATAGTTAATGTTATTCTCCCACCTCATTCTTCGTCTACCAACTGGGCGTTTTCCCTCAGGCTTTCCTACAAGAAGCTTCCATGCAAGTCTTTCATTCCCCATACGTGCAACATGTCCTGCCCATCGTAGTCTACGAGACTTAACTGTTCTTATTATATCTGGCTTCCTATAAAGACCATGTAGGCCTAGTTCATTGTTATGTAGCCTTCTCCATTCACCTGTCTGTTCATCTCTCTTTGGTCCAAAAATTTTCCGAAGTACTTTATTCTCAAATACCCGCAATCTCCTCTCCTCCCTTAAAGTAAGAGTCCATGTTTCGCATCCATATAATATAACTGGTAGAATAATAGTTTTATATAATTTCAGTTTTTTGAAAGGAGTTGGGACATCAAGAGTCTCTGCAATGCATAATAGCACGCATTTCCAGAACTGAGCCTATGTTTAATTTCTTTGTGCATTAAACATAGGCTCAATTCTGGAAATGCGTGCTATTATGCATTGCAGAGACCCTTCATGTCCCAACTCCAACCTAAATAACTATACTGTAATATTACATATTACAAACCACGTGTGGGAAGCAAAACCACTGCCCTCTATGTATACCACGTACAATGTACATACAAAAATATATCCAAAAGGTAGTGTTAATATACATTATACCAAACAAATCACTGCATTTTAAATTAATTGAACTTTATTTAAAACAATATAAAACAATAAATACGTACTTGCCGCCATTTTACAACTGTTTCGTATCACGGCTTCCTGTAGTTTCAACTAATAAATATCGCCCACGTTGTTAACGTTAGTCAGTTTCCAACAAATATGTTATTATTTTACTCTTATCTATTATTTTGAAAACAGCATCACGCAAAATATAATGTACAACGCACGTTTTGAAGTGTTTTACAGAATTTGGGAAATTAAACATTTTCCTCGCTTCTGTAAAAACCACTTCCCAACCTCGCATCGTAATATACTATTAATTAACAATGTTTTCTATAAGATATATTAGTGTAATGTATTTAATATTTTAATGAAGTAATGGAAAAATGAATCGATATATATTATTTAAATTGGTGTCAAATAATGCAACAATTTGCAAGTGTATCCTGTTCGCTCTTAAAGTGAACCTCGTCAAAACAAAACCATATGACCTGCTTGCTTTTGATTGATTATGGACACCGACGTACATTGTAGAAGCAATATCCTTCCGCCATTCGCACCACAATTACTGTCACTTTTGACAGGGACATGACGACACAGCAACAGAAGACTCGATATTTTGTGTAATTTTGTTTCATGAGAATCGACTAAAACATGACTCAAATGCATCACCCATATGTAATAAACTATTTTAAGTTGTAATTATTGATTAGGTATATTTTAGAATATTTTGTATTCTTTGAATATTATTTTCATTCACGAAGAATAAGTATATTCTGAGAACATATTTTTTAATTTAGTGGAGGGAACTACTTTTTCGCGTACTTATTGATTCTACAACGTATGTCGGTGTCCATAACTAATGAAAAGCGAGCAGGTCGCATGGTTTTATTTTGACCAGGATCACTTTAAGAACGAACAGGGTATAGATAATTTATTTTTATGCATTATTAATAGTTTTCGCTGCGATCATTTTTGAATAAACTGGCCCCATAAATTTAATTTCTCTGATTAATAAAATATATATATATATTTATTTATTCCGTAAATCAGCAAAGTATAATCGTAAATTCGATTTGTTAAGGAATTTGCATAATTTACTCAGTTTCTGCGTGACTAACACACTGGCACTATGGAACCTGTAGATTCATGGCCGTGCTGACATAAACTCTTCATACATCCCTGACCTGAGCTAATGTTTTCCAGTCATCCCTTATATAATCTAATTCTCTCAAATCATGGTTAATGTTATTCTCCCACCTCATTCTTGATCTACCAATTGGGCGTTTTTCCTCTGGTTTTCGTTTAAGAAGTTTCCATTCCCTATTCATACCGTGTCCTGCCCATTGCATTCTACGAGACTTAACCTTTTTTTATTATATCTGGTATTTTAAGATCGCGTATCTTACTGTTTTGTAGTCTTCTCCATTTGTCAGTCTGTTCATCTCTCTTTGGTCCATTTTTTTTTCTAAGGACTTTATTCTTAAATACTCGTAATCTTTTCTCCTTCCCTAAAGTAAGAGTCCATGTTTTGCATCCATAACATAAATTATATATATCTGGGGGAATAACAGTTGTTCACATATATTTTCAGTTCAACGTTTTATTGTGAGAAGTTGGGACGACAATAGTCCCTGTAATGCATGATAGCATGCGTTTCCATAATTGAGCCTATGTTTAATTTCTTTCTGCGCCTAATTCTTGTTTGTAGTTATCGTTCCCAGGTATATCAGTAAAACTAAATATGTGGTCACACGTAGAAATTCAGTATATAATGGAAATGGACAGCTAATGACAAATGAGGGAAATTTGAGGAAGTGGCTGAATTCAAATACCTAGGAACAATAATCACAAATAGGAATGAGATGCACAAAGAAATTAAACATAGGCTCAATTCTGGAATTGCATGCTATTATGCATTGCAGAGACTTTTGATGTCCCAACTCCTTTCAAAAAAGTTAAGCTGAAAATATATAAAACTATTATTCTACCAGTTATATTATATGGGTGCGAAACATGGACTCTTACTTTAAGGGAGGAAAGGTGATTACGAGTATTTGAGAATAAAGTTCTTAGGAAAATTTTTGGACCAAAGAGAGATGAACAGACAGGTGAATGAAGAAGACTACATAACAATGAACTACATGGTCTTTATAGGAAGCCAGATATAATAAGAACAGTTAAGTCTCGTAGACTGCGATGGGCAGGACATGTTGCGCGTATGGGGAATGAAAGACGTGCATGGAAACTTGTTGTAGGAAAGCCAGAAGGAAAACGTCCAGTTGGTAGACCAAGAATGAGGTGGGAAGTAGATTATATAGGGAATTATTGGAAAGCATTAGCTCAGGATAGGGATGTATGGAGAGCTTATGTCCGCGCGGCCATGAACCTACGGGTTCGATAGTGCCAGTGAGTAAGTAAATAAGTAAGGTATTTGAATTCAGCCACTTCTTCAAAATTTCCCTCATTTGTCATTAAATTTCCATTATATCATTTTCTGCGTGATGGACTTTATTCCCCCTATCAATTAAACGTTGGCATGTCTAGTTTTTTGTTCACAACAAACTGAAAATGATAATAATAATAATAATAATAATAATTATTATTATTATTATTAATTGAACAAATCTTGGAAATGTATACAGAATATTGACTGCCTGGGAATTATAGGCACTAAATATTTATTGTAATAACGTATGTTACAATTTTTGTACTTTCAATGTGTTGTGCCAATTCTTATATATATAACATTACATAAACGTAGAACTGAAACTTTCGTTTTCGTTATTTCTTATGACACTCTGTTTTGCATTGATGACGTTTTTTACTATGTTTCAGTGCTAAAACAAGAATCTTTGTCCTTCATATTTGTAACTTCTAAAGCTCTAGTCCAAGTTGGCTAGCATCCACCCCAGTATCCTATTCGTTATTTGAGAATTATAGATTCTTGATTTTTCTCAAGATATCAATAGGTCTACAATAAAACTGTACTATTGCGAACTCATTTGATTGAATTTCTTATCACGCCCAAACATTTTAGCACCACCCATTAGTGTTTCATCATTTAATGAAATTAAGCACATGTTAATATTATTTTCACTAGAATGATTCTGTGATGTATATTGTTTTGATAAAACATTGTTAACTTATGGCGGCTCCATGGCGCAAACGGTTAGACGCTGGGATCTCGAGACTAGTTTCATGGTGTGCGAAGCGGAGATCGGGCAGGTTTTTCTCGGGGTTTCTCCCGTTTTCTTGTTGCCATAAATTTAATTCCACCATTTCTCCATACTCATTTCGTTTTATTTCGTTCATCCGCTTATGTGACAGTGCGTCAGGCGTGGCCTGGCAACACCCTTGTCGCTCACAGACCTTCATAAATAATATAGAGACTTCATCTCTTCCCTCGATCCGACCCTGAGTTGGACACGAGTTGAGGATTTTATTATTGTACTCATATATTATTGTACAAGATTATGAAGATTTAGAATATATGACTAGAAAAGTAATAGAAGAATATGAAAAATGGGGATTAAATTTGAACATGAAAAAAACAAAATATTTATCAATTGGTGAACCAGAACAAAATTTAATTTTGGAGACTGGAGAAACAATAAAATCTTGTAGTGAGATCACATATGTAGGAATTAAAATAAATAAAAATGAGAGCTATGAAGAGGAAATAAGAAATATAAATAATAAAGGAAAATTTGCAGTTGCTTGCCTCAATGGAATATTGTGGGATAAAAATATAAGTAATAAAAATAAAATGAATATATATCATACAATTGTTAAAACCATCATTACTTATGGATCAGAACTTTGGCCATTAACAACAAAAACAAATAAGTATCTTTTGGCAACGGAAATGGATTTTATACGAAGGCCGCAAGAATTTCAAGAAGAGAAAAAATTAGGAACTCAATTATAAGAGAGAAAATGAAGATTGAAGACACTATTTTAGATTATATTAAAACTCAGCAATTAAGATGGTACGGACATGTCCAGCGAATGGAAGAGGATCGAATACCAAAATCTGTTTTGGAATGGAAACCTGAGGGAAGACGAAGCAGAGGAAGACCTAAAATCTCCTGGAGTCAGGGAATATGTTTATATATGAAGGAAAAACATCTACAACCAGGAGATTGGATGGACCGACAAAATTGGCTATTAGGAATCGGACGATGCCAAAGACATTAATCAACCGATGATCTATCTATCTATATTATTGTTAACTTGTCCTCAGCAATACCAACCCCATGTCAACAACAAAGAGTCTTAGGCAGTCGTTTATAGTTTATAGTAGTAGTTGTGTTGACAACTGATGTTATCGTCTTTAACTGTATTAACTTGATTGTAATGCTTGCATTTAATTAAATTACCGCATTGAAAACTTTAAGCATAAATAATCCCCGAACACCATTTGACCATAATTTTGCATTCATAGTGTTCTGTCCAAGAGCAGGTATTTCACTGCAAACTCGGTATTCTCCACTTTTCCTTAACTCAGCTTTCCTTGTTGTATCGCATGCAAACCATTTGCTTTAATATTTTCTATCATCTGATGTATTTTTCTGCCTCTAACTTTCTTTCCGTTGACCATTCCTTCTAGGGTATCCGTCAGCAGGCAGTTTCTTCTTAGCCAGTGGTCAATCAATTTATTTTCCTCTCCTTTGTGAGTTCCAGTATTGTTCTTCCTTCATCCGCTCTGTCTAGCACATCTTTTTTTTTTGTCTGTCCTTTTTATACGTTCCATCCTTCTCCATATACACATTTCAAAAGCTTCCAGTCGCTTTTCCTCATTCCGTCGTAATGTCCAAGTCCCTACACCATACAATGATACTTACTTACTCACTCACTGGCACTTTCGAACCCGTAGGTTTATGGCCGCGCGGACATAAGCCCTCCATACATCCCTATCCTGAGCCAATGCTTTCCAATCATTCCCTGTATAATCTACTTCCCTCAAATCATAAGTTAATGTTGTTCTCCCACCTCATTCTTGGTCTACCAACTGGCCGTTTTCCCTCTGGTTTTCCTACAAGAAGCTTCCATGCACGTCTTTCATTCCCCATACGCTCAACATGTCTTGCCCATCGTAGTCTATGAGACTTAACTGTTCTCCACTCCACACAAAGCACTTCACTAGCCTCTTCCGTAATTCTTTTCCCGCAGGAAATGCTTCTCTTCTTGTTAAAAGCTTCTTTTGCCATTTCTATCCTCTGCTTTACTTCTTGACAGCAGTTCATGTTACTACTGATAGTACAACCCAAGTATTTGAAGCTGTCCACTTGCTCAATTGCCTCATCTTTAATCTAATCACCCTATTATTATTCACCTTGTTAAATACGAATATTTGTCTTGTTTAATTAATCGTGTTCTCTCAGATGTGGCCTTGGTATTGAGGTGGTCACTCATCGGGGTGAAACTCCATCTCCTTGTGATGGTCAGAAATGTATGTGTGTGATCCAGAATTTAAAATCCTCTCCTTATAGGTTGTATTCCCGTCAGTCCCAGAAGGCGTGATGCACGTAGAGGTGCCTACAAAGGGACAGGTTAAACTGAAGAAAATAAATAAGTAATAAAACATAGCCTATATATGATAAGAAAAGGTAAAGTGATATCACTGTAGGATTGGAGTAGTAAGCGATAAGGTCTATATAATTCATACAAGATTGCACCCAGGTTGTCAAGCGCTCCGTGACTGCCCCAGAGCACACGTCTCATACTCATTTCAGTTTTAGGCTGAGTTGACCCCTGAGGCATACGGAAAACATCTTATAACAGGTTCCAGTATATTTTTAACCAAACGAGATGGCTCAGATAATGGCGCTTGTAAGGTCTCAGCTAAATCTCGGTATTTTTTTTTTCAGTTGTCTAGAGATTAGATTTTCTTTATCAATATATTTTCATTTTTTTTTTAAATTTTATTTCAGGATTGTTTCTGTTATATACACAGGTATCTTCAAACAAAATATACAATTTTTTTCTTCTTCTACACTCCTATCCGTGGCTATATATTTTGGTTTTTTAGCATTAATTTTTTTTTAATGGTATGAGGAGCTGGCCCATAGCAACAGCCCCCAGCCTGGAGGACCAGAGACTTTTTCTGGAGCCCACCACAGATCAGTTGCTTTCACAGCAGCTAAGAGCCTGATCCATCCTTTATTGCCTCATCCGCCGTCTGCACCGTACTGTAGGTCTCCTACTCTGCTGCATCCGCTGTTGGGTACTTCACCGTAACCCTCGCTAGGGATCCTTTTTTCATAATTAATTGATTTAATTAATTCATTGATTAAATTTTAATTAAATCAAATATTTATTGCGTTTATTCAAGATATGTAATTGTTAACAATAGACATACTGTTTGTTTTTTATAGACACCCGATGATCCTATATTAATGTGACCAAAAATATTCAAACGTCTTAAAATAAAATTGAAATGTTAAGGGTTTCTATGTAAGGCATGAATTCAGCAGAATGATACATTGTTATTTATAACATTTGTATTAAGAATGTTTTTAAACTGTCTTTTTGCCCAGAATAACTCAAACTTAAAATATTAGTTGTCTTGGTTTTCATGATTTGACATGTGAAGAAAAATGTCAGTCTCGCAGAAATTGCGTAAACTAAGCTAATTCCTCCGCAAGTCTAATGTATGGTCCACTTTTATTAATAATTAAATCTTATAGGTTATATGTCGTTAAGTTGCGTGAAAACAAACATCGATTCCAGAGCCGCTATTAAATTAAGGATTTCAGGTAAATTCCAATTCCTAAAGGCTGGATTTTACTGACTTTTTTGAGAACGTATTTCTCGTATTTCAATAGTATATACATAGTTTCGTTGTGATAAATCTAAAATTGCTGCTGCTAGAGCGAGTTTTCAATTTGCACTTCAGATGAATTCCCACTCCTAATGTTCTCGGTCTTACAGTTAACAAAGTCGTCCTTAACCAACTCACTCACTCACTGGCACTATCGAACCCATAGGTTCATGGCCGCGCGGACATAAGCCCTCCATACATCCCTATCCTGAGCTAATGTTTTTCCAATCACTACCTGTATAATTACTTCCCTCAAATCATAGTTAATGTTATTCTCCCACCTCATTCTTGGACTACCAACTGGGCGTTTTCCCTCTTGTTTTCCTACCAGAAGCTTCCATGAACGTCTTTCATTCCCCATACGCGCAACATGTCCTGCCCACCGCAGTCTACGAGACTTAACTGTTCTAATTATATCTGGCTTCCTATAAAGACCATGTAGTTCACTGTTATGTAGTCTTCACTCGCCTGTCTGTTCATCTCGCTTAACGAAGTCGGCCTTGTTTTTTTTATTGATTGTTATTTACAGAGTCCGATCCGGAGTGTTATATGCAGAGTCCGATTCGGGATACAAATTGCGGCCGCTAGAGCGTTAACACACAAATAAATAGCCATATATATATATATAAACTTTTCATTATGATCATTTTCAGTGTCTAGTAAGTAGGATCGATGTGATTTGAAAAAAAAAATGTTCAATTTTTTTCATGAGAAGAGCCTCAATGTCTTCATTCTTCCAGAATTCACTGAAAACATTGGAACATTATAATTTAATCCCTATTAGGTTCGTCTTCCGGGCATATAGGCCGTGGTCCAGTCGTTCTTCTACTCGACGTTTCGTCTACTGCTGCGGTAGACATCATCAGGAGATACTGCGTGCTGTCTGTGAAATCCTCAACAGTCGGCTGCAGACTGGCTGGTCGTTGGAAACTCCCTCCCTATTTATAGGCACGCCCCTGGTGGAGAGGCGGTTTTCTGCGCGGTCCGTGTTGCGTGCTGTTACAGCACGGAGCACGCAGTATCTCCTGATGATGTCTACCGCAGCAGTAGACGAAACGTCGAGTAGAAGAACGACTGGACCACGGCCTATATGCCCGGAAGACGAACCTAATAGGGATCAAGACGCCGGCCGTGAAAGCCTACAGTTATACATTATAATTTAAGTTGTATATTATTGTTTATTATTATTATTATTATTATTATTATTATTATTATTATTATTATTATTAAAACAAAAAAGTGTAGACTTTGAAACAAATATTGAGCCTTATTTGTGAAAACTATATACAAGGTTACAGATAAAATTAGAAAAATTTGATTTATTTAAAATGTCTGGTACAAAAACTTGTTAATCTGAATGTTCATTGCTAACGTGTTTCCAGTCCTATCGTGCGTACTTATCCGGGTCAGCGTTAATGATTTTTTTTTAATTTATAAAATCCAAAAGCACGACAAAGATTTTCTCGGTTTATCAAGTTAGGCGTGGATAAAATTTGGAAATTAATTAATCCAGATTTCCTAGTAACATTAAAATTAATAGTTCGGAAATCATGTGGACTGTAGATCATTAGCCAGCTATAATTAAACAAAATAGAAAAGGGAATACCGTTAAGCCTACTTTGATTTAATATTAAGTTGTAAATTGGGAGTATATTACCGTTTTAATTTTTAATTAAGATTTAAGATAGCAAATTTATTCTGTCTTAATCGACGGACCTGAGAAAACAAAGATGTAAGTTCATCCCCCACCAAATTTGAGATTTTAGTGTTTCTGTGTCGGCCTATATATTATGATACAGGTCCGATCATATGAAAATGTCCGAAAATGGGTGCAAAAGTTGTGTAAACAAATATAATGTTACAGAATTATGTGAGGTACATGTTATATATATATATATAATAATAAAAAAAATAGACTACTGAAGGAAATGATGGGAGACGTTCTTGATGTTTCCTCTAATGCTGAATTGCTGAATTGTGGAGCTAGGACGGGAAGTTGTTGGTTATACATTTTTGTGTTGACCTTGTAATTGTGTGACGTAATGACAATTGTTCAGGGGTTGTCCATCGTGCTGTTGCGTCAACATGCTATTTGGGTCATCGCGACGTCTTAATATAGAGCACTATTGCGTGTGGCCTCGTATCCAATTTGCCATGAGGGCAAGGGAAAAATCTTTTTCCGGTCCCTTGCTCTTTATCCCTAGTTACCCTTAAGAAATCATGTTGCTCTTAACATTCAAAGATGCATGTCGCGTGAAAGAGAATATGTTTTACATTACATTTGTGATGGGAATTTGAAGAAGATAAGCTTTTAACTCGCGTTAATGTGAAATACTGGACTTTTAACAAAAAATATTGTGCGTTACATTGTCTATTTTTTCAGTTGCTTCATGACCAAATGGACGCAATGATATTATGGATACTTATATTCTTATAAGTCCATCTCTGTGGTCTCGAGGTAGCGTGCTGCCTTGTCACGCAGCGGGCCCGGGTTCGATCCCCAGTCGGGGCAGTTTTTCTGGGTGAGGTTTTTATCGGGGTTTTTCCTCACCTGTAAGACAAATGTCAGGAAAACTTTAAGGCCCAAACGGTCACCGAAATCATATGGCCATCATCATCATCCTTCACCGGTGTGGAAAGCAACGGGAAGCTACCACACCTACAATTCCTAGTAAAGCTGCTAAGCATAGCATGAAAATGCTATGATTGCAGTGAAAGGCTGCCCTCGGGCAGAATTACTATGAATGGATGGTTATTATTATATTGATGTGGTTTAAATGTAATAATTAGTTGAAGTATGCGAAAAAACATTAACATCTTTACCTATCTCTTTCTATAGCCCAAATAAATATTTACCATTTTTTTCATCTTTAAATGAATGAGTCGTTTTGAAAAGGGATTATCTACAGCTGATCAAATTTTACATCGTCATCTATCGTCACGGTTTAGACCATTTGTGAACTGTTCCGGCTCCATATTATAGTTGCTCGCTCCATCTTTTAAATGGTCGTCCACGACTTCTATGTCCTTGTGGATTGTAATTTAACATCCTGCAAGGTATCCTCTCTTCACTCATTCTACTAACATGTTCAAACCATTTATTTCTATATTCTTCTATTTTTGTTACCACACTAGTTATTTGTAATTCCTCACGAATATCTTCATTCCTCCATTTGTCCAAAATAATACATCGTGTCACATATCGTAGGAATTTCATCTCGGCTGCTTCCAGTCTTTTTATTAAACTTTTGGTGAGAGTCCAACATTCCGAGCCATACAATTGAACATGAATAGCTAAAATTTTGTAAAATTTAGGAGTGTTTCTTTACGAACTTTCTTTGCTAATTGCTCTTCTAACTGTACTGCAAGTATGTTGAAACATATTAAGCTTTCTATTAATTCAAATTTTACAGGAGAGGGAAGAAAACTGATTCAACTTGTTCAGGATAAAGCATTGAATCTGAAATTGCTACTGAATAAAGTCAGGAAGTAGTAAAGGAATAGTGCTGTTGATACGTTCTCGCCCAAAACGATGGAAGTAGCTATGTAGACACTGAATAAACAAAAAAAATTAATTTAAGAAAAAATAGAAGATGATCCCTTTTCGAAATGACTCATTCAAATATATTTGAGACTCATTAAAACTATTTAAAGCAATAAAAATTATACCTGTGATGGCAGTCGTCCTCAACAAATAAAATATTGTTTAAAATATTCACCTACGCCTTTCGGAACTAGTTCCATTTTCAAAGCTCTTCTGTTGTTACTGATTGTGTTTTACGATAATGTTGTATAATGGGTTGATCTGGTACTGTGTTTTTTCGTTCAGCTACTTATTATTTTTTTTTCTTTTAATATTTCTATTTCCTCTAGGATGTTTATCTTAATTAAAACTGCATGAGAATACTTTGGATTTTCGGTATAGCACCTCTTGGGTTTATTAATATTTAGGCCGATATTCAAGATCCAAACTCTCTCCATGCCATCAACGTCTTCCGTAAGCTGAGACTCTCATATTTAAATTGTTCTCTGAAACTTTTTTTAATAATTTTTTTTAATGCCCTCAGACAATTCTGGTGTTTTCTCCTGGCAATGGCGTAATTGTAACCACTTCTGAGGCCGGGGCGCCTGGAAGGCGGGGTTATGTTGCCCCGATTATATGATGGATGATGATACTGGTGCGCCAGGAGAGCCCCTAATCCTAAGCTTAATCTAAGATGAATATGAATGATGATGATTGCGATGGCCATATGATTTCGGGAACCGTTTGGGCCTAAAAGTTTTTCTGACATTTGTCTTACCGGTGAGGAAAAACCCCGATAAAAACCTCACCCAAAAAAACTCCCGGCCGGGGATCGAACCCGGCCCCCCTGCGTGACAAGGCAGCACGCTACCTCGAGATCACAGCGATGGACTTTTTAATAAATATTTTTTAGCACATAATGTTGATTAAAGTGAGCCAATTAGGTCGATATTCAAGAATGTGAACTTTCCGCGAAGAACTACTTTCAGCCCGTCTCTCCGTGGTTAAATATGTGGGTCATGCAGAACCTACTCTAACTGGCTCACTTTGTTTAACATCATATGCCTAACAAATATTCATTTTTAGAAAATCCAGGAACACTTGACAGATGAGAGCCTCGGCTTACGGAAGACGGAGATTGCATGGCCTAGAGATCTTGATTCTTGAATACAGTCCTAAGAGTAGGTTCTGCATGACCCATATAATTAACCATGGAGAGACATGCTGAGAGTCGCTCTTCGCGGAAAGCTTGGTTCTTGAACCAAGGTCTCTAGGCCATGTCATCTCCGTCTTTCGTAAGCTGAGGATCTCATCTTTCAATGTGTACCCTGAAACTTTTTAAAATAAATATCTTGTTAGCACATGATGTTGAATAGAGCAAACCAGTTAGAGTAGCTTCTGCATGACCCACATAATTAACCACGAAGAGACGAGCTGAGAGTCACTCTTCGCGGAAAGTTTGGTTCTTGAATATAGTTATTTTTTGCGCGATAGTGCGTTTTGTCGTTCTTACAGTAATAGCGACCATGATTGAAAGTTCAACTTCCTACATTGCTAACCTAAATAACTGTACTGTAATATTACAAACCACGTGTGGGAAGTAAAAGCACTAACCTTTATGTATACTACTTACCATGTAGGGCCTATATACAAAAAAAAAATATTCAAGAGGTAGTGTTAATATATATTATACGAAACAAAATCACTGCATTTTAAATTAACTGAACTTCATTTGGAACAATATAAAACTATAAATACGTAGCCTACTTGTTGCCATTTATGCTAGATTGGTGTAACGGCCTCCTGTTGTTTCAACTAATAAATATTGCCAAACTGTTAATGTTAGTCAGTTGTTTATAACAAACGCAAATATTTCCAACAAAGATATTATTTTACTATTATTTATTATTTTGAAAATTCCTTCGCGCAAAAAAAAATGTACATCGCACGTTTATGAAGTGTTTTACAGAATCTCGGAATTTAAAAACCTCAGATTTTAAACATTTTCCTCACTTCTGTAAAAACCACTTTCCAACCTCGCATCGTAATATACTATTAAACGTGGCTTTAGTAATAAAATGGCGGCAAGTACGTATTTATTGTTTTATATTG
Source organism: Diploptera punctata (assembly GCA_030220185.1). Taxonomy (NCBI): domain Eukaryota; kingdom Metazoa; phylum Arthropoda; class Insecta; order Blattodea; family Blaberidae; genus Diploptera; species Diploptera punctata. The sequence goes on along the minus strand of JASPKZ010009352.1, from coordinate 1,215,085 downwards.
TTTCAAATGAAGTTCAGTTCATTTAAAATGCAGTGATTTGTTTCGCATAATGTACTATACATAGAGGGCAGTGATTTTACTTCCCACACGCGTGTTTGCAATATGTAGTATTACAGTATAACTAACTCACCGACACTATCGAACCCGGAGGTTCATGGCTGCGAGGACATAACCTCTCCATACATCCCTATCCTGAGCTATTGTTTTACAAACATTCCCTGTATAATCTACTTCCCTCAAATCATAGTTAATGTTATTCTCCCACCTCATTCTTAGTCTACCAACTGGGCGTTTTCCCGCTGGATTTCCTACAAGAAGCTTCCATGCACGTCTTTCATTCCCCATTCGTGCCACATGTCGTGTCCATCGCAATCCACGAGACTTAACTGTTCTTATTATATCTGGCTTCCTATAAAGACCACGTAGTTCACTGTTATGTAGTTTTCTCCATTCACCTGTCGGTTTATCTCTCTTTGGTCCAATCATTTTCCTAAGAACTTTATTCTCAAATACTCGTAATTTTCTTTCCCTCACTTAAAGTAATAGTCCATGTTTCGCATCCATATAATATAACTGGTAGAATAGTAGTTTTATATATTTTCAGTTTAATGTTTTTTTGAAAGGAGTTGGGACGTCAAGAGTCTCAGTAATGCATAATAGCACGCATTTCCAAAATTGAGCCTATGTTTAATTTCTTTGAGCATTGCAGTATAGTTATTTTTATTACAGTATAGTTATTTAGGTTGGCAACCCCAAAGTGTAGGAAGTTGAACTTTCAATCATGGTCGCCATTGCTGTAAGTACGACAAAACGCACTATCGCTCCAAAAAAAAAGTGTTAACATAACACTAGCCTATGTTATTTTATCTTTTTCTCTCGAAAAATTCCATAAATGTCTAAATAGGAGTTTGAGAATTATATAAGGCTGAAACTGTTGAAATAACCTGATTTTACCTTTTTTAGATCCTAAAAATCCGAGTAACTGTTTATCTGTTACATTTAGAATGATTATGCATTGCTATTCCATCATTCTGTATGCAGTTCAATCTCTGATAGGCCCGTTAGATATATTAAGTGACGTAACGAATATTTCTAGCTGCTTTGTAATTGACTAGAATGTTCCTTGTACCCAGTTGCATCATTATCAGGACCAGATTGAAGATATAGGTCACGATGGCGCCATTACATTCCCATTTCCTGCAGGAATGTTGTATAACTCATGAAATTACTATATTAACACCTTAAGCATGAAGTTCCGAGGTAATGACTATGTAGGTCATGCAATTCTAAGTGCTTCTGCAATGAAAAGGTATAGGGGCGAGATTTCAATATAACTACAGTGACCATGTTTTCATCATGGCCAAGCGTCTCCCTTTATTTATTTACTTTACCTGATGGAGTTAAGACCGTATGGTCTTCTCTTTCGCTTCACCAGGGTTAAATTAGAGCCTACATATAATAATAATTATTAATTATCTACTTGTTGATTAATGATACATAATAGATATAGGCTACACAATATAAAGTTGACAAGGAAACAATAATCTATCTATAGCAGGTCTTTCACTGCAATCATAGCATTTCCAATGCTATGTTTTGCAGCTTTACTAGGGAATTGTAGGTGTGGTAGCTTCCCGTTGCTTTCCACACCGGTGAAGGATGATGATGGTGATGATAATGATAAGGATGATGATGATGGCCATATGATTTCGGGGACCGTTTGGGCCTTAAAGTTTTCCTGACATTTGTCTTACAGGTGAGGAAAAACTCCGATAAAAACCTCACCCAGAAAACTGTCCCGACCGGAGATCGAACCGGGCTCGCTGCGTGACAAATCAGCACGCTACCTCGAGACCACAGCGGTGGACATAATAATAATTATAGTAATAATAATAATAATAATAATAATATTTTTTGTTCAATGCCACCGTGTTTCGACATCCTGGTATTCTCTCCTGGCATGGCGTTGTTGTAACCCACTTTGAGGTTGAGGCGCCTGGAAGGTGGAGTTACGCTGCCCTGATGATACATGATTGGTGATGATGATGGTAATGATGCCCCAGGAGAGGCCTTAATCCTAAACTTAATGAATATGTTAATGATGCCAGATGATGTTTGAGCACTTTTTGGGCCTTAAAATTTCCTGATATTTGTCTTGCAGGTGAGGAAAAATAAAAACCGACCGGCGATCGAACCGGAGCCTGCTGCGTGACAAGGCAGCACGCTACCTCGAGACCACAGTGGTGGACATAATAACAATAATAATAACAGCCTATCATTTAAGTAATTGACATGGTAAATAAAGTTTAAAACACAAAGGAATAATAAATTTATACATGGAACACGGTTATATATCATATCGTCTAATGAAATATGAGTTTTTTTAACTGTTTTTGAGTCGTGCAGTCCTTGATATACGAGGAGAGTGAATTCCAGAGTCGGGTGACTGAAGCAAAGAAGGAAGAGGAATAGTGAGATGTTCGATGTAGGAGGTACAGCTTTGTCTTCAGAAAAATAAATATATACGGTACTCTAATATCCTAAGTGTCCCGCGCCGTAGCCGAGTAGTTAAGGCAAGTTGTCTTGGCGCAGAGCTATGGAACTTGCTCTAGTTCGTTTCTCTATGGGGGAAGATATTTTCTCATGGAATTTCAGCCAGTATGGGACCGGTCCCACCCAGCATCATAAGAAATTTGGGTAGCTGCAATAAGTAGCGGCTCCAGGTTGAAAAAACCAGCTGTAACAGCTGGGGGGCCCGACATGCTGACCACATATTACCCCTACACTGGTTGGATGATCGTCTACCTCGTGATTGACTCATGTGGATGTGAGACCAGCAGAGGATATTCTAGGCCTGCCGCATCAAAGAGAGAATTTCATATGTTGATCTTTTTTAAACGGTGAAATTGTTTACTTTTTTTTAGAAGGGGTCTCATGAAAACTTGCTTTTTGATACACACTATAAAGGAGCCGGGTAAATTTTCGGTACAACAGAGGTTGGCTTAGTCATATTAATAGTGTCGGATATATCTCTTATTCCAAAAACAATTGAAATGATAGACGAGAGTAAAGTTATCTGTAAAAAAAGAAATAACAGTAGTTGGGAATTCCAAAGTATTATTTTTTTACTTCATGCTTATTTATACACGCTTTGACATCCAAAGTTATTATATTGCGTCTAGAATATTTTTGAGTGCATGCAGTAGTTTCATTATATATCTAGCGTATAGGCCCTATAATCATACATACTTAATTAAGTTCTCTGGTACAATTTTTGTAACATTTTTTTATGAAATCGTGAAATGACTCCTGATATGAAATTCCAGCATTTCCATTGACGACTCAGAAAACCCCAGTTTTAATCAAGCTTCAGTACATCTATATTTTCTTCAAATCAAATGTAAAGGCATCCCGTTGAAAAGCTATGAAGGTTAATGGGAAGTATATGGAAGAACCCATGGTTCATATCCAACGCCACATTTCCATGTCCATAATTTCGCTTCCTTTCCACGATGACAAGTTTTCATTTGAAAATAATTCCATATGTACTTTCGATGGATAAAATTTCATTATGGTCCATGTGTCAACGATACTTATTCCTTGTAAGTTTTGAGAAAAGTAGAACTTTATTAAATATGAGTCATACATAATGATGTTTGGAATGTGGATAATTTCAAGCAAACTGTACTTTCCGTCTGCAAAATCTAACTAATTTGTCGTTTTATGTAGTATGGACCATTTACTCGAATTACACAAATTGGAAATTCCCTTCTTCTTCTACTTCTTCTTCTTCCTTTCCAGAATTAGTTCAATGCGACCTGTTCCGGTCTCAAGTTCGCACTCGAGACTTCTGAGCAATATTTTTTTTCTTTTTTTACTTGGGTGGATTACCAGCCCAACCGCAAAATCCCCAACCTGGAGGACCAGAGTTTAATCTCGAAATTGTCTTTCTTCTAGACAGACTACCTTACAAGGCTACAGAGCTATGTCTGCCCCGAGCATCTGGTTTTATGGCGCCAGAAACTCGTCATTCATCCTCCATCTTCAGTAAAAACAGTCCCACCACGCGAAGGCAGATGGAAGGGTTTGGTAGAGAGAAGCTATATTTTGCGCTGAGTATTTGGAGCATTTTGTAGAGTGTGAGAGCTCATTCTCAGATCCGCCGCAGTCATTCTCTACCCTTTAGGAAATTCCCTTACTACGAAAAACAAATTGTTGATTAAAGATAGATATAAGAACTTCACACATCAACAGGAGATTGTTACAGGATAAAACTAAAAATGTACAAGTTAGGTTGTGGTTAACTTTCATTCTACTGGACCTCGTTTTTTTCAGTAGCGTAGCCCAAATTTTAACATTTGTTCCATTTTCAACAAAATGCTTCTGCTTTCTTCATCGGTTGTCGATCTGGTTAATCTCGAAATTAGAGATCGCGAAATCGATCCCTACCAAAGTCAGTATATATTTTGAGAAAAAGATGATTTCATAACGCGGTTTCCTTTGATGGGGGGGGGAGTTAACTGTCGTTTATCACAGAAACGTGAGATATTAAAGAACTCTCTATCACGAAAAACGCATCTTTAGTAAAATTATTATTATGTAGGAGCTCAATTTCTCATTTCGCGATTAGCCAGTCAACAAATAAACGTCTCTTTTCTCCTGGAAATGTTGTGAAGAAGCATGTTGGATTTAACATACTGTTTGAAAGTTTTCCACCACTTTCTGCTGTTAGTATTTTATTGACGTCGGTATTGCTCATCCATTTATAGCGTCGTTAAACTTGTGAAGAGTAGAGCCGGTCATGGTTTTACAATATTGTTTTACATCATTGCTGTATCTAAGCAAAAAAACCTCCTGTCGATTAATGACCGCAGTGGCGGAAATATTACACTCGACAATTGATGTAATTGCTTCTTCCCCTGCCATCAATTGCAGCTGTTGACGGTCCTTGCATACCACTTTTTTGTCACATTTTTTTTTTTCTTTTTGCATTATTTCCGATTCTGGTGAGTTGATCAGTTTTGCAAATGAGAAGTATTTTCTATTCTTGTAATTTTCCATTCACAACACAACACTACCATGTAAATGTAACCTTATTTTAATTCTTCATAATATTGTCATATCACTTCAAACATATAGTAGACCCTATAATTTTTAAACAATATTTGTATTCTACATATTCTATAGTTCATCATTCATTTCGAAAATTTTCATCATTGAGGGTTTTCTCCAACCAATCTTACTAATTAACATGAATTAAATATATATATATATATATGTCCACCGCTGTGGTCTCGAGGTAGCGTGCTGCCTTGTCACGCAGCGGGCCCGGGTTCGATCCCCGGTCGGGGCAGTTTTTCTGGGTGAGGTTTTGTATCGGGGTTTTTCCTCACCTGTAAGACAAATGTCAGGAAAACTTTAAGGCCCAGATGGTCCCCGAAATCATATGACCATCATATTCATCATCATCCTTACCATTATCATCATCATCATCATCCTTCGCCGGTGTGGAAAGCAACGGGGAAGCTATCACACCTACAATTCCCTAGCAAAGCTACAAGCATAGCATGAAAATGCTATGATTACAGTGAAGGACCTGCCTTCGGGCAGAATTACTATGGATGGATATATATATGACTACGGACTATCAGTTTGCAACAAACATTCACAAATTTTCTTTTTATTAAAGTTCTCCATCGTTCTCTGTCCTCATGTTTTCATGTTACACCAAATTTCATCATTGAATCCAGGTTGTTCTTGGTCTTCCTTTTCTGCTTCTTCTTTCAATTTTCCATGCATAGACAGCCTTTGGTGGTTATTCTATAATTGATTTGCAAATTAAGTGTAACCTTTAAGTATATGCGTACTTAAATTATTGTACTGCATTTAAGGGGACCCGGAAGGCCAGATGTGATGAAAAAATGCATTTTCATTTTTTATCAATTAAAATACTAGAAAGATTCCTCTTTAATATGTTATAATTATCTTGCCTGTATCTTGTTTCTAAGTGTGTTTATTATTTGTTTTAAATATTCCCCTTTAAAATGTGGGTTTGAGCCGTCAACTCTCTCCCATAGTTAGCATTCATTTTTTCAATATATAAAGAACATTTTCTTCTAAACTATTAAAGCTAGAGACCTGAAATTTTCAGGGCCTCAATATAGTGCCCATATGTAATTTTTACCATATTGATGTTGTGATAGCTCAGTAATTAAAGAATTTAGGTTGCAAAATACAGTGTAAAAACTGAAAGAAAATATTTGTAAAGAAAAAAATATTTATTTTTGAAATAAATGCATATCTATATAAATCCTTATGATAGATGGATGACTCTAAATATATGAACCTTTCCACTGTGAAAATTTCAACTTGATAAGATTAATAGTTCAGGAGAAAATGTTCCTTACATTTAACATTACAAGTATAGGACGTTCCGGGTCCCCTTAAGGAAGCATCGCTGTATTTAAATTAAATTTAATATACAGTTGTCCCAATTATCTTCCTCGCTCAAATAAGTGAAGAAATTTTCTCACGGAATTTCGGCCAGTATGGAACCAGTGCCCACTCAGCATCGTGAGGAATTCGGGACTAGTCCCATCATCAGCAGAAGTAATAAGATGTGGGTTCTTATCAGTTAACCCTTGATCCAATACTAGTCCCGAAAGCGCTTCAGATAATTAATAATGTTTAAGTTGATGAGACGGACCTTTTATGTAACTATTTTATAATTTTATATTATAATTTTTAATTTTTTGACTAATACCTCAATGTAATTTTATCATGAATTTTATTAATGTAGTATTTTTGCGCGATCGTGCGTTTTGTCGTACTTACAGCAATGGCGACCATGATTGAGAGTTCAACTTCCTACATTTCGGGATTGCCAACCTAAATAAATATACTGTAATATTACATTTACACCCACGTGCTGGAAGTAAAACCACTGCCCCTCTATGTATATTACGTAAATGTATATAGGCCTACAAAAAATATCCAAAATGTAGTGTTTAATATACAATCACAAATCACTACAATAAACAAATCACTGCATTTTAAATGTACTGAACTTTATTTGAAACAATATAAAGTAAAGTAAAGTAATCCCACTACAGACCTCAGGAGGCCCTTGGGGTAGTAGGAGGTTAAGGCTCCCACTTTTTCTGGACGATCGGCACTTGATGTCAGCCCTGCGTGACGGCCGCCTTTACCCCCAGAACAAGCGTCTGATACTCATTTTCGTTAGAGGCTGAGTCGATCCCAGGGTCATAGTGCCGCCAGAAGGTTTGGGTCAATTTAAAAATTTTCACCCCACTGGGACTTGAACCCTCGACCTTCCGGCTTGTAGGACAGTGCCTTAACCACTAAGCTACGGCGTGCTCCCATATGAAACAATATAAAACAATAAATACGTACTTGCGGTCATTTTATCAATAACAATGGTCTCACGGCCTCCTGTACTCTCAACTAATAAACATTGTCCACACTGTTAACGTTACTCAATTGTTTACAATGAACGCACATATTTCCAACAAATAAGTTATTTTACTACTATTTATTATTTTGAAAACGCCATCGCGCAAAAAAATAATGTACAACACACGTTTGTGAAGCGTTTTACAGAATCTCGGAATTAAAAACCTCGCTATTGCTCGATTTTTAAACATTTTCCTGGATTCTGTAAATACCACTTCCCAACCTTGCATCGTAATATACTAATATTTGTCCACAACTCCACCAGGCTAAATAAAAACAAAAAATAAACAATATCTCGGATTGTAATACAGTAAGTGTCTGGCACTGTCAGGTTATATGAACCCTGCACGCTAAGGTACTTATGCAAAACATAGACTACTATCTTCTTACATTTCCAATTCTTTTCTAAGTTAAACAAAGTGGTATTATTTTACTATTGGGATTATAATGTGCATTATTTTAATATTCGTGTATGTTTGTTTTATAAATAATTTATCTTCTTTGCATAAGTAATGGATTTTGATAATAGGATATTCTTAACATAAATCCCCGAATTATATTATAACCTAAAAAAACAATTTAAAAGTTTTTTTTCCTAATGTTTAAAGTGATTTAATTAATTCTTCCCTAGTTCCATCTGTTTGCCTTTGCGATACTCTCACTTTCTCATACAATCAGAAAGTTTCAAATCGAATGCCAGAGATAAAATATTCCGCACCCTCATCAAATTCCTTTTTGCGCGATAGTGCGTTTTGTTGTACTTACAGCAGTGGCGACCATGATTGAAAGTTCAACTTCCTACATTTCGGGGTTGCCAACCTAAATAACTATACTGTAATATTACATATTACAAAACGCGTGTGGGAAGTAAAACCACTGTCCTCTATGTATACTACGTACAATGTATACAAAATGTAATGTCAATATACCGGGCTTCCAATATAAACCCGGACCGGCCTCACGGGGTTTCACCCGTCAGGCAGCGCTCTCTCCTCGTCCGCATTTCACTCTGCCAGCCGCTCGTCCTTGAACTAGTCAGTTTACTATCGTTCGACAAGATGAGACGTCAGCTGACATTAGAACAGCGCATTTATGTGTGTAAATGTTATTATAATACGAATCAGCTCGTCGCGTTCGCGAGGAATTTATTCGGAACTTCCCCTGGACAATTACCTCCTTCCAGATCGACAATCCACGATCTTGTGACTAAATTTGAGACCACTGGTTCGGTACAAAATAAGAAACACACGCGAAGGCGTACGGTTCTCACCGAAGAAAAATTAGACGAAATTGGCGAAAATTTGGAACGTTCACCACAAAAATCATTACCGAAATTAGCACAACAAGTTGGGATTTCCCTCGCTCCCCAGATCTAACAGTGTGTTATTTTTATTTGTGGGGTAGCCTGAAAGACAAAGTGTACAAAACAAATCCGCACACATTGGAAGAACTGAAGAACAACATAAGAAATGAAATCAGAAACTTGACAGTGCCCGAACTACAGCGTGTCAATCTAAATGTGTTTACTCGATATAATGCCTGTTTAACTGCGGGAGGACAACATTTCCAGCATTTTCTATAAGGTAAGAAACAGTTCAAGGACGGGTGGCAGGCAGGGTGAATTGCGGGAGGAAGAGACAGCACTGCGTGCCGGGTGAAACTCCGTAAGGCCGGTCCGGTTTTATTTTGGAAGCCCGTTACATTATATGAAACATATCACTGGATTTTCAAAATTAACTGAATTTTATTTGAAACAATAAATACGTACCTGCGCAATTTTATCACTAAGTCGTCTCACGGCCTCCTGTAGTTTCAATTAATAAACTTTGCCCACACTGTTAACATTAGTCAGTTGTTTATAATGAACGCAAATATTTCCAACAAAGATGTTACTATTTTACTATTATTTATTATTTTGAAAACATATTCGCGCAAAAAATAACGTACAACGCATGTTTGTGACGTGTTTTACAGATTCTGTAAAAACCACTTCCCAACCTCGCATCGTAATGTACTGTTTCCAGTAGGTGAACAAGCAATTAAATGAGTTAAATGTGATCTAAGCGATGTAAATGAGGTTATAATAAAATTGAATTGATTGATTCTAGATACTTCAAAGCCTGTGAATAGTGAAACATAATAAAATTAATAAATGCAATTTTTGTTGGAGGCGGTAAAAGTTGGGTCATTGTATTTTATTCTAAATGCTACAATTCACATTCGAATATGAATAGAGTAAACAGATTTGCATAATTGTATACGGCACGTAAAAGAATCCTAAAATAAGATAAGAAAGAAACTTCTGAAAAATGTCTGACCTTTCATGCCTAGATTTGAATTGCGATGCAAATTATCCAAATTGTTGAAGAGTAACGTTAAAAATATACTAATGCTGGGGTGTTTAGACACTTTTCGTAAAGATGGTTTTAAAATCACATCTCAGACACATCATAATCCTCGACTCTTTTCTTTTTTTCATCGCATATTTTCTGTCAATACGAATCAAGATTTTATGTCATCCAATCAGGTGTTCTGGATCCATTTGTTATCCATCCCAGACTTTTCAATGGAACATAATAATTTAACACTGGGACATTTTTCTGACCATATTCCTAATCCATACAGATGTATATGTGAATCACAGGAAAGGGAATTACTACAATATTATTGACACTTGCTGCAAACATTACATATTATTAAAGTTAATTCTATAGTATTATATTACTTACTTACTCACTGGCACTATCGAACCCGTAGATTCATGGCCGCGCGGACATAAGCTCTCCATACATCCCTATCCTGAGCTAATGGTTTCGAATCATTCCCTGTATAATCTACTTCCCTCAAATCATAGTTAATGTTATTCTCCCACCTCATTCTTGGTCTACCAACTGGGCGTTTTCCCTCTGGCTTTCCTACAAGAAGCTTCCATGCAAGTCTTTCATTCCCCATAATAGTATTATATTACGATACGAAATTGGGAAGTGTTTTTTTTTTACAGAATCGAGGAAAATGTTTAAAAACCGAGCGATAATGAGGTTTATAATTTCCGAGATTCTGTAAAAACTCTTCACAAACGTCCGTTGTACATTATTTTTTGCGCGATGATGTTTTCAAAATAATAAATAATAGTAAAATAATATCTTTGTTGGAAATATTTTCGTTCATTATAAACAACTGTGGGTAATGTTTATTAGTTGAAACTGGAGGCCGTGACACCAGTCAGTGATAAAATGGCGGCAAGTACGTATTTATTGTTTTATATTGTTTCAAATAAAGTTTAGTTCATTTAAAATGCAGTGATTTGTTTCGTATAATGTATATTAACACTACCTTTTGGATATTTTTTGTATATACATTGTATGTAGTATACATAGAGGGCAGTGGTTTTACTTCCCACACGCGTGTTTGTAATGTGTAGTCTAGGCCCATGCCACCACCCCTTGGAATACCTCGGTCTTGATGACACTACTCCCAAGTCCCAGACTTGCCCTCCCTATCTAGTTCGCGTCCACTTTCAAGAGTTCTCGGCTTTGAAACCAACTCCTCTGGGGAGAAGGTGTTGGAGTTGCAACTTCTGGGAATTGCTGGGCTTCGTAGTCGTCAGGTCGCTCATTCCTGACGACCCCACAATTGGTCCACGGGCTCCTTGAGCCTAGCTGGGAGGACTGCTGTCGCAGATCCACCGACCGTTCTCCTATTCTGCCTCCAGGGACGTATCCTGCAGCCGTTGTGAGACCGGCTAGGGCTTGAGTCCACAAGCCCCACAGTGTGAGACTTTAGTACATCCAGGTGATCATATTACACTATAGTTATTTTTATCACAGTATAGTTATTTAGGTTGGAAACCCCGAAATGTAGGAAGTTGAACTTTCAAGCATGGTCGCCATTGCTGTAAGTATGACAAAACGCACTATCGCGCAAAAAAAATATATATATATTGTAAAATTCCTTACAAGAAGAATATTAACCATCATCCTATGTACAGAGTGGAAATTCCTCTCTATGAAATATTTCGGTCTTACTCTTAAATAACAAACTCACATGGAAAATGTATATACATAATCTAGATAAAATGGATTTTTAATTCGTCCGACGAATCCTCTAATTACAGCAAAATCATAATTGGTTTAAAGTTTATAATCTCATTATCAAAACTTTTGGCAGTATGGTATGGTTTTGAAATTTGCTTCATCTTCGCATTATTCGCACTTTCCCCCTTATTTATGCAACAGAAGACTCGGACTTGAAACTGTAACTATGCTCAGTCTGTTTTATTTTCTAAATTCTAGCCCCAGTACCAATGTGTATTAATCCATATACGTATTAATATTTGTTTTTGTAAATAATTAACAAAATTGTATACATTTTATTGAAGAATTAAGTTGGCAAAAAAACAAGAGAATGTATTAATAATGAGGTCACACAAGTGAGTCGTTATTCCATGTTTCCATGCAAATGCTTCCTTTCAGAAGACTTGTTGCACGAATTGCTATCTTAAACAACGGTAAATTGAGGACTTTGACTTGTCAACTTTCTCAAAAGCAGATAATTTGCTAATTTTGCCATAGAATTGGAAGAATGAATAAAAACATCTTATTTAAAATTTAATGTTGAATAAACATAAAACAAACATACCATGTTTTGTAAGTTACTAATTCGTCAGAAGTATGGCATCTAAAGTAAAATCAGGTGGCTGCTATCATTAGATACCGTGTAAGATTTTCATAAAAAGAGAGAAAGTAGATTTTAAGCTTTGAATAAAATAAAAGACAGTTATTGTCTGTAAAATGACAATAGAGAAACTTGAATTGTTTTTATTTGCTGTTTAAAGACTTTCATCATCCCAGCTCACATTACATTTATCATGTTTGGATGTGTATCTAAATACTATGTAATTATATTGCTGGGTGTCTGATATTATATGGTAAACCCTATAAAGGATTTAAGTCAAAAATTCATTCTTTGAAATATTATGTCATATCAATCAGAATAAAAAAAGGTGGTTTTTGGAATTCTATAAACATCTTAAGAATTATCAAACCGGTCCTAAAATCATATGTCGTAATTGATCTGAGATATTTATACAATTCTAAAAAAGGTTTTTTATACAGTGTTTCGAAAATCACATTTTTGCTTAAGCCATTTATATCGTGCATTCTATTTTAATAAATTAAGAGTAGGCGATGGGTAACGAAGTGGATTATAGTAATGAATGTCCGGTGAAGCATTTGCCTTGCAGGTTCCTGAGTATAACTTTCTTACGAAATAAATTAATAAGTAATGACAGGGTAATAGATGTATAGTATGTGAAAGAACCACAAGCTTGATATAATTGATCTCTGAGCAAAATTTGTGGACTCTTTCGCGCCCAGCTTTGAAGTCTATTGTTACCTGGGATTTTAAAGAACGTCGTTAAATAAAATATTAGTACGAGGATCACTCAGAAAATTTTCGATACACATCAATTAAGTTTTATAATTGAAATCTTGCCATTACATTTTCTCAAAGTACTCTCCCTGAGCATCGTCGCATCCTCCTGAACCTGGACTGGAAGCACTGGCGCCAGTTAGTTTCATCCAGTGCACAGAGCTCCCCTTGGTATGCTGCAACCGCATCTTCAAGTTTGAAAATCACTTCCCATGCCATCGGGCCTTCGCCGTCGGGAATAAAAAGAAGTCACAGGGTGCCATGTCCGGGCTGTAAGGAGGATGAGTCAACAGCTGCACAGGAGTCCCCCTCAGAATATCCATTGTCAAATGACGGTGTGGGCAGAGGCATTGTCGTGGTGCAACAGGATACCCCTCAGTCCAGCTTTTGGTCGTTTTTATCGCAATTTTTGGAATACCTGTGGGAGGGCAACTGCGGTATACCACTGTGCAGTTACTGTCCGTTGATGCTCAAGCGGTATTGTTGCCACACCCGTACCAAAGAGAGTGAGCACCATTTTCTTCTCAACACGTTTTGCCCTTTTCACTTTGACCGGTCGATCATCATCAGGAAAGACCCATACCGACGACTGACGCTTTGTTTCTAGATCAAATTGATAAATCCATGTCTCGTCACCTGTAATGATCTCAGAAATGCGGCGAGAGTTCCCATTGTTGAATTTCCGAAGCTGAAATGGCACCATTCCATTCGAGTGACCTTCCGGCCTTCATTGAGACTATGTGGCACCCAACTAGATGACACCTTGCTGACCCTAAGATAGCTGTGCAGAATTTTTGCAACACTCCCCGATCCAATCCCTAAGGATGCCTCAATGCCTTTATAAATTACACGGGCGTCTTTTCGCACCATCTTCTCCAGCATCGATGTTTTTTCTCAGTCACTACAGTCGACTAAACCCAATTGAATTAGTTTGGAATAATTTTAAGAACTGTGTGAAAGTGACACAACATAACGGGTGACATGTCACTGATAAAATTGCAAGAACTCGTGCAAGGACTCAAATCTGTAACTAAAGAAGATTAGTCTGACTACTGTAAACTTGTCATTGACATTGAAAACTACTAGTGGGAGAGAGAACCAATAATGAAGGACGTTATAGAAGAATTCATAATTAATGGTGGCAGCGCGGACACCAGCGACGGCGGCTAGAATAATGACAGCCATTGAGACAGCAACATAAAAGTTGTGGAATATTTTTGTGTCTGACTTCATTTCCCTGTAGCCAGGTAAGTGGACTGACGTTTTCAGGTCAGAGTGTAGCTTCCCCCCGTCCCGCCTATCCATTCACCCGTAACGCGAATACAATAGAAAACATTGGCATTAATAGTATATTACGATGCGAGGTTGGGAAGTGGTTTTTAATTTCCAAGATTCTGTAAAACACTTCACAAACGTGCGTTATACATTATTTTTTGCGCGATGGTTTCTTGAAAATAATAAATAATAGTAAAATAATAACATAATTGTTGGAAATATTTGCGTTCAATATAAACAACTGACTAACATTAACAGTATTTACAATTGAATGCAGGCTTTCACGGCCGGTAATCATGATGTTGAGTGATTCCATGGACCACGGCCACAGAACCCGGAATCACTCAACATCAGTATTTACAATGTTTATTAGTTGAGACTACAGCAGGCCGTAATACCAATCAGTCATAAAATGGCGGCAAGTACGTATTTATTGTTTTATATTGCTTCAAATAAAGTTCAATTAATTTAAAATGCAGTGATTTGTTTCGTATAATTTATATTAACACTACCTTTTAGATATTTTTGTATATGCATTGTACGTAGTATACATAGAGGTCACTAGTTTTACTTCCCGCACATGGTTTGTAATATGTAATATTAGTGTAGTTATTTAGGTTGGCAACCCCGAAATGTAGGAAGTTGAACTTTCAATCATGGTCTTCATTGCTGTAAGTACGACAAAACGCACTATCGCGCAAAAATTATTATTAGATATGCATTATTGTCGTTGCTATTATTTTTTTTTGAGAATAAAGTTCTTAGGAAAATTTTTGGACCAAAGAGAGATGGACAGGTGAATGGAGAAGACTTACATAACAACGAAGTACATGGTATTAATAGGAAGCCAGATATAATCACAGTTAAGTCTCGTAGACTGCGACGGACAGGACATATAGCACGAATG